>CM017192.1:25058497-25108497 GCA_004837865.1 Musa balbisiana
AGTTTAATCAAGTTTCTAACTTGCGAAACGACTTTCGATATATAGCACACTCTTGAAATTACACATGAAGGCACGAGTAGAGTAAAAGATTCTAAGATAAATCTTTTAATATATGATTTTGAACTTTTTCGAATGAAACCAAGCGAAACCGTTGTTGACATGTACACCCGTTTTACGGATATCGTCAATGGTTTAAAAGCTCTTGGCAAATGCTTTTTTAATTTTGAACTTGTTAATAAGATCTTAAGATCTCTTTCTAAACATTAGGAATCTAAAGTAATGGCAATATAAGAATTAAAATATTTGAACCATTTTCCAATTGAAGAACTTATAGGGTCTTTGATGACCTATGAAATGACATGCAATGCATATGAAAAACTCAAGAACAACCTTCTAAAGAATAGGAAGGATTTGAGACTTAAAACAATTAAAGATCACTCGAGCATAAGCTCAAGTGATGGTGAACTTAAACTCCTCATGAAATTTAAAAAGTTCATTAAACAACAATCAAAAAATAAAAACAAACTTAAAAAGAATACAAATTGGGACGAAATGAGTGCATCCGAAGATGAGGAGCAAACCGATGAAGACGAGGTGGCAAACTACTCCTTCACGGCTTTTGTCAATAAGGTAAACAATGCAAACAACACTCCTTTAATTTATTTCGAAATTACATGATGCTTTTCATGAGTTATTTTTAATTATTTTTCTTGAAAATTATATTTTTAATAATGTAATGAAAATAAAAAAATAAAAATGGGATCATGCTTACCTTTCTAGTGATCATAAAAATTACATGTTTTATGATGAACAAACAAAATGATTTTGATTAAAAATACTTTTGAAATCATGCTTGATATTTTAGATATAAATATAGTGCTTGTACACCTAACAAGATTAATCATATTGTTTCTCAATTTTGATTGATGATGCTCTATCATTAATGAAATCATGTTTGATTTGAAGTAATAATTTGATATCATGCTTAATGAGTTTATATTTTAAAATATACATGATGATTCTTGAGATTTATGGATTATCGATTTTTACAGTAATGAAAGTGGCTTTTTCGGTTTTAAAAATGACGCATGTTTTGATTTGGCATAAATGAAAAAGGCATACTTATATGAAATAGTATAAGTGTCATGCTTGATGATTGTATTTTTAATAATGCATAATGATGTAATGAAAATATTAAATATTTTGATACCATGATTGATGATTTTATGCATGAGATTTTAAAGTTATACATGATGGTTTTTTAGATATATTGGTCTTGATGGTTTTTATGACAATTTATTTTTTGAACCGAAAAGTTGATGCATGTTTTTATTTGGCATAAAAAGACAAAGGCATGCTTGTATGAAATAAAAAAAGGGAATACATTTCTTGAAAATTTCTCAATTCCTCTATTATGAATTTTGTGAATCATGAATGAATCATAAAATTGATTTTGATTTTTTATTAATGAAACCATGTATATTATGCTTTTGTGAATCTCATGGATTATGAAAATGATTTAAATTTAATGGATTTTATCGAAATCATGATCTTGATTTTTCATGATTTATAACTTAAAATCGTTTATGAATCAAGATTTTTTTTTTTAACTCCCATGTTTCTTCTTATCGTTTACTAAAGAAGAAAATTTCCTAAATGAATCATGATTTTTCGAAATTATAATTTTTATTATTCATAATGAATTGATAGATTTTATATGCATGAATTAATATCTTATTCTTCTACAAGATTGAATGAATTTTATCTATATCATGATCTCCTAAGATTTCTCTTTGAATATTTAAGAGGAGATTTGTCAAAATGAATCGTGTCTTTTGGTATTTACATGATCTTATCCTTCATGATATGATTTTTTGTCTTTGTATAATTTCTTATATTCTTGAAGTATATCTCATCACCTAATTTTTCTTGATATTCTTCATATAATATGAATGCATGAAATACTCATGATATTGTTTTGATACTCTGAAATGATATAAAATTTGCTAGCTTATGAGTATCATGTATGATATGATGATTGATTTATTTTTAGTATCATGCATAGAGTAAGGATGATATGTAAAGTTTTAAAATTGTGCATGTTGTAAATTGAAACTATAATGATGCACAAACATATTCAAATAAGGTTGATACTTTACTTTTGTTAAGTTATGCTTTGAAAATTGTAGTAAAGGAAAAAAGAGATACAAAATGGTATTCTTTCCTTCTTTTTGACAATGACAAAGGGGGAGATAAAAGATGCTAGCTTGCACAATATAAGAAGAAAGCAAAAATTGCTAACTTGTGCATTGCAAAGAAAGCAAAAAATCGCACTTCTCAAAAGAGAAGAAAGAACTCGCTATATTGAACATCACCAAAATTGCTAGCTTGCCTATCTTAAGAAGCAATAATACAAACTTACAAAATTTACAATCTTGCAAATTTTTAAAATTAATGTTGATTTGGTGATTATGAATGTTGTATAGTAATTTGCTAGCTTGTATGTTGTAAAACTTGCATATCATAAAAATTGCTAGCTTGTAATCTAAAGAGAAGCAAAAAGTTGCTATCTCAAGAAAAGCAAACATGCTAAACTTGTACATCTCTAATTTTGCTAGCTTGCATGATGATAAAACTGTAGATTAATGTTTCTTATGCAATAAGTTGAGTTGAAATTATATCTCAAACACGATAGTTGGACTTCTCCTTTTTGTTGATGACAAAGGGAGAGAAGTATAATGATGTTATGCATAATTTTATGATAACATGTTGCTTAGATTTGTGAATCCAAGAGTTCTATCAATATGGCATATTGATAGGGAGAGTTTGTTTAAACTCTAGGAGTTAAGATTAACTCCGTCTTCAATTACTTGTCATCATCAAAAAGGAGAAGATTGTTGAATCTCAGATTTTGATGATGAAACCAATTGATAAGTGTTTATGATTTGATCTATGTTTTGAGTGACGCAGGATGCTTCGATCAGGGAGAGACAATTAAAGCAGGAAGAATCATATTGGGTCGGTGGAACATGTTAGAAGATTGGACGTCACATCAAAGAATCGGTCGACGTATCGACATAAGGCTTTAGCCCATGGTTTTGGGCATCGGGCTAAGAAGAGCGGATATTGCACCAAGGATATCGGAGTTGCGGAGGTCAACTAGCCGATTGGGCAATAGGCCGCAAGAGAGGACGATGCACCGAAGAATCGGACGAAGCGTCGATGGACCAATGACATGCCGGACAACATGATTCATGCTTAGTAATAATTGTCTAGATCAAAGTATTTTTTATGTATGTAGGATTAACTATGATAGTAAGGCATAAAGCAAAATGAAGTCCCGAAGTCAAGAACGCGATTTCGTGGGAGTTCGAGAGTCCGTGGGAAGTCCGAACGTTCGTCGGAAGTTCTGCCGGAACCAACCGAGAGGTCCTGAAGCTTGACAAAGAAGCTCGTCAGAACTCATCAAGAAGATCATCGTGAAGTCTAGGAGCTTGCCGGGAGTCCACTGGAACATCGTCGAGAGATCGTCGGAAGTTCACCGGAAGATCACCGAAAGAAAACTAGGCTTATAGACTTGTCTAAGTAAATGTCTTAGAAATCAAAGTTAGCACATAATTAGTATTGGATTTGGGCCAATGCAATTATGGGCTATTTGGGCCCTTATAAAGACTGTGTTGGGCCCAATGAAAGGCCTAAATAGTAACCCAATAGGTGACACCATCGTGACACAGTCTCCGAGATTGTGTCAGGCGGTGGTACCACCTAGTGTTAGTGTCAAGCAGTGGTACTACCAGTCTAGGTGGTGGTACCGTATAGTGGCAAGGTGCCAAGCGGTGGTACTGCTAGACTGGGTAGTGGTACTGCCCAATGTAATGTCAATGTCAGACCGACACAGGCGATGGTACCGCCCGTACCCAGGAAACCCGGGATGGGAAATTTTTAGGCTCTAAGTTTGAATCAACTTGAGGCCTATAAATACCCCTCTCATCCCTGGTTAACTTGCACAAGCATAGAGAATTTAAAAAGGGAAAAACGCTGTTATAATCTCTTGTGAGAATCCTCCTCTTCTAGTCTAAGTGTTAGAATAGTTTGAGAGAGGAGTGAGTGCTTGTAAAGGTTGTCTCCTAAACTTGTGAAAAGGAGAAAAGGGGTGTAAGAAGGAGGTTAATCTTCACCTATTAAAGGAAGATTGATAGTGGATGTCGGTGGCCTCAACGGAAGAGGAATCGGCAGAGTGGATATAAGTCACGACGACTGAACCACTATAACTTGGTTTGCATTTACTTCTTACAATTTACTTTTATAGCAAACAGCCTCTCCTCTTTACTGTGCTTTTACTATGCCTACACTCACATACGCTTTCAAGTTTCCAAAATCGGTTTATAATGTACAAAAGAATTTTCTAAAACCGACGTGTTTACCACTGCACTAATTCACCCCCCCTCTTAGTGCCGACTACTTTCCTAGCATACACTTACCACTTATAGTGGATCTTGTGTATAAGAAACTTAATTTGCTAAGTATAACCTTATAGCTCATCAAGATGAAGTCTAATGGCAATAATAACGACAAAGACAATGAAGTTATTGGCGATAACAATGGCAATTTCGATGGTGACGACCTTCGTGATGTAGGCAATGGTAACAACCCCAATAATAATGATCGGAGAGTCCCAGCCCTGTGGGCGGTGTTAAAAGCACAAGAAGTGAGGATGACCTGGGAACTCTGAGAGATTCGCAACATGCTCACTAACTTGGGTTTAGGCGTCAACAGAATTCGTGATGATGGTAAGATCCACCATGGCAAAGTTGATACTAATGGCCATCCTAATAATTAACACAGGCCTACAATCCAACTTAGGTAACTAGCTTATGAAGATAAGTCAAATGAAGAAGAAAGAATTATGGACTATCATAGAATCAACCAAAGAAGAGATGTAATTGTATCTTAACCTCGACACTTCAACCGATGTGGTACTATCCACCTACAACAACTAACAATATATAATGATGACTTAAAAGATGATATTGAAAGATATAGAATACATCAAACAAGACCCATACGAAATACACTATTTAAGGATTATCACCTTAAAGTAGGACCTCCCTAGTTTTAATGGTCACCTCAGAATTAAAACTTTTCTTGATTAGAGTTATGAAGTAGAAAACTTCTTAGAGGTGATGGATGTCCCTAATCACAAACAAGTGAGCTTTTTGCATACAGTTTGAAAAGAGATGCAATAGCTTGGTGGGATACATTATAGAATAATGAAAGAAAATAAGGAAAGTGTAGGGAATTCTGGGGGCAACATGACATGTATAGCGGAAGAATGAAAAACAAAAATCTCCAAATTTTTCAAAAATGTGCTTGTCGTCGTGTGAAGATTGGTGTGCAAAATCTATGAAACTGAAAACCTTGCCTGAGATAGTTGTATTACCTAAGGAGATTGTATATCCTCAAATCCTGACAAATCTATAGGAGAGGATGAAGGAGGTCAAGCATCCTCCTCTCTTGCGGTGATCCACATAGTAGGGCTGCGATGATGCTCCTCGAATCGCTACCCAAATCTCCATACCTGCTATCTAAGGAGGAGAAGAGGAGAGGAGAATAGAAGGTGGCAACTAAGAAGCCTCTAGCCTATAAGTCTTTGGTTCCCTTCTATTTATAGAGGTCCCCTGTCTACTTAACCCTAATTGATCTTGCCCTATTGGATATTGGATCTTCATCCAACTACATAAGCCTCTTAGATTAGTATATCTCTATCCAATAATCTCTCATTAGCTCTTATTAGATTTTATTCAATAGGATCCAATAATTCATGAGCTTATTAGATACCAAATAAGATACGGGCTTTGACGGATATCTCATATCCAAACCTCTACTTAACACAATGCCTACCATATGTGTGTGACCCTCTAGGCCCAATATCCAGTTAGCCGTGAGTTATACCTGTCAGAACTCCTTCTGGTTCAGTGAATTATTATCTCCATAATAATTAACTTGACTAATCGACTATGGACATACTAGGCCACTACGCCGTAGTCCTTAAACGATATAAGGAAATCTAATCCAATTGACCTATCTGCCCTTAGTTACCATGTATCTATAGTCTCTCATCCATCTAGTATCATAGATACCATATATCATGCATGGTATTGTCAGACCCATACAATTTCTACTCGAGTCTCGCTCTAATCGGATTCTCCCAGAGAACTCTTTCTCTCTCAATCTGAATGACCCTGGCCAGGGATTTGTCTGAGCAAGAACACATGGGATATTCCTCTCATGACACCGAGAGTGGATAATCCTCTATTTATACTCAATAGTCCTCGTAAGGGATTTGTTTGAGCAAGAACACATGAGATATTCCTCTCATGACACCGAGAGTGGATAATCCTCTATTGACCTTGACTAGGGATTTGTATGAGTAAGAACACATGAGATATTCATCAAGTACACATGTCCATACCTTGAGAAATCATCAGTAAAAGTAATAAAGTAGGAGTAACCACCTATAACATGAGTTAACATGGGTCCACATACATCATCACTATGTATAAGTTCCAATAGCTCAATGGATCTCTCTCCAGTTCCACTAAATGGAGAGTTGGTTAGTTTTCCATAAAGGCAAGGCTCACAAGTTGTGACTCATAGTTGAATGAATATAAATATTCATCCTTTAGCAATTTTTGAATCCGTCTCTCATGGATGTGACCTAGCCTACAATATCACAAGTATATATTATTCACCTCATCTTATTTCCACTTGGACATACTTACATTTATGATATATGGAGCAATGTCTAGCATAAACAAACCATTATACAATGTTCCTCTCGTGATAATCTCATCATCTAATAATATTGAACAACCATTGTTCTCAAAAACTAATTTATATCCACTAACTGTCAAATATGAAATGAAAATAATACTTTTGATAATAGAAAGAACAAAATAGCATGTATCCAATGCAATAATAGCTCCACCAAGTAGATGTAGGGTGACCTCGCCAACAACTGCTATAGCAACTTTTACTCCATTGCCCATCTTGAGGTTCATCTCACCTCTCGTCAATCTCCTAGGTCTTGCTAGAATGAGCAACGAATTACAAATATGATAAGTACTACTAGTATCCAATACCCATGTGTTATCATAAGATTTTGACAAATAGATACTGATCATGAATGTACTTGAAGCTTCTTCAAGCTTCTGTTTCACCCTCTCTATAAGGTACTCTTTACAGTTCCTCTTCTAGTGCCCATCTTTGTCGTGGTGGAAGCATTGGCTTTTGTCCTTTACCGGGTCCTTTTTAGCAACTCCTTATGATTCCTCATGTATATTTTGTAAATAAATAAATAATCAAGATATGGGTTTTTATCTTAATCTGCTCCCACTATTTTTTTAAGGATTCACAAGACACCCTTAGCACGTAAAACGGAAGTCTCCAATAGACTTCTAGTAGGGATCGGGATCCAATCAATGTCTTAATGTAATCTCAAGAGACTTGACTAATAATACTAAGCTCGTAAAGGTAGGCAACTCTTGTCGATCACAACTCCTTATGATTCCCGTCCTATTTGGCCTTCGAACCACCATGGCCTCAAGGGACTCGACCAACCATGATGTTTGGTTAAGTCAACACCATTGTTATAAGATAAGTCTAATTCAATGATATACCCTCAAGAGACTCGACCAAGCATACCATGTCCTCAGGTCACCGATGACATCTCTATGTCATAGGCAAGATAGTGAATCATTATATAGGTGAGCCTCGAGGGACTCGACCAACTCAACTTACATCGAGAATCGATCCCTACCTATAACGATATAAGGCCACGTGGGTTAATCTAATTGCCTCACGTTTACTAAGTTAATATTATTAAGAGAGGGTATTTTGATTTGGTCTCCTAATATGACATGTCACACACATACATATTTAATATATATCTATATTACATGTAAATATATATACATATCTAGTAGGTGTATAAGCAATCACACATCGCATGAGCAATTACACTAGATGATCATGGACCACAACCTAATGTGATCAGGCCTGAGCCAATGAGCCTAATCACTCACATCAAGATCTATGTGTGCAATAGTGCATCTCTATGCCTTGTGATCGTCCATCTCGTCCTCGTCGGTTCTGTCGGCATCTTAATGCATCTCCATTCATTTTGATCATCCGTCTTGGCCTTGTAGGTCTCACTTTTGCTTTCACGCTCCCGCTACGCCTCCTCACGTGATTACAACTTAATCATAGGCACGCAGACCCAATAATAAATGAAAATAAAATTAGAGGCTCATAGGCCCTAATAATAATAATAATCACATGTACACACACATCACACAATCCATGATCATCCGTCCACATCATGCATCACATGTGATTATCATTATGTAGGACTACTACATAATAATAATAATAGTTAATTAAACCTTTTGATTAATTATATTTTTCTGAAATAGGGACATGCAAAGAATTTTCTCAATTATTAAGGGTATTTTGGATAAAAGAATAAAACTTAAAATTTCTTAAATTCTGAGGGATAAAATTATCCTTTTATCCCAAAGTGCCCTAACCTCATCCTTGTTGCGTTGTGGTGGAAGGGGGGGGAGCCGTGCCGCCCTTGCCTATGGGCACAGTGTCCACAGGCTACCCGCGGGCAGACGACCATTGACCCACCAACCACCTACGGCCCCCTACACGCAGGTGGCCTACTATAGGTGGCCGAGACATCCCTTGGGAGCTCTCGACCAAGGTTACAAGCAACCTTTGGTAAACTTGCAAGGGCAGCAACAATTGTTGCCCTCTCTCACCATTTATGTCAATGATTTTGATGACAAAAGTCTTCCTAAACCACAACATACGCAGTTCAAAACTAATCTTTCGCATGAACAACCAAGCTCTGATACCATTGTAGGAAATTTTAGGGGCAACATTATATGTGCAATGGAAGAATAGAAAATAAAAATCCCTAAATTTTTCAAAAATGTGTTCATCGTCATACTAAGATTGGTGTGCAAATTCCATGACACTAAAAACTACGCGTGAGATAATTATATTACTTAGGGAGATCATATATCCCTAAATCCCTACAGATATATAGGAGAGGATAAAGGAGGTCAAGTGTCCTCTCTCTAGCGATGATCCACACAATAGAGCTACGACGATACTCCTTGAATCGCTACCCAAATCTCCACACCTGCTATCTAAAGAGAAGAAGAGGAGAGGAGAATACAAGGTAGTAACTAAGAAGTCTTTGGTTCCCTCCTATTTATAGAGGTCCCCTATCTACTTAACCCTAATGGATCCTACTATATTGGGTATTGGATCTTCATCCAACTATCTAGGCCTCTTAGATTAGTGGATCTCTATCTAATAATCTCTCATTGGCTTTTATTGGATTTCATCCATATGATCCAATAATTCAAGGTCTTATTGGATATCCAATAAGATAAGGGCTCTAGCGGATATCTCATATCCGAACCTCTACTCGTCGCAATGCATATCATATGTGTGTGACCCTTTAGGGCCAATATTGAGCTGGTTATAAGTCATACCTATTAGAACTCCTTCTGACTTAGTGAATTATTATCTCCATAATAATTCACTCGATTCATTGATTGCGAATGTACTAGGCCACTACATCGTAGTCCCCAAACGATACAGAAAAATCTAATCCATTGGACTTGTCTATCCTCAGTTATTGTGTTTCTATAGTCTCTCATCTATCTAATATCCTAGAGATCATATGCCGAGCATGGTGCTATCAGGCCCATATAGTTTCTACTCGAGTCTCACTCTAATCGGATTCTCCCTGAGAACTCTTTCTCTCTCAATCTGAATGACCCTAGCTAGGGATTTCTTTGAGCAAGAACATATAGGATATTCCTCTCATAATACTTAGAATGGATGATCCTCTATCGACACTTAATAGTCCTCGTAAGGTTAGCTATCACTCCTGATGACTACTTGTGCTAGATTTGAAACTTTCAAGCCTATAAGTCCAATATCAAATAGTGGAGTACTCATACAAGACATCCTTGGTGTCTCAAGTTTAAGGACCAGATATACCATTGGGACTACAGAATCATTGTCTAACAATAAGGCATCATCAACCATCCAGCATTCGGTGAGCGGATCAATCAGTGAACTCATTCTCCAATGAGCACCCGCATTGTATCCCTAGTGTCCCCACACGAGCAGCTATAAGACCAATTGCCTCCATCATATGGATGCGTATATAGTACACCAATTTATCAAGTTATCTTAATGTCTCTCTCGAGTAACTTATGACCAAGATTATTTACGATCTATGTTTAAAGGTGAATCAGTCTCATTATCGTGATCTCATCACGATCCGATTCTCATTGCACAGATCCATGGACATCATAATATATTTATGCATATGTACAATAAGCAATATAAAGTAATAAAATAAGTGTGTATCATGTCACATATGTTATCAATCACGTGATTGGCTTGCAGGGTACCTATGACTAGCAGAAAGGCACTAGTGCAAACATAGTGAACGATGAAGCAACTTTTCAAAAGAAGATTTCTACCCCTAAATTATGAACAACTGTTATTCCAACAATACCAAAATTGTATTCAAGGCACTCGATCTATAACCGTGTATACTGATGAATTCTTACGCCTTTTAGCTAAATGTAACTTATCAAAGATAGAAGACTAGTAGACAATAAGACAAACTGTAATTTGTAATTAAAGATAGAATGTCTTTAACTTCAATATCAACAGTAGATGAAGCTCACTATATGATAATAATGGCTAAAATGTTGTTGATTCTATAATTACTATCCAATAATTCTCTACTCTAACAACATAACCTGCTCTTAACGAAGAGAAGCAAGTTGTGATTGAGTCAAAACAATCTATCAAATAAGTAATAAATATCGGATGAGCAATAAGGTAGGCTCAGCATATCTCGACTACCACAAATAATCCATATGCTCGACCCCTAGTTGAAAAATGTTTCAAATGTGAGGAGCCTAGTCATCATTCCAATGAGTATTGTGCTCATAAGATTGTCAAGCTTATAGATCAAAAAGATGACTTTGAATTAGAAGAAGATGCCCAAGATGATATGATTGATGATATTGATAATGCTGAAATAGTAGAGGAAGAAGAGGAACACATCGCATGTGTTGTAAAAAGATTATTACTTACCTCTAGGCAAGAAGTTCTATCTAAGCATAAAAAATCTTTTATTCTTAATGTAGTGTTAATAACAAAGTCTATGCATTGATCATAGACAATAGAAGTTATGATAACATTGCATCCAAATAATTTGTGACCTATTTAAAATTACAAACGAAAGCTCATCCAACACCATACAAGCTAGGGTGGATTAAAGAAGGCCTAATTATCACTATAACTAAGATCTATAGAGTTCCTCTCTTGATTGGGAAAAGCTATAAGGAGGAAGTTATATATGAGGTAGTTGATGTGGATGTGTGTCATGTGTTACTTGGAAGGCGATGGCAGCATGATATGAATATAAGTCATATTGAAAGATACAATGTTTATCTATTTTGGTGGAATAGGAAGAAGATTATCATTCTACCGGCTAAGAAAAAGAGATATAAATCTAAAAATTCTAAAGTGGAGGGGAAGCTTTTTTTATCCATTTTCTAATTCTGTGTAGGAATTCATTACTAGTTCTAAAGAAACAAGTGTATGCTATGCTCTTGTTGTGAAGGGAGAAGAGCCACCTGAAGCAAAGATTCCAAACAAACAAAGATCAATATTGGAAGAATTCAAAAATATCATCCTTGAAGAGTTACGAGGTAGACTTCCACGAGAGATATTTAGCACCAAATTGATTTGACTCTAGGAACAAGTCTACCAAATTTACCTCACTAATGGATGAACCCAAAAGAGAATGAGATGCTGAGAGTGAAGGTAGAAGAGTTGATTCGAAAGGGACATATTCGAGAAAGTATGAGCCCATGTGTTGTCTTAGCTTTGTTAATGCCTAAAAACAATAAAAGCTTGAGGATGTGCATAGATAGCAAAGTCATCAACAAAGTTATGGTCAAGTATCGTTTTCTCATATCTTGACTAGAAGATATATTGGATCAACTATAATGCTCCAAGATATTCTCAAAGATTGATCTCTATAGCGAGTATTATCAAATTCACGTAAGGCTTGGAGATAAATGGAAGACTTCATTCAAGATAAGAGAATGCTTATATAAATTGTTAGTTATGCTATTTCGATTGTCCAATGCACTAAGTACATTTATGAGGCTTATGAACCAGGTACTTAAACCATTCATTACAAAATTTGTTGTAGTCTACTTTAATAATATTATAATCTACAATCGTAGTAGGGAAAAATATATGGATCATTTACGATAAGTCCTAACTGGTTTGCAAGACAACAAGTTATATGTCAATTTGAAGGTATGATTTTCTAACAAATCGACTAATCTTCTTAGGGTTCATTGTAAGTGCTGGTAGGATTCATATGGACAAGGAAAAGATTCGTGTCATTCGAAAATGGCCTACCCCAAAGACTATCGCAGAAGTGAGGAGCTTTCATGGTCTTGCTACTTTCTATAGGAGATTCATTAAAACCTTTAATAGTATTGTCACTCCTATCACTAATTATTTGAAGAAAGGGAAGTTTTTATGGACTGAGGCTACTAAGAAAAGCTTTGTTGAGATTAAAAAAAAGTTTACTACTGCACCAGTACTTGCATTAACCAACTTTGAAAAGGCTTTTGAAGTAGAATGTAATGCAAGTGGAATTGAGAATTGAATAGTGCTTTCACAGGAAGGAAGACTAATTGCATATTTCAGTGAGAAGTTGAGTGAAGCACGCCAAAGTGGTCTACTTACGAACAAGAGTTGTATATTATGATACAAGCTTTATGGAATTGAGAATGTTTCTTAATGATACGAGGGAGGGTAAAATGCAGAATGGATTTCAGAGGAAAACTGATAGCACAATTTTTTTGGATAAAAAATGAACGAACTCACAAGAAAAGTCGATAATATAATCGTATTTGCTGAAATGAGTTTTCCATATAAAAAAGGAGTGAACACATGAAGAAACGTTGACAACACAATTGTATTTGCTAGAATGAGTTTTCCGTACAGAAAAGGAGCGAACTCACCAAGCAACTATGGTAAAAATGAAAAATGGCTCACCACCAAGTTTAAAATCACAAAGGGATACAAAAAGATCACCACCCTAAGGATAATAAATAAGGATATAGAACTGAAAGCAAAAGACTCATCACTCAAGGACGCATCCAAGAGATACAAAGAGCACTCCAAGAGAGCTTCTGCCAATATCATCAATTTCTAAAGTCCTTTCTAAGCCCTAAACACCAAAATAAATATTAGTGCATGAAACAACCCTTCATGTATAGGGAATTTTGAAATTAAGTATTTTACAACTACTAACCAACTCCTTTAATACATTCCTTGGTCATGAAGAAAACACCTTGAAATAGCTTTAACTTTCTATAAGGAATATGCTGATGAGCTGTTATATTTGAGTGGGCTGAGTTGAAGATTGTGAGGCAACAATATTGGTTGAAAAAAATATCATAGCATCAGCAAAGTCCATATGAGCATATTGTAGCAAATTAGACACTTCTATGTCAATCTCCCTTGGTTGAAAAAGACTTGCCCTCAAGTCCTTATTTATTTCATCAACTTGATTTGTAAAGGACTTAGATTAGCAATATTAAATGTTGGGGACACTCCGTAATCTTCAGGTACCTCGATCTTATATATGTTTTTGTCAATTTTCTTAAGCACTTTAAATAGACCATTAGCCTTTGGTTTTAATTTTCCAAATTTGCTTGGTGGAAACCTCTCCTTTCTTAGATGAATCCAGACCAAATCACTAATATTAAACTCTATATTTTTTTTGTGTTTGTTTGCAGCTTCCATGTATCTATTATTTTGCTTTTCTATGTTTGCTTTAACACCCTCATGTTGCTTCTTTATCTGCTTTGCTCTCTCATCAGCATCTCCACTAATTTGCTTAGTTGTCGAATGTGGGACGAAGTCCAAAGGACCAGCAGGATTAGCACCATAAACAACCTCAAAAGGACTCCTACCAATACTATGATGGATAGAACGATTGTAGGCAAACTCAATTTATGGATGAATGAGATCCCACTACTTAATATTCTTGCCAACATAGCTTCTAAGCAAATTTCACAAGCTTCTATTTGTTACCTTCGTTTGCCCATCTGTTTGTGGATGATGCGAGCTATTGAAATTCAAAGAAGTACCTAGCTTCCTTTGAAGAGTTCTCTAAAAATGACTAAGAAATTTTGAATCTCGATTAGACACTATAGTTTTTGAAATACCATGCAATTTAACAATCTCCTTAAAATATAGATCAGCAATATGAGATGCATCATTCGATTTATTACAGGGAACAAAGTGAGATATTTTTTAAAATCTATCAACAACAATAATGATAGAATCCTTGTTCCTTTAAGTTCTTGGCAGGCCCAAAACAAAATCAAAACTCACTTCCTCCCATGGAGCATTTGGCATAGGCAATGGATTATACAATCCGGAATTTTGACTTCTTATTTTTGCCAAATGACACACTCGGCATTGCTTTACATGTATCTCCGCATCTCTAAACATCTCAGGCCAATAGAAGTTTGATTGAATAAGAGCTAGAGTCTTGCTTCTACCGAAATGTCCACCCAAAACACTACCATGAGCTTCAGCTAGAATTACTTGTCTCAAAGAACAAAATGGAACATATAAAGCATTAGCTCAAAAAAGAAAACCATCAAAGATAGAAAATTGTTGAAAAAGACTTGCCCTCAAGTCCTTATTTATTTCATCAACTTGATTTGTAAAGGACTTAGATTAGCAATATTAAATGTTGGGGACACTCCGTAATCTTCAGGTACCTCGATCTTATATATGTTTTTGTCAATTTTCTTAAGCACTTTAAATAGACCATTAGCCTTTGGTTTTAATTTTCCAAATTTGCTTGGTGGAAACCTCTCCTTTCTTAGATGAATCCAGACCAAATCACTAATATTAAACTCTATATTTTTTTTGTGTTTGTTTGCAGCTTCCATGTATCTATTATTTTGCTTTTCTATGTTTGCTTTAACACCCTCATGTTGCTTCTTTATCTGCTTTGCTCTCTCATCAGCATCTCCACTAATTTGCTTAGTTGTCGAATGTGGGACGAAGTCCAAAGGACCAGCAGGATTAGCACCATAAACAACCTCAAAAGGACTCCTACCAATACTATGATGGATAGAACGATTGTAGGCAAACTCAATTTATGGATGAATGAGATCCCACTACTTAATATTCTTGCCAACATAGCTTCTAAGCAAATTTCACAAGCTTCTATTTGTTACCTTCGTTTGCCCATCTGTTTGTGGATGATGCGAGCTATTGAAATTCAAAGAAGTACCTAGCTTCCTTTGAAGAGTTCTCTAAAAATGACTAAGAAATTTTGAATCTCGATTAGACACTATAGTTTTTGAAATACCATGCAATTTAACAATCTCCTTAAAATATAGATCAGCAATATGAGATGCATCATTCGATTTATTACAGGGAACAAAGTGAGATATTTTTTAAAATCTATCAACAACAATAATGATAGAATCCTTGTTCCTTTAAGTTCTTGGCAGGCCCAAAACAAAATCAAAACTCACTTCCTCCCATGGAGCATTTGGCATAGGCAATGGATTATACAATCCGGAATTTTGACTTCTTATTTTTGCCAAATGACACACTCGGCATTGCTTTACATGTATCTCCGCATCTCTAAACATCTCAGGCCAATAGAAGTTTGATTGAATAAGAGCTAGAGTCTTGCTTCTACCGAAATGTCCACCCAAAACACTACCATGAGCTTCAGCTAGAATTACTTGTCTCAAAGAACAAAATGGAACATATAAAGCATTAGCTCAAAAAAGAAAACCATCAAAGATAGAAAATTGTTGAAAAGAACTTGATTTTCAATTCTGCCATATTGAGCTGAAATCCACATCATTCTCATAGAGATCTTTGAATATTTTAAATTCAACCACTTTGACTTCCATTGCTGATAATAAAGAATGCTTTCTACTTAATGCATCAGCAATTACATTTTGAATACCAAATTTGTGGTTGATTATAAAGTTATAAGATTGTAAAAACTCCACCTAAGTTGCATGCCTCTTGTTTAGCTTTAGCTGGTGATTAATGAACTTTAATGCCTCATGATCAGAATATAGGACAAATGGCTTAGCAAGAAGATATTGACTCCAATGAGACAAAGCTCGATAAATCACATAAAACTCCTTATCATAAGTAGAGTATTTCTTTCTCATATTATTTAAATTTTCACTAAAAAATGCAATGGGCTTCCGTCTTGACTCAAAACAACACCAATTCCCACATTAGATTATCACATTCAATTTCAAACATATTGTCAAAATTTGGTAGAACTAAGATAGGAGCTTCGGTCACCTTTCTTTTTAAAAGCTCAAAAGCATCATTAGCCTCACTAGTCCATTTGAATTTATCACATTTCATACATTCGGTGATTGGAGCGACAATAGAACTGAAACCCTTGATGAAAGTTCTGCAAAAAGAAGTTAAGCCATGGAAACTCCTTATATCGTGTAATGAAGCAAGTGTTGGCCAACTGAGAATAGCTTCTACCTTACTTTGATCCATCATGATTCCATCTTTTGAAACAACATACCCTAAAAATACAATGCTAGAAGTAAAGAAATCATACTTCTTTATATTAGCATAAAACTTTTGCTGCCTCAAAATAAGAAAGATCTCTTTCAAATGATTCATGTGCTCCTTTTCGCTCTTACTGTAAACCAATATATCGTCAAAGTAAACTATAATAAATATTCCAATGCATGGCTTAAGTATGTGATTCATAAATCTCATGGAAGTGCTAGGAGCATTAGACAGCCCAAATGGCATAACCAACCATTCATATAAGCCTTCTCTAGTTTTAAATGTTGTTTTCCACTCATCTCCAGGCCTCATTCTTATTTGGTGATAGCCACTCCTCAAATCAATTTTAGAGAAAATATAAGCACCACACAATTGATCAAATAAATCGTCTAACCTTGGAATAGGAAAACGATAGTCCACTGTGATTTTGTTGATGGTAAGGCTATCCACGCATATTCTCCAAGAATCATCCTTCTTAGGCACCAATAAGGCTGTAACCACACAAGGACTCATGCTCTCCCAAATTAACCCCTTTTTCACTAATTCATCAATTTGCCTTTAAAGTTCTTCATGCTCCTTAGGACTCATTCTGTATACTGCTTTATTAGGTAGAATAGCCCCCGGAATAAGATCAATATGATGCTAGATGTCTCTCAAAGGTGGAAAGCCATATGGAATCTCTTCCAGTATAACATCTTGAAATTCCTCTAGGATTGGTTTTATGATTGTCGGTGTCTCCTTATGTTGTTCATTCTCCTCTATTACCACTAGAGCCATAACATGACCACCCTTTTCTAATTCTCCTTTGCATTCCCTATAGGACATAAAAGCGCTAACTTCTTTCTTTGGTGTGCTAATTTCAGAAGGTTGTAATGGAACTAAGATAATCTTCTTTTCATTCACCTTAAAAGAATAAGTGTGTTTGTAGCCATCATACATTACCCTTCTATCATAATGCCAAGGTCTACCCAATAGCAAATGACACACGTCCATAGAAGCAACATCACACCATACTTCATCTTTATAATATTTGCCAATAGAAAATGAAACTAAACATCTTTTAGTTACCTTGATATCATTTTATTTTTGTAGCCGACATAACTAGTATGGATGTGGATGAGGGATTGTATCTAACTTTAGCTTCTGCACCATCTCCAAAGATACCACATTCTCAAAATTGCTGCTGTTGATGATCACCAAGCACACCTTGCCAAGAGAAGTACATTTAGTGTGAAACATATTTTTTTCTCACCCAAGTTTCATCCTCGACCATATAGGACACTTGTAAGCTACGTTGCAATACAATAGACAAACCATGATCAGCAAAAGTAATCTCTTCCTCATCATCATCGTATTTTGGTTCGTCATCAGCTTCATCTTCTCCATCACTTTGATCTTCAACCAAAGTTACAATCCTCCTATTTGGATAATCTGAAACAATATGCCTAAAACCATGACATTTAAAGCATTTTCGTCCACTTGGGATAGAAGAATTAGGTATTTTTTTTGTTGCCAATAGATTCTTCACCCTTTTCTTGCACCTTCAATATCACCTTGCTTTAGACAGTAGGCTTGGAACTTTCTCCTTTTGTATAGTCTTCTTTTAAGCCATACCGAAAACACTTTTCAAACTTCTATTACTTATTAACTTTTAATGCCAGCTTGCTCACATCATTTAAAGACTAATATGGCTGCAGTTGAACAACTTTAGCAATCTTATACTTTATACCTCCTAAGAATCTTGCAATGGTTTAATCTTCTGGTTCCACAAGCTCTCCTTTTAATATTAAATTATTAAATTATGCAATGTACTCTTCCACACTAAGATTTTTTTGTTTAAAATTATAGATTTTGAGAAAGATCTCTTACCAATAATTGTTAGGTAAATATTTTCTCTTCGGCTCCCTTTTCATTTTCTCCCATGTCACGATCTTACTCTTACCCTCACGTTCTCTTTGTTTCTTCATATTTTCCCACCAAAAAGATGCATTCCATCTGAGTTTGAGTGCCACAAGTTTGACCTTCTTTTATTCTGGTGGTTCATGAAAATTAAAAATTCTTTCTACTGTATTAAGCTAATTGATAAAGTCATCAACATACCTTCAAACTCTGGAATCTCTAATCTTGGGTTACATTTATTCTACCACTCATCTTGGACTCCATTTCTTGTCTAACATCTTCTCGACTCCCTTGGAAGAGGGGGTGTATCATCATCATAAGTAAACTCACGGATATCATTTTCATGCAGATTATTTCTACTTTGAAGTTCTTTACTTATTTTATTTTTTTCTTGAAGACTATATGGTAATCTTCGAAACTGCAGCCTCAACGACTCAACATCATCTTCATGGATGCTTCCTTCACCAACAATATCTTTTCTATTCCGTACTGCCATGATCTCTAGCCTTTAACTCTAATACCAAACTGATACCGGGGAGGGTAAAATGCATAATGGATTTTGGAAGAAAACTGATGGCACAGTTTTTTTTATAGAAAATAAACGAACTCACAATAAAAGTTGACAATACAATCGTATTTACTGGAATGAGTTTTCTGTACAGAAAAGGAGCGAACACATGAAGAAACATCGGCAACACATTTGTATTTGCTAGAATGAGTTTTCCGTACAGAAAAGAAGCAAACTCATGAATCAACTATGGTAAAAATGAAAAATGGCTCACCACCAAGTTTAAAATCACAAAGGAATACAGAAAGATCACCACCCTAAGGATAATAAACAATGATACAGAACTGAAAGCAAAATACTCACCACTCAAGGATACATCCAAGAGATACAGAGTTTAAGATAGCACTCTAAGAGAGCTTTTGCCAATATCATTAGTTTCTAAAATCCTTTCTAAGCCCTAAATACCAAAATAAATACTAGTGCATGAAACAACCCTTCATGCATAGGGAATTTTGAAATTAAGTGTTTTATAACTACTAACCAACTCCTTTAATGCATTATTTGGTCATGAAGAAAACACTTTGAAACAACTTTAACTTTCTGTAGGGAATATGCTGATGTGTTGTCATATTTTAGTGGGCTGAGTTGAAGACTATGAGACAACAATATTGGCTGAAAAAATATCATAGCATCAACAAGGTTCATATGAACAGATTGTAGCAAATTAGATACTCCCATGTCACTTGATCACATGTGAGTTTATGATATATTCAAACCACAAAACTCTAAAGCATTTCAAGAACTAGAAGCACTTAAATAAGATGCATGCAAGATAGGCTTCCTACATAGAATAATTTGCCTATGTAATCAAACATAGTCTTGTACTTTCAATCATGTTGTTGATGCTTTGAGTAGAAGAGCAACTTTATTAGTTTCTATAGGTAAGTAATAAAGTTGTTGGGTTTGAATGTCTAAATGAGCTATATGCTTAAGACGAGGACTTTTCAATCATGTTATTTGGAAGAAAATTTTGATAAAGCAACCTATGGGTGATTTTCATATCCATGATGATTACTTATTAAAAGGCAACAAGCTATATACCTTACGAGAAAAGATTATTTAAGATTTACATAGAGGAGGATTCAATGGATATTTTGGGCAAAACAAAATAATAGTAAGCATCAAGGAGAGGTACTTTTGGCTATAATTAAAAAGGGATGTTGGTATTCAAAGAAAGAGATATGATTATGGTATGCTTGCAAAAAGAGATATTTTTCATAAGCACTTATAATAAATTGAAATCAAAAAAATTTGATCCCTACAAGGTCTTAAAGAAAATCAATAATAATACCTATATGATTGGGAGATCTCAAATACTTTCAATATTGCATAATTATATGATTACTTTTCATATGAGAATCTATTGTATTCGGATATAAACTCAAAGATGAGTTTTTTCTCAAGTAGAGGGGATTAATGCGAGACAAGTAGAAGAAGACTATTTTCAAAGAGCCTAAAGTTGTCAATTTATCATTTTTATGTTTTTTTATCCCACATTACGGGTTAATTAGTTTCCGAGACCTAAATTTATCCTACATTACTAGTTAATTAATTTTCAAGACTTAGAATTAGCATAAATAAATGCTTCCTATAAACCTACGGAATCGTCAAAAAGTAATACCTTTCAAGTACTGTAAAGGTCTTCTCTACTATAAGGAATTGATTTCTCTCATTCTCTCTTATAATGTCAGTTTGCTAGATAGTATTTTCTTAATTTTCTTTTCATTTTATGTTAACAAACAACTAGATATCGTTTTGATAAAAGATAAAGTGAAAAAAAATCTGGATGATATATACATGTACTTAAAAAATCTTCAGATATAATATTTAAAAAAGATAAAATAATTAATATTTGTACGATGCGAGATAGCCAAAGAACTAGAAAGATCTTAATATAAACTATAAATATAAATATAAATACTTTGAACTTAATGAGACATATAATTATTTAAATATCTCAAAGGTTCGTTTAATTATTACCCTTACAATTTTGTCGTTTGTTATAGTTATTGCATGTTATAGCTTTTTTCTTCACATATTTTGATGTGATGTCATGCCAGCATTTGTACTCGTCAGTAGTAGCTTATTTACGAGATTATAGTATTATTACATCTCCAACATCGGATGACCGCTTTGAAGAAAAAAAAAGGATATGTTACATGCACCCATGGAACAACTGGTTGTTAACAATAGAGTAAATTTGAAGCTTGGACCAATGCCCATGTGCACATGGAATCAAAAATACAATCTTGACGTGTCCGGCCTCATTGCTTCTCTGCGATACCTTGTAGAATGGTCTGTGTTGTCACGTCAAGTCTCATTATGTGCTTTATTGCCATAAACCTGTATGGCGTCAGTGGCAACACATGATCCTTTGGTCAAAAGTGCAGCAAACCATGCTGTGAGCACCAGCTCACAGATGCTCAGCCCTCCCAGTTGAAATCCTGTTTGCAAAGAAGGAAGATTTGCATCTTGAATTGTTGGCCTATGCACTTCTTTTACTTCTCAGTAACTGCATAATTGTTGCTTTAAGTAGGTTCTTTTTATGGTGTTGAAATCTCTTTTGAGCTTACAATAATTTTTCCTATTTTCAGGTGATTGTAGACTTTTGCCAAGTTTGAATTGAAGAACCTGTGTATCAATCATTTAGGGAGTAACTGTAGTAGCTTTAGCTTTACTACAGGAACTCCTGATAATAGCTTTATTAAGGTGTTGTGATACACCTATATAATTCCTTCTTGGAACTCATGTATGTTTGATATTTATTTATATAGAATTTGGTGCTTAAATAATCTTAATCTTTGTTCCATGTTTTAAAAGTGGATGTCCAACAAAGAATGCCCCATCCTTTGAAGGAGCATCAGTTTGGCCCATTGGAGCTTTCCGCAAGATTTATGTGTTAATCATGAGCCATACGAATCTATAAATCAGTTCATATGGTGATTACCAAAGGTATGATGCCAATCACCAGATAGTCTTTTCATTATTCTTTCCTCGTAGTGAGCAATAATGGGTTTTTTCTTTAATATTGGTTATTGCAAAATATTATAAATACCACTCTGATATAAATTTTGTAACATATCAAGCTGATATAATATTAAGTTACCGAGCACCTTTCACGTAATTATAATTATTTATATGAATACAAACGCACAAGTTTAATAATAGGAATGTTGGAGAAAGTTGATTTTGATGAAATTGGAAAATAACATGGTGATATTGATGATATAATAGATCTTGATGATCATTAAAATTTTTGAATCGATAGATATTTGATAATTTGTCTTATTGTTTAGATCCTAACTAATTTAATTATTATTTTGTTGATCAAGTAATTCAAAGTCAACTAGACTTATATAATATGGCTTTTTTAGGCCATAACCATCTTACATATTTAATGTTGTAAAATATGTTTTAGTTAAACCTTTTGTTTTAACGATTTTTAAAAATATTTTTTTGCAAATGTTTTAGAATAACTCCACATTTTAGCTTTTTCCCATAAAATATTACCCATTTCTGTCTTATAATGTTCTTTTTGCAGTGTGACAAAAGCACCATCCAACACTTTTCCTCTTTTTCCCTCCTGTTTTTTATCCAGTCAACCCATTCATTTAGATTGGTTCAGATAATATTTTTTACTAGTTAATAAAATTTAAAATATGTTAAAATACATTTAAATTAATCATAATGATAACTATCTAGTCTACAATTTTAAAAGTATAAATATTTGATGTTACTATATAATAATACTATTATTTGTATATTTTATATAAAAATGATAAAATTATTAAGTAAACCAATAAATATTATATATCAATTAAATCCAGGTAATTATTGTGACACATCAAACAATAATAGAATCTCAACTTTTGATAAGAGCAAAATTTCCCACATTGACAATTTCTTAAAATTTTAAATTCTCATCAAAATCCAACCGATTCAATGTGGCATCGAATCTGTTGTTTTTATAAATGTTTCAAAA
Organism: Musa balbisiana; assembly: GCA_004837865.1. Lineage (NCBI taxonomy): Eukaryota > Viridiplantae > Streptophyta > Magnoliopsida > Zingiberales > Musaceae > Musa > Musa balbisiana. The sequence continues at coordinate 25,081,672 of CM017192.1, forward strand.
GGTTATGCATAGGATAAATTCTATGATCGTATTAAACAATATTTTAGGAAGATATATTCAAATTAGTAACTATTTGTATACACATATTTTAGATTAATAGAGATTTTTAGGAGCATTTAAATGAGTCAGTTCGAGTCCACCTAGATCCATAATTAGCAAACTGGCTTATCATGAGTCGGAGCCATTCAATAATTTCATCATCAACAAAAACCTTTGAATAGTAGCAGAATAATGGACAATGTGAATGAAGAAGATATTTAATGTACAAAATTATTCTGATGATTTTTTTTTGCCACCTTTATGTTAGAAGTAGAGATTGAGCACCGGTGGAAAATAATAAAAATACGATTGAAAATAAATCAGAAAGTAATAACAAGAGGGTCAAGATATTTGGATTTGAAAATAAAATTCACTACAGAAGACCCAATGATGTAGATGGCCTCTATCTAAGTGCAATTTTGATCTTATCTTTTCGTCGAATGAGGTATGACAAATTTAGAGGATTAAAATTTTCTTTCAAGGAGAGTATAAACTTCCTCTCCATTGTATACTTATCTTTGTTTATCTCCTTTCCTCTCAATGCTATTATCGCTCTCTTGCCAGTCTTTCTTCTTCACGGTATGTGATCTATGGGGATGAATTTATACCATCATATTCTAAATTCGGGAGATCGGCCAGGCCATCGACCACTTTGGCTATCGTCTCTAGGGCAACTATCTTTTTCAGGAGTAATGTAATATCTCTCCATTCGCTCTGTCGTCTTGCTGAACATGCTCGAACATGCCCTTAGATTCGAAGTAAATTATTTGAGTTTCCATGCACTCCCTCTCACTCTATAGAATCTTTGAGTAATGATATACATCACTAACTTTCAGAATTTGAAGGCAAATCAGCGTGAGAAAGCAATTCAGTTAATTTTTTGGCTTTTTAACCTGTGATATTGGCAAATCAGTGTCGAGGAATCGTGAACTCATGAACATATTTGAGACAGTACCGAATGTACATAAAGGTGCCTTTATGGCTCCACGTGCATCTGTTATTGGTGATGTTCAAGTAGGCCAAGGATCACCAGTTTGGTATGATAGATATGTTCTCCGAGGTATGTTTATTATGTTAAACAAATTGGTGAGTAGCATAGCATGATCATCCTAAAGCCCTTCTTTATTTTTTATTCTTCACAAATTCGACTTTCTTGATACGCTGGTTTTCAACTCAACTGAGAATGATGTATCAATATTGGCATATGCTTGATGTATCGATTAATTTTTGAGTGGCAAATAGAGTCGTTTGTCAGCAAAAGAAGCTGCTTGGGTCCTTTAAGCAGGTCGGATTAAAAAATTGGAAAATGGAGAACTTTAATTCGGTGGTTATTGTGTGTGTAGCTAGCTGGAGACCAAGGCATAGTTTAAAAGATTTGCAGATACTGATTTAGACTGTTGATTTGAAATCCTCGAGAAATAGGATTTGGCTGTTTCAATTTCCCAGGACAGGCAGGCCGTAAGCAATTGGACATGATCAATTCTGTACAAAATTAGTGATTAACCTGTATCACTTGAACCAGATGATCAATTCAAAATTTTAAATTTCAGTTTAACACAGATATTGGTAATCGTACAAGAGTCTACGTGATAATGTACCAACTTATGATATATTTCGAATCATTTGGCACTAACGAGAAAGTGAGAAAGAGAAGGGTGGAGGAGCTGAAGGAGGAGGATGGACTAGGATGAAAAGAATATGGAGAAAGAAGAAAAGGCCAAGGAGACACCGAGAGAAAGACAAAAGTAAACTTGGTACGGTGAGCTTATGGGGTGGTACAACTTATATGGAACAAACAACATGAAATTGATTGGTCCTTGTCCTACTTGGTTGTCAAATTGATAAATTTGACTTGTATAGGTGGTATTTTAAATCATGGTTTCAGTTTAATCCAAAGTTTTAGTGGGTCCTGCGAAGATGAATTAGTGCAGATGCTTTATATGAAAAATAAATGAAAAAAATTCAATGTAACATCAGTTAGTATTAGTTTTGATATTTCCAAAATTAGGTAATTTTGGTTGATTCACGTCAGCAATTTTGGGATAATCCAGAATTTTTATGGTTAATTCAAATTAAGATTAGTTGACGATTGAATCCCTGCTATGGTTTGTTAAATGGAAAGCTCTAGTCCTTATTTGTGTCAAGTCTCATCGATAAGAGCCTTTTTCTCTAACCTTATTACCTCATAGATACAGCTTGCTTATAGCCTAAATGTATCTTTACTATGTTCGAGAAAGTTTGGCGAATTTAGAGGTAGGAACTGTAGAGCTTATGATAGAGTTCTATTAGAGAAATTCTTAGGCCATATCTTCTTCCAAAGACAGTTTTTTTTTTTTTTTGTATATCCTCTTCTTTGATTTTTATTCATTCGATAACTGGATTTGAGATCTATTTTGGAGTAAATCCGTATGCATTGTAATTGAGGAAATAAATAGTTCATAGTTTATAGGGAGAAGAGTGTATTTGTGCTGTCTTTGTTACTTGATAAAGATGCCTAGAGTCAAAACACGGTCACATTGATAAATCATTCGCTTTCACAAAGAGAGCATGTGTACTATGGAACTCTTCTTTAACAACTCTTATACTTGCTTCTTTAATTCCATCAACTTAATTAGTACCGGTCTATAAGGAGATCAACGATTAGTGCTGTATCGAGGAGAAGTTTGATAGTGAATTCGATTTGAACATTCAGCAACCCTTCATAATGTGCATGTCCTCAATCATTCACCAATTAGAATATTCTCCGGAAACAAATTTCAGAAATCCCTAACATCATCGAAGGAATAACTTCCTAGCATGCAGTGCCGAAATGATACAAGGAAATAATTCTTTAGTTCCAATGAGCTGAGAGGATGATTGATAGTGAGGAGAAAGGGTTGTAATTTTTCGAAAGCTGTCGAAGCTGGCATGACATGTTGAAAGCCAATGCATAACTAAAATAACATTGAAATCCTAAATACCCCGAAGAATAAGGAGTGCATCAGGCACCAAGCAAGGGTTTAAACCCTCGACGTAAGGGATAGGGACTTGGATACATGCCACCTGTCTTGCTGGTTTGGTATAAAATCATCTTTACTCAGATCATTTTAGTTCATCATTTTAGCATTATCTACATCTAGCTATCCATCACTGGTTATCCAACATAATTTCATGAATGTCATTATAAATCCATCTCTATAGAAGTAAAGATTAGTCCAAGGTGCTTAACTTTTTTATTTTCATGCCTATCAAGATATGGGATCTTCGTAGGAAAATGAAAATGAAAATGAAATTATACATAGTAAATGTGACATACCCAATCACGAGTTGGATTCTAAATCATATTTTTTAGAATGTGTTTGCGGTTCTTAAAGCCATTGATACTAGAAGTTGCAGAAGTGTTTAACTTGCATAAATACTAACACATTTTGAACAATTATTTCGAACTTAGACAGTATACAAGATGTTCTTGAATCCTTGAAAATCCTAAAACATTTATACTTAATGTAGGTAAGTCTAAATCGGTCACGCAGGCAATGCCTTGACAACCATTCACAAGCACTTACACATGAACCTTCTTTATATACATGCAGCAATCTATGCCACACAATGGGCTATTGAGAAAGCGAAAAAAGAATTCATGCAGGAAATTATTGTAAGTAAAAGACAGATATTAAAGAGTGAAAATAGAATGGGAAATTTTTCATAAGTGTTCCTTAATTAAATTAATAATTTTATCTTCTTAAGGTTAATCTATTAACAATTCCTGTTAACTTGAGTAGAACTCTCACCAACGATATCGAGTCTAAACAAATTTAAAGCCATAAGTCCAACAAAAATCATCTCACATAACTTCAATTCTATCATTCAAATACTATCTAATATGAATACCTTCAAAATCTATTTACGATTCATGTAAACCAACAACCCCTCTAAAGAATCCGCCCCCAACGAATCACCAAGAAACAAGAAGAAATCGTGCAATCCAATCCTCTTGTCAAGAAACGACCAACTGAATCAGAAATATATGCGAAACAATCGTAATTCCCTGGCCTGACCAACTGAAGATCCAGAAAACAACGAAAACAAATAAAGCAAAAGCAGATCGAGATATTGGAAACAGGGAGAGGGGGGGGTGCCGGTGATTGAAAGGGAGGCGGCGAATGGGAGGTCGGAAGACGTGATCGATCGTTGTCGAAAGAAAAGCTAGGGTTTTGATGGAAGTGGGTTGGAGAACGAGCGAAACCCCTCTCTCTCTCTCTCTCTCCTAATTTGCGATTGGCTGTGGATGGGCGCAAGGAGGTAATTAAATCGGAATGACGAGGAGAAGATTTTGGATCCGGAATTTTGCCGTGTGTAAATAGCAAGCCGCGTCACGGACCCGTTTTGACTTTTGACTCGTCATTTGACTCGCCTAAGCCCAGGATTGTGTTCAGATTTACCTACTTCGGATCGGATTGAGCCCAAATAACGAGTGTGAGCTCGAGGGATGGAAGATTACCGACATTACGACTCAAGTCACGAATCCACAGTCATCCAGCTTTCGACTCGCGTAACATTGGAATTGGGTCAAATTACGAGTCCGAGCTCGACGTTGGTTTTTGGGATTCATCTGAAATTATGAGTCCAACGTAGAATTGAAGGAATACATGCCTATCAAGTGTAGGATTAAAAGATTACACGAGACATCTTTATTATTTTTTTCTACAATCTAAATTATTTTTTATTATGATTTGAAGAGATATATAATTATAAGACTATGATCACATAGAATCTTTTCATATCTCGCATCCATTAAAATCCAAAGATCTCATATATAAATATATATCGATAAAATAAATTTTTAAAAAAACTTGATGTTGATTATCATGAATTAACATAACATTGTAATTATTAATGAAAATGATTATGCATCTACAGGTTACGAATTGACATCTTTCAGTTATAGTTGGTTCATTTATAATCAAATTGAGAAGCATATATCTAACAAAATAGTGTGTATTCATATAATATGTATAGTTGGATGAACTCATACCTTACCTTTCAAACTGTTTAGTTGATAACTTGGTTGAGCTCAACTGTAAGTCAGGAACCAACAGAATGTAAATCAACATAGGCTCCAAATTTATGAATCTTCAATTTTGATAAAGTTTAAACCTAAACTAAGTATATGAATTTTCAATTCAATTCAATTTCTTTTTCAAGATAGATTCGTTATATATATATATATATATATATATATATATATATATATATATATATATATATATATATATATATATATATATATATATATATATATATATATTTGATACTTAAGAAGAATTTGATTTAATTTAGGAGTTTGTCTTTAATGCTTTTGAGGATGCATCCATCATCTGGTACCACTGAAACAGCAGCATCATGTTCATTCTTGAGGATGACATGGGAGCATATATATATATATATATATATATATATATATATATATATATATATATATATATATATATATATATATATATATAATCAGTTGTTACAAAATATTTGATTAAATGATCAGTTAAATATTAGACCAATTTTTTTGACAATGATGAATTATAAAAAAATTATGTTTCAGTCATTGAACTTTGAAGGTGCATGTACATAATCTGAACAATATGATTCTTAATTTATACAAGATGTATTTTTACCATGTGATATTCTATGCACGCCATATAAGGTGTATTTACATAATGCAAAATCTCAATCATGTAATCTTTGATAAGAGATTATTGTCATCATCAAATTAGATGAATCATTTTTTCAATTTGTCAAATTTTGGTAAATATAACATCATTAAATTAGAAGGAACATGAATATTCAAGATTCTCAACCTGAATAGATGAGAATGAATTCATTGAAAATGAAAGAATACTTTTTTAAAAGCAGATTAGAAAAAAAAATATATGTAATCTAAGCATGTGATGTAGTAATTTGATATGATTGAATTTTTCTTCCGCCACATGAAATCAATTTTAATATTTTTGTGTGCTAATAAAAGATGAGATTTGCTACAACACTTAATGCTACTTGATGATCATAATATAATCTGGCAGGATCGAAAGTATTAATCGTAAATCTTCTAAGAGATATTTCAACTAAGTAAACTCACGTCTGATTACTATTATAGGTCCTATATCTATATTTTGCTTCCATTAAAAATATAAAATAGTTTTTTCTTTATCTTCCAAGAGATGAGATAATTCTCAATGAAAACATAATACGCAGAAAACTAATATGTATAGTTGAACAACCTCCCTAATTAGCATTATAATACCTAGTTAAATTTAGATCTTTCTTTACTGAAAAATAGTCAATAATTTTTAATCTTTATAGTTGAACAACCTCCCTAATTAGCATTACAATACCTAGTTAAATTTAGATTTCTTTTTGCTGGAAATAAAAAATCTTATTTTTTTATTTTTTAATATTGCAAAACTTGAATCATTGTGACAATATGTGGTATTAGTTACATAACTTAAATTAACTAGAAGGATGCACTCAAGAGGTTATATTAGGCCTTGTGTTTATAACATAAATAAATTGGTCGACAATTTTTTTAGCTAAACCTGAGTAGAGTTGAGGAGGTGAAGACGTTGTGAGTGAAGGGGGGCGGGGAAGGAGGTGAACCAAACTGACTTGGTTTAATAAAGAAAACTCCGAACAATAAATTCTACATGGGTTTAAATGTAATTTAATTTAATCAATAAAAATATTTTATCTAAATAAAAATAGATAATAAAAATGAATAAGGAATGTCATTCAATAAACAGTCAATAGAAAGATATTATTCAATAAATTTATTATTATTATTATTATTATTATTATTATTATTCTAGAAACTTACGATTGACACCTCTTAAAAATTAATAAAATATAAATTTATTATTTACAACCTTAAAATATTTTTTTTTCCCCCCACAACTTATAACTCCTTGTCACCATTATCATTGATACCGCTCATCATCAATGTCACTCATTGTCGAGACTACTCGTTATCGATGCTAATAGGGGATGTAGAGCCTCCACTCGAGGTTGACGAGCTTTCAATTTGTTGAATCTCGGATTTTGATGATGAAACTAATTGATTGTGTTTAGATGTTTAACTGCATTTTGAGTGATGCAGGTCTACTCGATCAGGATTAGACAGTTGACGCAGGAGGAATTGACGTTGCGCCGAAGGAGATCACGTTAGGATATTGGATGGTAGAACACTTCGGACGTCGGGCATCGGGCCAAGGAGAGCGGAATTGCACCAAGGATATCGGGGTTGCGGAGGTCAACCGCCGATTGGGCAACAAGCCGCAAGAGTGGACGATGCGCTGAAGAATCGGACGAAGTACCAACCAATGACGTGCCGGGCAACAGAATGTCAATTCGCGTTGTAATAATTGTCTAGATCGAAGTAGAGTTTTGGCTTGTGTATGCAGGATTAACTACGATAACGATGAAGACATAAAACAAAACAAAGTGCCAGAGTCAAGCGCGAAGGATTCGTTGGGAGTTCGAGAGTCCGACGGAAGTCTGAAGGTTCGTCGGGAATGCTGCCGGAACTAGCCGAGAATGAGTAGGGAGCTTGCCCAAGGGTTTTCGGAAGCTCGCCAGAATGTACGTCGGAAGTTCGCGGAGCTCACCGAGAAAGATCATAGCTTACCGAAGAAGCTCAGCGGAACTCGCCAAGATCAAATCGTGAAGTCTAGGAGCTTACCGGGAGTCCGTAGAATGGTTTCCGAGAGTTTCTCGGAAGATCGTCGGAAGTTCGCCGGAAGAAGTCTTGACTTGTGGACTTTGTAATAGCTTAGGAAATGTCTTTAAATTTGTAGTTAGCATATTAATTAGGGTTAGGATTAGGTGTTAATCTTATAACCCAAGTAGGGGCCAATTGGGCCCGAGTTCGGACTGGTTTGGGCCAAGTTTAGAGCCCAACCAGTGAGCTGAAATAGCCAGGCGGTGGCACCGCTGGTTTGGGCAGTGGCACCGCCCAGCACCCGAGAGCCAGGCGGTGGCACCGCTGGACTGGGCGGTGGCACCGCCCAGTACACTGTCAGTGTCACAACTGACAGGCGGTGGCACCGCTAGCTTCGGGAACCGAAGAGAATTCAAATTTTGGAGCCCAAATTTGAATCCTCTTGAGGCCTATAAATACCCCTCTATTCTCAGCTGAGATAACAACTTTTGAGAAGCAATAGATTGAGAAAAAGCCTTAGTAAAGTCTTTAGCAAGTCTAGTTTTCAATTGCTTGAGTGTTCACCTCCTTCTTTCTCGTTGAAACTTTGTAAGAGTGTGAACCACTTGTAAAAAGTTGTAAGAGGGGTATTTGTCCTTCCCCTTCAAAGTGATTTGCTAGTGGAAGTTGGGAGCCTCATCGAAGAAGGCTTCGCAAGTGGATGTAGGTCATTTTGACCGAACCACTTTAAAATTGGCGTGTTCACTGGTTTATATTTATTTATTGCACTTTACCTTACTGCACACCTTCATACGTGCTTTACTTTCTTATTACTTTTGCTGTACACATTTACGAACACGCTTTTAAATTAAGCATTTCCGAGTTCGGTTTTTATCGTACGAAAAAGTTTCCAAAACCGACGTTTTAATCCGCTGCACTAATTCACCCCCCCTCTTAGTGTCGCTCCGATCCTAACACAATTGACGAGATTGAGTGCGAATATGAGCGGCTCAAGCATAGGAAGAACCAACGACCCTATGGTGGTGATATTGGACTTAAGTGTCTCATTTGCAATGTCCATGAGGTACTTAGAGAGAGAGATGTCAAAGTAGCTCTTCATATCCTCCTTATAGACACAACGGTGTGCGTGGTTATCGGTGCTCTTGTGTGTGCGAACCTCATGGGCCAATTGGCACTTAGCACAATCAACCTCATGATGACAGTTTGATAGGAGGATCATGGTGGCACCAATGTAAAAAAGGCAATTGAGAAAAAGCATCAAGTGTTGGTTGTCGACGTAGAAGTTGAAGGGTGATGATACATCCAGAGTAGGTCCCACACCAGGTCAATGGAGATCAACCTCGTGCTAGAGAGGTTAAAGTAATAAACATTTCCTCTCAGCTTGTACTTGTTGATGATCATCACAGAGAGGGACGACATTAGGGAGAAGGAGCTATAATTAATAATGAGGATGTCGATGTCTTGGGCTTGAGGCACATTAAGGAGAAGGCAATTGGTATGTAGTCGATAAGAGGTCGAGACTAGAGAGCTAGATGCTAGAGGAAAAAGGAAAGATTAGATAAAAGATAGTTAGAGAGGAAAAAAGGATAAAAGAAGACATAAAACTAAAATTTTTATTTTTTGTTAGATAAATCTCTATATTTTTCTTTTTATACTTTTTTTATGATAAAACTCATTTATTTATAGGACCATAGATGAGAATTACAATGCTCAATTGTTAAGGTTATATTCATATACTTTTATTATATGTAACCTATTTAATTTAAGGCTACATTCATATACTTTTTGTTTATTGTCTTGGTAACCTCCTTTTTCATGATGATCTTTATCGTTGTGTAACAACTCCATTTTTACTAAATTCTAGATATTACAATTATTTTTTCCCATGTGATTATGAGAGAGGTTTCAATTCTCTCTTTTAATTAAGTTTAATTCTCTTAACATCCCCTAAAACCTAATTCATTTTTATCATACATTACAAGTGATGCCTTAATCTTGAAAAATATCTCCAAATTGAAGGGCTTGGTGAAAATATTCATAACTTATTACCAAATTTGATAATGAAACTTCCCTCACCTTAACATCAATAGGCTTGCTTCGTTTGTCACATTCCGAATTTATAAAAAATAATAAATTAATATTTTATTATCCATAATTTACATAATAAACTTTTTTTTTCCTTCATCATTAAAATCAAATCCTTATCTTTATAATAGTAAATATTCTATTGACTAGAAAAAGAATCATATCTTCTTGGTACGGTCATAAATCTCTTCTACCCAATCTTCAAATCTATTATAAAATAGTAGATTACTCTAAAAATAAATATAAGATAAAAACATATCAGCAACCATGGTAAGAACCTCGAAAGAATTATAAAAATAATCTTCAATATTCATGAAATATAAATACATATCAATAATTCAATAAGAAATGATAATATATCGATTTATCATAAAACTTATGCATTAGAAAAATGATGATAATTTCTTACATAATAAATAAAATGATGCATTAGCCACTTGCAACGCATACATAATAATAAAAGCACACATCACCCGATGGTACACTCTCCCAACAATGGATAGAGTAATATATTTCACATGATGAATTTCTCTCAACAATGGATGGAGATAATCCATATCACACTCACAATAACAGATGGAGTGGTATCTCTCACCTACTCAAGTAGGGACATGTTCCTCCCAACAACGGATGGAGAAATCGTCTAACCATCATATCTAATAGTTCCCTAATCCTCGAAGGGAATCGACATGCTTGCCCTTGGTAGGGATACATAAACATCCATGATCATTCATTTACACTCATTCATTCACTCACGCATGAATTAAAAAATCAATATAATTAAATATTATGAGAGATCATACTTAATGTAAATTGGCTAGACTATGTTCGTTGATGGCTCCACATTGTGATAAGCCCATAGCTCCTTTCATAAGTTGTACTTCCAATATGAATTACTAGCTTAGTCACATCCGATTTATAATCTTTCATCTTGATTTTTTAAAAAACCTCTTTTGTATATTCTTCTTATGAAATGAAGATAATTTTTTATTTTATTGAACTTTAATACTAAGGAAATAAGATCATTTCAAATTATTGGACTATTATTAATTTGAGTTCTTCAAATGTAAGTGAGTTGCTTCTTGTAAAGATAAGATTATCTACATATAAGTAAAAAAAGTAAGATATATCTAGTTTTGTCATCTTCTTACAAAGGATACTTTCATAAGGATATTGTTCATAATCATCTTACTTGAAGTAGGCATCAATTTTAGCATTACAGGTTCTATGTGCTTACTTTAACCTATACAAAGTTTTTTTTTTTAACTTACGAACTTTCTTTTGGTACCTCTTTTTAATATAACTCAATAATTATTTTTGATATACTTTTTCTTTAAGAAAATCATTCAAAAATATAGATTTAACATTCATTTGATAAATTGATTAATTATTTTGTGCCACAAGGAATATAATCAATCTAATAGTCTCCATTTGGATAATAAGGACAAATAACTTATCATAGTCAATGTCAAATTTTTGCATGTAATCCTTTGCCACCAATCTAGCTTTATACTTCTCAACTTGATCTGGTATATTTTTCTTGATTTTGTAAACATATTTCACACTAATAGGATTTTGTCCTTGAGGCAATGATGCTAGCTCCCAAGTTTTGTTTCTCATGATAGCGTTGATCTCTTTGTACATAGTATCCTTTCACCTTTTATCTTTCATGACATCTTCATATCAAAGCAGTTTACTATCTATAAGAAACAAACAAATAAGATGTAATTCATCTGTATCGTTATATAAATCTTTTAAACATCTTATTCTTTGAAGTACTAGATTTTTGCTCATCTTCATGCAACTCTTCAATGTTTTTCTCTTAATTCCATACACATTTTTCATTGAACTCCACATCTCCGCTTATAATAATTTTTAAATTATTAGGATCAAATAATTTGTAGGCCTTGGATTTACCGTATGCGCAATGAAAATGAGTTTGGAGCTCTTATCCTCCAACTTAGTTCTTCTTTTATTAGGTACATGTGCATAACCAATGCACCAAATATCTTAATATATAAAATTTTTAATTTTCTTTTGGTCCATATATGTTATGGAGTTTTATTTTCGAAGCTCGATGTAGGATCTTGATTTAAGATATAGACGACATAAGCTACTGCTTTGGCCCAAAATTTTTGGACATATTTTTGGTCTTAATCATGCTTCTTACTATATTAAGAATTGTCTAATTCTTTCTTTTTATCACACTATTTTGTTGTAGAGAATATGATATTATGAACCAATATCGAATGTTATGCTTACCATAAAAATCTTCAAATGCTTTGGTTATAAATTTACCACCTCAATCGAAGCAGATGAAGTTACTTTCGGTCTCCACAAAAGTTTTAAACTTCTTAAACATGCTTAAAACCTACCCCTTTTTCTTTCAAAAAATAAACTAAGTTTTTTTGTATAAACATTAATAAAAGTTAAAAATATAATAATGCTTACCAATTGGAGCAATACAGTCATAAACACCGACATAAATAAGTTGAAGTGACTTCTTTACTCTAAAATGTCTCATGTGCAAAACTTCATTTTGGAGCAAAACACCTTTTATATATTTGACTTGAGTGTTACATAGAAGATCATTTATCATCTTCTGTATTGATAGCATGTTGAGATCTTTGAAGTTTAATTATCTAAGCCTCAAGTACCATATTCAGGAGGAGTCCTTCACACAAGTCTTTAAACACTATGTCACATTATGATTTATGGTTAAGATAAATAGTCTATTTTTGACATATCTACTTGAGCAATTAAATGATTTGTGTTGATTTTAATAAAGAGTTGTTTGTCTTTCATATTAATATCAAACTAAGAATATTATTCTTCATATCTTACATATAATAAATATTTGAAAAAAATTAATAATTTTCATCTTTGAGGTGGATTAATATGTTACCTTTGTCTTTCATCAGCACTTTTGAGAAGTTACTAAATTAGACTTATCCATTCATAATTTCATCTTACTCCATAAACATATTTTATAACCATGCATATGATTGCTAGTACTAGTATCCAAGTACCATTTGTATTACAGGACGATATCTTTTTTTTATGTACTAGAAATAAAAAAGAATCTTCCTCCTTTTCAACATAGTATTTTCTTCAACTTATTGCATTGGTTGTAATGACCATATTTTTTGCAACAATGGCATTGAACTTTGGAACAATTATACCTTTGGCCTCTTGTATTTTCTCTATCTTGTTCTTGTTTTGGACTTTGATTTTTTTATTATTTCTTGTTTTCCCTTCTATGGTATGTGAGTTGATCCTTTGATCCTTTATTTCTTTCTTTCAAAGTGAGTTTTATTTGAAAAATTAATTCTATTACATCTTATTTCTTTTTATTGACTATATGTTTATGTGCTTGTAAGGAACCTATTAGCTCATCAATAGTTATTTCATCTAAATTCTTTCGTTCTTGAATAGAGATTATAATAAAGTTAAACTTTTTATATAGTGATCAAAGTACTTTTTCAACCACACATACATTTTTTAGATTCTTATAATTTCTTTTTAATTGATGGACAATGGTAAGAACTCTTGTAAAATAATTCAAAATTGTTTCAAATTCATTCATTTGTAATATTTCAAATTTAGCTCAAGTGATTAAAGTCAAAAAAATTTCACCCTCTCAACTCTTTCAAAAAAAACAAGTTTTAAAGAATCTCTCAAATATCTTAAGATGTTGGTGGCTGCAACTTTTTCAAAATTGCCTTAGTCTAACCCTTGTAGATGAGGAAGAGCGTCATCTTCTGATCTTTCTTTCTATTATCTTTGAGGTTCCTCGTAGTCTCTCTCTATCACCTCTCAAATATTTTGTGATCCAAATAAGACCTTCATCTAGACGCTCTAATCTTCATAGTTGTCTTTTGTAAGGCAAAGCATTTGAAGTTGCATGTAATGGTCATTTTGACTTGTTTTTTATACTACCTTAATAGGTAAAAAAAAATAAGATAAAGAAAGTTAGAGAGAAAGAATCGAGGGACGAAACAAGAGGTAAAACTAACATTTTTATTTCTTGTAGATAAGTCTCTATACTTTTATTTTCTCACTTTTTTTCATGACAAACGTCATCTATTTATACGCCAGTAATAAGAGTTACAAACTCAATTGTTAAGACTATATTCATATGGCTTTAATATATGTAATATATTTAATTTATGAGTGATTATTATTTTTATAATCTTCTCTTTCATGGCAATCTTTATTATGATGTAGCCTTTTCATTCTCACTAAATTTTAGAGGTCATAATTATTTTTTCCTATGTGATCATAAGAGAGGTTTCAATTCTCTCTTTTAATCAAGTTTAATTCTGGTGCCTATTTGGAGCTACACCAAATGACCTTAATATGTGGAAAGTGACTGAAGCATCAATGAGATGCACCAATTGAGGTGGCGATGAGAGCTACCAAGATGATAAATGCTTAGGAGTAGAAGAAGAATAACGAGGAGGAAACAAAAGAACAAGAAAATGAGATTGTGTTGAAGCAAGATTTTTTAGGTTTAAACTTTATCAAAATTGAAGATTCATAAATTTGGAGCCTATGTTGATTTACATTCTGTTGGTTCCTGACTTACAGTTGAGCTCAACCAAGTTATCAACTAAACAGTTTGAAAGGTAAGGTATGAGTTCATCCAACTATACATATTATATGAATACACACTATTTTGTTAGATATATGCTTCTCAATTTGATTATAAATGAACCAACTATAACTTTGAAAGATGTCAATTGGTAACCTATAGATGCATAATCATTTTCATTAATAATTACAATGTTCTGTTAATTCATGATAATCAACATCAAGTTTTTTTAAAACATTATTTTATTGATATATATTTATATATGAGATCTTTGGATTTTAATGGATGCCAGATATGAAAAGATTCTATGTGATCATAGTCTTATAATTATATATCTCTTCAAATCATAATAAAAAATTATTTGGATTGTAGAAAAAAATAATAAAGATGTCTCGTGTAATCTTTTAATCCTACACTTGATAGGTATGTATTCCTTCAATTCTACGTTGGACTCATAATTTCAGATCAATCCCAAAAACCAACGTTGAGCTTGGACTCGTAATTTGACCCAATTCCAGTGTTACACGATCGAAAGCTGGACTGTGGATTCATGACTTGAGTCGTAGTGTCCGCAATCTTCCATCCCTCGAGCTCACACTCGTTATTTGGGCTCAATCCGATCCGAAGTAGGTAAATCTGAACACAATCCTAAGATTAGGCGAGTCAAATGACGAGTCAAAAGTCAAAACGGGTCCGTGACGTGGCTTGCTATTTACACACGACAAAATTCCAAATCCAAAATCTTCTCCTCGTCATTCCGATTTAATTACCTCCTTACGCCCATCCACAGCGAATCACAAATTAGGGGAGAGAGAGAGGGGTTTCGCTCGTTCTCCAACCCACTTCCATCAAAACCCTAGCTTTTCTTTCGACCAACGATCGATCACGTCTTCCGACCTCTCCTTCGCCACCTCCCTTTCAATCAGCGCCCCCCCACTCTCTCTCTCTAATAATAATAATTTTTATATTTAAAATTTTGTATTAGACAATTCATAAGTTGAATTCTATCTAGTAGGAATGACCATACAAAATATTAACGTCTTTTGCCATTTAATTTATAAGATCTAGTACAACCTTTCATTACAAGTGATTATAAATAATGAATGGTCTAAAGTTGCGCTAAAAAAATTATTTAAGCTTCACCAGGGCAATGCATTATTATGATCATAATATTACCCCACCATGGTTGTACCAAAGGAGGCTAATAATTAATACTAATCTTCTCTTGACAAGAAAAATCATGGAAGTTTTAATGAAACCATTCCTAAAATTCATTCTCATAGAATATCAATGACCATATATGACCACAAAAAAAAAAAAAAAGATTAGCTTGAGCAATTAATTATGTCTTTATTTCCATATTTATTTAATAGATATTTATTGTAACATTTTATAAAATTGAAGTTATTTCTTGACATAAATATAGTATTATTCTAAGTAAAAAATAATATGATAATGTATTTAAAGCTAAATAAAATAGTTGATGCATTTTCATATGTTACAAGAATAGCACACATCAGATATTTAAGATAAATCAGAAAAAACATGTCATTTGAATCAATAACATGGAATTAGAGTCTTGTTTATCATAATATTATATTGTTGATAAGGAATTACAGGCATGAATGAAGAATATGAAGTTAAAATTTTGTTTACCATGATCCTATATTGTTGACAAGGAATTGCGATGAGACAATTGGGGAAAAGAAAATTCATTTATGAAGTCTAACAAAAGTTAATGATAACAGTATATTCTATATTTTAGATTCTACGACCCACATTAATCCATCACCTATCTGATATGTGATAGTTTATATCGACATAATGACACCAAATGTTTGCATGCCACATGGTATAAGAGACGAAATACGAGGATAGGAGAAGAGGAAATTATAGTGCAAGGGGCAATAGCGATAGTGAAGGACGAGAGGAGTACAC
Organism: Musa balbisiana; assembly: GCA_004837865.1. Taxonomy (NCBI): domain Eukaryota; kingdom Viridiplantae; phylum Streptophyta; class Magnoliopsida; order Zingiberales; family Musaceae; genus Musa; species Musa balbisiana. Next base: position 25,098,015 of record CM017192.1, read on the forward strand.
CATATAATGAACAATATAAAAATTAAGATCATAAGAGAGAGAGATAGATGGATGAAACATTAAACTTTTGACAAACTTTGATAATGACAAGTTACATAAAATTGGTGTAATCAAATAGTTAGTTAGATTTATAAAAGGTAAAAGATAGAGAAAAGAAAATGATTATCAATATCTCAACTATCCCAATAACTTGATGAGCTCGGAATAGGCATAAAAAGAGAATATTTAGATCTGAATTGATGATAGTAAATTCATCGAATTGTATATACAATTACATTCATTGAATTCTATATACAGTTACATTCATCCTCTCATTTCTAATGTAAGATTTATTGTGGAATTGAATAAGGAACTAGACACTTGAAACCGTCCACTATAAGCTTTTATTTTCTGTTAGCTAATAGCCCTTTCAAAACCCTCAATTTTAGTTTCTTTGGTTGGGACAAAAGCTTTGAATCATTATTATCCTTTGGATAAGTTTGGACATGTTGACGAGGTTAGTTTAGAAGGGGTAATCCAATTTTGCTCTCCATTTTCATTTATGTTATTCAATTGAAGAAATATGAAATCATATGCTTATCTTTATTCTTAACAAAATGATTCCCTTTAACTATAATATATAACAACCTTTTTAATCTAAATTTGTTTTCAAATTATGTGTTTCCAAAATTTTCTTAGAACCATATTTTTGTAAAGAAGTTGCTTGTAATCTCATTAGAAAGAGGGGGAGATCACATTTGTTAACTTTGTTGGGGTTAACAAAATCAAATGCTATCAAACTACTTATAAATTTCAACTTATATCTTTCTAAAATTTCCCTTCAAAATAAGTCTTAAAACTTTTTTTTCTTAACTTTTATACACCATATAATTTTAGATTTTTTCGAAGTTCATATAAATTGCACCAAAACAAAGTCACAATTTAAGGATAACCAATTTAGGTGTTAATTAATTACATTAATTCTTCTTATCTTTTTTTTAATGTTTGATTAAGATTAATTATGAGTTCATTAGTTAAAAGTTTAAAGTTATTCACCTTTTTATTAGAACATCAATTATATTTAATGGAAAAAATTGTTCAAAATCATTTTCAAAATTATTTCTACTCATATAATGCATTGTTTCTAAACCAAAATTAGGAAAATAATATATGTGACGGACATGAAGAGATAAAAAGTTAAATACAAATGGATAAAACTTTTTCCTGTAAAAGTTTATGTGGTTGAGATGAAATTTTTTAGATGAATGTTTCGATAAAAATTATTTTTATTTATGAATAATTATATATAACTTTGATAGAGTATAAAATGAGGAAGAATTACTTAATTTGGTATAAACATGTTTAAACGAGACTATAAGTTACGTTGATAGAAAAGGCAGGTAGCAGAAGATCAAAAATGTATTTTACTAAACATATAAATTAAAATTTTAAATATTCTTGATATAACTAAGGATTCAATGATCAAAAAAATTCTATACAGCTGACCAACTACTTCATCCACATTGATTATATGAACAAAATAGTTGCATTTATGAACATGAAGTGATTATTCACTATGTATATACATGTATGTATATACATATATATATACATATTACCTACATTACCCATTTGATCTATTTTCTTACCCCCAAGTCGAAACAATCTACATAATGACATCATTCTATTTATATACAAAATTAAATATTATAAATGGAGAATATTATATTCAAAATTTAAGTAAATGCAAGAAAAAAGTTAGAGAAATTTACTATTCTAAATGATTAGTTTCTATAAATTATTTTCACCGGGCAAAATATGCAACGAGTATTTGTCCAATTTCATCAATTAAGATAAGAATTGTAAACCCACTAAGATAATTCTACAATCATTAAAATGATATTATAGAAAAGTTATCAATACAAAAACATGAGAAATGTTATTTCTTCATAGAGAAAGCGATATTTATAATTTCGATTGTAATTAAAAATAATAATTAATCGATTCAAATCTCATCATGAACATAGAAAACTATCAACGATAATCCTAGAAGGTGCTCTTGAATACCTCCACTATGCTTATTGATCTAGACTCAAAATCTTAACATCTCAATAATAAAAAATTCACCAACAAAGAACTGCTTTTAGTTTTAGATCATCGATCTCCCCTTGTTTTGCCAAAAACTAACAAAACCCTTACGTGGTGTCAAAAATATAAATAACAATAATTAGTGAACAGTCAACTATTTTTATCATATAAACATGCAAAACCTCTAACGACTCTCATAATGTCAATAAGGTTAGCACACATAGTTAATGGATCTACAAGAAAAATCAATTTTAAAAAAATTATCACTTTTTCTTAAAAAATGGGGATGTTTGTTGCTAGAGAGGAGAGGATGTCATCATCGATAAAAACACTATCATTCGTAATCGAAGAGGAGATGAGATCATCGCCACTTGATGATGTTGTCAATGCAATTGCTATAGACAAGTCGATACCAAAGAAGGGAGAATGTCATCATTATTTGCAAGTACCAAAGAGGAGCAAAAGAGTTCGCTATTATCATTTATCACCAAAGAGGAGCAGAGAAGTTTATCATTGATAGAGAGGGGATGATACCGTCGTCATTTACAAATACCAAAGAGGAGTTGAGGAGTTCGCCATCATCGTTTACCATCAAAGAGGAGCAAAGGAGATCATCATCGCTAGAGAGGGGAGGATGTTATCACCATTCGCAAATACAAGAGAGTATAGGAGTTCATCATCGTTGGAGAGGGGAGAAAGTTATCACCATTCATAAATACCAAAGAGAAGTAAAGGAGTTCACCGCCATTGGAGAGGGGAGGATGTCACCGTCATTCGTAAATATCAAAGAGAAGCAAAGGAGTTCAATGCCACTAGAGAGGGGAGGATGTTGTTGTCATTTGCCACCGAAGAGGAGCAAAGGAGAGGAGCGCTAGCGGACAATTATATTAGGGTTATACTCATTCGGTGTAACCGTTGTGTAACCCCCATGCCTTTTGATTCAAACCCGACCCGATTTACTTCATAGGATCCAACCTAAATCCATTTGATTTAAACCTAATTAGTCCTTAGATTAATCGGGTATGAATCAAATCGTTTGATTCAATAAAAAGGGTCAACCCGATTTCAAAGACTCTTGATATTTGATATTTTAAATAAAATGATGCCCATGCTAAAAACCAAAGATGAGCAAGTTATCTCGTAAAACCTCATTATTAAAAAAAAAATTAGTTAAATTGCCCATCATACAATATATATATATATTTTTTAATCAGCAATGGATGCATGTTAGCATGTTATACTAATTGACATTTGACTAAGCGTATAACACATTTCTATCAAGAAATAATTCAATACACAAGGAGAAGCCATTCTTAATTATATTTCCACATCTCTTGAAACAAAATAGCATAAGGGAAAATGAAAGCGAGGTTAAATTACAACTTAATTTCTAATTAAAATAATCATGTATTAATTTCTATTTAATACATAAATATAGCCTTAGAAAAACAAGACATATTGAATTGGGTCTATAATTAAGGGATAGGAGATACAATAATAATTAGTAAGCTTCTGAGAAACATAATAGTCAATAGTCACCTCTACCTATGTCTTATAAAAGTTAATAGTTATTTCTACCATCATAGGCATCCTTTAAGATCTAAAAAGAACAAACCACACAAAATCGACACTGACCAAGGATTAACAGAAATAAGACTCTTATATAATTTCATATATAGTTAAGAATTGAAACATGATCTAATGATATCATATTAAAAGTATAGGAGAGATCCCCTAACACATAAAATGGTTAAAAAATAAGCATTTTATGAAGCGTATCTATTTCTATATTTGATCTTCCTATGGACATTTTTATATGACGGGTATATAAATAAAAGTATATTTTTTATACTACCTAAATAGGATCCTAATACTCCAACTTTTTGATAGCTCACGAAGCACATGAAAGGTAATCATGGTTCAAAAGTGTTCCACATCACCATAGCTATTCAAATGTTTCTCCTGGCAGATAAAACGTAATTCTAGGTTGACATGATAAGAGCTGTACCAAAAAAATAAAAAAAATACAGACCCCGTCAAGGAAATGTGTTCCACAAATCAAAGCACATGATAAGAATGGAAAAAAAAAAAGAGTTCAGAGAATGGATCCCAAATTTTGGTTACAACCCTTGTATTATTATAATCACTAAAAGAGATCATTTCTAGAATAATATTCTCACCAGTACAGTGCTTGATAAAGATATGCAGCGAAAGACACGACAAAGATTTCAATGCATGCATCCAAAATAAAGGTTGTTCCTACAATAGTACTATCTTGCAGATATGTACATATAGAATAACTATGCGACCCTAAATTCGTAATAGATTCTGTAAGCATATCATCAGATCATAATGTCTTAATTATTATTACGTATCCAACTTTGTAAAAATCAGAAGATCCAAGTTGCAAGCATGCATGAACGTGATTTTCATAATTTTAATTAGTAAAAAATTATGCATCTAGGAAAAAGAATAAGTTGATAATAGAAACTAAAACTGATTGCTTCGGTATATAAGTGCTCATGTTGCTAAAAGCAACAGAGCATATAACAACTTGACGACGAAATTCTCTTTGTCTAGATTACCCCAGTTTTATTTTTAGTAAAATAGATACTGGAATTGGATATCTATCATGGAGGACATTGTATTTTGCAAGGACTGCTATACAATAAAACACTCCGTTAACTGTCTCTTAAATAAGGTACTTGACAGGATCATTTTAATCAAATTGTCTGATTAAATTCTCTTTCTCCAATGTTCCATCCATATCCAAACTTGTAACAAAAGATTTTTATAGAATTGCAATATTTAAGGATTTATAATAGATACATAAATTGAAATAAACAAATAATATCCAACCATTTCAACCAAAAAATTCTGGCACAAGTTGATCAATGTGAGTGTCAATCATTAACAAAAAAGAAAAAAAAGAAGAATGAGCTTGCTCCTAATAAGGCGGGAATGGGAGGCTTTTTTTATTACCCACGTGGTGATGCGACGAAGACGGATAGAACACTCCTCATCCCATACCGTTTGTATTAATATATTTATTAATATAATTAATGTTAATATACATATTTAAGATCTGAACCTAATAGCTATAGCTTTAACATTCCAACTTTAATCACAAAACTAATATTGTGTTTAATTTTATAAATTTTGGTATTATTAATTAACTTTATCCTAAAATAAAATAGATTAATTAGAAAATTATGAAAAATTCGTGGCCTCGCACCCCCTATGCTAATCCCCCACCTGCCCATCTAAATATAGAATGAGGTGGATGCCAGATGGGGATGAGGACGTCACCGTCCCATCCTATTGACATCCCTATGAGAGTGAGTGAGTGAGTGAACGAGAGAGAGAGCGAAAGTTTGAACTTGGTTTGCTCATCTTGTTTCGATAAGCTCTTCTAAACTTTATGTGATTCTATGGGACCAGGGGCGACACGATTTTAGCTTTTTGGTGGAGGATGCAGGGTGCTAGCATAAGGAGCTTTGTTCTGACTTAATTTCTTTGGGAGGTGAGGCTGGACCACCAAGTTTGAAGGAAGGGATATGAAATACATTAGTATATTCACTACAAATAGAGATGAGGCTGACATGAATGACGATAATAGTGGTATAATTGTATTCGACACATCTGGACCCTGAACAATGCTGGGCCAGGCCTGAATTTGGGATACCACTATCTACTATATCGTAATTGTTATGAAACTATTCACTTATAAAGTGGTGGCTGGGCTAACTTAACTAGTGTTAGTATGCAACGTAAATCACCCTTGCTACATTCTAGAGAACGATAATGATGGAATGTTATGCTTAAAAGCACAAAATTATATATATTATATCCATCATTGTGTCCCCAAATCTTAGTCTTACACGAAATTAGGGAACAAGAATACAAATTTCTTCTGGCAGTTACTTGGCTACTAGGATCAGCAGGCTGGTCTTTCTTTTCTTTTTCTTTTTTTTCCTGTTTTTTGCTTGGGTAGAAAAGAAAGATCAGCCAATGTAACCCTCATAGAAAATTTGTCGGCAAACTAGAAGCAACCGTGTAGCATGATCGCATTCCAAGCTATCTATCGAGCAAAATCACATGCTTTAAGCGGATAATAAATCTGATAAGGCTAGAACAGATAAACAAACGCATCGGATATCATCAAGTGGAGGAAGATACCTTCGTCTTCGAGATCGGCTTCCAACAGGGGTTGAGCGAAGGCGAGGAAACGGCCGCATTTCTTTGCGATCGATGTATTTATATCGGAAATCGTCGACTTCGCGAAGGACTTTCCAAAGACAATTGCGGTGAAAAAGGCAGCAGCATTTCGGTCCCGAACCCGGTTCAAAGCTGTCAAAATTCTGGGTTGGGCTTTGACGGGGCCGGGGATAACGGATCGGGGTTTGTTTCACGCTCGTGCCCATAAAGCTCCTATGTTCAACACACTAAGTTATCGACCCAAAGAGATGAAACCTACTGATAGACGACACCTCACCCCGTTGATAATTATCACAATGTCATTGATTTCTATGTATGAGTGATGTCTCGTCATGATCACAGTGATATATATATGTATATATATTCTGCATCTTTTAGATATTCAAGATGCTAGATTAATTTATTGATCGGTCTCTAATGGAGATAAGATTTATTCATTTTCATTAAGTAACATCATCAACCACGATCAAAGACAAGGGTGATGAGAGTTCATAGAATTTACAATTTGTCGGTTGCAAGAGAAGTAGGAAACAGAGAGAGGATTCCACCTGAACGGGAGGACTCAGTCGTACTTGTCGCTCCAGCAGTAGACGAGGAAGAGAAGCCAGGAAAGGCCAAGGACGAGGTCACCTACGAGCTGGCGAGGCCAGTCGCTGGCGAGACAGTCGACGCGGCGCTCGAAGCAGACGCGCCAGAGGGCAACGGCGGCATGGAGCAGGGCGCAGCCCTTGGCGAAGAAGGCCTGGAAGTCGCGGTCCTCCACGAAGGCCACCATGAAGAGCAGGAGGCCGATGGCGAAGAGCAGCAGCCCGGCGAAGGAGTCGGAGGTCTGGATCAGCAGCTGGTCGCGGGGGGTCGACCCCTGCAGCAGCCGCGCCGCCGTCTCCCGCCCGTGCCCCACCACCATGGCCTCGTTCTGGTAGAACATCATCAGCGCCCCGCACGTCGTCGCCGCCACCGCGTGCAGCAGGCAGATCGAGAAGAATCCCGAGGAGGAAGAAGAAGATGCTGATGCCATTACAGTAGTTTAGAAAGTCTCGAAAGGCATTGGATTTGGGAGCAAAACAAGAAGAGCGGAAGAAAGATGATAAGCATTGGAGGGGTCCTCACTGTAATGACTTTGGATGGCGAGCAAAGGGGGACACAGGGGAAGCGATGGATCCTGGATGACGATAACGTTACCAAATAAATAAACAGTCGACACCGATCGAGACAGACAGGGAAGATTAGTACCATTACCAGTAGACAGGGGTGGTGGCGCCCAGGTCACCTCCCTTAATTTTCTGCCACTTGTCCCATCTCCGTCGACCCGAAGAGATATTTTGTGACCGACATAATTGGCCACCTGGCTGTTATATTGGAACGGAACCGTTATACGAAGCCGATATAAACCCTGGATACAATACAACCAGATCCAATACTAGTCAAATAATGCCACAACCCAATTCATCCGAAATGTTGTTGGGATTGGATTCAGGGGGCAACATCACGAGAGACCAACATCGATATCCATGATTCCTGACCCATCTCAACTACTGCTTTAAGGACAAAGAGGGAACAAACGGTACACGAGAACACAAACAAATTAGCATCGATGGGATACTTGGATAATAACACTAACCAGCTAGTTGCCCAAACTTAATGGAAATCCATCAACCGGTATCTGCAAAAGTTGAGAGGGTGTAACTTCATTTAGGCTATAATAAGATAAAAACTTAGGCCCTGACCAATGAAAGGCCATAAACAATTCCTTGCAACCACATAAAATTGATGATTTGTTCTATGATCGCTCCAATTATGGAACTCTAAAACTATCTATACTAAGATCACCAGAGGTATGTCTCGACTATACCAATTTGGCTCCCACCAACACCCCTCACGATGCGGGTGCATGCTCTGAAACTGGATCAGATAATATTGATGGTGAAGGAGCTAAATTACTTGGATCTTTTGGTTCCCCGCTTAAGTTAAAATCCTTCAGCTGATTTGTTGACTGACTCGGTGTAAGCCTGATGACTCACCGATTGAATTGTTGACAGGATGACTAACATTTGATACAGCAGCCATTGCAGGTGCAGAAAAGATGCAGCAGCCTTTAAATAAAATCATGAGAGATGACGGACAGTGCAGTGTGAATTGGTTAAGGGACAGGCTCAGCACTCCCATGACAACAGAAATAACTTGAGGTTGCTGACACTCTTCTTGTCGTGGCACTGCAGTAGTGAAACCTCTTGTTTTCTTGTTTCGGGTCAGGTCCTCCAGTAGCATTGAGTTTCAACTGAACATTGATTCAAGGAGGATACACGCTGCTGATGGATGGTAGCATCATGTGATTCATCGACATCATAATCTAGGGATGCCATGACACCATCTTCATCAACATAGGAAAGAACAAAATCAGATTCTGGACCAATTTGAAGAGGTTGACAATTTTCTTTCTGAACCGAGTCATATTGTGGTCCATTCTCTCTCCATTAACCATACCTCACCTGGAAAGCCCAAATGATGAAATGAACAGAATGGCATCTTGCAAAAGAAATCTAAGCAGACAGATGCAAAGCAGTGAATCATGGCATGCAGCTAAAGGAGCAACAAGATTTTATTAAAACAGGTCAATCTATCCTGAACTGCCCCCTCAGTGGTGTCTGATGGAAGAGACGATTTGTTTTTTGCCACCAATCAGTCAGACATATTTAAATTGATGTCACTATAAAAACATCAGAAAATTTAAAATCCTTTAGAGAAAGAAAAGCTTGGAACTCATTATTTTTCTTCAACAAATAATGAAAGCAATCACTTTCCAACTTTCCCTTCAACCACTTTCAGAATGTATAGAACTAAAATCATTAAATTGGCCAATGCTTTCAACTACAAAAAACAAGTTGATCATGAACATCAAATTACATGATTGGCAACTGATTAGCCAAAGCCAGAGGCCAGTAACTAGCAATTAACCGGTAAGTGGTTCAGCAACTTATGGCAGATGATGGATGGCTGCCTAATTTGTCAACAATTGACCGATAACCATCCGTCCAGTGGTCCATGACCATATGGCCAACTATTGACAATCTGTTGATGGATTGGAAAACTCTAAGCAAACAGAAAATTGGAGTATGAAAACACAAGTTCCTTTTTTTCGTGATAAATTGATAATCGAAATGATCTTATCGAATTCAACAACTTATAGACAAAAAAAAAATGCTGTTAAAGAATTAATGAAGTACAGAATTCAGAAAAGACTCATGTCCATGCAAAATAATATTAGGTTAATCACATCAGTATAAAAGCACTTGTGATTAACAATTTGATGATAGACCGTAAGAACACGCCCGTGACAAAAAGACATCTTAAGGATCCCAACGCCACACTTGACAAGGCATCATGATAGTAGCAGGTACTTTAACTCGCAGAAATTACTAGAAAGATAACTTTTCACTTACTAATTTACATGCATATGGTTCCAGAAACAAATGCTACAGATTTGAAGCAATTAGAACCTGAAAAAAATCATATAATTGCTCTATATTTTGAGAGAATTACATCGATATTCAAGAATTTGTTGGTCCGACATTGGAAAACTTACAAGAAACCATATAAATCATCCCATTTTGCAATAGAGATTTTAGACAGAGACATAATAAATAAGATGATTTTCCAAAAAAATCCTCTCCTTTTGGGATTTCGCTGGAAGATGTACCTTTTCAAATTTCCCTAGCAGCCCAACCTTCTTTACCTAATTCTAAATATACCATTGATTTGACAACCAGCCACTTACCTCTTCCCTCCTTTTCCTTTTTTCTACTGTGTTACAATGTTAATATTGGTATTACTGAAAATATTATAACTCAGTATAAAAACACTATACTTCAGTTTTTTTAGATTATTGATTCCTATACATAATATAGTAATCATAAGTATTTTTTTCATATTTTTTCATAAGGATACACAAGCAAGGTTAATAAATATTTTTCTAACATTTTTTCAGTTCATTTCTCTTTGTTATAGTGTTTTGTAATGAGTTTCAGTGTTTTTAAAAATGTGTCAAAAACATTGTACCCACGTTGAAAAACACAGTAAGTCATATGGAAGTCAATTATTTGAATGTTATTTATAAATGGAGAACCATTTTCAAAATGAACATTTTCATAAACATCCTCCATTTAAGAAAATAAACATTTAAACATTCAAGAACAATATA
>CM017192.1:25113497-25210997 GCA_004837865.1 Musa balbisiana
TAGAGCCTAAAAGAGTTTCATCCTGGGTTTTCTGGGTCTTGGCGGTACCACCACCTAACACTACCACTAGGCGGCACCACCTGACACAGTCTCGGAGACTGTGCCACGACAGTGCCACTTGTTGGGTCACTGTTTGGGCCTTTTACTTAGCCCAACACAGCCTAAACTTGGGCCCAATTGACCCCTAATTGAGTTGGCCCAATTGCAACCCAATTATGTGCTAACTATGAATTTTAAGGAATATACTAAGCTAAATAAGTTCGTAAGTCTAGGTTTCTTCTAACGATCTTCCGACGAACTTGCTAGTCATAGGTGCCTAGCAAGCCAATCACGTGAGTGATGACACATGTAACTTGATACAGAATCTTTTTGCTTATTATATTTTGGCATTTATCACTTTATATTGACCATTACATATACACATGTATATATATTGTGATGTCCTTGGATCTGTGCAATGGGAATCGGATCATGATGAGATCATGATAATGAGACCGATTTACCTTTAAACACAGATCCTAAATAATCTCAGTCATAGGTTACTCGAGAGGGACATCGAGATAACCGGACAGACCAGTGTATTGTATACCCGTCCATATGATGGATGCAATTGGTCTCATAGCTGCTTGTGTAGGGACACTAGGGATACAGTACAGGTGCTCATTGGAGAATGAGTTCACTGATTGATCCGCTTACGAAATACTGAATGGTTGATGATGCCTTATTGTCAAACAGCGATTCCGTAGTCCTAGTGGTGTATATAGTCCTTAGACTTGAGACACCAAGGATGTCCTGTATGAGTGCTCCACTCTTTGATACTAGACTTATAGGTTTGGATGTCCCAGATCTAGTACAATTGGTTATTGGGAGTGGCAGTCAATCTTACGAGGGCTATTGAGTGTCGATAGAGGATCATTCACTCTCGACGTCATGAGAGGAATTTCCCATGTGTTCTTGCTCAGACAAATCCCTAGCCAGGGTCATTCAGATTGAGAGAGAAAGAGTTCTCCGGGAGAATCCGATTAGAGCGAGACTCGAGTAGAAACCATATGGATCTAACAGCACCATACTTGGTATATAGTCTTTGGGATATTAGATGGATGAGGGACTATAGGTACATGGTAACTGAGGACAAACAAGTCCAATAGATTGGATTCCCCTGTATTGTCTGGGGACTACGGCGTAGTGGCCTAGTACGTCTGTAGTCGATGAGTCAAGTGAATTATTATGGAGATAATAATTCACTGAGCCAGAAGGAGTTCTAATAGGTATGACTCACGACCAGCTCGATATTGGGCCTAGAGGGTCATATATATATGGTAGGCGTTACGATGAGTAGAGGTTTGAATGAGATATCCGCCGGAGCCCTTATCTTATTGGATATCCAATAAGCCCATGAATTATTGGATCTCATGGACGAGATTCAATAAGAGCCCATGAGAGATTATTAGATAGAGATCCATTAATCTAAAAGGCTTGAGTAATTGGATGCAGATTCAATACCTAATAGGGGAGGATCCATTAGGGTTTGATTGAGGACCTCTATAAATAGGAGGGATTCAGTGGTTCAGAGGCTAGAGCCTTTGCTTGCCTCTTCTATTCTCCTCCCCCTCTCCACCTTAGAGCAGGCCTGGAGTTTTAAGGAGCATCGTCGTAGCCCTGCTATGTGGATCACCGCTAGAGAGGAGGACGCTTGACTTCCTTCACCCTCTCCTAGAGATCTACAAGGAAACAGAGATATACGATCTCCCTAGGTAACACAATCTATTTTATATGTAGTTTGTTTCACGGATTTTTTGCACACCAGTCTTGGCACGACGACGAACATATCTTTGGGAATAGGAAATTTTGTTTTTGTTCTTTCGCTGCGCATGTGATGTCACCCTCAAGATTTCTCAACAGTGGTATCAAAGCTAGGTTGTTCGTGCGAATGATTGGTTTTAAACTGCGTGTGTTGTATTTAGGAAGAATTTTGACTTCAAATTATTAACGCAATAGACGAGAAAGGGCAGCAACTGTTGCTACCCTTGCTACGCTCAAAGATGGCTGCCTGCTTGCTGCCATCTTCGTGCAGGCAGGCCGCTTACGGTGGTGGTGCGCAAGGGCGGCACTTGCGGGTGTTGGACCCATAGGGCAACGGTGCCTGCGACCGCTGCTCTCGCGGGCAAAACCCCCCCGCAGGGGCGGCCACTCGGCAGGGCCCACGGAGGCGACGGCGCCCACCTGCAAGGGCAATGCCACCAGCGGGTGTGCCGCCTGTAGGCAAGGGCAGCGCCCTGCCCCCTGCCGCATAGGCCACCGCCGGCAGGGTGGTGGCGGCGACGGCAGCAGCAAGGGAGAGGAAGAGGGGCTTAGGGTTTTGGATAAAAAGATAGTTTTGCCCTTGTGAAATTTAGAAATTCTAGTTCTATCCCTTTATCCAAATTATAAAAATACCCCCTTAAAATTAAGAAAATTCCCTATATGTCCTTGATTTCAAAAAATATTAATTAATTAAAAGGTTTAATTGATTATTATTTTGTTATTATCTAATAGTCCTACATGATGATGGATACATGTGATGTATGATGTGTGGACTGATGACCACGGACCGTGCGATGTGCGTACTTGTGATTATTATTATTGGGGCCTACGAGCCTCCATTATATTTCTCATTTATTGTCGGGCCTATGTGCCTATGATTAAGTTGTAATCACATAAGGAGATGCAACGGGAATGTTGATGTGATAGCGAAAACCACGAGACGGACGATCACGATGCATGGAGATGCATCGAGATGTCGATGGAACCGACGAGGATGAGATGGACGATCACAGGGTATGGAGAAGCATCATTGTACACATAGATCTTGATGTGAGTGATTAAGCCTACTGGCTCGGGCCTAATCACATTAGGCTGTGGTTCATGATCATTTGGTGTGATTGTTTTTACATCTACTAGATATGTATATATATTTGCATGCGATATAGATATATATATTAAATATGTATATATGTGACATGTCATATTAGGAGACCAAATTATAGAAACCTCTCTCTCGACAATATTAAGTCAGTAAACGTGAGGTAATTAGATTGACCCACGTGGCCTTCCATCGTTATTAGTAGGAATCGAATCCTGGTGTAGGTTGAGTTGGTCGAGTCCCTCGAGGCTCACCTATATCGCGATTCGCTATCTTATCTATAACATAGAGATGTCATCGGTGACCTGAGGATATGGTATGCTTGGTCGAGTCCCTCGAAAGTATATCATCAAATCAAACTCATCTTGTAACGATGGTATTGACTTAACCCAATATCATGGTGGTCATTAGTCCCTCGAGACCATGGTGATTCGGAGGTCGAACAGGATGGGAATCATAAGGAGTTGTGATCAACAAGAGTTGTCTACCTTTTGGGCTTAGTGTAATTCGTCGAGTCCCTCGAGGTTACACTAAGACGCTGATTGGATCCTGATCCCCACTAGAAGTCTGCTAGAGACTTCTGTTTCACGTGCTGAGGGTGTTGCTTGACTCGCTAGTAAAATAGTGGGAGCATATTAAGATAGAAGTCCATATCTTAATTGTTTATTTCTTGCAAAATCTGCATGTTATTCATTTTTGCTGCATCTTTATTTTCAGAAAATATTGCTTTCAAACCCTTGCATGGCATACTTGATGTCAACCGCCTCACTGGTCCAAATTATACGAATTGGCTCTACAACTTGAGAATTATTCTCACGGCGGAGAAAATCGCATACGTCCTTGATACAATGATGCCTACGCCCGAGGAAGGGGAAAGCGAGGATGAGATCGCTCGCCACGTGAAGTACATTGATGACTCCACTCTTGCTTAGTACTTCATGTTGGGCTCTATGACTCTTGAGTTACAGAGACAACATGAAAAGATGCATGACAGATCTATTCTCCTACATATTGTTTGAGGAACAGGGAAGGACTCGACGATATGAGAAATCCAAGAGCCTCTTCCGTGCTAGGATGACTGAGGGGACATTGGTTCAGAACCATGTCCTAAAAATGATTAAGTGGATAGAGAAACTCACAAGTCTATGAATGGTCCCAGAGAATAACTTGTGTGTGGACATTATGCTTCAGTCCCTACCAGATTCCTTTTCACAGTTCATAATGAATTTTAATATGAATAAGCTTGAGGTGAATCTTCTAGAGCTCCTCAATATGTTGAAGGAGGCAGAGAGTACTATCAAGAAAGAGAAGCCAGTTCTCTACACTGGTGAGACCAGAAAGAAAAGGAAAGCAGAAAAGTCTTTTAAGAAGGGCAAGGGCAAGGGCATACTAGGTAAAGCAAAGGTTGCTAAGAAAGACTCGGCAAAGGACAAAGGCCAGTGCTTCCACTATGGCAAAGATGGGCACTAGAAGAGGAACTACAAAGAGTACCTTATAGAGAGAGCGAAATAGAAGCTTGGAAAAGTTTCAAGTACATTCATGATCAGTCTCCATTTGTCAGACTCTTATGATAACACATGGGTATTGGATACCGGTAGTGCTTATCATATATGTAATTCGTTACAGGTTCTGGCAAGGCCTAGGAGATTGGAGAGAAGTGAGATGAACCTCAAGATGGGTAATAGAGCAAAAGTTGCTGTAGTAGCTGTTGATGAGGTCGCCCTACATCTACCTAGTAGAGCTTTTATTGCATTAGATGCATGTTATTTTGTTCCTTCAATTATTAAAAATATTATCTCCATTTTATGTTTGACAATTAGTGGATATAAATTAGTTTTTTAGAATAATGGTTGTTCGATATTATTAGATGATGAGATCATCACGAAAGGAACATTGCATAATGGTTTGTTTATGCTAAACACTACTCCACATATCATGAATGTAACTATGTCTAAGAGAAAATGAGATGAGGTGAACAATGCATACCTATGGCATTGTAGGCCATGTCACATCCATGAGGGAAGAATTCAAAAGTTGCTAAAGGATGGATATCTAGATCCATTCGATTATGAGTCATATGCAACTAGTAAGCCTTACCTATGGAAAACTGACCAACTCTTCATTTAGTGGAATTGGAGAGAGAACCACTGAGCTATTTGAACTCATACATAGTGATGTATGTGGACCAATGTCAACTGATGCCATTGGTGGTTACTCCTACTTCATTACTTTTACTGATGATTTCTCAAGGTATGGATATGTGTACAAGTCTGAGACCTTTGAGAAATTTAGAGAGTATAAGAATGAAGTGGAGAACTAGACTGGAAAGAGTATTAAGACTCTTCGATCAGAACGAGAAGATGAGTACTTAAGTACAGAGTTTACTCAGTTCCTCAAGGACCATGGGATATTATCCCAATGGACACCTCCTTATACACCTCAGCTCAATGGTGTGTCTGAAAGGAGAAATCATACGCTGTTAGACATGGTATAGTCAATGATGAGTTCGCTAACCTACCCATCTCATTCTGTGGATATGTCCTAGAGATCGCAACTTACCTTTCGAACAAAGTTCCAACTAAGTCGATAGTGTCTACACCATATGAGATATAGAAAGGAAGAAACACGATCTTAATGTTGTTAAGATTTGGGGCTGCCCTGCCCACGTTAAAAGACACAACCCTGATAAGTTGGAATTGAGGACAAAGCGATGCAAGTTCGTGGGATACCCCAAGGAAACTTGTGGGTATTATTTCTATTATCTCGAGGACCAAAAGGTCTTTGTAGCCAAGAGAGCAATGTTCCTTGAGAAGGAACACATTCTTGGTGGAGACAGTGGGAGCATGATATAGTTGAGCGAGATTGAAGAACCTAACTCAAGCACCACTCTACAGCTCGAGTCTGTTCAAGTACCTAATACATAAGTTTCAACTTTACGTAGGTCCGACAGAGTATCGCATCCTCCTGAGAGATATGTGGGATATATTAGAGGAGAGGATGTTGAGGATATTGATCCTCAGACCTACGAGGAGGCTATTATGAGTATAGACTCTGGGAAGTGGTAAGAAGCCATGAATTCTGAGACGGATTCTATGTACTCCAACAAGATTTAGAACCTAGTTGATGTGCCCGAAGGTATTGTACCCATCGGTTGCAAGTGGATCTTTAAGAAAAAGATTGGAGTAGATGGAAAGGTAGAGACCTATAAAGCAAGGGTAGTGGCTAAGGGGTATCATCAAAGGTAAGGTGTTGACTCTGATGAAATCTTCTCACCCGTAGTAATGCTAAAATCCATCCGAATTCTATTAGCTATTGCAGCACACTATGATTATGAGATCTGGCAGATGGATGTGAAAACCACATTCCTCAATGGGAACCTCAAGGAGGAGGTGTATATGATACAACCCGAGGGATTCGTGTCCAAGGACTACCCAAATAAGGTGTGCAGGTTGCTTAGATCCATTTATGGACTAAAGCAAACTTCTCGAAGTTGGAACATAAGATTTAATAAGGCAATCAGATCTTATGATTTCGTTAAGAACGAAGATGAGCCTTGTGTGTACAGGAAGGTAAATGAGAGCACTGTCACCGTTTTGGTGTTACATGTGGATGACATCCTGATCATTAGAAATAATGTAGGAATGCTATCCACAGTAAAAACTTGGTTATCTAGACAGTTCTCCATGAAGGACTTAGGGGAAACATCATATATATTAGGGATTCAGATCTAGAGAGATAGATCCAAAAGGATGCTTGGCTTGTCCTAATCCAAGTACATAGAAACCATTGTCAAAAGGTTTAGCATGAAAAATTTCAAAAGATGTCTCATACCGATGAGACATGAGATATTGCTTTCTAGGAGTATGTCCCCAAAGACTCCTGAAGAGAGGGCGAACGTGGATATAATACCTTATGCCTCGACGATAGGGTCTATCATGTATGTCATACTATGTACTAGGCCTGATATAGCGCATGCTCTGAGTGTCATGAGCAGGTATCAGGCAGATCCAGGTTTGGAGCACTGGAAAGTAGTAAAGTGTATCCTTAAGTACTTAAGAAAGACTAAGGATCATTTACTAGTATATGGAGGTAATAGCCTCAGGGTTGAAGGCTACATGGACTTAAATTTTCAATCTGATGTCGATGATAGCAAGTCGAATTCGGGGTATGTGTACAACTTAAATGGAGGAGCAGTGTGCTGGAAGAGTTCCAAGCAAGATATTACTGTTGACTCGACCATAGAGGTGAAGTACATTGTTGCAGCAAATGCAGCAAACGAGGGAGTTTGGGTGAAGAAGTTCATTGCAGATCTGGGAGTCGTGCCGGGTAGTGAGGAGCTGATTTCCTTATATTGCAACAAAAACGGGGCGATTGCTCAAGCGAAGGAATCCAGGTCTCATCAGAAATCTTTTTGGAGCATATCAATAGTGGATAAAACATTTCGTAACATATCAATAGCGAATGAAATATTTTGAAACATATCAAAAAATAAATACAAAACAAAAGCTCAACGTCACATTTGACATTGCATACTTTTCATTATTATCCAAAGCACACATAGAAGAATATAACCAAAGCTCTAGATATCATATCAAATAGATAGAATGTGAAATAAGATCTCAAATATAATCTCCCACATTTGGGAGCATTATCCATCCACGTCTAACTGAAGCCAGAGGGGGTCGATAGAGCATCGCGGGCTCTAAGTATATACCCTTTACAATTTCTGGCAAAGGTCCAAATAATCCTTTTACTATTTTCTAGCAAAGGTCCAGACAATCCCACAAACACTATAGTACAAAAAGGCATTGTAAACAATAAAGTTGGGATATATCAAAAACATATGCAGAACAACGGAATGCATGGCCTATACAAAACATTGCGATCCAAATATAAACATTATATGATAGATGCAGGTATACAAATAATTGAAGGACAAAAGTATATAGGAATTCAAGGTAATAATGTAAAGCTCAACAGAATTCAAGATGTTGGCTGAAATCAATTTCTAAAGAGACGAAACAAGAATAGGCGAAGTCGATTAAAGCTCGATTCTAACATAATTTGAGAGGCACATTGAGTTATCCAAAGCACATATAGAAACATATAAACAAAGCTTTGAATATCATATCAAACACATAGATGGTGAAGTGGGATCATAATATAATATGGTATATCCATATATGAATGACCACCAAACATAATATAGAACATCGCAGGCTCTAAGCATATACCCTTTATCATTTCAAGCAAAGGTCCAAATAATCTCTTTACTATTTTTAGTAAAGGTTCACATTATCCCACAAACACCAAGTATAAAAGGGTATTGTAAACAATAAAATTAGAACATATCGGAAACACATGCGGAACAATGAAATGCATGTGCCTATACAAAACATTACGATACAAATATGAACTTTACATAACAGATCAAGGTATGCAAATACCCATAGGACAAGAGTATACATGAATTCAAAGCAATAATGTAAAGTTCAATTGAAGTAAGGATGTTAGCTGAAATTAATTTCCAAAGAGGAAAAACAATAAGTGGTGAAATCGACCAAAGCTTGATTCTGATAGAATTTAAGAGGCACATTATAATCATTGTTTGGATAACCAATTTTACTCCAAATTATACAAAATAGATGTCATTCGAAAGATGTGTCAATCTATTTTTAGATAAATTAAGTTTGTAGGAATTGGAGTTTACAATAGGGGGTTACAAATAATTTTGTAGTAAAAGGTCTGAAAACATTAGCTCTATTTTACTAAATCCATAGGGTCGACAAAAATAGATGTTTTAAGTTTACATTTGTATTTTAATATTTTCAAATCAGATAAGTACAAAAAGGTATTTAAGTTTATTTTTTTAATAAATCATACTTTGCATGAACCTGAGTTCCCAGCAGAAAGTTATAAGCAATCAAGCAACAAGAGGTCAGAAATTACAATCCTTGTTTTATATAATCTCTAGGGTTAATTGAAATAGAAGTCTAAGTAGGCATTTAAACTCCAAATTAGTCAACCTAGGTATCATAATAAAGGTCTTTGAGTCTACTTTCAAAAAAATTAGACTTTGACTAAATCAGAGTTTAGTACTAAAAGTTATATCCGAAACAATGCATAGAGGTCATATTACCAAAAAATTACAGATTCATGACTTCGTATCCAAAACGAAAGAAATGTCTGGTTCTCAGCTAAAATCTTCCAAATTTTGTAGAATTAAAATGAAATAAAGATTAGGATTTCTATGGAATGGGGTTAGAACACTTGCCTTAGAAATGTTTGATTCCCAAATGTGGGGAAATTGATGCAAAACTTCAATCTCTTCTTCTTCCCTTCTCTTCTCTTCTCAAACCAACGTTGGCTGCAACAAGCTTTCCTCCTTTAGTTAAGCTTTCATTTAGTTTCTCCTCTAATTACATTAGGTTTGGCTAATATAAGACTTGCAAGATGGCAAGCATGCATGAAAGGGCCTTATGTGTTATCCATGAAACAAACTTAGGTGGCACCATTAGGTTAGCTAGTGACACATGTCCACCATTTTTTTTCTTTAAGTTAAATATGAATCTTTCATAAATTATACCAACTTTTTAATATTTACTCTTAGGTCCCTAGCCATAAACTTTTAATATAATATCATTTAATATAAATAAATTATTAATAAACCTCATATTTACAAACAAGCATTTTGCTAAATTTTTAAAAATAGGGAATGTTACACTCTCCCCTCCACAAAAAAAAATTTTAGTCTTCTAAATTTGTCATATCTCCTTCGATGAAAAGATAAGATCAAAATTACACTTAGATAGAAGCCATCAACATCATTGAGTCTTCTATAGTGAATTCTCTTTTCAAGTCCAAATGTCTTGACCCTCTTGTTATCACTTTCTGATTCATTTCCAATCATATTTTTATTGTTTTCCACTGGTGCTTAGCCTCTACTTCTAACACAAAGGTGGCAAAAGAAATCTTTTGATCATCAAAACAATTTCGTACATCAAATATTTTCTTCATTCACATCGCCCATTTTTCTGCTACTATTCTGCCACCAATGAATTAAGTTCACCACGCTTCCACTGCACCACTCTAATTTAATATTTTCCATCAACCCTTTCATCCCCATCAATTAATCAGAAATAGATGAAGTAAGAGGATCAAATATTCTTGTCATCCTAAATTCCTAAAAGACATCAAAGAAAATTTTCACTGATCACTATAGTTTACTAGACCTCAATATAATTTATTAAGCCTCAATGTATTTTGCACATCAAACAAATCAAATATCTTAGTGATCCTCAAACCATGCTCTGATACCATCTATGTCACGCCCCCCCGAAATTAATTCTCATTCAGGAGATGTGAACCTAACTCAAAATTGATAATATGATAATTCGATAAACAATCCAAGATCCAAATACACATTTGAAGACACTGAAAATCATTCAATTAAACTCACACCCATAAAACCATAATTCATAAAACCTGTGCAGTTTATAATCATACCATCATATTACTTAATGATTCACAAAATCCAAAGTCACTCAACTAAACCATAACCATATCATAAATCTATAAGCATGAGAATATATATAATCATAAACCCAACATATATCACATGTTTATATCATTACACAATTTAAACTTAACATTCCCAAAATCCCGATATGAGAGGTTCAAATATTTATAAGATACATCAATCTAGAGTTATTGTTGATATTTCATTACACACAAAAGGAACTTACACAACGTCAACCTATCAAGTATGAAAGATTTGCCCCAAAATCTTCTGGCTTTCCACTACCTCAGCCCAATTTAAATTTCTAGCGAGCGACAAGCTATCCTGAAAAATTTATATAGCAACGGGGTGAGCACATAGAGCTCAGTAAGTGACTAACATATCTGTGGCAAAGAGGACAGTTTCGAACAAATAAGGTTTCAAAATACAATGTAGAGATACAAGAGTTTAAAGATAGCCACTCGACGAATGCAGAGTTACAATGTCATTTCATGCGAAGTATGTTTTGTACATAACAATGGAGTAAGGGCTAATTGGAGCATATAATTGGTGGATAAAATATTTCATAACATATCAATGACGGATGAAATGCTTCAAAATATATCAATGGCATATGAAGCATTTTGGAACATATCAATGGCATAGGAAGCATTTCGAAGCATATCAATGGCGGATGAAATATTTCGTAACACATCAATAGCGGATGAAATGCTTCGGAACATATCAATGGCATATGAAGCATTTTGGAACATATCAATGGCATAGGAAGCATTTCGGAGCATATCAATGGCGGATAAAATATTTCGTAACATATCAATAGCAGATGAAATAATTTGGAATATATCAAAGAACAAATACGAAACAGAAGCTCAACGTCATATTTGACATTGCATACTTTTCATTATTATCCAAAGCACACATAGAAGAATATAACCAAAGCTCTGGATATCATATCAAATAGATAGAAGGTGAAGTGAGACTTCAAACATAATCTCTCATGTTTGGGAGCATCATCCATCCACGTCTGGATGAAGCTAGAGGGGGCCGGTAGAGCATCGCGGGCTCTGAGTATATACTCTTTACCATTTCTGACAAAGTTTCAAATAATTCTTTTACTATTTTCTAGCAAAGGTCTAGACAATCCCACAAACACTATAGTACAAAAGGGCATTGTAAATAATAAATTTAGGACACATCGAAAACACATGCAGAACAACGGAATGCATGTGTCTATATGAAACATTGCGATCTAAACATGAACATTACATGATAGATGTAGGTATATAAATAATTGAAGGACAAAAGTATACAAGAATTCAAGGCAATAATGTAAAGTTCAACTGAATTAAGGATGTTAGCTGAACTCAATTTCCAAAGAGACGAAACAAGAATAGGCGAAGTCGAACAAAGCTCGATTCTAACAGAATTTGAGAGGCACTTTGAGTTATCCAAAGTACATACAGAAGCACATAAATAAAGCTTTGGATATCATGTCAAATACATAAATGGTGAAGTATGATCATAACATAATATGGTCTATCCATTTATGAATGACCACCAAACATAATCTAGAGCATCGCGGGCTCTAAGCACATACCCTTTACCATTTCATGCAAAGATTCAAATAATCCATTTACTATTTCTAGCAAAGGTTCACATTATCCCACAAATACCAGAGTATAAAAGGGTATTATGAACAATAAAATTGGGACATATCGGAAACACATGCGGAACAACGAAATGCATATGCTTATATGAAATATTACGATACAAACATGAACTTTACATAACATATCAAGATATGCAAATACTCATAGGATAAGAGTATATATGAATTCAAAGAAATAATGTAAAGCTTAACTGAAGTAAGGATGTTGGCTTAAATCAATTTCCAAAGAGAATAAATAATAAGAGGCGAAATCGATCAAAGCTCGATTCTGATAGAATTTAATAGGCACATTGTAATAAATGTTTGGATAACCAATTTTACTCCAAATTATACAAAATGATGTCATTCAAAAGATGTGTTAATCTATTTTCAGGTAAATCAAGTTTTGTAGGAATTGGAGTTTACAATAGGGAGTTACAAATAATTTCATAGTGAAAGGTCTAAAAACATCAACTCTGTTTTACTGAATCCACAAGGTCGACAAAAATAGATGTTTTAAGTTTGCATTTGTATTCCAATATTTTCAAATCAGATAAGCATAGAAATATGTTTAAGTCTATTTTCCAATAAATTATACTTTGGTATGAATCTGAGTTTGCAGCAGAAAGTTATAAGCAATTAAGCAACAAGAGATCAGAAATTACAATCCCTATTTTGTAGAATCTATATGGTTAATAAAAATAGAAGTCTGAGTAAGCATTTAAACTCCAAATTAGTCAATTTGGGTATCATAATAAAGGTCTTTGAGTCTACTTTCAAAGGATTAGACTTTGACTAAATCAGAGTTTAGTATTAAAACTTATGTCCGAAACAATGCATAGAGGTCAGATTACCAAAAAATTATAGATTCATGGCTTTGTATCCAAAACAAAAGAAATGTCTAGTTCTCAGCTGAAATCTTTCAAATTTTATAGAATTAAAATGAAAACAAAGATTAGGATTTCTGTGGCATGGGGTTAGAACACTTGCCTTAGAAATGTTTGGTTCCCAAATGTGGGGAAATTGATGCAAAACGTCAAGCTCTTCTTCTTCTTCCCTTCTCTTCTCTTCTCGAACCAACGTTGGCTGCAGCAAGCTTTCCTCCTTTAGTTAAGCTTTCATTTAATTTCTTCTCTAATTATATTAGATTTGTCTAATACAAAGCTTGCAAGGTGATAAGCATGCATGAAAGAGCCTTATGTGTCATCCATAGAACAAACTTAGGTGGCACCATTAGGTTAGCTAGTGACACATGTCCACCATTTTTTTTTCTTTAACTTAAATATGAATCTTTCATAAATTATATCAAATTTTTAATATTTACTCTTAGGTCCCTAGCCATAAACTTTTAATATAATATCATTTAATATAAATAAATTATTAATAAACATCATATTTACAAACATGCATTCTGCTTAATTTTCAAAAATGGGGAATGTTACAAAAGGTTTTCTCTTCCAATTAACCATTGGAATGATTTGAAGAAGAAGACTTTCTCTTTAAATGCAAAGGCCATGTATGTTTTATTTTGTGCCTTAAATAAGAATGAGTTTAATCTGGTTTCTATTTGTGAAACGGCTTTCGATATTTGGCACACTCTTGAAACCACACACGAAAGCACTAGTAGAGTAAAAGATTTGAAGATTAATCTTTTGATGCATGATTTCGAGTTATTTTGAATGAAGCCGAGTGAAACTATTGTTGACATGTACACCCGTTTTACAGATGTCGTCAATAATTTAAAAGCACTTAGTCAGAGTTTTTTGAATTTTGAACTTGTTAATAAAGTTTACAATCTCTTTCTAAAAATTAGGACTCTAAAGTAACGGCTATTCAAGAGGTCAAGGATTTGAATACTTTTTCGATCGAAGAACTTATCGGGTCTTTAATGACCTATGAAATGAATTTTATTTCACAAAATGAACTTAAGAACAACCTTTCAAAGAACAAGAAGGATTTAGGATTTAGAACAATTGAAGACCACTTAAGCAAAAGCTCTAGTGATGGTGAATTTGAACTCCTCACTATAATCTAATATGCGTTTGAGTGACGCGGGGCTAACGTCGATCAGGAGAGGCAAATTGATTAAAGCAGGAAGAATCATGTTGGGTCGGAGTGAACATGTTAGGAGATTGGATGTCGTGCCGGAGGAACATTCAATGTGTCGGCGGAAGGCTTTGGGCTGAAAATTCGGGCATCGGGCCTAGAAGAGCGAACATTGCGCCAAGGAGATTGGAGTTGTAATGGTCAATATACCGATTGGGCAAAGGTCGCAAAAGAGGATGATGCACCGAAGGATCGGACGAAGCACCGGAAGAACCAATGACATACCAGACAACATATGATTAGTACTTGTAATAATTTACCTATATCGAGTTAGGTTAAGTTCTAATTGGATTGGAATTAAGCCAACTCAATTATGGGCTAATTGGGCTCAGGCTTGGGATGTGTTGGGCTAAGTGAAAGGTCCAAACAGTAACCCAACAGGTGGCACCATCATGGCACAATCTCCGAAATTGTGTCAAGTGGTGGTACCGCCATACTAGGCGATGGCATCGCCTAATGTCAATTTGCATTTACTTTGAGCAATTTAATTTTATAGCAAACCGCCTCTCCTCCTTAGAGCCGAGATTTTTATTGAAGAAGTAGGTCTTGAAGAAAGTTTATTGTTGACTGCTCAATCTCTTCCAAAGGGTGTTGTACAGTTCAGGCGGAGCCCAAAGAGGAATGCTGCTCTGAGGGGAAGTCAAGAGGAGCCTTCGGCATTAGGAGTGTTTGCTGTTCGCCAAGTAGAAAAGATGATCTTCATTTTCAGTGCAAGCACAAGCAGGGGATCAGATTGAGAGTAGATCAATCATCATAAGTGTCCATAGCAGTGTGAGGATGTGGTGATGTTGCTGCTTCAACGACGACTATTGCTATAAATCAACGAGGAAGCTGCATTATTGTTACTATAGCAATAGTAATAGCAGTAGGTGAGATGAGGAAGTTGTGATGTGTAGATCAACTTAGCTTTCGATTGCATGGCAGTTGTTGAAGGGCGTCTCATTAACCAGGTTGGATAGCAGTAGGGAGAGTTGCCCAGCTCCAAGTCCCACAAGCCCACTGGTCCTGTTGCTGAAGGTGCCACTGCTTTGATGAGAGCACTCAAAGGTGCAGCTATCGATCTCTAGAGCAGCGGTCAGTAGCAGAGTCCAAAAATCAATAGCCAAGGGTTGCTACTGCTTGTTCGTTAAGTAGCAGATTAGAAGAGAAAGAAGTCGGCCATTATGTCTCTGCACGGGAAGCTTCGACGATGTAGTTGGTAGTGGTTGCTGAGATCTGTAATGTTAGTGAATGTAGCACTAGAGGCATCGCAGCGAGGAACGTAGTAGATGAGATCCTACTAACTCCGGGCATGTTGGGCTACAATGAGTAGATGCTGGCACAGAGCGACAATGAGAGAAGACAGGCGCCAGTGATATGATCAACGGTGGCCAAAGGTGGCAACACTTGCACTTCTTTTGGAAGCATCTTCTATGAGGAAGAAAGAAGAAGGGGAAGGGGGGATGCAGCACCATCGGGAAAGGAGAAAAGAGAGGGACTGGATGGTGGATGATGGTGCAGACATCTTGTCACTGTCAATCGGTGGGGATGGGTAAGTTCCACTTCACAGATCTCTTATCAAATGGCAACAAAGTTGTGAAGATTTCAGAGACCACACTGCTAGTACTGAGCCTAGCAATAATCTTGTGTGGAGATTGCTCTGGAGAGAGGAAAATGGAGAGACTCCTATGGAGAAAGCAATCTTTTTTTGGTCTCCTCCCAAGAAGAAGTTGTTTGCAGTGCGGTAGAGATTACACAGCTGCAACAGTTCTTTATTGACAAAGACCACCGGCAACAGTATGACAATCATCGACAGCAATGAGAAGGAAAATAGACGTGCAAATCTGCTGGAGAAGAACTTTTTGCCGGAGAAGAAAAAGGTGCAGTCGCTTGTGTAGATCAAATGACTACGAGAAGAAGAGAGTGTCGTTTGCGACACTCGCACTTGAACTCTCAACAGGGAATACAGTGCTAACTATTGGAGCAACAGAGAAGGCTGGTTAGAATAGTAAGGAAGGCAAGTAGCCCCCGAGTCAGCTCTAGAGGTAGGCATTGGGATCGCTATAGCTCGACGCTAAGATGAAGGACGCCCTTGCGTTGTCGAAGAATGCCATTGCTTGAGGACTTTGGAGGTGTCGTTGGAGTGGTGGAAGATTGCATCCGTGGAGAGCCTGCCAGCAAATAACATGATGAGATAAGTGTTTCTCTAAAGCAACAGCTCTAATACCATGATGAGTACACTTGAAATGGTTGAGTACAATATCTTATTCATACATATGAGAAGGGAAGATTTCCCTCAACTTGTCCAGCAAGATTTTCTCATACAGTTGAGGAAATCTTATTTGCTATCAATTTTTATAATATTACAGTGCTAAATATAATGTCTTTGTATTGTATAATATTTTTTTAAGAATTCCTAAAAATACTATAATATAATTTTAAACAATACTATAGTACAATATAAAAAATATATAACATAGTATTTTTATTATGTTATATTTTTTTTATTACTAAAAATATTATAACATAATATAGAACCATTATAACAATCATAAATGATAAAACCATTATGATTGGCTATCAAACTAAGAGTATTATAGATATTAGACAAAAATAAAAGATGATGTTAGAAAATTTTCAAAATGAAGGATATTTTTCTCATGAATTCCTGCAAAGTTATTCTCCTTCTATTTAGAGGGTGGCTAAAAGATAACTTTCTTTTATATGAAACAGAGAAAAACCTTATATTTAAAGCATATTATGTTAATTAATTGGCGCTTCATATATATATATATGGTTGTAAATCGAAGAAAACCTATTCTTTTGCAGAGATATTTGGTTGCAGAGAAGCCAAGTAATTCCAATGGATCGGAGATCATAAGGGGAAGTCTTAACCTATTCACATGCAAATCCAATGAGTTAACACTCAACAGCCCTCCTCTTGGTGGCTCCCACGAGGTAACATCTAAGAGTAATATACGAAACTAAAATTACATATAATTTTTTTAAAACCATATTTATGTTCCTTGAAGACTCAAAAACTCGAGGGCATTATTGACCCTTGGATGAAACTGCAGAGGGCACTTGTCGACTTCAAAAAAATCATAAATATTTTTAAAAATATTAATAATTTTTTGTCATTTTTTTTTATATATTTTACTTTAAAGTATTTTTGTAATAAATAATTTAAGGCGTGAGGGCAGAGGAAATGCTTGAGTCAATCCAAATACAAGAGGCTATGGTGCAAAAGTATCTCATGTCATATTTCGAAAAAAATAAACATCATATACTCGAAATCAACACAGACAAATAAGTAGAGACTGCCAGATAACTCTCTCTAAAAGAAATGGGTCATGGTGATATTAGGTTCGAATGATTGAAAGTTCACCAAAAAAAAAAAAAGGTTTTCATAGAATGTATGACTGTATATGGCAGTTCACATTTGCGTAAAGGTCAAGTTGATGACTTTCTGATTGGCGTAAAATCGCTCGTAATTATAACGATCCGAAAGTAACGAAATCACTTGGCATTTAAGGAATTGACCAACACAAAAGGCATAATTTTTAAAACTATTTGATGAACAAATAATGGGATCTACAAATTAAAGGAGAGAGAGAGAGAGAGAGAACCTTTGGCTGACAGATATATAAAAGCTACCACCCAGCCAAGCCGATACCATGACTCACATTCTGTTTTGACACGTCGGATACCGAACAACACAGATATGGCGGGCTCCATTTCCATCCTCATTCCCGTCACTCGATGATATCACCGTGCGTATAACCTGCTTCTCCATCTGACGGCTGTCGACCGGAAGATGTTATAGAGATAGGAGTGTTCAAAACCAATAAGAAAACTAAGGAAATTGATTCAAAATTGCTTCCATGATCAATTGTTTGATTTGAATATATATTTTTTAAATTAAACTGATTATATTAGATAGATCCAAATGGAAACCACTTCAAACCCATCTTTCATAACTGATTCGATTCGACTCTTACTAATTCGATTCAAATTGATTTGAACATTTCTATACGAATAATATCCAATTTAATCTTATAATATGAGAATAATATTAAAATATATGAGGATCAAATGAAAAATTAGTTATATAGCATCGATACATATCTAATACTTTGAGTAAAGTATATTATATATATATATATATATATATATATATATATATATATATATATATATATATATATATATATATATATATATATATATATATATATATATATATATATATATATATATATATATATATATATATATATTGTAGAGGTGCAATTCACAATCCTAAGAGTATTATTCAATATCTATAGATAAAGATGTAAATAAGCTTATGATAATAAAAAATATAAAAATATAGATAAAAATAAAAACACCTTGTATAAAGGGAACGGACATAAAGAATTCTCTCTACTTAATTGCATTTCAAAAATAAAATAAAAATAAAAATAAAATTTTCTATTCCAAAAATAAGTGATATCATTTGAAAAAAAATATTATAGCGGAATAATTTTTTTCTCTCTTTGTGTATTAAAATAGGTTTCTCATCAAAATATCAATTTATTATCAAAAATAAATATTAACGAAAGTAACATAAATAATAGAACAATAAATCAATCATAAAGTGAGACTCCGAATGTTTTCATATAAAACTCAATGCGAAAAAAATCATGGGACTGTAGTCCACTTCATACTTCCACTATCACCAATAATAATAATATGTTTACAATAAGTCTTATCCAGAATAACTAGAGGATCATAATAACATCAAAAATAAAAATATTGGCTTAACAATAATATATCATCGTTACTATAGATGAATTTTATAAAAAAAAATTTTTAGGTCTCACTAAGTGGGAATAGTAGAAAAGCACTTTAGAAAGGATAAACTATAGATTTGTACCATTAAGATTGTAGAGTTTGTTACAAGGATTATTCATATAAAATTTGGGTTAAAACCAACGAAGTTTAATCACTTGACAAAACCTTAACTTTCTATCTCTATTCCTTTTCTCTCCCTAATTTCATCGTTTGCCTCTTTCCTCCGCTTCCTATTTTCTTTCTTTTTTATTTAATACATTAAATTTGGGCTCAATGCTCAAATCAATTGGTCCAAACCCACTTATGGGCTGAATTTAATAATTCTCTCCCTCTAGCTCATATGGTAGATTGTACTAACCCCGCTCTTCGCTACATGCTTCAAGCTTCTCCTTAAATAAAGACTTTTATCAACATGTTTAATCTATTTTCATCGGTATGTACATTTTCCAAGTATAATTCTTTCATCTCAAGTACATTACAAATCCAATGATATCTTATATCAATATGCTTGGATCTAAAATAATATATTGAATTCTTGGAGAAGTAAATGACACTCTGACTATCGTAGTAAACAGTATATCCTTCTTGTTTCAAGCTCAATTCTTGTAGAAATTTTTTTATCCATAAAGCTTCCTTGCAAGCTATAGTAATTGCTATGTATTATGCTTCTGTGGTTGATAGGGCAACACAATTATTTAGGCTGCTAAGAGATTACTCTCCCTACAAACGTCATTAAGAACCCCAAAGTGAACTTCCTAGAATTAGTATCACCTACCATATCTGTATATGTGTACCCCTCTAGCATAGGTTCACCACTTCTAAAGTATAAACACAACTTAGAAGTGCCTCTTAGATATCTTAATATTCATTTCACTGCTACCCAATGTTCTTTACCAAGATTAGAGAGAAATCGATTGACAATTCCAACTGTATGAACTATATTTGGCCAAGTATATACCATAATATATAATAAACTACCTACTGCATATGAGTAAGGCACTCTGGACATTTCTTTTTTTCTTTCTCACTTGTAGGATATTGTTTTAAACTAAGCTTGAAATGACATGCAAGTGAAGAACAAACTGTTTTGGCTTTACTCATGTTGAATCTTTCAAGAACCTTTTCAATATAAGTGTCTTGAGATAACCAAATCTTTTCATTCTTTCTATCATGAAGAATCTTCATAACAAGTGTTTGTTTTGTCGATCCCAAGACTTTCATGGAAAAAGACTTACTTAGCTCTATTTTAAGCTTCTCAATTTCACTAGCATCATGACTAACAATCAGCATATCATCAATATATAGTAAGAGAATAATGAAATCATCATCTGAAAACTTCTTTATAAATACACAATGATCAAATGTGGTTCTATTATACCCTTGACTTATTATAAAGGAATTAAACTTCTTATATAACTATTTGGGTGCTTGTTTGAGTCCATATAAGTTTTTCCTAAGTTTGCAGACTAGATTTTCTTTTCCTTTAATTTTGAAACATTCTGGTTGCTCCATGTAAATTTCTTCTTCTAAGTCACCATGAAGAAATACAATTTTCACATCAAGTTACTCAACTTCTAAATTTAAGTAGGCAGCTAAACCAAGAATAACTCGAATAGAATATATTTTCATCATAGGAGAAAATATATTTTCAAAGTTAATACCTTTCTTCTGGCTGAATCTTTTTACAAATTATCGTGCATTGTATCTTTGTTGTGAGCTATTATTTTCAGTCTTCAATTTATAAACCCATTTATTATTGAGAGTTTTTTTCCTTATAGGCAATTTTACCTAGTCATAGGTGTGGTTATGATCTCATCTCTTCTTGCATGGCTTTAACACATTCATTTTTATGCTCATATACAATAGCTTCTTGGTAAGTTTCTGGCTCTCCATCGTTAGTAAGCATAACATACTTATGTGGAGGATATCTTGTAGATGGTTGCCGCTCTCTTATGGATCTTCTAAATGAAACTCAACTAGTGGTGGAAGTGTTTATTCAAATTATTTAATTAGTTCAACATCATCAACTATAAGAGCATCATCATTGACATTCTTACCACAATCTTTTTATTCATCTCCCTCATAATCATTATAAACTATAGGTGGAGGGATTTGACCCAAACTCCAAGGAATATAAACAGAGGTTTTTGGCTTCTCAACATTGTCACCATCATCAAATAATTGGTCTTTAAAAAAATACAATATCTCTATTTCTAATAATCTTCTTGTTTACTAGATCTTATAATCTATGCTCAAACTCTTCATGATTATACCCCAAGAAAATACCTCAAAATCTTCTTATTTAT
The DNA here is from genome assembly GCA_004837865.1 of Musa balbisiana. NCBI lineage: Eukaryota > Viridiplantae > Streptophyta > Magnoliopsida > Zingiberales > Musaceae > Musa > Musa balbisiana. The sequence continues at coordinate 25,134,794 of CM017192.1, forward strand.
TATCAAGTTTGAATCTCTCATATTTGGGAATATAAATAAATGCTTTATACCTAAAGACTCTCAAGTGATCATAAGATATATCTTTTCCTTTCCATACTCTCTCTAGAATATCACCTTTCAGAGAAACTAATAGAGAAATATTTATTAGATCAATTATAGTTCTCATAGCCTCCCCCTAAAATAACTTAGATAACTTAGTATAGAAAAGCATACACATAATCATTTTTTTAATTATTCTGTTCATCCTTTATGCCCCACCATTTTGCTGAGGAGTTTTAGGAATTATTTTCTCAAGCATGATATCATAAAATCTATAATAATTCTTAAAAAGACTTATACTTGCCACTATTATCAGCTCGAACACATTTTAGCTTTCTACAAATTTTTTTTCAACATTGACATGTAACTCTTTGAAAATATTGGGTACTTGGTCTTTGGATTTCAAAGTAAAAACTCAAACTTTTCTAGAATAGTCATTAATAAAAGTAATAAAATAAAGAGCACCTCTAAGAGTTCTAGTTTGCATAGTATAAACATCAGTGTGAATCAAATCAATAACATCTGATCTTCTAGATGACGGATATATATGAAAGACAACTCTATATGTTTTTTCAACTAAGTAATGATCACAAAATTTAAGAGATGTACTTTTCAACTCTAGTAAGAATTACTTTTTAGCAAGAGTTTGAAGTCCCTTCCCGCTGATATGACCAAGTCTTTTATTTCAAAGATCTATGCTTTTCACCCTTTTGAATTGTATTAATCTCTAGCTTCCATAACACAGAAAGAGTTTAGCTTCTTTCCTATTATCACAATTAGAGAACCTTTAGTAAGCTTCTATTTGCTTTCACCAAAATAGTATGTAAATCCCTTATCATCAAGTCTATATATAGATATTAAGTTAAGATGAATATTTGGAATATGTTTAACATCTTTGAATATGAATTTGCTCCAACTACTGGTCTTCAAGCAAATATCTCCAATACCCACAATCTTATATTTACCATTATTTCCTATTTTGATATTATCAAAATCATCAATAGTATAGGATCTGAAGAAATCACCATGAAAAGTAACATGAAATGAAGTAACATCAATTACCCAATTATTATCTTGAGTTGCAAGACTGATATATCCGTCATCACAAACAATAATAATATCACTTTTAGTAGCAACTGTATTAATCTCTTTCTCATTTTTCTTTCTTTCATTTTGTTTTCACTTCCAAAACCTATACTCATTCTTCATGTGACTTGTCATATTATAGTGGAAACACTTGATATATCTTCTAGACTTGGATCTTCCTCTTTAACCATGTGGATTTTTACTATGACTTCTTCTATATTTTTCTTATTTTTTAATAACAAGTACACTGGAAGAAAATTCTCCCTATTCTTTCCTTCTAGCATCTTTATTTAGCAAACTATCTTTAACCATGTTTATGGTTAGAATCGCCTTTGGCATGGAATTAAAAATTGTCATCATATACATTTCCCAACTTTTTGGTAAAAAGCTAAGAAATAACAATTCTTCCATCTCATTATTTATATTCATTTTTATAGTAACCAACTTGTTTGCAAGACTTTAAAACAGGTTTATATACTTAATAATGTTATCACAATCTTTATACTTTAAATTGATAAGCCTTATAAGGAGAGAAATTCTATTTCCCACTATCTTTTTCACAAAGAGATTTTCCAAACAATATCAGCTCTGGTTTGATCAGAAATATACTTATGCAAATTTACATTCATTCATCTTCTAATATAGGCAATAGTTTTTCTATATTGAACCTCTCATTCCTCATTTTTCATAGTAGAATGTATTTTTTTATCTTTAATGGACTTATACAAATTTTTACAGTAGAGTAAATCTTCTATCATATGCCTCCAAATGAAATAATTTAATGAGTTCAATTTAATCATACCGTTTGACTCTTCCATTTCAATTATACCAAAAAAACTAGCATCAAACAACCTGATGATCTGATACCACTTGTTGAAAAAAACTATTATAGCGGAATAATTTTTTCCCTCTTTGTGTATCAAAATGGGTTCCTCGTCAAAATATTAACTTGTTACAAAAAACAAATACTAACTAGAGCAACATAAACAATAAAACAATGAATCGAGACATCAAATTTTTATGCGAAAAATTCAATGCGAGAAAAATTACGAGACCATAGTCCACTTCAAACTTCCACTATTACCAATAATGATAATATATTTACAATAAATTTTCTCTAAAATAATTAGAAGGTCATAATAACATCAAGAACATAGATCTTGGCTCAACCATAATATATCAACATCATCATAGATGGATTTTATAAAAAAAAAATTTAAATCTCATCAAGTGGGTATAGTAAAAAAATATCTTAGAGAGGATAAATTATAGATCGATACCGTTAACCGCTTGATCATCTAGTAAAAATATCATAATCTTAACTTTCTCTCTCCTTTTTTTCGTGTGTTCCTTTTCGGTTCGAGTTACACCGTTCATCTTTTCCCTCTCATGCATAGTCTCTATTTTTCTTTTAGATTTTTTTAATACATGGGTTGAATGTCAAAATTAATTGGTCCAAACCCACCTATGAGTTGGACCCAACACCATCCTCACTTGATTTTGATCCATATTGAAACATGTATTTGCCAATCAAAGTTGATCAAATATGATGTCACCAAGTGGAAGATGGAAACCCAACTTCCTACTTCGCTAGCCGTTTTGTGTCGCTCATTACCATCTAACTGATTAAAATATAATAAAATTAATTAAAAAGTTAAAATTGAAACAAAGAGCTTAGTATCATGGGAACGTTGCAGTATACATATTCCTCAAATCTCATGCGGAAGTTACCATAGATATGATTCTTCTACGAATACAAAAATTGTAAAGGATGATCTAACATTAATGATATAAGAGAGATAAAAAATATGAATGAGAAAAGTGGTTGTGAAATAAAAACTGAAAAATGAGAAATGAGGTAGTAGTTTGAAGACATCATTCATTTCTTCCTTCATCCGGTGGAGCAAGAGCAAGTGTTTTTACAGTATCCTCCGTTTAATGGAACAACGTGTTGAGTAAAAACTCAACACATAAATATTAAATTCGATTTAACCAATAAAATAAAAAAATAAATATTGTTATATTAAGGAATGATTCCTTAAGATCATGATTCCTTAAGATCAAGATTCCTCACGTATAAGATCAGGATTCCTTCTGAACGCCGCTATATAGAGGTTGGTTGATGAAGTATCACTAGCACAATAAATAAATAAATAAATAAATAAAAATAAAAGAAGATATTTATGAAAAATTAGGAGAATCTTAAATGTAGTGTGAAGAGAAGTTTCTATCATGTAAAACCGAGCGATAGATTGTATTTATAGAGTTAGATATGTAATCGCTAGAGTAATTGCTAGCGAAATAATAGTAATCATAACGGTTATGTATAATCATAACTAATAAATACCATTTAAATACCAAATAAATAAAATAAATAATAAAGAACATAATTTTATAAAATAACAGGCATATTTTAATAAATAAATAAAATAAAATAAAATAAAATCTTGAGATTTCTATTTTTAAAATAAAACTTCTAACAATCCCCCATAAATCTCAAAATTTATAATAATTAAAATATAAAACATTTATTAAAATAAATTGCTCGGTGCTAATATTGTATAATGAGCATAGTATCTTTAAAAACTTAAACTTCCGATAGTTTCCATCTAAAAACAAAGAGTGAATTAGATCTTTAACAACGTTCTATTGACCTAGATTCCTAAATTTCAACTATTTTACATATAGTATTGATATATACATAGGAGCCGTTACGCATTATTGGTCATCTGTTATATCTTGATTATTCATGAGAGTATTTAGAGATTGTCTAAGTTTTTAACTACGGTTATACACGATCATTCTCATATAAAAGAGCCTTGATGTGTATAAAATTATATCTCACGAAATTATCGCTTCAATCTCTTTCAAGATTATAATTTTCTTATACCTCCACATAAAAGCAATAATTAATTACCATAAGAATAGAGTTAGAGTTAAACTCTATTTATATACTAATAAGTTTTTTTTAATATATTCTTCGGCAAATCAATTAATTTGTTTTTATCACGTTAAACCTCATTCACAAATCTCCTATCACAAAACTTGGGTACCCATTATTAGAAGGCACATTGTAAGCTAACCTATCCCCTGATATCATAGTAATAATTTATATCTTTATGACATATTATATAGTTATTTTTCCTGAAATCTACAAATAGAATGAACATCTAATTCATTTCATACATGATTTAAATTATACATAATTAAATGTTAATAATAAATATGACAACAAAAATATATAACATTCATATGCAATCATAAAGAGAAAATTGTTATTAACAAATAAATGCTCATAACATCACATTAAAATAACACATGCAGAAAATCCCTCACATTTCTAGGGAAATGAAATATCATGTAACAATTTTCTAATAGTATACATATATAATCATAATGATAAATTTGTTACAATGATACACTTTTCTAGCGATTCTCTAAATATGTCTCATGATTTTACACATGCACCAAATTTATCATAATTTTAAGTATACAAGTATCTTCAAACATCAATAAAAATTGATATCTTTAATTTCATATATTATAGGCTCCCACAATTTCAAAATTAAGGATAATTATACAAGACTTCTACTATATATATATATATATATATATATATATATATATATATATATATATATATATATATAGAGAGAGAGAGAGAGAGAGAGAGAGAGAGAGAGAGAGAGAGAGAGAGAGAGAGAGAGAGAGAGTAAATCTCAACTTCAATTCAGCAAAGAGCATTTCTTCAATTCAGCAAAGCATTTTAGATCTTCCAAACGGGAGGAACTAAAAAAATTTCACAATTTCAGTTTCGTTTTATATATCAACAAGCAGTATGGCTTAACCATTCAGTAATTGTAGATTCCACATTAGATCAATAGATCGACAGAATCGGGCAAATAAATTAATGAAACATATGTCATACGCTATCATTTGTTCATTCCTTGGATTGTTGGGGTTTAAACTCAACAGTAAAGATTAATGATTTAATTAATAAAATAAAAAGAGTAAATTTAGAAATCACCCAGAATCCCTTATCCTAAGGAATGCACCTCATTTGTGGTAAAATCTATCCCTCAAAAATAACATGGAGATTTCTTTTTTGCAATTAGAGGTTGATGGAGTATCATGAAGAATTAAAGAAGGTATTTATGAAAAATTAAGAGCATAAAGTGAGAAGAGAATATTACATCATGTAAAATCAAACGATAGATTCTCTTTATATAGAAGAGTTAGACCGATATATATTATGTGTAATCATAATGATCATAATGATCGATTATGTGTAATCATAACCAATATATATTATTTTAAAAAATGAATAAAAATAACATAAGTAAATAAATAAATAAATGAATAAAGTTTTAAAATTTTATTTTATTTATAAAAAGAAAACATCTAACACAATGCTATGTTGTTATAAAAATCACTCCCATGTTGAGGGAAGGGTTCGAAAGGAATTATACCGGTAGGACACAAAGATGAACGTTGTTACCTCCGGTCCAATAACAGGTTGGTAGAACCTGTTATATATATATAACAGGTTCCGTAGCCAATGTGATATATATATATATATATATATATATATATATATATATATATATATATATATATATATATATATTTGAACAAAAAATTAAAGAAAAGATATAAAAATTCCAACACTTGGTAGGTTCCGTAGCCAATGTGATATATATATATATATATATATCCTAATCACAACTTCATTTTCTCCAAGTGATATATATAAAAAATTAGAGTGTGTTGGGAATGGGATGATTCGCTCACTGTCTCGCGCGCGCGCACTCGTGATCTTATTCTTATCATACCCATCGACACATTTAAAAGCAAAATTAGAGTATGTGCCCCTTTTCAACCCCTCCCTCTCGTTTTCTCCCTCCTCATCCCTACATCACACACACAAATCGTCTTCTATGTCTTGCATCATATAATTCTTATTATTAAAATTTGCTGTATATAGATCCTCTTCTGTTCGTAATGGTTAAAATTTGAATCGGAATCGATGGATCCATCTTACGACGACGATGATGATGATGATGATGATTATTATTATTATTATTATTATTATTATTTATAAATAATTTAAGATAAAATTTTTATATTATGAACTTGAAATGGGCATAGTGTCTCTTAAAAAAAAATATATATAATGAGATCTTGAATACTTGTGATTGACACTATATTGAAAAGAATATTAATCGGTTTTGACTCATCACAACCATTACTCAACCTACAAACTTACAAATTAAAAATAAAAATTTATAAAACTAAATACAAATAATATTTTATAAAAAAATAATATTTAAATTGAAATACATGGTCACCGCACAAACGTGAAAATAAGTGATTTTTTTCAAATCTATATAGTGATGGGGATGCATAAACTAAAAACTAAAACAATCATGAATTAACAAGACTCCGAAAACCAATCAAATTGTGATTGTTTTTCGTATGGTTGTTACCTTTTGTATTATGATGTATATATATTCAGATTAATATTTTAATTATAAAATTAAATTTGATGATACTATTTAAACCTATCAAGCTGTGGGGCCCACGACTCTGAAGCTTCTCATGAAGTGGGTCACAGTAAACAGATGGATAGGGTGAGAAGCAACCCATCTTTGATTGGTGTGGCTTGGTTATACTTTCGCACTTCTTCTTCCCTTTTTCTGTTTTTTTTTCTTTATATTTATCACATATATCCTGACAAGAAAAAAAAAGAACATCGACCTAAGTTTTTCTTTTGAAACGAAAATCTGCATTAAAATTTTAATCAGAAATTACAAAAGATGCTAGTCCTCTCAAAATTAGCCAACGCCACCAGTGGCTCAGGAGTCACTAAGTTAGTAGCACAGAAAAAAACTAAAATGAAAAAAAAAATTGAAAGAAAAAATATTTTATATTATATACACTAATTAGGAACAAGAAACAAAGAAGAAATGTTTCAAACAAATGCAACAGTTATATATATATATATATATATATATATATATATATATATATATATATATATATATATATATATATATATGGGGGGTAAATGCATAGATGGTAAGGTCATCAAAGCAGATGGCAGTAATAAGAGGGAAGGCATGATGCTGATGCTGGTTGGGATTCCTCTTCTTCATCATTGTCTCAGCAGCTGCTTCCTTGCAGACTGGAAGGCGTCCTTTGCTCCAAGAAATCTTGTTTGGACAGTTATTTCTCTTCCTCTTCCTTCTTCTTCTTCTTCTTCTTCTTCTTCTTCTTCTTCTTCTTCTTTCCCCATCTTTTCTATTTGTGAGTAGGGGGAGGGGGCGGATAGGGATTGGTTTGGCTAGCAGTGGCATTTGGCCCAGCCATGGGGTTTGGGGAACATGGAGGCGGCGGGGGTTCCTTCTTCCTGTAGTAGAAACCTGTGGGTTGCAGCCGATATGGAGTGCGCGGAGGCGCAGAGCATGTCTTCTGCTCCTGTGCTTGTGTCGCCTAAATCTGTTCGGAATTAGCAGCAAAGCTTGGACTTTTATGCGTCCTTCACTGTTGCTGCCCGCCGTCTGCGCCCTCACGGAGATGGATAGATGCTAGATCCGCTTCATCGGTTGCAGAGATGGAATCTGGCACTGGGTTCTTCGCTCTCGAGGAGTGTCGCCTAGATCCGAAGTGGCTCATCGATCCCGAGTTACTCTTCGTCGGGCCTAAGATCGGGGAGGGCGCTCACGCCGAAGTGTATGAGGGAAAGTGAGTTGCTTGTCTAGGATCGGTGGTTCCGAGTTCTTCTTGATTTGGTCGCTGACGTCTTGCATTCTGCATCTCCTTTGGTTGTTGTTCTTGTTGGCCATGGTGTGCAGGTACAAGAATCAGAATGTTGCTGTCAAGGTTATGCACAAAGGGGACTCCCAGGAGGACGTGGCGAAGAGGGAGGTGAGGTACATGAGGGAGGTGGTGATGCTTGCCCGAGGTCAACATAAGAACCTTGTCAAGGTTACTTCCGCTAATGGCACTCTCGTCCTAGTGTTCTTCCTTGTGCTTCATGTTGGTTGTGGGGCTCACATCTGATGTCCATGCCAATCGTAGTTCATTGGAGCTTGCAAAGAGCCTATGGTGGTGGTCACCGAGCTTCTGCTGGGGGGATCGCTGCGCAAGTACTTGATAAACATGAGGCCAAGGAGCTTGGAGCCTCGTGTCGCTGTTGGCTTTGCGCTGGATATAGCTCGGGCTATGGAGTGCTTGCATTCTCATGGGATCATTCACCGTGATCTGAAGCCTGGTAATTGTCTCTGAATGAGCTATTTATCTTGAATTAGATGTCATTTACCTTCTTACTGTACAACTCTGTCCTTGTAGTTGTTTCTGAACATCACCATGAATGTTATATGATCATTTTCCTTACACTGCACCGTTAAGTTCTCAGCCTGTTTGGCACTTGTGTGGTCGGAGCTACAGATGAATGTTTGAGGATATTTTATCTTCTATCTAAATCTGCTTGTTCTCATGAAAATATAATCAGGTAAATCTGCAAGTGCTTTTAGAACTTATAAATCTGATCACCGACCATGTTAACTATTGCTAAAATGACATAATTGTAGAACTAGTAGCAATAGTGAAGAAACATAGATGACACATGTAATAATATTTTCTATATTAATCATTGCCAAATAGTAAACTTATTTGTTCTTTTCTGGGTCAATCATTGCCAAACATTATTTGGTTAACAGGACTCTTAGCCAACAATCACCTTGCCTTTCCATCTGCATCCTTATTTGTCCATTTATTGTACTTGTTAGAGTTTAGGCTACACCATATTCCCCTCTTTGCCAGGCTAATTTAACTTTTATCTCTGTTTTTGGTCATCTTATAACCTGCTATACTTTAACTCAGCTATCGCCCCGTTTAGAAATATAATCTCTTGTGCCATATACTGATGTGTTTTCCTTGCAGACTTTTAGCATCATTTGTGTGTAGCTTCCTCTATGTTGTTTCTGTGTTTTCTAGTCATTGTCTCCCAACTATATTATTCAACTTCAGTTGCTAATGGATCCATCTAAGGAATGCCTCTTCAGATCATTCTGTCTAAACTCAAATTTATTGCCTCCCATTAATCTAAATCCTCCTGCTATTCTTTGTTGGTCAATGCCACTATTTTCTAAAACCTTGCCTTTGTTGTACTAGAGATTAAGGTTTATAATTGTGATTAGGTCTCTCATTGTGCAACAAATCAACCTTGTCAAGACATCATCCTGTGACACTACAGTAGTTCCTATTTAGTTATGATAGCTTCTTTAAACTCAAAGTCTTTGTTTCTGATGCATCATAAATGATCCAACTTTTAACATTTGCATTGTCATTTTCTGGAAGTGCATCTGTTGAATTGGAGACCAAAGAATTTCCCACCTCCAATGCAATTTGAATTGTGCAAGCCCCATTGTGTCGTCTAGATTTATAGCACTCTGTACAGCAATGGGATAACTTTTACTGGGTAATAGTCACATGCATGCTTTGGGAATTTCATAATTTTACTGAATCAATCATTAGATTTCCACTGGTTTTATAGGAGTGTTAATGCAGGATCAAGGAAATGACATTTTGCGCATATCTATGAAGGCAAATTCAATATTAGGACTGTAATTTTATTAACAATAGTCTTTACCAATAGGCTATGCTAGCGTCCCTAGTATTATGATAATTCGTAGATGTAATCTGTAATGACCGATAATTTTTCTCCCTTAACATAAATAAATTAGCATAAATAATGTTTTGCTTTATTTAAATTATTAACTTTCTTATTTGTTTAGCATGGCTAAGGAAATGATTAAAATTGATTTCCTTAATTATGTGGACAAGTTAAGAATCTTGTTAATCAATTAAATTATTAATTGATTTATGTCCTAATGAATTATGTGATTTTTAAAAGTAAATAGTTCAAATTCTATTTTTGTGTGTGAATCATAAAAAATAAATATTATATTTGTATCTGCATGTATGAAAGCAAAATAAAAATAAATTGAAAAAAATTAAATTATTACTTACAGAGCTCATCTTCTCCTATATAAAGTGAGCTCCTCCTCCCTCGTTTCTTACCAAACTTTGCAGTGGAAGGATTGAGGAGAGGATTCCCTAAGGAGAGGTAAGATCATTTATTCTTTTCTAACTTGCTTTGCTTCATGTCTGAGATATTTGATATTAGGATTCTTATAATTTTATAATGCATAATAATGTATTAATTTCGGAAATTTATGATTAATAAGTAATAATAATAATTGATTTGTGATGTTATAATGGTTGTTTGACTTATAATGGTCTCTTAAGCTTAAATGAATTTCAAGATTAATTCAATTGTTAAAATTTTTATTTCTAATTCATGTAATTAGATATATTTATGTTTCAAGAATTATGTGTAAATTTCTATGATTTAATTAGTTTTAAATTTAGGACCATGAATTTAAATTATTTAATTTATGGATTTGAGTTATTCTTTAATAATTTAAAATATTAAAATTTAATTTAATAAAGGAAGTCTAATTGTGGTCTGACCTGAGTCAGGTTGATCTACCAGATCTGGTCGACTCAGCCCTTGTGGTCAGGTAAGACCTAGCTTATGTGGTAAGGTACGACCTAACTAATATGGCCAAACATAGTCCAATCTATGTGGCTAGGTATGACCTAACCCATGTGGCTAGGCGTGACTTAGTTTATGTGGCCAAGCACGATCCAACTCATGTGGCCAAGCATGACCCAACCCACATGGCTAGGCACGACCCAACTTGCGAGCTAAGCATGGCCCAGTTCAGTGGTAAGACTAAGCTCAACTCGTGAGTGAGTTTTAGCTCAGCCTATGAAGCTAGGCTGCCCAGCTATGCAATTGGCGTTAGACACATCGTCATTTCTCTATCCAGCCCATTATACCTCAACCCTGCCTGCTACCTGGGACAAGCATGTGCGACGTATATGACCGGTCCAAGACTCAGGTAGGTCGATTCGGTTTGTGCTAACACTATGTGACATATTCTAATTTCCTCTTTCTTTATTGTTTTGAACTCCTTAATTGACCGAATCAGACAGATTTGATCAGTTCAATCCAATTTTGGGTGATTCCAGATCAACTTGACTAGTTCAAACCTACTTGACCTAATTGAAATTAATCAAATCTAAATTAGAATAGTCTAGGGTGATTCCAGACCGATTCTATGAGGATTTGAGGTTGGTTCCGTTACGTTCTAATTGAATTGAGTTTGGTTCAAGTTAATTGAGCTATTTCAATTATGGTTCTGCTTGATTGAGGACTATTGAGAGACTGATGCCTCATATCTTTATGATTTGATGAACTTAAAATTTTTATCTGAATGTGTCATTTGGAAATGATTATTGGTTTTATATACTTTTAGTTTATGATATTGATGTGATTGTTACTATGTAGTATATGTGACTATGCTAATGGTACATATTGGAAGTGTAACTTTTGAAAGGAGCTATGGGCCCATCACAGTATGACATAGTCCAGATTATACAACAAGCATAGTCCCTCATAATGTTTTATCATACTATTTCTTGGATATATGCATGCATGCATGAACGAATTAATGTAATGAATGATCATGGTTGACTATGTATCCCTGTTAAGGGCAGGGAGCATGATTCCCTTCGGGGATTAGTGGCCCATTAGACGTGACTGTTAGACGGTTCTTTCATCCATTGTTGGAGGAACGTGTCCCCACTTGGGCGGGTGAGGGATACCACTTCATATGTTGTTGGGAGTGTGATACGGGTTGTCTCCGTTCATTGTTGAGAGGAATCTATCCCGTGGAGTATACCTCTCCATCTGTTGTTGGGAGATTGGCACCATTGGGTGTGGTATACGCCTTTGTTATCTGAATATTATAAATGTCATCGACAGTGTTGCTGTGCGACATGTGTTGCATGTGATTGATGTATGATTTTGTTTACTGTATAAGATTATTATTAATTTTCTAATACATGAATTTCATAATGAATGATGCGTTATCATTTTATATTAAATTATTAACATTTATATATATTTCACATAGGAGTGAAATTAATTTTTATGATGAAATTATTTTTTATGATTTTTCAAAGGTTCCTACTAGCATGTGTAGTTGCTGATGTGTTTTTATCTTATATTTATTTTCAGAATGACATATTATTTTGTAATAGATCTGATATGAATGAGTAAGTTGATCATAATTCTGCCAAAGACCCTTTAACTATTCGTGGAGGACCAATAACAAGAGCTAAAGCTAAAATGATGAAAGAAACCTTAACTTGTTTATTGGAAGGTATTTGGAAGGAGCAAGCTGGTCAAAACTTGGTCAAGGTTCTATGGATACAAGAAGAGCCTAAAATAGTCAACCTGATTCAAATAAGTCCAACCTTGAGAGAAGGATAAATTTTTAGCCTATTTTGAAGAATAAAGGTCATTCAGCCATATTAGACCATATTAAGAATTATGGGCTTATTCATGAATAATCATTCAAATCAATTCAAGGCAGATTCATGAGTAATCTGCATTCATGCATTAGGAATATGAATGTCATTTAATGTATTTAATGGATTCATTTCTTTTGTACTTGGCCTTCGTACTACATAAACAAGGCTGATTCCCTTTGTAAGACAGAGATTGGAGAAGTGTATTCAAACTTCAATACCGGTGAGTGCTTTGTTTTTAAGTTCTTGCATGAACTTTGGAACTTATCAAGCTTTTCTGCTTGTGGCGATCAAAACCCAAAAATATTTGTTTTTCCTTTCAACTTATCAAGCTTCTTAGTTTGCGGCGTTTTTAAGGGAATCAAAGTGCTGTTCTAATTACTTCATCAAATTCTCATTGATAAAGTGATTAGAATAGTTTCCTGAACTTCAATCTTGAACGATCCGTTTTGTTTCAATTCGTTGGAGGGGTTCAATTTGCATTCCATATGTATCATAGCTCTTTAGCTATCGGGGTGTATGGTTGCTAAGTTGAAGATTTCCATCATTTGGTATCAGAGCTCGGCTCAAGTTTGAGGTTTGCTTATCTATTTATTTGCTATATTTTAGATTTCCCTTTTCTCTTCTTCTTCTTCTTCTTTTTGCACAATATCTATAATTGTTGCTCTCTTCATCTTTATTGTTGTGCTTCATGTGTTATTACTATTCTTCTTTGTAATTCTGCACTTTATAGTATATATAAAAAAAAAGATCAAAAAAGTCAAAAAAAAAAGGAGAGAAAATCAAAGGAAAAAAAAGGATAAAAAAAGAAAAAAAAAGGAACGAAAATCAAAGGTAAAAAAAAAAGTAAAAAAAAAAGAGATTCAGAATTTTATATAAAAAAAAAATTCCGGATTCAAGGAATTGTTGCAAAATTTTATCATTGTTCATTTCAATTCTTATTTCAGTTTCTTCATTACACACACCGTTAAATTGGCCTACCCTTTTGTTTGCTTTTAAACCAGCCCAATTTCACTATTTTTGAATTGCCACAATCTGATTTGTTTGTTTAGGTACCTTAGTTAATCTAAGAACTCAAATAACAAAACAAGAGAGGTAAAAGGCAAGAGTGGTGAGATCAATATCGAGAAAAGCCAAAAATTGTGTGAGAAACGCGTGGAGTGACTCAAATCTAGAGTAAAACACGTGAGGGAGTGTTGGTGAGGTTATTCTAACTTTGTTTTTCAGGTTGTATACATGTCTAAAGATAAAGAAGTGAGTTCTTCATCAAATGATCTTGTAGTTCAAGCAATGCAGCAACAATTTGAACGTATGTTCAAAGTGATAGGAGATGTGAGAGATCACCTAGAAAGGCATGATGATGCAATTAATAGATTGCAAGGTGAATCACGGCGTGGGAGACAACCAACCTTTATCCATGATGAATATGATGGTGGCGATGACGTGGATGATGACCAAGTTACTCTAATTGGTCAAGATGTTAATCCTAGGAGACAAACTAGGAGGGGACGTTTTGATGGTGTGGACAGAAATATAGGCAGCATCAAAATGAAAATTCCTTCTTTTCAAGGGAAGAATAATCCAGATGCTTATTTGGAGTGGGAACGAAAAGTGGAAATGATCTTTGAATGTCACAATTACTCCGAAGAGAAAAAGGTAAAATTAGCTGCTGTTGAATTTTTTGATTATGCTATTGTTTGGTGGGATCGTGTAAAGACAGGCGTAGAAATGGTGAAAGGCCTGTGGAGACTTGGTTGGAGATGAAACAAATCATGAGGAGGAGATTTGTCCCTAGCTATTACTATAGGGATTTGCATCAACGGCTACAAACCTTGACACAAGGTTCCATGAGTGTTGATGAGTATCACAAGGAGATGGAGATAGCCATGATAAGGGCTAATGTGGAGGAAGACCGTGAGGCCACTATGGCTCGATTCTTGAGTGGATTAAACAAGAACATTACTGATCTTGTAGAGTTGCAACATTATGTGGAGATTGAGGACATGGTGAATGTGGCCATGAAGATTGAGAGGCAACTCAAAAGAAAAAGCACAAGGTATGATTCAAAACCTTATTCGGGTTCTTCTTCTTCTTGGAAACTGAATTTGAGTAAAAAAGATGATAAATCCATTGTTAAGCCTAAAATTGATGAAACTAAAGGCAGAAATGAATTAGGCAGCAAGGGTAAAGGTGAGAATCTACCTAATCAAACTAGAGGTATTAAGTGTTTTAAGTGCCTTGGGCATGGACATGTGGCACGTGAATGTCCTAATAAGAGAGTTATGATAATGAGAGATGGAATTGTGGAATCTGAAAGTGAGAAAGAGGATGATGATGACATTCTAGAGGATGCTAGTGATATAGAGTATGCTAAAGGTGAAAATCTAGTTGTTCAGCGCACACTTAGTGTGCAAAATAAAAATGATGAACATGGTGAACAACGTGAAAATCTGTTTCATACTCATTGTTTGATTGCTAACAAGTTGTGTAGTGTGATTGTTGATAGTGGAAGTTGCACAAATGTGGCAAGCACCTTACTTGTGGAGAAACTGAAATTACCTACTATCAAGCATCCAAAACCTTACAAGTTACAATGGTTGAATGATAGTGGTGTAGTAAAGGTAAATTGGCAAGTGTTAGTTTCTTTTTCAATTGGTAGATATAAGGATGAAGTTTGGTGTAATGTGGTACCTATGTATGCTGGTCATATGTTATTGGGGAGACCTTGGCAATATGATCGAAGGGTAACACATGATGGGTTCAAGAACCGTTATACTTTGATCATTGATGGACAGAAATATCAGCTTGGACCTTTGCCTCTAAAGACAATTTTTGAAGACCAAATGCGCATAAAACTACAATATGAGGAGCTCGAGTCTTCATTAACCAAAACTTTGGGAAGGGAAAAAGAAAGAGAGAAAAAAGAAAATAGTGAGTTGAGCGGTAAAAATGAGAGTATTGGGAAACACAAGGGGAGAGAAAACAAGGAAAGCTTGAGTGAAAGAAAAATGAATGTTTATACCAAAATGAGTGATGTGAAAAAAGCCTTAACCATGAGGCAGCCCTTACTTGTACTTATGTACAAGGATGTTTTGATTGCTTCTAACCAAATTGACAAGAGTTTGCCTAGTGCTATTGTTAATCTTTTACAGGAAAACGAAGATCTCTTTCCCGAAGACGTTCTTAATGGTTTGCCACCAATTAGAGGAATTGAGCATCAAATTGATTTCATTCCAGGTGCAAGCATACCAAATAAACCAGCATATAGATGCAACCCCGAAGAGACTAAGGAAATCCAAAAGCAAGTAAGTGAGCTTATGAAAAAGGGGTATGTGTGAGAAAGCATGAGTCCATGTGCAGTTCCTGTTCTTTTGGTACCTAAGAAGGATGGATCTTGGAGAATGTGTGTTGATTGTCGAGCCATCAACAAAATCACGATAAAGTATAGACATCATATTCCTAGGTTAGATGATATTTTGGATGAATTGCATAGTTCTTGTGTGTTTTCAAAAATTGATTTAAAATCTGGATATCATCAAATAAGAATGCATGAGGGAGATGAATGGAAAACCGTTTTCAAAACTAAACATGGTTTATATGAATGGTTGGTTATGCCTTTTGGCCTAACTAACGCACCTAGTACTTTCATGAGATTGATGAATCATATTTTACGTGCTTACATTGGAAAGTTTGTAGTGGTTTATTTTGATGATATACTTGTGTATAGCAAAAGTTTAGATGAGCATGTAACACATTTAAAAGCTGTTTTTGATGTGCTTAGAAAAGAAAAGTTATATGCTAATATAAAGAAATGCACTTTTTGCACTAATGAAATTACTTTTCTTGGATATGTTGTTAATGATAAAGGAATACATGTTGATCAAGAAAAAGTGAATGTAATTAAGGAGTGGCCAAAACCTACTAGTGTCAGTGATGTTAGAAGTTTTCATGGTCTTGCTAGCTTTTATAGAAGATTTATTAAGGATTTTTCTACAATTGCTGCACCATTAACTGAATGCATAAAAAAGAATGTGGGATTTAGATGGGGGAAAAACAAGATGATTCTTTTAACTTAAAGACAAACTCAGTTCAGCACCTTTGCTTGCCTTACCGAATTTTGCTAAAACTTTTGAGATTGAGTATGATGCAAGTGGAATAGGAATTGGAGGAGTCTTAATGCAAGAAGGCAGACCCATTGCGTTCTTTAGTGAAAAGCTAAGTGGAGCAAGTCTTAACTACCCGACATATGATAAGGAGTTTTACGTGTTGGTAAGAGTGTTAGAGACATGGCAGCACTATCTTTGGTACAAGGAATTCATTATACACACCGATCATGAGTCCTTGAAATATCTCAAAGGACAAGGAAAGCTAAACCGTAGGCATGCAAAATGGGTGGAGTTTATTGAATCCTTTCTATACATCATCAAGTATAAACAAGGTAAGGAAAATGTGGTTGTCGATGCTCTTTCTAGAAGGTATAATTTCTCAACTTGATGCAAAATTATTGGGTTTTGAGTACATTAAAAATTTATACAATTCTGATCATGATTTTGCTAATGTTTATGGGGCATGTGAGAAATGGGGTTTTAACAAGTTCTTCAAGCATGATGGTTTCCTTTTCAAAGAAAATAAGTTGTGTGTTCCTCAATGCTCAATGAGAGAATTACTTGTGAGAGAGGCACATAGTGGAGGTTTAATGGGGCATTTTGGGGTTAGAAAAACTTTAGATGTGTTAAGTGATCATTTCTTTTGGCCGCACATGAAAAGAGATGTTGAGAGATTGTGTGAGAAATGCATTACTTGTAAACAAGCTAAATCTAAAGTAATGCCTCATGGATTGTATACTCCTCTTCCTATAACTAGTGAGCCTTGGGTTGATATATCCATGGACTTTGTCTTGGGTTTACCTAGGTCAAAAGGAGGGAGAGATTCTATTTTTGTTGTTGTTGACAGGTTTAGCAAGATGGCACATTTCATTCCTTGCCACAAAACAGATGATGCAACACATGTTGCGGGGTTGTTCTTCAAAGAAATTGTAAGATTACATGGCATTCCAAAGACAATTGTGAGTGATAGAGATGTGAAATTCCTTAGCCACTTTTGGAAAACACTTTGGAGTAAGCTGGGTACAAGACTGTTGTATTCAACCACTTGTCATCCCCAAACAGATGGACAAACGGAGGTGGTAAATCGAACTTTATCAACACTTTTGTGGGCCATAATTCAAAAGAATTTGAAAAATTGGGAGGAATGTTTGCCACATGTGGAGTTTGCTTACAACAGAAGTGTGTATTCTACAACAAACCATTCCCCATTTGAAGTTGTGTACGGGTTCAATCCATTAACTCCTATGGATTTGCTACCTCTACCTTTGGAAAAGGCCAATTTGGATGGTAAGCAAAAAGCTGATTTTGTTAAAGCATTGCATGAAAGAGTCCGGACACAAATTGAAAAGAAAACTCTCCAATATGAGAAACAATACAACAAAGGCCGAAAGAAAGTTGTATTTGAACCTGGTGATTGTGTTTGGGTACACTTGAGGAAGGAAAGATTTCCTAACCAAAGGAAGTATAAATTAATGCCAAGAGGAGATGGTCCCTTTCGAGTCTTTCAAAAAATCAATGACAAATGCATACAAGCTAGAACTACCAGGTGAGTATGGCAATATTAGTGCAACCTTCAATGTTTCTGATTTATCTTTGTTTGATGCAGGTGATGAAGGCATTGATTCGAGGACGAATCCTTTCGAGGAAGGTGGGAATGATATGAATGAGCAAGTTGATTATAATTCTGCCAAAGACCCTTTAACTATTCGTGGAGGACCAATAACAAGAGCTAAAGCTAAAATGATGAAAGAAACCTTAACTTGTTTATTGGAAGATATTTGGAAGGAGCAAGCTGGTCAAAATTTGGTCAAGGTTCTATGGATACAAGAAGAGCCTAAAATAGTCAACCTGATTCAAATAAGTCCAACCTTGAGAGAAGGATAAATTTTTAGCCTATTTTGAAGAATAAAGGTCATTCAGCCATATTAGACCATATTAAGAATTATGGGCTTATTCATGAATAATCATTCAAATCAATTCAAGGCAGATTCATGAGTAATCTGCATTCATGCATTAGGAATATGAATGTCATTTAATGTATTTAATGGATTCATTCCCTTTGTACTTGGCCTTCGTACTATATAAACAAGGCTGATTCCCTTTGTAAGACAGAGATTGGAGAAGTGTATTCAAACTTCAACACCGGTGAGTGTTTTGTTTTTAAGTTCTTGCATGAACTTTGGAACTTATCAAGCTTTTCTGCTTGTGGCGTTCAAAACCCAAAAATATTTGTTTTTCCTTTCAACTTATCAAGCTTCTTAGTTTGTGGCGTTTTTAAGGGAATCAAAGTGCTGTTCTAATTACTTCATCAAATTCTCATTGATAAAGTGATTAGAATAGTTTCCTGAACTTCAATCTTGAACGATCCGTCTTGTTTCAATTCGTTGGAGGGGTTTAATTTGCATTCCATATGTATCATAGCTCTTTAGCTATCGGGGTGTATGGTTGCTAAGTCGAAGATTTCCATCAAGATCTAAGGCTTAAGTGGAAGAAACTTTTTCGTCACTTGTGGCCCTACTAAGAAGATATAATTTTTTTAGTAAAAATAAATAGTTATTATTGTGAAGACAAGATTTTGAATTCAAAAATAAAAGAAAAAAATCTTCTGTAAATTATGAATATTAAAATAATAGTTTATTTTTTTTATAACTCTGGGTGTGACAAATTAATAAGATCAGAGCAATGGTTTTGAGAGTCTATTAGAATATGGGATCCTAGGATTAAAATATTAGATGACTCAATTAGTTTTTAGATTTAGATTTTGGGTTTACGTAGTAATGTAAATGAAGTATGGTTTTAATAGATTAGGGTCATTTTATTAAGCCAAATATGTCATTTTATTAATGTAGTTTCACATAGTTTCTATTACAATTTGTTACCCTATGCTCTGGAATATTATTCTTGTCTATAATTATAAATAGAATAAATTTAATAGAAAATTATGAAAACATATTTGCTTCTTATTCTGTAGTTTCTTCAAGGTTGATTATCTTCTGTACATTTGCCTTACATTGTTATGAATGCTTATGGTTAGTTTTGAAAAAGTTTTGACAATTATTGACTAGATGTGTTATAATTATAAGAATTATAACACATGTCTAGTCTCACTAACCGAAGATCATATTAAGTATCAATTATTCTCTCAGATGTAAAAGTTTTGATAAATTTTAAATACAAAAATTTTTTAGGATCTTTCAAAAATATATAAATTGAAAAGTATTTACCTTTATAATTTTTGTTACCATTTATTATTCTTAAAATTGAGATTAGAGTTGACATGTGTTAGGATGGTTTGTAGAAGTTATTTTTGACATTGATAATATATGTGCCTTTGTAGTTGAATAAATTTGATCATGTATTGATATTTAAACTTAATATATGTATAACTAATTTGAATGGAGTTTTAATTTAATAAGTGACAAATTAATTATTAGATATTATTTGTCTATTGCAACGATGAAATCTTATGAGAATTAAATATAATGTTATTTCTTTGGCATATATAATATAAATCATTTGAAATTATAAAAGAATTTATGTTGAATAATTGAATAAATTTTTATCCTTTCAATTATGTTTGTTTGTTGAGTTACACATGTAGCCTCAACTTTATTTTATGTCCACAACCAATTAGTTTTTAAAATTCAAAAATTTTAATGATTTATTAGATATTGAATTTGATATGCTTGTTATGGGTAATCTAAAATCAAATTTATTGAATGAGTTTCGTTAATTTCCTATATATTTTATGCTGAAAAAAATAAAATATATAATAATAAAAACACATCTTTTGACTTAAAATTTTCGAGTGGCACATTTATATCTATATATTTTTAAGTTGATTTAGATTTATCTTTTGACTTAGTTTTTCAAGTGCTAACTATGTTGATTAATATCATTTTTTATATCAAATTTGCAAATCAAATTTCAGTTAAGCGGGGGAGAAATGTAATCACCAAGAATTTTTCTCCTTGAACATAAATAAATTACTATAAATAACGTGTTGTTTTATTTAAATTATTAACTTTTTTTTTTGTGTAGCATGGCTAAAGAAATGATTAAAATTGATTTTCTTAATCATGTAGACAAGTTAGGAATCTTGTCAATTAATTAAATTATTAATTGATTTATTTTCTAATGAGTGATGTGATCATAAGAAATAAATATTATATTTTTATGTTTATTTGTGAAAGCAAAATAAAAATAAATTAAAAATAAAATTTAAATTATTATTTACCTTTCAAGGAGAGTTCATCTTCTTCTATATAAAGGGGGCTCCTCCTCCTTCATTTCTCATCGAGCTTGGTAGCGAAAGGATTAAGGAGAGAATTTATTAAGGAGAGGTAAGATCCTTTATAGTTTTTCTAACCAACTTTAGTTCATGTTTTGAAATCTTTGATACTAGGATTCTTATAATTTTATAATATATAAAATTATATTAATTTCAAAATTCGTGATATTAAGTAATAATAATTGGTTTATGATATTAGATTAATTATTTGACTTATAGTAGTCTCTTAAGCTTAAGTGAATTTTAAGATTGATTTAATTAGTAGAATTTTTAATTTTGGATTAACATAATAGTTCTAATATATTTAATTGGATATGTTTATATTCAAGAATTATGTGTGAATTTCTATGCTTTAATTAGTTTTAAATTTAAGATCATGAATTTAAATTGTTTAATTCATGGATTTTAGTTACTCTTTAATAATTTAAAATATCAAAATATAATATAATAAGAGGAGCCTAATTTGGGTCTGACCTGAGTCAGGTTGATCTATCATACCATGTCGACCCAACATTATGGCCAAGTAAGACCCAGCTTATGTGATAAGGTACAACTCAACTTATGTGGCCAAGTGCGACTCAGTCTATGTGGTTAGGCACGACCTAGTCCATGTGGCCAAGCACGATCTAGCTCATATGGTCAGATACAACCCAACCCATGTGGCCAGGCATGACCCACCCCATATGACTAGGCATGACCCAACTTACGAGACATGCATGACCCAATTCAATGGTAAGGCTGAGCCCAACTTGTGAGGCTTAGCTTAACCCGTGAAGCTAGGCCCGCCCAACTATGTAATTGGCGTTGGATATATCGTCTTTTTATTTAGCCTATTGTACCTCAACCCAACTTGTTACTTGGGATATGTATGTGCGACACACGTGATCCGTCCAAGACTCATGTGGGTCGATTCGGTTTGGGCTAGCACTATGCGACGTAGTCCAATTTACGCTCCCTTTATTGGTTTAAGCTTGTTAATTGACTGAATCAGATAAGTTTGATCAATTCAAGCCTCTTCAGGGTGATTCCAAATCAACTTGACTAGTTCAAGCCTACTTGACCTAAACAAAATCAATCGAATTTAAATTAGACCAGTCTAGGGTGATTCTAAACTGATTATATAAGAATTTGAGGTTAGTTCTATTAGGTCATAATTGAATTGAGTTTGGCTCAAGGCAATTGGGTTATTCCAATTAGAGTTCTAGTTGATTGAGAATTGTTGAGAGACTGATGTCTCATATCTTTATGATTTGATAAACTTAAAAGTTTTATATAAAGGTGTCATTTGGAAATGATTATTATTTTTTTGTTTTTTAGTTTATGATATTGAAGTGATTGTTACAAAGCAGTATATGTGATTATTTCAATTAGCGTTTTAGTTGATTGAGAATTATTGAGAGACTAATGTCTCATATCTTTATAATTTGAAAAACTATAAAGATTATTTGGAAAAGATTATTGTTTTTTTGTTTTTTTGTTTATGATATTGATGTGACTATTACAATGTAGTATATGTGACTATGCTAGTGGTTCATATTGGAAATGCAACCTGTGAAAGGAGCTAAGGGCCCATCACAATACGGAGCCACCAATGGACATAGTCTAGCAGATCATACATCAAGCATGGTCCCTCATAATATTTTATCATACTATTTCATGGATGAATGCATGCATGAATGGATGAATGCAATGAATGATCATGGTTGATTATGTTTCCCTACTAAGGGTAAATAGAGTGATTTCCTTTGGGGATTAGCAGGCTATTAGATGTGATGATTAGATGGTTCCTTTATCCGTTGTTGGGAGAAACATGTCTCTACTTGGGTGAGTGAGGATATCACCCCATTCGCTATTGGGAGTGCGATATAGGTTTTCTTCATTCGCTATTGAGAGGAATTCATCTTGTAGAGTATGCCTCTCCATCCGTTGTTGGGAGAGTGCACCATCAGGTATGGTGTATGCGTTTGTTATTTAATTGTTATGTATGTCATCAAGATGTGTTGCATGTGACCGATGCATGATTTTGTTTACTGTATAAGAATTATCAATATTATTCTGATACATGAGTTTCATGATGAATTGATAAGTTATCATTTTATATTAAATTATTGATATTTATATATGTTTCATAAATATTCAAATTATTTTTATGATTTTTCAAAGGTTCTTATCAGCATGTGTGGTTACTGATGTATTTTTATCTTATATTTATTTTTCGAATAACCAACTACTTTGTAGTATATCTAAGGTTTAGGTGGAATAGACTTTTTCATCACTTGTGGCCCTGCCAAAAAGAGGTGATTTTTTCCTAGTAAAAATAAATATTTATTATTATAAAGATAAGAATTTGAATTCAAAAATAAAAGAAAATTCTTCTATAAATTATGAATATTAAAATAATAGTTTATTTTTTTATAAATATGAGATGTAACAATTTAATTGTATCAGAGCAATGGTTTTGAGGACCTGTTAGAATATGAGATCCTAGGATTAGAATATTAGATGACTTAATTAGTTTTAAGATATAGCTTCTCGGTTTACATAGTAATGCAATTGAAGCATGATTTTAATAGTTTAGGGTTATTTTATTGAGCCAAATATGATTTATTTTTTTTATAAAGAAATGATTAATTAAAGATGTTACCTAAGGAGAGTCTCGTTAAATGACTTGAATTAAGATTATTGAGTAAAAGGCCAAAATTTTAGTGTATTTTCTCTAAATTACAATAAGTGTTATATAAAGTCTTATGTTTTGAATATAATTTTGTCAAGATAGTCTTTTCTACTTTTTGAAAAGTAGATAATAGTTGTTAATTTGAGTATAGAATGTATTGTTTTCTTTTTGAGATGTATTAAATAAATAAATATCAATTGACTTAGTTATTTATGAAGATACACATACTAGATTTATATCTAATACTTCAAAAATAATTTGGTAAAATGACTAAAAATATTATATGATGCTTATGTTCAGTATGAAATATCTAGATTTTCATTTCACAAAAAAAAGTTTATTTCATGAGTCTTGTAGCATATTTTTTAAAATTTATTCATGTTGGGGATCTTGAATTCCTTTATATAATTTTGTTATAAATTTGAAGTAGATTATACATGAATGAAGTTTGACATAATTTCTGTTACAGTTTGTTACTTTATAGCTCTGGATTATTATTCTTGTCTATAATTATGAATAGGATAAATTTAATAAAAAATTATAAGAGCATATTTGCTACTTATTGTATGATTTTTTAGGGTTGATTATCTTCCTCACCTTTGCCTTATATTGTTATGAATGCTTATGGTTAATATGTCTAGTTTTGCTAACTAAAGATCATATTAAGTATCAATTATTTTCTTAGATGTAAAAATTTTGATAAATTTTAAGTACAAAAATTTTATAAGATATTTTAAAAATATATAAATTGAAAAGTATTTACCCTTATAATTTTTGTTATCATATATTATTCTTAAAATTGAGACTAGACTTGACATGTGTTAGGATGGTTTGTAGAAATTATTTTTGACATTGATAATATATGTGTTTTTGTAGTTGAATAAATTTGATCACGCATTGATATTTAAACTTAATTATATGTGTAACTAAATTGAATGGAGTTTTAATTTAATTAGTGGCAAATTAATTATTAGATACTATTTGTCTATTGCAATAACGAAATCTTATGAGAATTAAATATAACGTTATTTTTTCGACACATATAATATAAATCATTTGAAATTATAAAAGAATATATGTTGAATAGTTGAATAAATTTTTATTATTTCAATTGCTTTTGTTTGTTGGGTTACACATGTAGTCTCAACTTATATTTTATGTCCACAACTAATTAGTTTTTTAAATTCAAAAATTCTAATGATTTATTGGATATCAAATTTGATATGCTTGTTCTTGGTAATCTAAAACCAAATTTATTGAATGAGTTTCCTCAATTTCTCATATTTTTTATGTTGAAAAAGAAGAAAATATAAAACAAAGAAAACACATCTTTTGACTTAAAGTTTTCGAGTGGCACATTTATATCTAAATATTTTCAAGTTGATTTAGATTTATCCTTTGATTTAGTATTTGAAGTGCTAACTATGTTGATTAATATCATTTTTTATATCAAATTTAGCGATCAAATTTTAGTTAAGTGGGGGAGAAATGTAATCAACGATAATTTTTCTCCCTTAACATGAATAAATTACCAAAATAATGTGTTGCTTGATTTGAATTATTAATTTTCTTATTTAGAAATGATTAAAATTGATTTTCTTAATCATGTGGACAAGTTAAGATTCTTATCAATCAATTAAATTATTAATTGATTTATTTCATAATGAGTGATGTAATTTTTAGAAAGTAAATGGTTCAAATTACATTTTTATGTGTGAACCATGAGAAATAAATATTTTATTTCTATCTTTGTGTGTGAAAGCAAAATAAAAATAAATTTAAAAAAAATTTTAAATTACTACTTACTCTTCGAGAAGAGCTTATCTTTTACTATATAAAGGGGGCTCCTCTCTCATTCCTCATCGAGCTTAGTAGTCGAAGGATTGAGGAGAGGATTTCCCGAGGAGAGGTAGAATCCTCTATTCTTTTCTAACCAACTTTAGTTCACGTTGTGAAACCTTTGATATTAGGATTCTTCTACTTTTATAATGTATAATAATATACTAATTTCGAAATTTTATAATTAATAAGTAATAATAATTGATTTATGATGGTGTAATGATTATTTAACTTATAGTGGTCTCTTAAGCTTAAGTGAATTTTAAGTTAATTTAATTATTAAAATTTATTTTTTTATTAACATAATAATTTTAATTCATTTAATTAGATATATCTATGTTTCAAGAATTATATGTGAATTTTTATGATTTAATTAGTTTTAAATTTAAGATCATGAATTTAAATTATTTAATTTATGGATTTGAGTTACTCTTTAATAATTTAAAATATTAAAATCTAATTTAATAAAAGGAGTCTAATTGGGGTCAGACGTAAGTTAAGTTGATCTTCCAGACCTGGTCGACCTAACACTTGTGGTTAGGTAAGATCTAGCCCATGTGATAAGGTACGACCCAACTCATGTGGCTACGTATGATCTGGCCCATATAGCCAAGTATGACCCAGCTCATGTGGTTAGGCACTATCATGCGCCTCCGAATTTTCACATTCAAGAGGTGTGAACCTATTTTAAAATCGATAATATTATAATTCAACAACAATCTAGGATCCAAATACACATTTGAAGTAATTAAGAAAACATTCAAGTCAAAATTCACTTCCATAATCTACCATTCATAAAACCTAATTATACATCACATCACTTAATGATTCATAAAATCCAAAACCAACTCAATTAAACTATAACCACATCATAAATCCACAAGTGTGGGAATCTATACAATCATAAAACAAACATGTACCACATGTTTATATCCTTACACAAATTAAACTTAACATTCTCAAAATCCCGACATGAGAGGTACTTTTCAAACATTTACAATATATATCAATCCAGTTTTGTTGTTAATATTTCATTTCACACAAAATGTACTTATACAACAACAACCTATCAACTACAAAAGATTTGCCCAAATTCTTCTAGCTTTCCATTGTCTCAGCTCAATTTAAACATTTTAACGAGCGACAAACTATCCTAAAAAAAATTATATAGCAACGGAGTGAGCATATAAAGCTCAGCAAGCGATGGCAAAAGAGGACATTTTCAAAAAAAGTATCAAAATACAAGGCAGGGATACAAGAGTTCATAGATAGCCACTCATCGAATGTAGAATTTCGTTCGAAGCATATTTTGTTCATAACAATTAAGTAAAGATTAATTGGAGCATATCATTGGCATAAAAAACATTAAGTACATAACAAATGACATAAGAAGCATTTGGGAGCATATCAAAGATGTAAGAATGTTTAGGGACATATCAATGACATACGAAACATTTCGGAGCATATCAATGACGTATGAAATGTTACAGAGCATATCAATGGCATATGAAACATTTTGAAACATATCAATGGCGTACGAAATGTTTTGGAGCATATCAATGACGTACGAAATGTTTTGGAGCATATCAATAGCATATGAAACATTTCGAAGTATATCAATGGCATATGAAATATTTTGGAACATATCAATGGTATATGAAATGTTTTGGACCATATCAATAACAAATGAAACATAAGCTCAAATGTCACATTTGACGTTGCATTCATTTTATTCTTATCCAAAGCACATAACCAATGCTTTGGATATCATATCAAACATATAGAAGGTGAAGTGGGATCCCAAACATAATCTCCCACGTCAAGGAGTATCATTCATCCACGTTTGGCTGAAGCTAGAGGGGGCCGGTAGAGCATCGCGGGCTCTAAACATACACCATTTACCATTTCTGGCAAAGGTCCAATGTTTTACAGATTTCATAGGTTCAATTGAAACAACAGTTTGGGTAGGTAATTAAACTGCAAATTTGTCAATCTTAGTATCAAAAGAAAGAGCCGTGAGTCTATTTTCGGATGAATTTGATTTTTTCTAAATCAATGATCGGTGCAGAAAGTTATGGCTAGAACAATATAGAAATGTCAAATCTTGAAAAATTCTAGATTCACAGTTTTATTTCCAAACGACAGAAATATCATGTATGAAGCCAAAATCTTTCAAAATTTTCAGAATTAAGATGAAATCAGAGATCTAGATTAGTGTGGGATGGGATTAGCACACTTGCCTTAGAAAAATATGATTCCCAAATGTGGGGAATTGATATAAAACCTCAAGCCAAAGCAAGGCAAAGCTTCTTATTCTTCAATTCAATTCCTCTTCCCTTATCTTCTCAAGCCTACGCTGGTTGCAGCAAATATCCCTCCTTTGTTAAGTTTTCCTTTGGGTTCTCATCTAATTACTTAGGTTTGGGTAATACAAAGATTGCAAGGTGGTTAGCATGTATGAAAGAAGCTTAAGTGTCATCCATAGAACAAATATAGGTGGACCATCCTTAGGTTAGCTAGTGACACTTGTCCTCTATTTAAAAAAAAAAAACTTAATATGAATCTTTGACAAATCATATCCAATTGCTATGATTCACATTTAGGTCTCTAGCAATAAACTTTTAATATAAAATCATTTAATACAAAAGAATTATTAAATAATCCTCATATTTACATATAGGTCCTGACATTACAAACAAGCATTTACAAAATTTTAAAAAATGAGGGATGTTACACTCTCCCCTCCTTAAAAGAAAAATTTAGTCCTTTAAATTCGTTATACTTCCTTCGATGAAAATATGAGAATAAACTTTCTTCATTCCTCAAGCAGATTAAACGTGGATCTCGTAGTTGCCTTTCTTTAATTTGTTGAATGAGATCAGATTACACTTGGATGGAGGCTATCAATATTATTGAGTCTTGTCATTTCCTCATAATATTCAAATCATAATTTTCTTCTAATAACTTCCATTGCTTCATAACCCGTGTGGCTATAAAACTTGTAGATTTTCTACTAAGTGCATTGTTAGGACTCTAGCTAGGAGAGTCCTAATTGATAGGGGCATTCATGTAAAACCTACCTAAGCTGACCCTTATTAAAGAGGTGAAGAGGCCAACTAGGGTTTGGATGTTATTTCTTAGAGAAGAATTAGGAGTTGTAAAGGAATAAGAGTCTTGAGTAGGAGTCTTATTAGGAGTCTTGAGTAGGAGTTGGTTAGAAGTAGGAGTCTTGAGTAGGAGTTCTATTAGGAGTTAGGGTTTAGAAGCCCTATAAATAGCTATGTATTCCTCCTCTTTTCATAAGCGATAGATGAATCTTTTCTGCAGCCTTTGAGCAGCAACTTGGAAGAAGGAACCCCTATTGAGTTCCAGGAGGTCGATCCCCTAAAGAGATCAACCCCAAGCTTAGAATCTGTAAGGGTTCTAACACTTGGTATCAGAGCAGCGTTCTTGGCATCTCGCTACCCTTCCACAACCATCCATCATCCCTCCACAGCCTCTCAAAGCAATTCCCACAATTGCTTAAAAGATCGTCACCAAATTCCGCCGTCATCTCCACCTCCGCAGATCATCTTTTGATCTCCCCGTGAATTGCAACAGGTTTTGGTTTCCTACCTTACTGCTATTGCAATTTAGTTATCCTTATTCAAAAATCAAAAAAAAAATTGTTCCTATATGGCTGCATAAACTTTTCGTCGCAAAGTTTTCATCTGTACGACGAAAGATACATTGCAGAATTCTAGCCGCATAAAACAGTCTGTTTGATCTTGCTATTGTGTTTTTTCTATCCAAATCTCTACGAAATTTTTATGACAGATTTGACACTTCCTAACAGTAGATTTCCCTTTGGTTTTGTCAAAAAATTCTTAATATAAACTATTGATCTTTTACATCTAAACTACTATACTTGAAAATCTGCACTGTGAAATTCCAGCCGCATAGTACAAATTGTTTGATCTTGCTACTACATTTTTTCTGTCCAAATCTCTATGAAATTTTTATGATAGCTTTGACACTTCCTAACAGTGGATTTCCCTTTGGTTTCGTTAAAAAATTCTTAATATAAACTACTGATATTTTATGTCCAATTTGTGACACTTGAAAATCTGTGTTGCAGAAAATTTCAGCAGCATATTGTTGCCTTAACCGATCTATTTGCAATATTTTTTGAACAAAATTTCTTATATATTTCATATATCATCTTGGCTTCCATCTAAGATTGATCTATTGAGGAATTCACCTTTAAAAACGATTTTGTGTTGCTGCAAATTTTCGTCGCAAACCGCTGAAATTTTTCGACGAGAATTCTGCTATCGCAACTTGCACCAATTTCTTTGCTGTTATACTGTCGAAATTTTCTTGATTAAATTGGACATACTTACTGTCATATACACTGAGATTTTGCTATCAATTCCTTCCTTAAATCTCTCAAGTTTTTGGTGAAAATTTCGTCGAGAAACCGCTATTTCTTTGACGACAATTCTGCTCTTACAAGACAACACAATTTTGCAGCAAACTTCCACTGATTTCTATCAAACCTTTACTGCCATCTACCATAGATCTAAAACTTTCATCCACAGCCCTAAAACTCCACCAAACCACACCCTCAAACTGCACCCAAAACAGCCACAAAACAAGCCTAAACTGTAGCCTACATCCACCAATCCACTAACCCTTTCGACCACCACTTCTCTCAACCTATACATGCCTTTAACCCGACAATAAAAGAGAGATCTTAACATCACAGATTTGGAGGCATGTACTATGGCATCTGAGGAGGCAATCAATGCTAAATTCGAAGCCTTTGAGGTGCGAATAGAGGATAAGATTCGGACGCTCTTTACCGAACTCAGATTGGGCCGACCACTAAGCTCGAAGAAATCACATCAAGGAGAGAGCTCTGCCCAATCGTACCAAGCCCGAAGAGATGACTTCCACGGGAGGGGAGGCTCTATGATTGATCTCAACTATCCACGTATGAGGGTGGACTTCCCTAGATGGGAAGAAGGAGACTCGATTGGTTGGATTTCGCGCGCGGAGCGATATTTTCAGTATCATAAAACTGCGGATGCATCTATGGTAGAAATTGCAGCTATACATCTTGAAGGGGATGCCATACAGTGGTTTAACTGGTTTAAATATACTCATGGAGTCCTCTCATGGCAACAATTCAAAGAAGGACTATTGATCCGCTTCGGACCAACCAATTACGAGAATATTGACGAACAACTAGCAAAGATTCGACAAACCTCTACCGTTCAAGAGTACCAAACCAGGTTTGAAAGGTTATCTAATCAAACTTGTGATTGGTCTCAAAATCAGCTATCGGAGATCCGGGGAGAAGTTAAAGTACGACAACCGTACACGCTTATGGCAGCCATCTCTTTCACACGACATCAAGAGGAGCGATTGAACCATGAATCTCGGAGGACTAGGATTGCTTCTTGACCTGCAATGCAGAAGCCCTTAGCCCACCCTACTATC
Source organism: Musa balbisiana (assembly GCA_004837865.1). Classification (NCBI taxonomy): domain Eukaryota; kingdom Viridiplantae; phylum Streptophyta; class Magnoliopsida; order Zingiberales; family Musaceae; genus Musa; species Musa balbisiana. The sequence continues at coordinate 25,165,758 of CM017192.1, forward strand.
TACCGAGTCCCTGCACCAAAAATGATGACAAGAGAAGAGCTTCGAAAGCGATCTACGGAGGAGTTATGTTGGCACCGCGACGAGCCGTGGAGCCGCGAGCATCACTGTAGAAAAGGGAGACTTCTTATGATTAAACCAGTAGAAGAAGAGGTCATTGAACATCAAGAAGAGAGCCTTGATAATAAAGAAGAAGATGCAGAAGAAGAGCCACAACCGACTGAAGTTATGGTACATGCACTAGTTGGCTACTCAAACCCGCAAACGATAAAAGTTGAAGGCCTTCTCTAACAACAATTGATCACTGTTCTCATCGACACGGGCATCACTAATAACTTCCTAGATAGTAAAGTTGCTGTCCGGATAGCCTTACCTATCGAGTGTTACAGCAGGTTTGACGTCAAGTTCACCGACGGACGGATTTTGAAGTATGATCATAGGCGCCCGCGGGAGAAACTATTACTACAGGAACAAGAAATAATTACAGATTTCTTCCTCCTCCCTCTTGATGATCATGAGGTCATGCTCAAAATTGAATGGTTGACAACATTAGGTAATGTTTCCTGGAATTTTATGAAACTAATTTTGAGATTTTACAGTAAAGGGAAACAAGTGATTCTATACGGGAAACGTGGGGGCAACATAATGACGATTTGCACACAACAAATGGAGAAGGTTTTGCATAAAGCATGCAGCGGCTTTTTGGTACAACTTAAGCAGCAAACTAAGGGAGAGCCAATAGAATTTGAAGATCAAAACCTACTTCCTTTGCTTGCTGAATTTTCAGATATATTTGACGAACCGCGCAACCTACCTCTTGCCCGTTGGCATGATTATTGTATACCGATTCTTCTGGGCAAACCTCCTACAAATACTTGGCTATATCAACATTCATATCTGCAGAAGGATGAAATAGAAAGGATTATAAAAGCGATGCTCGAAATAGGAGTTATTCGGCCAGGTTGCAGCCCCTACTTTTCACCGGTGCTCTTCGTACGAAAGAAGGACGAAACATGGCGAATGTGCATTGATTACCGAACCTTCAACGGCATAACCATCAAGGACAAATACCCTATTCCAATAGCAAATGAATTGCTAGATAAAAGGGAGCACAAATCTTCACAAAGCTGGACCTTCGATCCGGGTATCATCAAATATGAGTGTGCAAAGAAGACATACCGAAAATCGCCTTTTGAAGATACAACGGCCACTACGAATTTTTGCTTTCTTTACCAGAAGGTGGAATATTTTGGGCATATCATATCAGAGGAAGGTGTGATAGTGGACCCCTCCAAAATTGGAGTAATGCAAAACTGGCTGACCTCGAGGAATATAAAATTGCTATGTGGCTTTCTCGGTTTAATAGGCTACAATCGCAAGTTCATGAAAAACTATGGAAAGATCAGTGCACTACTTATTTCCTTACTGAAAAAAGATATCTTTCAATGGTCGGACAAAGCCTCCGTTGCCTTCGACAAACTTAAGGCAGCCATGACGACGACACCAGTGCTAGCACTACGAAATTTCAGCCCCTTCATTATTGAGGTCGATGCATCTGGAATCGGAATTGGAGCTATTCTCATGCAAGATGGTCGACCACTCGCATACACTAGCAAGACATTGTCTCCCTCCCATCAAAATATGTCAACATATGATAAGGAGATGCTCGCCATTGTGCACGCAGCAACAAGGTGGAGACCCTACTTGATCGGTCAACGATTTCAAATTAAAACCGACTATAAAAGCCTCAATTACATTTTGGAGCAAAAGATATCATCCCCCGAGCAGCAAAAATGGGTAACAAAACTTCTTAGATTTGATTATGAAATAACTTACAAAAAGGGGAAAGAGAATGTTGTTGCAGATGTGCTTTCGCAACTAGCCAAGCAAGCTGAACTTTCGACCGTTTCGCTTCTAACCTGTGACTTCCTTGAGGATATTAAGATGGAATGGTAGGATGATTCAGAGACTAGTAAAATCATAAAAAAAATTGGAAGAAGCATCAAGCTCCGTGGCTCATTACAATTGGGACTCCAAAGAATTACATTATAAAAGACGCATTGTGCTTATGACAAATTCTACTTGCATCTTCACGAGCAGATTTTGGACAAAGTTATTCCATATGCAAGGTACTAAATTGAAAAGGAGTATGCAATATCACCCACAAACTGACAGCCAGACGAAAGTTATAAATAGGTGCTTGGAGACAGCCCAAAGCCACCCACCAAATATGACTACTCAAGGAGAACTCCAGACCCAGCCAAGTGTCATTATTGATCAATGGATCGTGACTCGACGACGAAGACCCACTACTGAAGTGCTAATACAGTGGGTGAACCTACCAACAGAAGATGCCACTTGGGAGAACTATGACGACTTGAAGATCAAATTCCCAAAATTCATGAATCGTCAGCCTCGAGGACAAGGCTGATTTGAAGAGGATGGGTCTGTTAGGACTCTAGCTAGGAGAGTCCTAATTGATAGGGGCATTCATGTAAAACCTACCTAAGCCGACCCTTATTAAAGAGATGAAGAGGCCGGCTAGGGTTTGGAGGTTATTTCTTAGAGAAGAATTAGGAGTTGTAAAGGAATAAGAGTCTTGAGTAGGAGTTCTATTAGGAGTCTTGAGTAGGAGTTGGTTAGAAGTAGGAGACTTGAGTATGAGTCCTATTAGGAGTTAGGGTTAAGAAGCCCTATAAATAGCTATGTATTCCTCCTCTTTTCATAAGCGATAGATGAATCTTTTCTGCAGCCTTTGAGCAGCAACTTGGAGGAAGGAACCCCTATAGAGTTCTAGGAGGCCGATCCCCTAAAGAGATCAACCCCAAGCTTAGAATCTGCAAGGGTTCTAACATGCATCAACTACAACATTGGCTTTACCCGGGTGATAATGGATGACACAATCATAATCTTTAGAAGTTCTATCCATCTCCGCTGCCTCATGTTTAACTCTTTTTTAGTAAATATACTTTAAACTCTTGCGATCAGTAGTGATTTCAAATGTCCACCCTAAGTAATGCCTCAAAATCTTTAGAGCAAAATTAATTGTTGCCAATTCTAAATCATGAGTTGAATAATTCAGTTCATAACTCTTTAGTTGTCTAGAAGCATAAGCAATCACTTTCCTTTCTTGCATCAAAACACATCCAAGGCTTTTTCTTGAGGCATCGATATAAACTACAAATCCCTCATTACTACTTGGAAGAGTGAGAATAGGGGCACTAGTCAATCTTTTTTTTTTTTAAACTCTTGAAAACTTTGCTCACAATCATCACCCATACAAATTTCACATCTTTTAAGTGAGTTTGGTGAGAGGTTGAACAATTTGAGAGAATCCCTCCACAAATCTCCTGTAATAACCTGCCATGCTCAAGAAGCTTCTAACTTCGATCACATTTATTGGTACTTCCCACTTAGATCAATAGATATGCCTTTCCTTGAAATCACATGGCCTAAAAAAGCAACTTCATTCGACCAAAATTCACATTTGCTGAACTTTGCATACAATTTCTTTTCTCTTAGTATGGACAATACATTTCTTGATTTGAATGCTCCATTATACATACAATATAACAAAAACAACCCTTCTGCATAAGACGATGAGCTTGAAGTGTTGATATCAGGCAAGGAGGCAAATTATACCTAATACCCTCAAAGTAAAAGATAGGCTGATCTATAATGCAGAAAGTAATTATTTTTGTATAACAATCAATACTAGTATGATAGGAAGATAGCCAATCCATGCTAAGTATAATATCGAACCTCGGATCTCTAGGAGAATCAAATTAGCAAGGAGTTCATGTTCTCCGATAGAAATCAAACAAGATGGATAAACTAAGTTTGTAGTCAAAGAATCCCCAACAACAGTAGTTGCATATAACATATAATCCAGTGGTCTAGGTTGAATGCTCAAATAACAAGCAAAATATTGTGAAAAAAAAGGTAAGTTAGAACAAGGATCAAACAAAACTTTTTCTAGTTTATTAGAAACATTAATAGTGTACCTTCGACCACTGATTTAGAAGCTTTAAAATCTTATTAAGTGATAGCATATACTCTAGCATGAGCTGATGGTCTAGGAGGCAGTGGCTTTTTCTTCTTCAAAGGGCAATATTTTATTTTATGATCCAACTTCCCGCAAGCAAAATAGGCTTCAATCACCCAAAAACATTGACTTGTTTCATGATTTAACCCGCATCTTGCACATGATTGAGTCATTTGCGGTGACTTTCTTTTCTCAAATCTAGATGCCTTTACCCTCTTGTTGCTTGTTTCAGATTCATTCCCTCTTTTATTTTTGCTAATAAACTTTTCTTATCTTTCTTATCCCTGATTTTCAGAATTTCCTCCAAGTCTCTTTCAATTATCAAAACCCTTTCTATCACATCAACATATGCTTGGAGTTTTAAGGCTGATATTCAACTTCTTATTACTGGCCTTAGGCCCCTTTCAAATTTCTTTGTTTTTCTAGTTTCATCATCGATTATATAAGTAGCAAATCTGGAGAGTTTAGTGAATTTAGATTCATACATTGCTACCGTCAAGTTTCCCTGGATGAGATTCAAGAACTCCAATTCTTTCTGCTCTCTGATGTAATTTGGGAAATATTTATCGTGGAACTTTTCTACGAATACCTTCCATGTGATTAGTTCGTGTTTGACTTCAGAAATCCTTTTTATCGTTCTCCACCAGTGCTCAGCCTCTCCTTTCAACATAAAGGCCGCAAGAGAAACCTTATGATCATCAGGGCAATTTAATACGTCAAATATTTTCTCTATCTGCATCATCCATCGTTCTGCTACCATTGGATCAGGCTCACCACTAAAACTGAGAGGACTGAGCTTCTTAAACTATTTAATTCCCAATCCAGTTTGGTTTGATGTCCCCGTTCCATCATTTCTTCTTTGTCAGACTTGTTGCATCACCTGTGTCATAGTCTCCAGAGTTCTCATAATCCCACTTAATTGATCAGAAGTAGATACAACAAGAGAACTAGATGACCTCGTCATCCTTGCTTCCTAAAAACAACAAAAGAGAAAATTTTTTTTGATCAATCTCTGAATAAAAGTCACTAAACCTCAAAATTTATTACGCATCTAATATATCAAAAATCTTAGTGATCCTTAAATCAGGCTTTGATACCACCTCTGTCACGTCCTCCAAAATTTCACATTCAAGAGGTGTGAACCTATCTTAAAATCGATAATTGTGAACCTATCTTAAAATCGATAATATTATAATTCAACAACAATCCAGGATCCAAACACATATACGAGGCCACTAAGAAAACATTCAAGTCACAATTCACCTCCATAATCCACAATTCATAAAATCTGTGCAGTTTATAATTAGACATCACATCATTTAATGATTCATAAAATTTAAAACCAACTCAACTAACCATAACCACATCATAATCCACTAGTGTGAGAATCTATACAATCACAAAACCAACATGTACCATATGTTTATATCCTTACACAATTAAATTTAACATTCCCAAAATCCTAGCACAAGAGGTATTTTTCAAATGTTTACTAGATATATCAATCCAGTTTTGTCGTTAATATTTCATTCACACAAAATGTACTTATACAAAACCTATCAACTACAAAAGATTTGTCCAAATTCTTCTAGTTTTCCATTACCTCAGTTCAATTTAAACATTTTACGAGCGACAAGTATCCTAAAAAAAATTATAATAGCAACGGAGTGAGCATATAAAGCTCAACAAGCGACTAATATATCCATGGCAAAAGAGGGCAATTTCAAACAAACAAGGTATCAAAATATAAGGTAGGGATACAAGAGTTCATAGATGATGAATGGAAAATTACATTGTTATTTTGTTCGAAGCATGTTTGTTATAACAATTGAGTAAAGATTAATTGAAGCATATCATGGCATAAAAAGCATTTAGGCACATAACAATTACATAAGAAGCATTTTGGTGCACATCAAAGAGACGTAAGAATGTTTAGGAGCATATCAATGACATATGAAATATTTCAAAACATATTAATGACGTATGAAATGTTTCGGAGCATATCAATGACATATGAAATGTTTCGGAGCATATCAATGACATATGAAATATTTTGGAGTATATTAATGACATATGAAATATTTCAAAACATATTAATGACGTATGAAATGTTTCGGAGCATATCAATGACATATGAAATGTTTCGGAGCATATCAATGACATATGAAATATTTTGGAGTATATTAATGACATATGAAATGTTTCGGAGCATATCAATGACATACGAAACATTTTGGAGCATATCAATGACATATGAAATGTTTCGGAGCATATCAATGACATACGAAACATTTTGGAGCATATCAATGACATATGAAATGTTTCGGAGCATATCAATGACATATGAAATGTTTCGGAGCATATCAATGACATATGAAATATTTTGGAGTATATTAATGACATATGAAATGTTTCGGAGCATATCAATGACATACGAAACATTTTGGAGCATATCAATGACATATGAAATGTTATGGAGAATATCAATGACATACGAAACATTTTGGAGCATATCAATGACATATGAAATGTTTCGGAGCATATCAATGACATATGAAATGTTTCGGAGCATATCAATGACATATGAAATGTTTCGGAGCATATCAATGACATATGAAATGTTTCGGAGCATATCAATGACATATGAAATGTTTCGGAGCATATCAATGACATATGAAATGTTTCGGAGCATATCAATGACATATGAAATATTTCAAAACATATTAATGACATATGAAATGTTTCGGAGCATATCAATGACATATGAAATATTTTGGAGTATATTAATGACATATGAAATATTTTGGAGTATATTAATGACATATGAAATGTTTCGGAGCATATCAATGACATATGAAATATTTTGGAGTATATTAATGACATATGAAATATTTTGGAGTATATTAATGACATATGAAATATTTTGGAGTATATTAATGACATATGAAATGTTTCGGAGCATATCAATGACATATGAAATATTTTGGAGTATATTAATGACATATGAAATATTTTGGAGTATATTAATGACATATGAAATATTTTGGAGTATATTAATGACATATGAAATATTTTGGAGTATATTAATGACATATGAAATATTTTGGAGTATATTAATGACATATGAAATATTTTGGAGTATATTAATGACATATGAAATGTTTCGGAGCATATCAATGACATATGAAATATTTTGGAGTATATTAATGACATATGAAATGTTTCGGAGCATATCAATGACATACGAAACATTTTGGAGCATATCAATGACATATGAAATATTTTGGAGTATATTAATGACATATGAAATATTTTGGAGTATATTAATGACATATGAAATATTTTGGAGTATATTAATGACATATGAAATATTTTGGAGTATATTAATGACATATGAAATGTTTCGGAGCATATCAATGACATACGAAACATTTTGGAGCATATCAATGACATACGAAACATTTTGGAGCATATCAATGACATATGAAATGTTTCGGAGCATATCAATGACATACGAAACATTTTGGAGCATATCAATGACATATGAAATGTTATGGAGAATATCAATGACATATGAAATATTTCAAAACATATTAATGACGTATGAAATGTTTCGGAGCATATCAATGACATATGAAATATTTTGGAGTATATTAATGACATATGAAATGTTTCGGAGCATATCAATGACATATGAAATGTTTCGGAGCATATCAATAATAAATGAAACAGAAGCTCAAATGACACATTTGACGTTGCATTCATTTTATTCTTATCCAAAGCACATATAGAAGCACATAACCAAAGCTTTAGATATCATATCAAACACATAAAAGGTGAAGTGGGATCCTAAACATAATCTCCACGTCTAGGAGCATCATCCATCCATGTATGGATGAAGCTAGAGAGCGTCGGTAGAGCATCGTGAGCTCTAAGCATATATCCTTTACTATTTTTGGCAAAGGTCCAAATAATCCCATAAACACCAGAGTACAAAAGAGCATTGTGAACAATAAAATTGGCACATATCGAAAACACATGCGGAACAACGGAATGTATGTGCCTATACGAAACATTTTGGAGCATATCAATGACATATGAAATATTTTGGAGTATATTAATGACATATGAAATATTTTGGAGTATATTAATGACATATGAAATATTTTGGAGTATATTAATGACATATGAAATATTTTGGAGTATATTAATGACATATGAAATGTTTCGGAGCATATCAATGACATATGAAATATTTTGGAGTATATTAATGACATATGAAATGTCTAGGAGCATCATCCATCCATGTATGGATGAAGCTAGAGAGCGTCGGTAGAGCATCGTGAGCTCTAAGCATATATCCTTTACTATTTTTGGCAAAGGTCCAAATAATCCCATAAACACCAGAGTACAAAAGAGCATTGTGAACAATAAAATTGGCACATATCGAAAACACATGCGGAACAACGGAATGTATGTGCCTATACGAAACATTGCGATACAAACATAAACTTTACATAATAGATCCAGGTATGTAAACAATTAAAGGACAAGAGTATACAGGATTTTAAAGCAATAATGTAAAGCTCAATTGAAGTAAGGATTTTAGCTAAACTCGATTTCCAAAAGAGATAAAATAAATATAGGCAGAATCGACAAAATCTCAATTCTGGAAAAATTTAAGAGGCACGTTTCATGAACTATTTGAATCATCAATTATGCTCCAATTTGTACAAACTAGGTGTCATTCGAAAGATGTATCAATCTAGTTTTAGATAAATCAAGTTTTGTATGAATTGGAGTTTTCAACAAGGAGTTATAAACAGTTTAGTAACCAAAGGTCAGAGAACATTATCTCTATTTTACAGAATTCATAGAGTTGATTAGAATAGATGGTTCAATAGACATTTATGCTCCAAATCTTTCAAATCGGTTATGCACAGGAAGATTTATGAGTTTAGTTTCTAATAAATCATATTTTGTATAAATCAGAGTTTCCAACAGAGAGTTATAACAGTTTGGGTCAGTTGAAATAATAGTTTGGGTAGGTATTTAGATTCCAAATTTGTCAATCTTAATATCAAAAGAAAGTGCTGAGTCTATTTTCAGATAAATTTGGTTTTTCCTAAATTAATGATCGGTGCAAAAAGTTATGGCTAGAACAATGCAGAAAGATTAAATCTTGAAAAATTTTAAATTCATAGTTTTATTCCTAAACGACAGAAATATCATGTTTAAAGTCAAAATCTTCCAAATTTTTCAGAATTAAGATTGAAATCAGAGATCTAGATTACTGTGGGATGGGGTTAGAACACTTGCCTTAGAAAAATATGATTCCCAAATGTAGGGAATTGATGCAAAACCTAATGCCAAAGCAAAGCTTTTTCTTCTTCAATTAAATTCCTTTTTCCTTCTTTTCTCAAGTCTATGCTAGTTGTGGCAAGTATCCCTCCTTTGTTAAGTTTTTCTTTAGTTTCTCCTCTAATTACTTAGGTTTGGCTAATACAAGGATTGCAAGGTGGCAAGAATGCATGAAAGAAACTTATGTGTCATCCATAGAACAAACATAGGTGGCGCCATCCTTAGGTTAGCTAGTGACATGCCCTCCATTTAAAAAAAAAAAAACTTAATATGAATCTTTCATAAATCATATCCAATTGCTATAATTCACATTTAAGTCCCTAGCAATAAATTTTTAATATCAAATCATTTAATACAAAAGAATTATTAAATAATCCTCATATTTACAAATAGGTCCTTACATTACAAACAAGCCTTTACAAAATTTTCGAAAATGAGGGATGTTATAGGCACGGCCTAGCTCATGTGGCTAAGCATGGTTCAGCTCATGTGACAAGGCACAATTCAACCAATATGGTCAAGCACAACCAAACTTACGAGCCAAGCGTGGTCTAGTTCTGTGATAAGACTGAGCCAAACTCGTGTGTGAGGCTCAACCCAGCTCAGCTTACGAAGCTATGCCCATCCAACTATGCAATTGGTGTTAGACACTTCGTCATCTCTCTATCCAACCCATTGTACTTCAACCTAACCTGCTATCTTGGACAAGCATGTGCGATGCATGCAAGTCATCCAAGACTCAGGTAGGTCGGTTTTGTTTAGGCTAGCATTATACGACATAGTCCAATTTTTTCTTCCTTTATTAGTTTGAGTTCGTTAATTGATTGAATCAGATAGATTTGATCGGTTCAAGCTGGTTTAGGATGATTCTGGATCAACATAACTAGTTCAAACCTACTTGAACTAATTGAAATTAATCAAATCTAAATTAGATTAGTTTAGAGTGGTTCCAGATCGGTTCTATAAGGATTTGAGATTGATTTCGTTAGGTCCTAAATGAATTGAGTTTGGTTCAAGTCAATTAAGCTATTCTAATCATGGTTCTGGTTGATAAAGAATAATGTTTCATATCTTTATGATTTGATAAATTTAAAAATTTTATCTGAAGGAATCATTTGGAAATGATTATTGATTTTTTATTTTTTTAGTTTATGATATTGATGTGATTATTACCATGTAGTATATATGGCTATGCTAGTGGTTCACATTAGAAATATAACTTGTGAAAGGAGCTACGGGCCCTTCACAGTGCGGAGCTACCAATGGACATAGTTTAGCAGATCATATACATCAAGCATGGTCCCTCATAATGTTTTATCATACTATTTCTTGGATGCATGCATGCTTGAATGGATGAATGTAATGAATGATCATGATTGACTATGTATCCTTGCCAAGGTAGGGCGGTTCCCTTTAAGGACTAACGGGCCATTAGATATGACGATCGAATGGTTCCTCCATTCGTTGTTGGGAGGAATGTGTCCCCACTTTAAGTGGGTGAGGGATATCATTCCATCCGTTATTGGGAGTGCGATATGAGTTTTCTTCATCCAATGTTGGGAGGAATCCATTTTGTTAAGTATGCATTTTCATCCGTTGTTAGGAGAATGCAACATCCGATGTGGAGTATTTAACTATTATGTATGTCATCGAGATGTGTTGCATTTGATTGATGCATGATTTTGATTACTATGTAAGAATTATCATTATTTTTTTGATATAACATGAGTCTCTTAATGATATTATTTTATATTAAATTATTGACATTTATATATGTTTCACAAATATTGAAATTATTTTTTATGATTTTTTGAAGGTTCATATTAGTATGTGTATTTATTGATGTGTTTTTATCTTATATTTATTTTTAGTAACCTACTTTTTACAATAGATCTGAGCCTTGGGTGAAAAATATGTTTTCGTTACTTGTGTTCCTACCATGAAGATGTGATCTTTCTTCTAGTAAAAATAAACATTTATTGTTGGAAAGATAAGAATTTGAATTTAAAAAAAAGAGACAAAATCTTTTGTAAATTATGAATATTAAAATAATAGTTTTCTTTTTATAAATCTGAGATGTGACATAATCATATGATTTCAGTCAACGAATCTGATCAGTTATGGAACCATATGAGAAATAACATTTTGTCAAGGTGACAAATCTGGATATAGGTTAGTACACCTTTAGACACTTTTTTTTCTCTTGATCTTGACAGAAATAAAAAAAATCCCAAGCTGGTTTTGGTCTTAGTAGTGTGAGACTACTGGTAGATGGTCATTAAAAAATGGCTATATCTGACGAAAGAAAAACCATATGGATGGAAGGCAGAGTTGTAGTACCAGCGGAAGTCTTAAAGATTAAATTGGGAAGAACATAATTGGTAGACTCGAGATTGAATGCCACCTGCAGGACATGTTAAACACCTCAACCACAATAAGAGGTAGAACATTTCTTTCAAGCCCAAAGAGTTGATTGGTCTAGGAGATGGTACTATGGACTATGGAGTTTGGATATATACAACTGATATGAACCCTATCTAACCCAGCAGTGGGTTAAGATTTCTTGAACCATATCTGATCCATGTAACATTTAACGGTTTGGGTTGGAGAGTTATGTCATGTTTCTATTTGTATTTTCTTAAATAAACTCTTGTTGGATACTCATTGAGCATGTGCTTCGTTGATATGCAACCGAGATGCCATGTCAAGATTTCTTAAATCAAATGTGAAACGTGAACAGAATGGCTCATCAAGCAGTTTTGGTCAGGTTAATTCGCTTTGTTGCTAAAAGATTTTAAACACTTGAGAGAAAAGGGCCCAGCCTTGTGTTGTAGACAGAAAAAAATGGCTAGTTTATTCAATGAGGCAAACATGTAAACTACACTCGAAAAATATGGTGTGATAGTATTGTCCATTGATCAAATTTTACATGGCAGATTGTGAAATGAGACTCTTACCGGGTTGCCAGGCAGGAAGCATGATGCAGGTTCTTCAGCTTAGAACTATACTGCCATTCCTTCTACAGATATGACTACTTTACTGAATTTAGAATAAATCTGCTTGGGGCATTTTTAACATATGAGTGAGCTCCTTTTAATTTCTACTGAAAAAATGTATAATGATTGTTAATGGTTTTAATTTCTACATTTTTGACATTACACAAACCATAACTTCTCTGAAGGCATGTTCCAAAGGTTATGTTAGATGTGGTGCTTGGATACACTTTTAAGTTTGATCTTTTGCAGGCTGCTTATTTAGGTTCATGCATGCAATTTTTCTTGATGATTCTCTGACCCTTGTTTCTTTGCCAGAGAACTTGCTGTTGACTGCAGATCTGAGGACAGTGAAACTTGTCGATCTTGGTTTGGCACGGGAAGAAACATTAACGGAGATGATGACAGCTGAAACAGGGACATACCGTTGGATGGCGCCAGAGGTACATTGAATTGCTTGCTTACATCTTATCATTTGATAGATAATCTAAAACAGTCTCTTCTTTGCAGTTATACAGCACTGTCACGTTAAGGCACGGCGAAAAGAAGCACTACAATCATAAGGTGGACGTGTACAGCTTTGCAATCGTATTGTGGGAGCTGCTTCATAATCGGCTTCCATTCGAAGGCATGTCCAACCTGCAAGCAGCCTATGCAGTTGCTTTCAAGGTAGTTCCGCTGCACTGTTAAATCCTGTAACTCGAGACAGTTTCTCAAACATTATTTTAGTCATGCATTGTAATTTTTTTTGCATGTTTTAGAACGTCAGGCCGAGTGCTGATGACTTACCTGAGGAACTGGCTTCGATATTAACTTCTTGTTGGAAAGAGGATCCAAATTCCAGACCCAACTTTAGTCAGATAGTTCAGATGCTTCTACATTATCTGTCCACTCTTTCACCACCGGAACATGTCAATCCTTCCCGTGCCTACAGTTCGGAGAATGTAGTTTTACCACCTGAATCTCCTGGCACAAGCTCACTGATGGCAGCTCGAGATGAAATTGGTGATACGACAACCGACGAGAACAAATGGAGGGGATTGTTCTTCTGCTTCAGCCAGTGCTTCTGAAGCAGTATGTTAGGAATGAACAAGAGAAATGTTAAGGTTGTTTATATGTTGAAATTACTTGATCCCCGTCCATACTTGGGGTAAATTGCTTTCTGAAATGCTGGTGGAATGACCGGAAAAGCCTTCAGTTTAGGGTTTCGGGGGGATTGGAATTGTTGAATTCCATATGGTGCAAAATAAACAGGGCAAGAAGCTAGACTAATTGGGACACAGTTTAGGTATTCTATAAATGCATTGTTGGTCTCTGCAATCCTTGATATTGATGTTGTTTTTCTTTCATGATACCTATGGTAGGTTGGGTTGGTTATATAGTTCATGGGAGTAGGGCAGTTATTTGGTAATTAGTATGATCAGATAGTTTTAAACGATATTTTGCTGTAATGGCGCTTGTTCTTAGCTTATTGAAAAGATTATGATTGGACCATTTGTTTCTTCTTCAGAAGAAGAATAGTCATACAAAAGGGGAAGAATATATATCCACGTTTTCAGAAGTTTATATGTCGGACTGATGTTGGTGAATAAAAAGAAAAAAAAAACAGTTGATCTAACGGGCTTAGAACAAAAAAGAAAAGAAAAAAAATGCCATATAATGATATTATTTCATAATGGAATGATCTGTACTAGAAGAAAAAGATTTACTTGGCAGGCACTTCACCAACTACTAAAGCATCAATTATCAATCAGCATTTTTGATGCAGTGTCAAATGTGAAATTCTCGTGTTAATAAATGATAATATTCATAATTATTTGGTAAATTTTATAATAATGAGGTATTATTAGGACTTTAGTCGGGAGAATCCTAAATTGAGTTTCATTGAAAGGGGTATTTATGTAAAACTTATATAATCGATTGCTATTAAAGAGGTGAAGAGGTCGATCAGGATTAGGAGAGTATTTCTTAGAGAAGTCATTAGGGGTTGTAAAGGAATATGAGTCTTGAGTATGAGTCCTATTAGGAGTTGGGGTTTAGAAGCCCTATAAATAACCATGTATTCATCCTCTTTTAATAAGCAATAGATGAAAATTTTCTATCGCTTTTGAGCAACAATTTGGTGGAAGAAACCCCTATAGAGTTCCAAGGAGGTTGATCTCCTAAAGAGATCAACCTCAAGCTTAGAATCTGCAAGGGTTCTAACACTTGATATCAGAGCAACGTTCTTGGTGTCTCGCTTCCCTTCCACAGCCATCCATCAGCCCTCCACAGCCGTCCAAAACAATTCTCATAATTGCTTAAAAATCGTCGCTAAACTCCACCATCATCTCCACCATCGCGGATCATCATTTGATCTACTCGTGAATTACAACAGATTTTAGTTTTTTACCTTACTACTGTTGTAATTTAATTATCCTTATTCGAAAATAAATAAAAAAATTACAACAGAAACAATATTGCTGCATAAACTTTTCATCACAATGTTTTCATCTTTACGATGAAAGATACATTACAAAATTCCAACCACATAGCACAGTCTGTTTGATCTTGCTACTGCGTTTTTTCTATCCAATATACAAAATTTTCATGACAACTTTGACACTTCCTAATAGCAGATTTCCTTTTGGTTTTGTCGAAAAATTCTTAATATAAATCATTGATCTTTTACATCCAAACTGTTGTACTTGAAAATTTGCACTGTAAAATTCTAACCGTATAACACTGTTTGTTTGATCTTGTTACTGCATTTTTTTTGTCTAAATCTCTACAAATTTTTTATGACAACTGTGACACTTCCTAACAACGGATTTTCCTTTAGTTTTGTCAAAAATTCTCAATATAAACCATTGATCTTTTACGTCCAAACTGCTATACTTGAAAATCTGCATTGTAAAATTCTAGCTGCATAGTATAGTTTGCTTGATCTTGTTACTGCATGTTTTCTGTCCAAAACTCTATGAAATTTTTATGATAGCTTTGACACTCCCTAACAGTAGATTTCCTTTTGGTTTCATTAAAAAATTCTTAATACAAATAATTGATCTTTTACATCCAAACTGCTACACTTTAGACATAAAAATCAGTTACAGTACCTTTCCGTGATCCTCAATTCTTCTGAACCTTCCACCACCCATGCCATTAACTCGTCAATAGAAAAAAGACAGGGACATCTCTGATCTATAGGCATATGTTATGACTTCTCAAGATCTAATTGATGCCAAATTTGAAGCATTGGAATCTCGAATTGAATCGCGGCTTGAATCGCACTTGGAGGACAAATTACGCGGTTTGTTTGCAGAATTCAGAATTGGACAACCGCCGAGTCCAACCGAATTACAACAAGGAGAGGGTTCAAAGAGACCTTTAGAGAATGAGGGACAGCCCTTCGACATGCTTTAGCCATGCATGAGGGTGGACTTCTCACGATGGGAAGAAGGAGACCCGGTGGGGTGGATTTTGTGCGTCGAATGTTACTTTCGCTACTACCGAACATCGGATGATGCTATGGTGGAAATTGCTGTCATCCACCTTAAAGGAGATGCTATTCAATGGTACAATTGGTTGGAATACAATCATGGGGCTCCAATGTGGAATCAATTTAAGAACGCACTACTGAATCGTTTCGGACTTACGAAGTATGAAAATATTGATGGCCAACTTGTAAAGATTCGACAAACCTCTACGATTCGAGAGTACCAAACTAGGTTTGAGAAGCTATCCTACCTTGCTTTTGATTGGATTGATCATCAATTATTAGGAACATTCATTGAAGGACTCAAGCCAGAGATAAAAGGGAAGGTTAAAGTGCAACAGCCCCGTACTATGACAACTGCGATTTTTTTCGCTCGAATACAAGAAGAACGACTCAACCAAGATGCTCGGAGGATGATAACTTCTCCTAGGCCCACGACATATAAACCTCCTGCTCCTAGCCGTCCTTCACTGCAAAAAAAAACTGATAAGAGAAGAACTACGTGATCGATCAGCAAAGGGTCTTTGTTGGCATTGCGACGAGCAATTTCCACCATACTTGGACTGGGACATGCCAAGCATCCTCTTGGATCTATCTCTATAGATCCGAATCCCCAAGATATAGGATGCTTCCCCTAAGTCCTTCATGGAAAAGTGTCAAGACAACCAAGTATTTACTGTGGATAGCATTCCTACATCATTCCCAATAATCAGGATGTCATCCAAATATAATACCAAAAAGGTGATAGCACTCCCACTTACCTTCCTGTACACACAAGGCTCATCTTCATTCTTGACAAAATCATAAGATCTGATTGCCTCATCAAATCTTATATTCCAACTTCGAGAAGCTTGCTTTAGTCCATAAATGGATCTAAGCAACCTGCACACTTTATCTGGGCAGTCCTTAGACACGAATCCCTCGGGTTGTATCATATACACCTCCTCGTCGAGGTTCCCATTGAGGAATGCAGTTTTCACATCCATCTACAAGATCTCATAATCATAGTGTGTTATAATAGCCAATAGAATTTGGATGGATTTTAGCATTACTACAGGTGAGAAGGTTTCGTCATAGTCAACACCTTGCCTTTGACGATACTCCTTAGCCACTAGCTTTGCTTTATAGGTCTCTACCATTCCATCTACTCTAATCTTTTTCTTAAAGATCCACTTGCAATCGATGGGTACAATACCTTCGGGCATATCAACTAGGTTCCAAACCTTGTTGGAGTATATAGAATCCATCTCAGAATTCATGGCTTCTTGCCATTTCCCGGAATCTATACTCATAATAGCCTTCTCGTAGGTCTGAGAATTCATATCCTCAACATCCTCTCCTCTAATATGTCCCACATATCTCTTAGGAGGATGAGATACTCTATCGAAACTACGTAAAGTTGGAACTTATGTATTAGGTACTTGAACAGACTCGGGCTGTAGAGTGGTGCTTGAGCTAAGTTCTCCAACCTCACTCAACTCTATCATGCTCCCATTGTCTCCACCAAGAATGTGTTCCTTCTCAAGGAACACTACTCTCTTGGCTAAAAAGACCTTTTGGTCCTCGAGATGGTAGAAATAATACACACTAGTTTCCTTGGGGTATCCCACAAACTTGCACCGCTCTGTCTTCGATTCCAACTTATCGGGGTTGTTTCTTTTAACATGGGCAAGGTAGCCCCAAATCTTAACAACATTAAGATCGGACTTCTTCCCTTTCCATATCTCATATAGTGTAGACATTACCGACTTAGTTGGAACTCTGTTCAGAATGTAAGCTGCGGTCTCTAGGGCATATCTCCAGAATGAGATGGGTAGGTCAACGAAACTCATCATGAACCGTACCATATCTAATAGCGTACAATTTCTCCTTTCAGATATACCATTGAGCTAAGGTGTATAAGGAGGTGTCCATTGGGATAATATCCTATGGTCCTTGAGGAACTGAGTAAACTCTATACTTAAGTACTCACCTCCTCGATCTGATCGAAGAGTCTTGGTACTCTTTCCAGTCTGGTTCTCCACTTCATTCTTATACTCTCTGAATTTCTCAAAGACCTCGGACTTATACTTTATTAAGTACGCATATCCATACCTTGAGAAATCATTAGTAAAGATAATGAAGTAAGAGTAACCACCATTGAAATGAGTTGACATGGGTCCACATACATCACTATGTATGAGTTCTAACAGCTTAGTGGCTCTCTCTCCAGTTCCACTAAATGGAGAGTTGGTTAGTTTTTCACGAAGGCAAGGCTCGTAAGTTGCATATGACTCATAGTCGAATGAATCTAGATATCCATCCTTTAGCAACTTTTGAATCCTTCCCTCATGGATATGACCTAACCTACAATACCACAAGTATGTATTATTCACCTCATATCATTTCCTCTAAGACACACTTACATTCATGATATGTGGAGTAGTGTCTAGCATAAACAAACCATCATGCAATGTTTCTTTCATGATGATCTTATCATCTAATAATATCGAACAACCATTATTCTCAAAAACTAATTTATATCCACTAACTGTCAAACATGAAATGGAGATAATGTTTTTGATAATTTAAAGAACAAAATAACATGCATCTAATACAATAATAGCTTTACTAGGCAGATGTAGGGCGACCTCACCAACAACTACTACAGCAACTTTTGCTCAATTGCCCATCTTAAGGTCCATCTCGCCTCTCTCCAGTCTCTTAGGCCTTGCCAGAACCTACAACGAATTGCATATATGATAAGCACTACCGGTATCCAATACTCATGTGTTATCATAAGAGTCTGACAAATAGAAACTGATCATGAATGTACCTAAAGCTTCTCCAAGCTTTTGTTTAGCCCTCTCTGCAAGGTACTCTTTGCAGTTCCTCTTCCAGTGCCCATCTTTACCATAGTGGAAGCACTGGCCTTTGTCCTTTGCCGGGTTTTTCTTAGCAACCTTTGCTTTAGCTGGTCTGCCCTTGCCCTTGCCCTTTTAAAAGGACTTTTCTGCTTTCGTTTTCTTTCTAGTCTCACTAGTGTAGAGAACTAGCTTCTCCTTTTTGATAGTGCTCTCTGCCTCCCTCAACATATTGAGGAACTCTCAGAGAATCACCTCAAGCTTGTTCATATTAAAATTCATTATGAACTGTGAAAAGGAATCTGGTAGGGACTGAAGCATAATATCCACACACAAGTTATCCTCTAGGACCATTCCTAGACCTGTGAGTTTCTCTATCCACTCAATCATCTTTAGGACATGGTTATGAACTAGTGTCCCTTCAGTCATCCTAGCGCGAAAGAGGCTCTTAGATATCTTATATCGCTGAGTTCTTCCTTGTTCCTTAAACAATTTACGAACATGTAGGAGAATGGATCTAGCATCTATCTTTTCATATTGTCTCTATAACTCAGGAGTCATAAAGCCTAACATGTAGCACTGAGCAAAAGTGGAGTCATCAATGTACTTCACGTAGTGAGCAATCTCATCCTCGCTTGCCCCTTCCTCGGGCGTAGGCATCACTGTATCAAGGACGTACACCATTTTCTCCGTCATGAGAATAATTCTCAAGTTGCGGAGCCAATCCATATAATTTAGACCAGTGAGGTGGTTGACATCAAGTATGTCACGTAAGGGATTTGAAGGCGACATTTTCTGAAAAAAAAGATGCAGCAAAAATGAATAACATGCAGATTTTGCAAGAAATAAACAATCAAGATATGGACTTCTATCTTAATATGCTCCCACTATTTTACTAGCGAGTCACACGACACCCTCAGCACGTGAAACAAAAGTCTTCAGTAGGCTTCTAGTGGGGATCAGGATCCAATCAGCATCTTAGTGTACTCTCGAGGGACTCGACCAATCACACTAAGCCCAAAAGGTAGGCAACTCTTGCCGATCATAACTCCTTATGATTCCCATCTTGTTCGGCCTCCGAATCACCATGTTCTCGAGGGACTCGACCAACCATGATGTTCGGTTAAGTCAACACCATCATTACAAGATGAGTCTGATTTGATGATATACCCTCGAGGGACTCGACCAAGCATACCATGTCCTCAGGTCACCAGTAACATCTCTATGTCGTAGATAAGATAGCGAATCGTACTATAGGTGAGCCTCAAGGGACTCGACCAACTCAACCTATATTGAGAATCAATTCCTACCTATAACGATGGAAGGTCACGTGGGTCAATCTAATTGCCTCATATTTACTGACTTAATATTGTCGAGAGAGAGGTTTCTATAATTTGGTCTCCTAATATGACATGTCACACATATAAATATTTAATATATATCTACATCGCATGCAAATATATATACATATCTAGTAGATGTAAAAACAATCACACCGGATGATCATGGACCATAGCCTAATGTGATCAGGCCCGAGCTAGTAGGCCTAATCACTCACATCAAGATCTATGTGTACAACGGTGCATCTCTATGCCTTGTGATCGTTCATCTCGTCCTTGTCGGTTCCGTCGACATCTCGATGCATCTCCATGCATCACGATCGTCCGTCTTGTGGGTCCCGCTATCGCTTCCACGCTCTCGCTGCGCCTCATCATATGATTATAACTTAATTATAGGCACGTAGGCCCGACAATAAACGAGAAATATAATGGAGGCTCGCAGGCCCTAATAATAATAATCACAAGTACACACATCACATGATCCATGATCATTCGTCCACACATCATACATCACATGTATATATCATCATGTAGGACTACTAGATAATAATAAAATAATAATCAATTAAATCTTTTAATTAATTAATATTTTCTGAAATCAAGGACATGTTAGAAATTTTTTGAATTCTAAGGGGTATTTTCGTAATTTGGATAAAAGGGACAGAACTGAAATTTCTGAAATTCACAAGGGCAAAACTATCTTTTTGCCCAAAACCCTAAACCCCTCTTCCTCTCCCCTGCTGTTGCTATCGTTGCCACCACCTTGCTGACGACGGCCTGTGCGGCGAGGGGTGGGGCGTTGCCCTCGCCTGTGGGTGGCACGCCCGCTGGCAGTGTTGCCCTCGCAGGTGTCGCCGCCTCCACAAGCGGTTCTGCCCGCGGGGTAGTGCCCGCAGGCGGTGCTGCCCCTCCGGGTGGCTGCCCCTGCAAGGGGGTTTTGCTTGCGGGAGTAGCGGCCGCAGGCGCCGTTGCCTTGCGGTGCCTCACCCTACGAGAGAAGTGGCGCCTCACCCCACGAGAGAAGCGGCCACAGGCGTCACTGCCCCGTAGCGCCCTTGCTCGCAGGTCCAACACCCACAGGCGCCACCCTTGCGCGCCACCGGTGTAGGCGGCCTGCCTGTATTAAGCAAGCAGTCATCTTCGAGCATAGCAAAGGCAGCAACAGTTGCTGCCCTTCCTCATCTATTGCGTCAATAATTTGAGGTCAAAATTCTTCCTAAACATAACACACGCAGTTCAAAACCAATCATTTGCACAAATAACCTGGCTTTGATACCACTGTTGGAAAATCTTGGGGTGCGACATCACATGCGCAGCGGAAGAACAAAAATAAAATCCCCTATTTCCAAAGAGATGTTCATCGTCGTGTGAAGATTGGTATGCAAAAATCCGTAAAACAAACTGCGTATAGAATAGATTATGTTACCTAAAGAGATCGTATTATCCTTATTTCCTCGTAGATCTCTAGGAGAGTGTGAAGGAGGTCAAACGTCCTCCTCTCTAGCGGTGATCCACACAGCAGGACTGCGATGACGCTCCTCAAAACTCCAGGCCTGCTCTAAGGTGGAGAGGGGGAGGAGAATATGCAAGCAAAAGCTTAGCCTATGAACCACTGAATCCCTCCTATTTATAGAGGTCCCTTGTCAAACCCTAATAGATCCTCCCCTATTGGGTATTGGATCTGCATCCAATTACCCAAGCTTTTTATATTAGTCGGTCTCTATCCAATAATCTCTCATGAGCTCTTATTGGATCTCGTCCATAGGATCCAATAATTCAGGAGCTTATTGGATATCCAATATGATATGGGCTACAACGGATATCTCATATTCAAACCTCTACTCATCTCAACGCCTACCATATGTGTGTGACCCTCTAGGCCCAATATCGAGCTGGCCGTGAGTCATACCTGTCAGAACTCCTTCTGTCTTAGTGAATTATTATCTCCGTGAGTCATACTAGGCCACTACGTCGTAGTCCCCAAACGATACAGGAGAATTCAATCCATTGGACCTATCTGTCCTCAGTTACTATGTACCTATAGTCCCTCATCCATCTAATATCCCAAAGACCGTATATCGGGCATGGTGCTGTCAGGGCCATACTGTTTCTACTCGAGTCTCGCTCTAATCAGATTCTCCTAGAAAACTCTTTCTCTCTCAATCCAAATGACCCTGGCTAGGGATTTGTCTGAGCAAGAACACATGGGATATTCCTCTCATTACACCGAGAGTGGATGATCCTTTATCGACACTCAATAGCCCTCGTAAGGTCGATTGCCACTCCCAATGACTAGCTGTACTGGATCTGGTACATCTAAACCTATAAGTCTGGTATCAAAGAGTGGAGCACTCATACAAGACATCCTTAGTGTCTCAAGTCTAAGGACCAGATATACCACTAGGACTACGGAATCGCTGTCTGACAATAAGGCATCATCAACCATCCAGTATTCCGTAAGCGGATCAATCAGTGAACTCATTCTCCAATAAGCACCTGTACTATATCCCTAGTGTCCCCACACGAGCAACTATGAGATTAGCTGCATCCATCATATGGACGGGTATACAGCACACCAGTCTGTCCGGTTATCTCGATGTCCCTCTCGAGTAACCTATAACCAGAATTATTTAGGATTTATGTTTAAAGGTGAATCGGTCTCATTATCGTGATCTCATCACGATTCAATTCCCATTGCATAGATCCAAGGACATCACAATATATACATGTATATATACAATAGTCAATATAAAATGATAAATGTCAAAATATAATAAGCAAGAAGATTCCGTATCAAGTCACATGTGCTATCACGCACGTAATTGGCTTGCTGGGCACCTATGACTAACAGTTTTAATCACACACCATATCGTTCAATAGCTTCAATCCTTTCCTTAAAATTGTCTAAACGAGTTGTATTGAGGGGAAGATCAGCCTGATAGAAGAAGCAAGTAAAGTGCTTAATTATTCTTCCTTTTATTTCTTTATCACAAACATCACTTATATTTGTTTGTCTAAATTTTAAGCCTCCTGCTTGCCCTTGTTACTTTTATGATCCTTGAAACATATATAGATCCATCAATCCTTTTTTACCCTTCTTAGTACTCATAATTTCTTTTCCGTTTTTGTCATATGTTTTTTTCCCACTTGGATTAATACTCATAGAATAATATTCTTCTTCAACATTATCTTCTGGTAAATTCCTGTAAGATTCATTCTTTTACATTTTCTTTTCCTTCATATAACTCAACAACTCTTCTTTTACCTCAGGTGGACACTTTTTGCAAGCTACTGCATTCTTGAAATTTTCTCCTAGATATTGTTTTGCACGAAAAATACCATCTATAGTAGTCTTATCATAAAACATGCAAGTCACTACATTAAGATCTTTCGGATCCTTTAGATAATTATATTTCTATGCAGGACCTTTTTTTGATGTCATTGGAGAATCTATTGAGTTACTCTGTACACTTGTCATTTATCCTAAAAGGCTGAAACCTAACAATAATTTCAAATAAATAAAAATTAATAATATTAAAATTAAAATAATATATTATTAATCTAATAAATAAAAATACTGTTACTAGTATACAGTTAGCAATATACTGTTAATAGTATACTATCGAAGTGAGAAGAGTGTGAGTAAGAGGAAGACCGAGGCTGCTAACTAAGAGCAGCGACGGCGACAACGATAACAGCGAGTAGTGGCAGCGGCAGCGGCAACGGTAGCAGCGAGCAGCGGCAGCGGGAGTAAGAGCAGGAGTGGTGACAATGGCAGCGAGAGCAGTAGCAGCAAGCAACGGCAGTGGCGACGGGAGCGGGAGGGACGAGTGACCACAGTGGCAACGGTAACTATAGCAGCAAGTAGCGGCGACGAGAACGAGAGCGACGATAGTAGTGGCGGTAGCTATAGCAACGCCAACGAGTAGCGACAGCGGGAGCGGCGAGTGATGATAGTGACAGTAGTAGCTACGAGCAGCGATAGTTGGAGTGAGAGCGACGAGCAGGGTTAGAGTTGGGAAGTCGCGAGAGGAAGGCTGATATCGGTGCTTTAGTTGGTTCGATTGAACCAACTAAAGCACCGGCGACTGAACCAGACCTAAAACACTGGTTCCGTTGCCTGGTTTAACCGGGCGCTCGCCCGAAGCGCCCGACGCCTGGGCTTGAGTGAGTGCCCAGGCGACGCCTCTTTGAAGCGCGCCGCCTAGAAATGAAGCGAGGCGCTCGGGCCTCGCCTCGCCTCACTTGAGCACCTAGATAAGCGCCTGAGCACCTATTGAAATCAGTTGCAGGAAGTAATAAGTTTCATCTCAATGTAGATTGTTAGGTAGTCAAGAGATCTTGTATTTGCATCCATTAACTTAATTACGTAGAGCACCACCATGTGTTAAATTAACTTTCACAGGGAACAAGTACAAATCCTATGATTCAAGAAAAATATAGATTTAGTATAACCTTAGGGCAAGGGATGAGTATTTGTCTTAGAGATGCTTCCAGTGTGCTGTGCAAAATGTAGAAGCAAAGTCTATTGTAAAATAAAGCTTTCCATTCTTTGCTTATTTTACCAATAATCATTGCATGAACAAGAGCCATATTTGAAATGATGGAACCTATTACGATCTCTTACAACAATTTCTCTCTTGTAGACCTTCGAGATCAGCTTAGTAGCTAAGTGGCAATCTGTGCATATTCTGAGATTCTTTGACACCCTAATGACAGCTCCAGGAGGAGACTTCATAAGCCCAAAGGCAATTGCCAACTTCTCACTATGATGGGAAACTGACACTTCCTTCTCATTCTCCTCTGCATCTAATCGTGCCTCTGCGACGTTTGGCACATATCCAGCCAGCTTAAGCTTTGTGATTATCTCGTTGACCTTGCTGAATATCTCCTTCGATTGAGGGTGAGAGCTGTCTTCAGCAAAGAACTCAAAGATTGTACCATCCAACTCAATCAAACTACATCCTGGAATTTTCATAATTCCCTTCTCCTTCATCTGGTTTCTCACGCTCACCGCATCCTCCCATCTGCCCACTAATGCATAAATATTTGAAAGGAGTATGTAGTCACCACTATGTCTAGGTTCTAACTTGATAATTTGCTTCAATGATTCTTCGCCAAAATTGACAATTTTGTGAATTTTACAAGAAGCCAGCAGTGTTCTCCACACCACGGCATTAGGTTCGATGGGCATGCTCTTGATGAAGTGATATGCCTCTTCAATTAAACCAGCTCGCCCTAAAAGATCAACCATGCAACCATAATGCTCAATCCTTGGTTGAACACCATACTCGCTGCTCATGCTGTCAAAAAGGATCTGACCCTCCTCAACTAGGCCTGCATGACTGCAAGCAGAGAGAACACCAATAAAAGTCACATCAGTCGGCTGGAATTCAGCTTCAAGCATCAAAGAGAAGACCTTGAGTGCCTCTCTTCCTTGCCCATCACTAGCAAGGCCCTGAATCAGCACAGACCAAGACCATGCATTCTTGTTTGGCATCTCCTCAAAAGTTTCAAGTGCACTCTCCATGCACCCACACTTTGCATAGAAATCTACCAGTGCAGTTCCAAGATTAACAGTGACATGCAGTCGCTTTCTTTTAATATAAGAATGCACCCACTTGCCCGTCTCAAGTGTGCCCAAATCGGCACAAGAGGAAAGAACGCTGACCATCGTCACCTCATTGGGTTCCACCTTGGCCTTCTGCATAACATGGAAAAGAGCAAGAGCTTCTCGACACCGATTTGCCTGGCTGTAACCTGATATCATCGCACTCCAGGCCACGACATCTCGTGATGGCATTTCATCAAACAACCTTCTTGCTTTATCTACCTCACCACATTTTGCAAACATATCCACCAGAGCCGTCACCAAATTTTGGCATCGCTTCAGCCCATTTGCTTCGACATAATCACCTATCCATTCGCCTAAGTCCAACACCCCCATCCTCCCACACGCGGTCAGAACACTGATCAGAGTGACTTCATCGAAAGCCATTCCCAACTCCAGCATGCCACGAAACAGTTCGACAACCTCGCCCCAATCCCCGGCCTTGAAATATCCCGCGAGCATTGCATTCCACGTTACTATACCCCTCTTAGGCATTCCATCGAAAAGCTTGCGGGCGACCACAACCTCTCCACAGCTAGCATACATATGAATCAAACTGTTCACGACGAACTCCTCCGATGGCAACCCACACTTCACTGCATGGGCGTGCACCTGTTTGCCATCTCGGAGTGCGCGGAGCCTCGAGCAGACCTTCAGGACGCAAGAGAAGGTGTGCTTGTCGGGCGGGACGGAGCAGGCGAGCATGCGGAGGAAGAGGCCGAGGGCTTCCTGAGGGGAGTTGCTCCGGATGAAGGCGCGGATGAGAATATTGTAGGCCTGGGCGTGAGGGCGGGGGGCGCCCCGGAAGATCTCGAGGGCGTAATCGAGGCTGCCGGGGAGGAGGAGGGCGGAGCACTCGAGGAGGTTCTCGGCGACGGAGGGGAGGCGGGCGGCGCCGGTCTTGATGAGGCGGGCGTGGATCTGGTGGAGGTCGCGGAGAGTCCTGCACTGTTCCAAGATGATGGTCTTGTGGTTGGCAGCGGGCGGGAGCTGCGGGAGGGGCGGGGCGGGCTTGGCCGGGAGGACGGCGGGTGCGAAGGCCATCACGTTTGTTCACGGGCTATCCAGAATACCATTGTCCGATATATCTATTGGAAATTTCACATAATTATTCTTTTAGAAAATAGCGATTTTTGAAACATTTTTGTCTCTATAAATTCTATAACTAATTAATATTAATCCAAAAAACACAGGTTAATCATGTTCAATTATAATTAATATTAACTAGTTAAAATTATATTTATATATATATAATTTTTTTTATTTTCTTGTATGAAAATATTGAGATTGATAAATATTTTACCATTGTCATGCAGTGTCTTAGGATGATAAAAAATAGTTTTCATTAAAAAAAATAAAAAATTAAGTATAGTTTTTGTATAAATATCTTATATATCTTAGATTTTGATAGGACGATAATCAAATACGAAGGATACTTTGAGTTGAATGATTGTGGATTTTTCTATGCTATCTAGAGATAAACTCATTAGGATAGAGAAAATTATAAAATTTTTAAGATTTAGATAAGAGGATATACAAGGGGATTATAATTGAGTGATATAGTTCAAGTATTTTATAATTGATTTCACATGATAAAAAATTACATTAAATCTTACATAGATTTTTGATATATATTTTTTTATTTGCTGATATTTGCATGGATGTAAAATCAGCTGAACTGTCTTAAGTATTATATTATATATGACTTTTTCTCCTCTCCCTCTTCAACCCAACAAACGTTGAAATCTAAGACTGCAGGTTAGAATTCTTGGGAACCTTTGAACCCTACTTTTAACTTTGTGCCATTGGTATCCCGATCGTCTTCATAATGGGATGGGCATAAGTGTTGTTGTAGGAAGTGGACAACCGCACCAAGCTGCTTTATACAATAGCAAGTTCAGACTCAGAAGGCAGACAAGTATATCGCGCGAGTCTTCCAAATATCTGATATGTTCGAACATATCCTACACCAACTTGTTGTTGTGATCGTCTCAGCGGAGAGAGTGAGTACTACTCCATTATTGTCAGGTCATTAAACACGACACTTGGAAATATCTTGGTAGGTTTTGCGAGTAAGAAACCATGATTCCATGGACATTTAGCAGTACTGGAGTACAACCCTTTGATCGCCTCCAGTACACCACAGACTCACTCTCTCTGCGAGAATGATCCAGTCTTGGGCCATGAAGATGCCTGACGCTGACAAAAGGGAGCACAGGATCGATGCACTCTTATCTTTTGGGAATGAATGCCTTCTGTCATCCTATATAAACAGGAAGCTAAGCAGATCACAACGACACCAACCAAGCCACCATTGACAGCACTCAGGAGAGCTCAACCAAATGCTTCTCAAGATTCACAGCCGTGTCGGATTCGAGGAAGACGGCCACGTCGCCGGCAACTACTACAGAGCTACTGCTGCGTCCAGGTCCGAGTCGAAGGGCAGCAGGGGCAGCGGGGCTCGGTTTCCCAACCTGCAGAAGGTGTTCAGAAGGAAACCGACGGCGAGCTTCGAGGAGGAGACAGCCCGCGATGTGGAGGTGTCGCTCCGGTGCTGCCCCTCGGCGACGCCGAGCATGATCGTGACGAGGTGCGCCGAGAGTACGTTCAGGGAGGCGAGTGAGTTGGTGAGCAGCACTGACCTCGAAGGCCATGGCGTACCAGAACTTGCACCTGTACATTGTAAATGGCCGTCTAGAGTCCAAAGAGGCTGCTGATCACGTTGGTGTTGTAACATAGTAAGGAGCTCGAATCTTAATCGACACATGAATCGCTGTGACAAATCCCGAATCCCGTTTAAGCAAGTCCCCAGAAAAGAAAAATCTAACCCAGTCGATGCAATCTTGAGCATGTACGTTCATATGATCATGATGTCCGCCGCATGAGGCTTTATTATGAGAAGACATGAGTGAGTGAAAGGAATCGTCGTGGAAGCTCATTAGCTTAGCCGGTCAACAGTTTAACGGAACCAATCCAACATCAAAACAAACAAACAAACAAACAAACAAAAAACATGAAAGAACACAGATATCATGCATGTCTCAACTATCCAGCTTGTCCCATGTTTCATGTAGTAAATATATGATCATTTGATGAGTTTGAAATTGGTGGTGATCATGAGATGATGCTAAGTTTGATCCGACCTCACTGACTTTAACCGAGGTAAGATATTGATTACTCCGATATAGTAAAAGCAAGATCTGAGTTCTCGTACGTAGCAAACTGACCAATTTTATTAGGAAATATTCATGATTAAGATTCAGTTAGTTTTAACGTGATGAATACGGGGCTAATCTCAATAGAATTGAAATGATTTGGATGCATGTGTGACCACACCATTGGTGTAAAATATTCTAATATCTTATGCATGTCACCGTCGTTCTTCAATCTTGTGTGTTTGTGTTGCTCTCATTTTCTTGAATAGTTTAAACTTTAAATCAGTAAACAGGAGTCACAACACTGTTTGTTTTGATGCTCATGAGAATGAGAATGATGATGCATGCAGACTTGATGAAACCTACGGTATGCACGAATCTGTCTTTCTAGAATATATATATATATATATATATATATATATATATATATATATATATATATATATATATATATATATATATATATAATATTTATATATAAAAGGAAATTTTTTGACCTTTTTTATTTTTTTTATTTTTGCATAGTATTAGAAAATATTAGAAGCTCAAAATAATAGACTCGGATGGGTAGTAGTAACTAGTTAGGCACCTTATTTTCTTGTCACGTCTGTAAGATATACAATTTCACTTTAGCTAAATTTTTCATTATTCTACCTCATTACGAAGATAAAAAAATGTTTATATCTTATATCTCTTAATCTATTCGTATTAACATGACATATCTCACTTATTAAACTCTAATCATCGATCCAGTTTCCTGAAAAAAAAATAATGATCATATCCAACTTAATTTTATTTATTTATTTATAAAAGAAGTCTTTATCCGGTATCAACAAGTTAATAGAAATTGATGCGTGAAGCTGAAGTCCTTGTACGTTAGCAATAAATTTATGCTTCAATTCGATGTCGGGAATCAGCAAAAATCTAATCTAATTATGGCTTGAGAATATATTCATTGCCCATTAGAAAATAACTACGTCGCTTCATCGTGAAGACTTTTCTAAGAAATCCCGATGAAGCATATGTGTGTCGCCAATTGGAAATGAATGACATGATCTCGGGCTATTGTCTGTGATTTTTTCTCACCTTGTGAGATTACTATGAGATCTAAAAGAATCAGACATAAATAAAGGAGCGACAAGACAATTATTTAGGCAACAACTGGCAATTGAATATTATCAAATGCAATCATCACCATTATCATCTGTGCTGTAATCTATGATCTAAATCTCGTCACGTGATCAATTTTGTGATAAGACAACAAATCCGAAGCGACAGCTGACACATCCTCGACCGAATCAAATCGTACAAGTTCCTCTGCAACTAGACAATCCAAGAGTTGGATCGACGCAACCACACAACAAATCTAACCCCCACCGCCTGAGACGATGACTCAATATGTAATCCCATAGGTGTACAATCCCCCTTCATACCACGAGGCCTCCGATTGCAATAATCTGCCTTGGATCACAATCGATGAAATTATTTTCTTTCCCAGAAGGAGCTTTTCATTTTTTAATTTTTTAATAACATTCTTTTTTTTTTAATCTAATACTTCCAATTTTTTTCTCCTATGGACAGGACGGGTTCAACCAGCTACTTTGTTTTTATACTATATTATAGTAATTTTAGGAATATCATAAAATACTAAAACATTGTATAAAGATTACTATGTTACAGTGTTTTTATAATACGTTATAGTGCTTTTACACTATATTATAATATTTTTAGTAATATCAAAAAAATACTATAGCATTGTGTTTTCCTAGAAATAATATTTTTCTATTACATTATTCATCATAATATTTTTTTTATTATTATAAAAAAATTACAATACTATATAATAATTGGATAGGTGGATCCATCTATAAAAAAAAACAAAAATAGAGATAAATGATTGGGAGTATTTCAGGTATTTAAAAAATGTTTAAAAAAAAAAAACAACAAAGGAGATATGCTTCCCGATAAAGCAAAGAAAAAGAACTCTTTTGTCCAAGTATTTTTGTCCTTTGCAGTGTGCACACCTCCTTGGCTTCATATATATCACACTCTTTTCCATTGCTGCTTCTCTCTCTCCTCCTTACCAATGGGCTCTCACCACATTACTCTTCTCGCCGCTTTAGTGGTACTCGGCTCCCATCTACCACTGCGGACTTCAGCTTCATCCTCGCCCTGCGCCTTCCCGGCCATCTTCAACTTCGGCGACTCCAACTCGGACACCGGAGGGCTGTCGGCCGCTTTCGGAGCCGTTCCACCGCCCAACGGGGAGACCTTCTTCGGCGCTCCGGTTGGGAGGTACTGCGACGGCCGGCTCATCATCGACTTCATCGGTGAGTGTATAGCCCTCTGCAACTCATCAGTACATATCATTTTTCTCCTTGCACTTGCAACATCACAAGCTGAGTAATTACTGCAACAAAACGATTAGGACAGCTCGAAATATTATCAGGGCAAGATCGACGCATGTGGAGTTATGGGAAGAACCATGGTGGGTTGTCTGGTGGTGTGTTAAGAGTGCATGTGAGTCACACGGGATTGTGGGTGATAGCCTGTCGCAGGGACCGCCAATTATTGTGCTTCTTTTCGGCACAGAAGGCTCGCCATCATGTGGATTGGTCTGCACCTAACAAGCTTTTGGTCCCATGCAGCAGTTGGTTCATCTTTCCCAAAGATTGCCGCAACTTAGGGTTGGTTGGGTTAACAGGAACTTGTGCGTTTGATCTGATCATTTGTTTGGGGGCGAGCGGATTCTGCGTTCGTTCCATCGGTTAACGAGTCACCCTAAAACCCATACTGACAACCCTTTTCACAGGAAGTCGGACACTACTGTTCAGCATCTGCCAATTTATGAAAAGAATAAATCATTTAGATTTGCCCCCAATCCAGTCTGCCACATTCCATATATGATGGTCAACATTATCAACGAAAACAGTGCTGCTGCATGTTTGTTTTAACTTTTGAAGTCACAAATATGACAAATCTACTGTGTGTTCTCAGAGATAATCTTTCATTTGATTGTTTCCATCTTCAGCTCAGGACCTCGGACTCCCTTTCCTCAATGCATATCTTGACTCGGTGGGGACAAACTTCTCCCACGGAGCTAACTTTGCTACAGCAGGATCCACCATCCGAAGACAAAACACAACCTTGTTCCAAACTGGTTACAGCCCTTTCTCCTTGGATGTACAGTCATGGCAGTTTACACAGTTCAAGTCCAGATCCCAACGAGCTTCCAAGAAAGGCTAGTACTATGTTACTTGTCTGCTATTAAGACTGATGGATGCAATCTTTAACTTGGTTTCATGCAGGAGATGTCTTCAAAGATCTGTTACCTCCGCTGGAATACTTCTCTCGGGCTTTGTACACCTTGGACGTTGGCCAGAATGACCTCACTGCGGGCTATGTCAGTAACATGACCACCGAAGAAGTTAAAGCAACCATCCCTGACATCCTCACCAAATTCACTGATGTTATAAAGGTAACCGAGGTTGCTTGCACAACACCATGAGCGACGAACGAGCTTGAGATCTTGGATTGTGTTCTTGCAGGCTGTCTACGGGCTGGGTGGGAGATTCTTTTGGATCCACAACACAGGTCCTTTCGGTTGCCTGCCTTATGTTCTTGACCGGTACCCTCTACGGGCACCTGAGGTCGACCATGTCGGCTGCGGAGCTCCGTTCAACGAAGTGGCTCGCCTGTTCAATTTAAAGCTCAAGGAAACCGTGATGCAGCTCAGGAAGCGCTTCCCTCGTGCCGTGTTCACCTACGTTGACGTCTACACCGTGAAGTACACGCTGATAAGCGAAGCAAGGACGCACGGTAAGATCTAGCACTACGAATGTTCGACGAAATGCTTGCTCCAGCTGATGGTCCGTGACGCGACTTGCAGGCTTCGAGCATCCGCTCGTGGCGTGCTGCGGGCATGGCGGCAAGTACAACTACGACATCCACTGGGGGTGCGGAGCCAAGGCGGTGGTGAACCACACCAAGGTGCTGATCTCCAAGTCGTGCGAGGATCCCTCCAAGAGGATTTGCTGGGACGGGTATCACTACACGGAGGCTGCGAACAGGTGGGTGTACGATCAGATTGTGAAGGGTGCGTTCTCGGACCCTCCAATTCCAGTAACAATGGCTTGTCGAAAGCAGAGTAACTAAGATAAGCACTGTGCCGCTGCTCTGCTCCTAATAATGCTGCATGAACGACATTGAATTATATGCTTGAGAAACCTTCAACGATACTGGAGGGCTATCTCTGTCTTCTTTTCTGGCATCTCTTGATATATTCGTAAAATATTAATCCACTGCTATGACTGGAAAATTGATCCAAGTATAAATTATGTTATGCCTAAATAACAACATTAAATAGGATTTCAACAATGACGACGACCACGACGACCAAATCTATATTTTAGACTGTTAAAGTATATTATTTTGGATAATTTAACAAATTTTTTTTTTACTATTAGACTTTCATCATATGACTCCTCATATTTGACTTTTATTATAGGGTTTTTTTTATAATTTTGATCAAAATATATTTAATAAAATCATAAAAAATGATGATTATTTTTTACTAGGCTTGACTCGATATTTTTGAGATGAATAAAAAAAAATCAGTTCAACTAAATCTTCGCAATCCAATTTAATTCAATTAAATCTTAGATTGTCCTACGATTTTTTTTCAAATTATCCTCATCTCCTCCACATCGTCTCCTCCTACAATACCTTCTTCAACTCCTCCAACATCACTCCCTCCCTCCATTCTCTTCTTCTCATCGTAGTTTATTTTAAAAAAATATTATATTTAAGTTATACTCATTCACAAAACATACTAAAATATATCTTAGTTTCTATATAAAATTATTCTAAATTCATCATAAAATTTTAAAAATATATATTTTTATAAATTATCCTGAATTATTCAGAAAAAATATTTTTATTGAGTTATAGTCATTTATAAGCATATTAAAAAATACTAATTTCTATATAAAATTATCTTAAGTTTATTATAAAATAAAAAACTTAAGTTATCCTAAAGAATATATTAATTTTTATATAAAATTATTCTAAATTCATCATAAAATTTTAAAAATATATTTAATAAAATCATAAAAAATGATGATTATTTTTTTACTAGGCTTGACTCGATATTTTTGAGATGAATAAAAAAAAATCAGTTCAACTAAATCTTCGCAATCCAATTTAATTCAATTAAATCTTAGATTGTCCTACGATTTTTTTTCAAATTATCCTCATCTCCTCCACATCGTCTCCTCCTACAATACCTTCTTCAACTCCTCCAACATCACTCCCTCCCTCCATTCTCTTCTTCTCATCGTAGTTTATTTTAAAAAAATATTATATTTAAGTTATACTCATTCACAAAACATACTAAAATATATCTTAGTTTCTATATAAAATTATTCTAAATTCATCATAAAATTTTAAAAATATATATTTTTATAAATTATCCTGAATTATTCAGAAAAAATATTTTTATTGAGTTATAGTCATTTATAAAGCATATTAAAAAATACTAATTTCTATATAAAATTATCTTAAGTTTATTATAAAATAAAAAACTTAAGTTATCCTAAAGAATATATTAATTTTTATATTAAATTATCATAAATTGCCCAAAAAAAATTATACTTGAATTATATTCGAGTTATACTCATTCACATAACATATTAAAAATATATTAATTTTATATAAAATTATCTTAAATTATCCAAAAAAGCTATTGCACTCGAGTCACAATTACACTCAAGTTTTACTCATTCATAGAATTTATTAAAAAATATATTATACATATAATTATTTTAAATTTATCATAAAACTAATCATAAAGTCTTACATTTCCTATTTCCTATGTTGACTTAGTTACACTCAAAATTAAACTAAGTAAACTAGATCATTTAACCTATTTTAAAATCAATATTTTTTATTTTAGATGATTTTAAAATAATTAATTATCAAATTTTTTATAATTTTATTATTCTAAAAATATTAGTTTTTTATTTTATGATAAATGAGTGTAACCCAAGTATAACTTAAGTATATTAGAGTTATTTTAAATAAACTATAAGGAGGAGAAGAGGGAGGAGGATGAGTGGAAGATAGAGATAGAGGAGGAGAAAGCCAAGAAAGAGTGTAGTGTCCTCATCTCACACATTCTGAATTATAACTAACATGACAATACAAGCACAAATTATATATATATATATATACACACACAAGTATAGTGAAACAAATCAAAGTATGTTAGTGAACTTAAATAATAGATTAAATTGTGATAATAAACATACATATAGTGACTAAAAGTTGTGGTTGAATTATAATAAATCTTAAGTGAATTTTAAGGCTTGAATAAGTTTAACCATGATTAACATAAGAAAGTTTAAGTTTTAAACATTATGTACGTAAAGGATCGTAAGTTATTTAGACATGAATGGAGTAATGAAAAATTAAATGAATATATAAATAAAAATAGAGGGTTATACTAAATGTTGAGATATGTAAGTGAGATTGGATGATGAATTTAGATAAAAAATATTATTTTTATCAAACCAAATGAACTTAATGGAAGTTGATGCAATATTAAAATTATATTAGTAAAATAAAAAAGGAGAAAAACTTTAAGTGAAGCCTAATGGGATTGAACCATACACTTCAAGGTAACATCCTTATTTTAATATTATCCTCTTTACCAATTTAATAACACATGACCTTTTCTTTTTTTTTTCAACTATTCTTTTAGTTTGCCCATCGAGGTAGGGAAACCTTAGGTCCCAAGAAGATTGAGGTAAGAAAATCTCAGTTATTCAGGTTAAAAAATTTGATGATAGAATCTTGATAAATTTTCAAGTTAAGTATAGCTTATTTTATAAGGGATTTTATCAAACTTTTTCTATGGATTCTTGTAATAAATTAGTTTAAATTGATAATTCGAGAGATGAGGTTTTTAATTAAAATATTTCATGATCCTATACTCACAATTTAATAGGTGTATCGCTTCTAGCATACTCGATAATTAAGAAATATGGTTCTTGATTGACATCTTCATTTTTAAGTTTAATCGGATAAGTATAAGTTTTATTCATTATAAAATATTGATCGCATAAATCATCATATACATAATATATTTTGAAAAGTATGTTTCGATAGATATAATCACCATGAATTAAATATAAATATATATATATATTTATAAATATAAAAAATATGAATTATGATAAAAATCTTGTATAGATGCATTTATTATGATTTGCAATGCATGTATTAGGAAACGACAGAGAGCATCACACACATAGCAGAAAATAAAAAAAAATAAAATTGGTTTGAATCATATTGAATCATCATGTAATGATTGAGAGTGTAAAATACGGAAAACCAAAAACTATGTAAAATGTGTGAGATAATTTTATCTAAGGGAGATCATATATCCCCTAAGATTGCAGATCTAAATCTATGGATGAAGGAGATCTCACAATCTCCTCTCTAGCGGTAATTCACACGATGGATGAAGCAACAACGCACCTCTTCTCGCAGCACGTTCTTTCCTCATCTTGCGTACTACCACACAGTAGTAAAACAAGAAAGGGTCGACCCTTCTTGTTGTCCTCATACCCCAAATAGGGGTTGATAGCAAGGGAAGAAAGGGGAGAAGAAGATAAGATGTGGGCGGCCAAAGAAGTTTAATCCATGACCCTTTGATCCCTCTCCTATTTATAGAGATCCTACTAATTATAGATGCTCTACTAGCTAATCACATGAGTGACAACACATGTGACACACTACACTATCTTTTTTGATAATTATTATTATGATATTTTATCATTTTATATTGATGATAAAAATATACTGTGACATCATTGGGTCTGTGTAATGAGAATTAGATCATGATGTGTTAAATCTCGGATTTTGATGATGAAATCAATTGATGAGTTTATAAACTAATTAGCATTTGAGAAAAATGACGTAAGATAAATTTTGATCATGGAAAGATAAATCGATTGAAGCAGAAAAATTAGATGTTGGGCCGGAGTGGATCATATTAGAGATCGGGCATCGGGCTAGAAGGATCGACCATTGTGCCAAGAAGATCGGATGTTGCGAAAGGTCAACATGTTAATGGATCAAGGAATATGTCGAAAGAAAAGATGATGCATCACAAGTTTGAATGAAGTGCCAAATGAACTAATGACATATTGGACAACGTAAGCTTCATGATTACAATTGTTATGTTTTAATCGAAGTAGTTTATGCTAATTATAGGTGCCCTGCAAGCTAATCACATGAGTGATGATACATGACTTAACACAAAGTTTTTTTATTTATTATTATTATTATTTGATATTTTATCACTTTATATTGTTTGTTGCTTGAATATATTGTGATGTCCATGGATCTATGTAATGGGAATCAAATCGTGATGAGATCATGATAATGAGATCGATTCGCCTTTAAATACATATCCTAAATAATCCCGCTTATTGGTTACTCGAGAGGGACATCAAGATAATAGGATAGACTAGTGTGTTGTATACCCATCCATAAGATGGATGTAGCTAGTCTCATAGCTGCTTGTGTGGGGACACTAGGGATACAGTACCTGTGCTCATTGGAGAATGAGTTCACTAATTGATCCGTTTACGGAATGCTGGATGGTTAATGATTCCTTATTGTCATACAACGATTTCGTAGTCCTAGTGGTGTATCTGGTCCTTAGACTTAAGACACCAAGGATATCCTATATGAGTATTCTACTCTTTGATACTGAACTTATAGGTATGTAGGTTCCAGATCTGGCACAATCAGTCAAGAGGACCAAAAGGTCTCTATAGCCATGAGGGCGGTGTTCCTTGAGAAATAACACATTCTTGGCGGAGATAGTAGGAGTATGATAGAGTTAAGCGGGGTTGGAGAACTTAGCTCAAGCACCACTCTATAGCCGGAGTCTGTTCAGGTACCTAACACACAAGTTCCAACTTTATGTAGGTCCGGTAGAGTATCCCATCCTCCTAAGAGATATGTGGGACATATTGTAGGAGAGGATGTTGAGGATATTGATCCTTAGACTTATATGGATGCTATTATGAGTGTAAACTCTGGGAAGTGGCAAGAAGCCATGAATTCTAAGATGGATTTCATGTACTCCAATACAGTTTAAAATCTAGTTGATGCACCCGAGGGTATTGTACCCATCAGTTGCAAGTG
Organism: Musa balbisiana; assembly: GCA_004837865.1. Taxonomy (NCBI): domain Eukaryota; kingdom Viridiplantae; phylum Streptophyta; class Magnoliopsida; order Zingiberales; family Musaceae; genus Musa; species Musa balbisiana. The sequence continues at coordinate 25,203,797 of CM017192.1, forward strand.
GATCTTTAAGAAAAATATCAGAGTAGATGGAAGGGTAGAGACCTATAAAGCAAGGCTAGTGGCTAAGGGGTATCGTCAAAGGTATGGTGTTGACTATAATTAAACCTTCTCACTCGTAGCCATGCTAAAATCCATCTGAATTTTATTGGCCATTGCAACACATTATGATCATGAGATTTGACAAATAGACATGAAAACCTCATTCCTCAATGGCAACCTTGAGGAGGAGGTATATATGATACAGCTCGAGGGATTTGTGTCCAAGGACTACCTAAATAAGATGTGTAGGTTGCTTAGATTCATTTATGGACTAAAGCAAGCTTCTCGAAATTGGAACATAAGATTTGATGAGGTAATCAAATCTTATGACTTCATTAAAAATGACGATGAGCCTTGTGTGTATAGGAAGGTAAGTGAGAGCGCTATCACCTTTTTGGTGTTATATGTGGATGAAATTCTGATCATTGGGAATGATGTAGGAATGCTATCCATAGTAAATGCTTGGTTATCTAGACACTTCTCCATGAAAGACTTAGGGGAAGCATCCTATATCTTCAGGATTCAGATCTATAGAGATAGATCCAAGATGATACTTGGCTTATCCCAATCTAGGTACATAGACACAATTATCAAAAGGTTTGGCATGAAAAATTCTAAGAGGGGTCTCATACCGATGAGATATGGGATATCACTTTCTAGAAGTATGTCCCCAAAGACTCCTGAAGAAAGGGCAAACATAGATATGATACCTTATACCTCAACGATAGGGTCTATTATGTATGTTATGCTATATACTAGACCTGATATAGTGTATACTCTGATTGTCATGAGTAGGTATCAGGTGGATCCAGGCTTGGAGCACTGGAAAGCAACAGTAAAGTGTATCCTTAAGTACTTAAGAAGGACTAAGGATCTTTTACTAGTATATAGAGACAGTAGCCTTAGGGTTGAAGGCTACATGGACTTGAGTTTTCAATCTGATGTTGATGATAGCAAGTCAAATTCAGGATATGTGTACACCTTGAATGGAGGAGTAGTGTGTTGGAAGAGTTCCAAGCAAAATATTACTGCTGACTCGACCACAGAAGTGGAGTACATTGCTGCAATAGAGGCAGCAAAGGAGAGAGTTTGGATGAAGATTTTCATCAAAGATCTGGGAGTCGTGCTAGGCACCAAGGTGTCGATTCCCTTATATTGCGACAACTACGGGGTGATTACTCAAATAAGGGAACTCGAGTCTCATCAAAAGTTTTCTGAGGAGGTTCCAACTTATTAAACAAATCATGACCCGAGGAGATGTAATAGTGGAAAGAGTTTCATCCGAAGATAACATTACAGATCCACTTACAAAGTCGTTATCTTAGATTGTCTTTGAGTGTCATAAGGGTTTGATGGAGATCAGACACATAGGTAATTGACTTTAGGTCAAGTGGGAGATTGCTAGTCATATATGCCCTATAAGCCAATCACGCGAGTGATGACATGTGTGACTTGACACACAATCTTTTTCCTTATTATATTTTGGCATTTATCACTTTATATTGCTTATTGCATATATACAATATATATTATGATGTCCTATGATCTATGTAATGAGAATCAGATTGTGATGAGATCACGATAATGAGACCGATTCACCTTTAAACACAGATCCTAAATAATCCTGATCATAGGTTACTCGAGAGGGACATTGAGATAATCGGACAGACTAGTGTTTTGTATACCCATCCATATGATGAATGCAGTTGGTCTCATAGTTGCTCATGTGGGGACACTAGAAATACAGTATAGGTGCTCATTGGAGAATGAGTTCACTGATTGATCCGCTTACGGAATGTTGAATGATTGATGATGCCTTATTGTCATATAGCAATTTCGTAGTCCCAGTGGTGTATCTGGTCTTTAGATTTGAGACACCAAGGATATCTTGTATGAGTGCTCTACTCTTTGATACTGGACTTATAGGTTTGGGTGTCCCAGATCTAGCATAACCGGTCATCGGGAGTGACAGTCAAACTTATGAGGGCTATCGAGTGTCGATAGAGGATCATCCACTCTTAATGTCATGAAAGGAATGTCTTATATATTCTTGCTTAGACAAATCCCTGATTAGGGTCATTCAAATTGGGAGAGAAAGAGTTCCTCGAGAGAATTCGATTAGAGCAAGACTCGAGTAGAAACTATATGGGTTTGACAACACCATGTTTGGTATACGGTCTCTAGGATATTCGATGGCTGAGGGACTATAGGTATATGGTAACTAATGATAGATATGTCTAATGGATTGAATTCCCCTGTATTGTCCGGGGGTTATGGCGTAGTGGCCTAGCACGTCAATAGTCGATGAGTCGAGTGAATTATTATGGCGATAATAATTCACTGTGTCAGAAGGAGTTATGATAGGTATGACTCATGGCTAGTTTGATATTGGACTTAGAAGGTCACACATGTATGGTAGGCATTACGATGAGTAGAGGTTCGAATATAAGATATCCACCGGAGCCCCTATCTTATTGGATATCCAATAAGCCCCTGAATTATTGAATCCTATAGATGAGATCCAATAAGAACCCATGAGAGATTATTGGATAGAGATCCACTAATCTAAGAGGCTTGGGTAGTTGGACAGAGATTCAATACCCAATATAGGAAGATCCATTAGGGTTAAGTTGACAGGAGACCTCTATAAATAGGAGGGATTCAGTGGTTCATAGGCTAGAGCCTTTTGCTTGCCTCTCCTATTCTACTCTCCCTCTCCACCTCAGAGCAGGCCTGGAGTTTTGAGGAGAGTTATCGTAGCCCTATTGTGTGGATCACTACTAGAGAGGAGGGCGCTTGACCCCCTTCACCCTCTCCTAGACATCTGTAAGGATTCAGGGATATACGATCTCTCGAGGTAATACAATTTATCTTATATGCAGTTTTAAGTTTCGCGGATTTTTGCGCACCAATCTTCGCACGACGACGAACATTTTTTTAGAAAATTGGGAATATTGTATTTCTATTCTTCCATTGCATATGTGATGTCCCCTCCCCCCAAGATATCCCAACATTTATCTGATTTGCATTTTGAGTAACGCAGGAAACTTTGATTAGGGAGAGACAATTAAAAACAGGAAGAATCATATTCGACCGAAGTTGAATATGTTAGAAGATTGGACATTAAGCTAGAGGATCAATCGACGTACAGATAGGAGGCCTCGGGCATCGGGCCAAGAAGAGCAAAAATTACACCAAGGAAATCGGAGTTGTAGAGGTCAACTGGCCGATTGGGCAATACGTCACAAGAGAGGATAATGTTTTGAAGAATCAGATGAGGCGTCGATGAACCAATGATATGCTGGACAACATTTGATTAGCTTTGCAATAATTGTCTAGATTGAAGTAGGTTTTAGGTGTAATTGGGTTTGAATTGAGCCAACTCAAATATGGGCCAATTGGGCCCAAGTTTAGGTTGTGTTGGGCCAAGTAAAATGTTCAAACAGTTACCCAACAAGTGGAACCATCATAGCACAGTCTATGAGACTATGTCAGACGATGGTATCGCCTAGACATAGTATCTGAGAGACTATCAAGCGGTGGTACTGCCTAGTGTCAGTACTATAGGCGGTGGTACCACCCAACACAGGCGATGGTACCACCAGTACCCCAAAAATTAGGGATGAGACACTTTTAAGCTCGAAGTTTAAATCCACTTGAGGCCTATAAATACCCTTCTCATCCCTGGTTAACACACAAAAGAATTAAGAGCAAAAGAATAAAAAAACGCTGTTGTAATCTTGTGAGAACTCCTCTCAAGCTCTAAGTGTTAGTGTGGTTTAAGAGATGAGTAAATGGGGGGGGGGGTATAAAGGTTCTCTTCTAAGCCTGTAAAAGGAGAATAAAGTTGTAAGAAGGATGGTCTTTGCCTATTGAAGGAAGACCATTAGTGGATGTCGGTGGCCTCAACAGAAGAGGAATCGAGAGTGGATGTAGGTCACGACGACTGAACCACTATAAAATCTGGTTTGCATTTCTGCTTTGCTATTTACATTTATTGTAAACTGCAATACTTTCTCATTACTTTAGCTGCACACTTTTACGAATGTATTTCCAGTAATTATCTTTCCGAAATCGATTTTAATCAATGAAAGATTTTTGAACCGATATAATTTTATCTGCTGCACTAATTCATCCCCCCCTCTCTTAGTGCTGACTCATTCCTAACAATGAGTTGGTAAAAAAGGGGTTAATTCAGGAGAGTATGAGTCCTTGTGCGGTTCCAACCTTATTAGTGCCTGAGAAGGATAGTTCTTGAAGAATGTGTGTGGACAGTCACACTATCAACAAAATCGTAGTGGATTATCATTTTCCTATTCCAAGGTTAGATGATTTACTTGATCAATTATGTGGTGCTTCTATTTTCTCTAAGATTGATTTAAGGAGTGGTTATCGTCAAATAAGAATGAGGCTCAGAAATGAGTGGAAAACAACATTTAAAACTAGAGAAGACTTATATGAATGGTTGGTTATGTCATTTGGGTTATCTAATGCTCGTAGCAGTTTCATGAGATTTATGAATCACATACTTAAGTTATGCACTGGGACTTTTATTATAGTTTACTTTGATGATATATTGGTTTACAGCAAGAGTGAAGAAGAGTATATGAATCATCTTAAGGAGATCTTTTTTATTTTGAGACAACAAAAGCTTTATGCTAATATGAAGAAGTATGGTTTTTTTACTCATAGTGTAGTATTTTTGGGGTATGTTATTTCAAAAAATGGAATCATGATAGATCAAAGCAAGGTAGAAGCTATTCTTAATTGGCCAACACCTATTTTATTGTATGACGTGAGAAGTTTGCATAGTTTAACTTCCTTTTACAAAAGATTCATCAAGGGTTTCAACTCTATTGTCACTCTAATAATCAAATATTTGAAATGTGATAAATTCAAATGGACTAGTGAGGCTAATGATACTTTTGAGCTTTTATAAAGAAAGGTGACCGAAGCTTCTATCTTAGTACTACCTAATTTTGATAAGGTGTTTGAAATTGAATGCGATGCATCTAATATAGGAATTGGTGCTATTTTAAGTCAAGACAAAAAGCCCATTGCCTTTATTAGTGTGAAGTTGAATGATATAAGAAAATATTCTACCTATGATAAGAAGTTCTATACTATTTATCGAGCTTTATCTCATTGGAGTCAGTATCTTCTTGCCAAGTAATTTGTCCTATATTCTGATCATGAGGCATCAAAGTTCATTAATCATCAGCACAAGCTAAACAAGAGGCATGGGTGGAGTTCTTGCAATCTTATAATTTTACACTCAAGCATAAATCTGGTGTTCAAAACATAATTGTTGATGCATTGAGCAGAAAACACTCTTTATTATCAACAATGGAAGTTAAAGTGGTTGGATTTGAGATATTCAAAGATCTCTATGAGAATGATGTAGATTTCGGCTCAATATGGCAGAATTGTAAATCAGGTTCCTTTCAAAATTTTTTTATCTTTGATGGTTTTCTTTTTTGAGCTAATGCATTATGAGTTTCATTTCTTCTTTGAGACAAGTAATTCTAGCCGAAGCTCATGTTGGTGTTTTGCGAGGACATTTCAGTAGAGACAAGACTCTAGCTCTTATTTAATTAAATTTCTATTAGCCTAAGATGTTCAGAGATGTGGAGAGACATATAAAGCAATGTTGAGTCTGTCATTTAGCAAAAATAAGAAGTTAAAATTCTAGTTTGTACACTCTATTACCAGTGCCAAGTACTCCATGGGAGGAAGTGAGTCTTGATTTAATTTTGGGATTGCCAAGAACTCAAAGGAATAAGGATTCTATCATGGTTGTTATTGATATATTTAAAAAATGTCTCATTTTGTTCCCTACAATAAATCGAATGATGTATCTCATATTACTGATTTATATTTTAAGGAGATTGTTAAATTGCATGGTATTCTAAGAACTATGGTGTTTGATCGAGGTTCAAAATTTCTTAGTCATTTTTGGAAAATTCTTTGGAGGAAGTTGGGTACTTATTTGAATTTTAACAACTCGCATCATCCACAAACCAATGGGCAAGCTGAGGTAATGAATAGAAGCTTGGCAAACTTACTTAGAAGTTATGTTGACAAGAACATTAAGCAATGAGATCTTATTCTTCCACAAATTAAGTTTCCCTATAATTGTTCCATGTATCATAGCATTGGCAAGAGTCATTTTGAGGTTTTTTATGATGTTCATCCTATTGGTCCTTTAGACTTGGTCCCTCATTCAACAACTAAGCAATTTAGTAGAGATACTGATGAGAGAGCTAAGTAGATAAAGAAGCTATATGAGAGTGTTAAAGCAATCATAGAAAAGCAAAATGAGAGGTACATGCAAGTTGCCAACACACATAGAAAATATATGTAGTTTAATATAGGTGATTTAGTCTGGATTCATCTAAGAAGGAGAGGTTTCTATTAGGCAAATTTGAAAAATTGAAACTAAAGGCCGACGGTCCATTCAAGGTACTTAAGAGAATTGATAAAAATGCTTATAAGATCAAGCTACCTAAAGATTACAGAGTATCCCCAACATTTAATGTGGTTGATTTAAGTCCTTTTCACAATTATGTTGATAAAACAAGTAAGGACTTAAGGACAAGTCTTTTTCAACTAAGGGAGATTGACACGGGAGTGCCTAATTTGCTATAATATGCTCATATGGACTTTGCTGATACTATGGTATTTTTTTAGCCCATAATATTGCCTTATAGTTTTCAACTCAGCCCACTCAAATATGATAGCTCAATAGCATATTCTTTAGATAAAGTTATAGCTGTTTCAAGGTGCTTTTCTTTATGACTAAGAAATGCATTAAAAAAGTTAGTTAACAGTTGTAAAACACTTAATTTCAAAATTCCCTATGCATGAAGGGTTGTTTCATGCACTAGTATTTATTTTGGTATTTAGGGGTTAGAAAGGGGTTTAGAAACTAATGATATTGGTAGAAGCTCTCTTGGAGTTCTCTCTTAAACTCTATATCTCTTGGATGCTTACTTGAGTTATGAGTCTTTTATTTTTCAGTTCTATATCCTTGTTTAATTTCCTTAGGGTGGTGAACTTTCTGTATCCTTTTGTGATTTTAAACTTGGTGGTGAGTTATTTTTTGATCTTATTAAAGTATTATCGTGAGTTCATTCCTTTTCTATCCGAAAAACTTATTCTA
>CM017192.1:25215997-25363497 GCA_004837865.1 Musa balbisiana
CATCCATTTTCAAGTCTTACATTTCAAGTGTGAATGATAGTAATGGTAGCAATTCATTATATGGTAAGATATCAACATATAAAATTGCGATGTAAGCTTTTGATATCTTAACATAACGCAAGCATTTCAAGTGTTTAGCAATCATAACATTTCATCATATGGCAAGATATCAACAAGTAAAATTGTGATGCAAGTTCTTGATATTTTAACATGATGCAAATATTTCAAGTGTTTAGCAATCATAGCATTTCATCACATGACAATATATCAACATGTAAAATTGCGATGCAAGTTCTTGATATCTTAATATGATGCATATATGGCATAATGCAAATATGACAATCATAGAATTTCTATCATCAATTTACCATATATTTCGATGCAATCCTCTTTTGATATCTTAACATAATTCAAATTCAAATATGACACTCATAGCATCAATTCATATATTTCTCCCCCTTTGTCATCAACAAAAAGGAGAACGATATAAGCAAATTTTAAACATAAGTGTGGTAATGATTCATGCCATAATTAGGTTCATGTCATATTTCAACAATGAGTGATAGGATACCAATTATACAAACATCTTCAAGGAAAACATGACATGGAGATTACTTCTTCCTATATTTGGTATTATCTTTTTGCATGAAAGAGGAAAGCCATTTGTGAGATTACTCGAATGAAGTTAAAATTAATAAGAGATTTAAATCACGTTTCATTTTTACAAGGATCAAGCTATGTATGTGAATCAAATCCTTGCTAAAAAAAAAAAAATCTTCCATTTTCAAGAAGGAATTTATAAGAAAGAATCATTTCATCAAATTCATTTTTCGAATTTTTTTTTTTTTTCACACGATAAGTCTATGAGAGATGCATTTGCTAATTAATTCTATATGTCAAAAATCAATGATATGAATTAAACTCTATATGACATGCTTATGAAAGCTGCATTAAGTCCAGAAGAGAATAATGTATCGTTAGGATCAAGAAAATTCGAAAATGAAATTTAACACTTTCATGCATTCGGACAAGGTTTTGCTATAGATTTTCAAACACAATCATGAAGATAAGACATGCTTATTATTATGAAAATTTTGTATCCAAAACACATAATTTCCAACATGTTATTAAGGCATGTAATCGTGTAAAATCATCATAGCAATTAAGTGATTTGATCATTGAATCAAGAACATCGAAAAATAATTTTAATAAGTTCATGCATTCAGACACATTAACATACCTAATTCTCTTTTAATGAAATCAAATTGTTCTTCACTTAAAGGCTTTGTAAAAATATCAGCTAGTTGATGTTTAGTATCAATGAACTCTATAACTACATCATGATTAGTGACATGATCTCATATAAAGTGATGTCTAATATCAATATGTTTTGTTCTTGAGTATTGAATGAGATTCTTTGTTAAATATATAGCATTTGTGTTATCACATTTAATGAGAATATTTTTAAGATGAACTTTATAATTTTCTAAGGTATTTTTCATCCACACAACTTGTGTACAGCATGCACTAGCTACAATATACTCAGCTTCGGTTGTTGATAGTGCAATCAAGTTTTGTTTCTTAGATGACTAGGAAACAAGAGCATATCCCAAAAATTGACATATTCCTGATGTGATTTTTCTATCTAGTCTACACCCAGCAAACTTCGCATCAGCAAAAGTAATTAACTCAAACTTCTCAGTTTTTGGATACCATAATCCTATATTTGTGGTACCTTTAAGATATCTAAGTATTCTTTTAACCGCTTTGAGATGAGATATCTTAGGGTTTGATTGAAACCTAGCACAAAGTCCTACACTGAACATGATATCTAGTCTAGTTGCAGTGAGGTAAAGTAAATTTCCTATCATACCCCTATAAGTTTTTTGATCGAAGCTTTCTCCACTTTCATCAACTTCTAACTTAGTGGATGTGCTCATAGGAGTGTTAATAGCTTTTGAGCTTTCCATATTAAATCTTTTTAGTAAATCTAAAGCATATTTAGTTTGACTAATAAAGATGTCATTTCTTAGTTGCTTAATTTGTAAGCCTAAGAAAAAGGTTAATTCTCCCATCAAACTCATTTCAAATTCAAGACTCATCGTTGGGTAGGCTATGTTCATTCAACATGGTTCTCACCATTTCTTGTAAATTTCTATTTTTTCTTTCTACTGCTCCATTTTGTTAAGGATTTCTTGGAGTAAAGAAGTTGTGATTATATCCATTAAATTCACAAAATTCTTAGAAATCATGGTTTTGAAATTCACCACCATGATCACTTCTAATTGATGAAATCATAGAACCCTTTTCATTTTGGACAAGTTTGCAAAACTTGGTAAAATATCTAAAGCATTCATTTTTGTGTTTTAAGAAATAAGTCTATATGTATCTACTATAGTCATCTACAATGACGAAGGCATATTTGCTACCTCCTAGGCTTGATGTAGAGATAGGTCCAAACAAGTCCATATGGATCAATTGTAAGGGCCTAGAGGTGCTTATTTGATTCTTAGATTTTAAACTACCCTTAATTTATTTTCCTAATTGATAAGCATCACACATTATCTTTGATGAACTTGATATGAGGAATTTCTCTTACAAGTTCTTTGGATGATATTTGAGTGATTAGTTTCATGCTAGCATGACCTAATCTCCTATACCAAAGCCAAGCATCCTCATTCAAAACTGAGAAACACATTTCATTGCAAAGATCATTGATGTTAATGGTGTATATGTTATTTTGTTTTAATACAATCATAGATGTGTTTTTGTGTGGTTTTTTAATGATGCAAGCAATAGATTCAAATTTGACAATATATCCTTTATCACATAATTGACTAATGCTCAAGAGATTATATTTTAAACCATCAACTAACAAAACATCTTCAATAAAGAAGTTGGATTTGTTACCTATGGTTCCTTTGCCAATGATTTTACCCTTGTTGTTGTCTCCGAAGGTGACATAGCTTTCATCTATGCTAGTGAGCTTAGAGAATTGAGATGGATCTCCGGTCATATGCCTTGAGCATCTACTATCAAGGTACCATCTCTTGCTCCTAGCTTGTGATGGTATATGTTTCTACAAGAAAGAATGATTTTTAGGTACCCATTTATTTTTAGGTGCCTCAAACACTAATCTAAATTGTTTATCATGTAACATAGAATTTATCATGGTTCCTTTAGAAACCTAAATTAGTTTGTTCGGATTAACTTTCTTGAATGGACAATGATAAGTTCTATGTCCATGTTTGCAACAAAAGTTGCATTTGCTTTGGTGCCAAACATGTAAGATAGGGCCTTTAATGAAGGTGGTTGGATTTTGGTGAGGACTTCTCACAAATTTGATTCCACTTCTTTTAGGAACATGACTCTTATTTGTAAGGATCATATTCAAAGACTTGCTACCAATCTCGAATTTTTTCAAGGTGTCCTTAAGTAGCAAGTTCTCCTTTTGGAGAGTTTCTAGATCATGGCATTTTTTACATGGAGCTAAACTATCATGATATTCAATTTTTAATTTATCGAAATTACAAGTAAGACTATCAATGCTCCTTTTTTAGCAATTTATTATTTCTATTAATAGTTTACATTCATCAAATAAGTCATGGAAGGCATTTAGTAATTGTTAAATGATAAATCTGCATCAATTAAATTCGTTACCATCATCTCCGATGGCCATGTAGGGCATACTGATAACTTGCTTGTGTGGGACTCCTCTTCTTCGGACGCGCTTCTCATGTTGCTTTGAGCGGCATTTGCTTTGGTGCCAAACATGTAAGATAGGGCCTTTAATGAAGGTGGTTGGATTTTGGTGAGGACTTCTCACAAATTTGATTCCACTTCTTTTAGGAACATGACTCTTATTTGTAAGGATCATATTCAAAGACTTGCTACCAATCTCGAATTTTTTCAAGGTGTCCTTAAGTAGCAAGTTCTCCTTTTGGAGAGTTTCTAGATCATGGCATTTTTACATGGAGCTAAACTATCATGATATTCAATTTTTAATTTATCGAAATTACAAGTAAGACTATCATGCTCCTTTTTTAGCAATTTATATTTTCTATTAATAGTTTTACATTCATCAAATAAGTCATGGAAGGCATTTAGTAATTTGTTAAATGATAAATCTGCATCAATTAAATTCGTTACCTCATCTCCGATGGCCATTAGGGCATAATGAGTAACTTGCTTGGTGTGGGACTCCTCTTCTTCGGACGCGCTTCTCATGTTGCTTTGAGCGCCTTCTTCTTTAGTATTCTCTTCTTGGCTTGGGGACAATCACTTTTGTAGTGTCCCAGCTTCTTGCATTCGTACCAAATAACTTGGTCCTTTTTGGGTTCAAATTTATTTTTAGTGTCATTTTTAAACTTGTTTCTTTTAATAAATTTTTGGAGTTTCCTTGTTAGAAGTGCCAAGTCATCGTCACAGTCTTCATCACTTGAGTTTTCTCTCAAGTGGTCTTCAAAAGTTCTAAGTGTCATATCCTTCCTGTTCTTTGGAAGAATATCTTCTTGCTTTTCATGAGCTTTATAAGTCATTTTGTAAGTCATTAATGACCCGATTAATTCTTCAAGAGGGAAGTTATTTAAATCTTTAGCCTCTTGAATAGCAGTGACTTTAGAGTCCCAACTCTTAGGAAGGGATCTTAGAATCTTATTTACGAGCTCAAAATCTGAAAAACTTTTACCAAGTCCTTTTAGACCATTGACGACATCCGTGAAACGGGTGTATATGTCGCCAATAGTCTCGCTCGGTTTCATTCGGAAAAGTTCAAAAGAATGTATCAAAAGATTGATTTTTGACTCTTTCACTCTACTTGTGCCTTCATGAGTCACTTCGAGTGTATGCCAAATATCAAATGCGGTTTCACAAACTGAAACACGATTGAACTCGTTTTCATCAAGCGCACAAAATAAGGCATTCATAGCCTTTGCATTAAGAGCAAAAATCTTCTTCTCCAATTCATTCCAATCAATCATTGGAAGAGAAGACTTCAAAAATCCATTTTCGACAAGATTCCAAAGTTCAAAATCCATTGAAATAAGGAAGATCCTCATTCGGGTCTTCCAATAGGTGTAGTCCATCCCATTGAACATGGATGGACGTGTGATAGAGTGGCCCTCTTGATTTCCGGCGTATGTCATCTTTCTTGGGTTTTAATCCGATTGAGAGTTAACCCCGCTCTGATACCAATTGTTAGGATTAGGGTCGACACTAAGAGGGGGGGGGGGGTGAATTAGTGTAGCGGATAAAATCACGTCATTTTTGGAAAAACCTTCGTACATTGAAAATCGATTCTGGAAATATGCTTATATTGAAAGCGTACAGAAAAGTATTGAAGGCAGTAAGTTATTGAAGGGGTTTGCAGTAAGGTAATAGCAATAAGTAAATGCAAATCAGACTTTTAGAGTGGTTCGGTCAAACGTGACCTACATCCACTTTCGGCTTCCTCCTCCGATGAGGTCACCAACGCTCACTAGAGGCCTTCCTTCAATAGGCGAAGACCAACCACCCTTTTACAGTTTCACACCTTTTGATGGGCTTAGGAGACAACCCTTATAGATTTTTCACTCCTCTCTTGAATGATCAAAACTTGGAAGAAAAGAGGGAGAAGAACTTTTGGCCTTTTACAACACTTTTAAGTTATCAAAATGTCAGAATAAATGCTAAGTTTCGGTGCCCTTTCATGCATGAAAGGGTGGGGTTTATATAGGTCCCAAACTAGTTTGAATTTGGAGCTCAAAAGTGTCATCTCCTGGAATTCCGGGGTCCTGGCGGCACTATCGCCATAACTGGGCGGTACTACTGCCTGATAGAGCTCGAAGACCGAGCTCGAGTGGTACCATCGCTTGACAGGGGCGGTACCACCGCCCAACCTCACTCGAAGACCGAGCCCAGGTAGTGCCACCGCCTGACATGGGCGGTTCCACCGCCTAGCTTTCCTGGAAGACTCAGCTCATGGGTGGTGCCACCGCCCACCCAGGCGGTGCCACCACCGGCCAGGAAATCTGGGTCCGAATGGGCTAATCCATTCGGCCCAATTTGGGTTTGTCAAGGGTCCAATTGCCCCAAGATTAAGTTAATGGGATCATCTCCCATTTCTAACTTAATCATCATGCTAACTATGATATTTTTTAAGACATTTACTGTAACTTGCTCCAATGCGTCAATCGCTTCTTTCGGCGAACGTCTGATGAACCCTCGGCGATGCTCCGGCGGACTTTCGGCAAACTCCTGGACTTGCAACGATCCACTTCGCGAGTTCCGACGAGCTTCTTTGGCAGGCTCGTGGACTTCTCGGATTTGTTCCCGCAGAACCTTCGACGACTGTTCGGACTTCCGTTGAACTCTTAAACCCCCAACGTGATCATAGTCTTGACTCCAGTGTAACTCTTGCTGCATGTCTTACTTTCATTGTAGTTAATCCAGCACACTTATCTCAACATATGGATTAGATAACAAATGACAATTGACTTCATCATCAAAATCTGAGATTCAATAGAGAGGAGGGTGCTTGACCTCCTTCATCTTCTCTTATAGATATATAGGGATTCAAGGATATACAATCTCACTAGGTAACACAACTATCTCCCACGTGGATTTAAGTTTTGTGAGTTTTTACGCACCAATCTTCACATGATGATGAATACCTTTTTAGGAAATTTAGGGTTTTTGTTTTCTATTCTTCTGCTGTGCACGTGATGTTGCCCCTATATTTCTCTACAGTAGTATCAGAGCTAGGTTATTCATGTGAAAGATTAGTTTTGAACTATGTGTGTTATATTTTAGAAAGACTTTTGACGTCAAAATTGTTGATGCAAAAGGCGAGAGAGGGCAGCAACTGCTGTTGCCCTCGCAGGTTGGCCAATGACTACTTGCAGCCTTGGCCAAGGCTTGGCCACCTATGTGTAGGTGGCCGATGAGCAGCAGTCGGCCACCTACAGCCAACAACATGTGGGTCACAGGCAAGCAACTGCAGGGGTAGCGGCGCATGCGGTCACTATGCTTGCAAGCAAAACCGCCCACAGGGCTGGACCACCCACGAGCAAAACTGCACATGAGATTTGGCATATACTTGAAGTCATACATGAAGGCACAAGTAGACACAAGTCATACTTGAAAATTAATCTTTTGGTTCATAGCTATGAGTTATTTTGTATGAAACTAAACGAGACTATTGGAGACATATACACCCGTTTTACGGATGTCATCAATGGTCTAAAAGCACTTGATAAAAGTTTTTTTAATTTTGAACTTGTTAACAAGATATTAAGATCTCTTCTAAAAATTGGGATCCTAAAGTAACGACAATACAAAAAGCAAAAGATATTACTAACTTTCCGCTTGAAGAACTTATCGGGTCCTTGATGGCCTATGAAATGACATGTATAGCACATGATGAACTTGAAAATAACCTTCCAAAAAATAGAAAGGACATGACACTTAGAACCAAAAAATACTACTTAAGTAAAAACTCAAGTGATGATGATGATAATGATGATAACTTGGCACTTCTTACAAGAAGGTTTAAAAAATTCTTAAAAATGAACAAAATAAAATAAGACACTAAGAACAAAAGTGAACTAAAAAAGGACCAAGTAATTTTTTATGGATGCAAGAAACCGGGGCACTTCAAAAATGAATGCCCCCAAGTGAAGAAGAAGCTACCAAAGAAAAAGAAAGTGCTCAAAGCAACTTGGGACAATTTGAGTGCATCTGAAGACGAGGAGCCAATCAACAAAGAAGAAGTTGCTAACTACGCTCTAATGATACTCAATAATGAGGTAAGTGACTCAATCGAATCTTATTTAGCTTATGATGGTTTACTTATCACTTTCAATGATCTATACGATAAATATAAGCTAGTTGGTAAAAAATATAAGTTGTTAAATAAGAAACATGCTTCTCTTGTTAGTGAATTTGATAAATTAAAAAATGAGCATGATGATAGTGTAAAGATCAAGAGCGGCACTAACAGGGGGGAGGGGGGGTGAATTAGTGTAGCAGAAAACTTTCGCTATTTCAAAAAACTTGTTTCGATTAAAATCGATTCCAACGAGAATGGTTTCGATTCAATCTATTTCGGAAGGAATTTGAACTTGAAACCTTTCATGAAAGTGCAAGAGAAGACTAAGGTGATTTGCAGCAATATAAATTGCACAAATGAAAAGCGTTGGTTTCATAAGTCTTCATACAGTTAAAGCCGATCATGGAAGATATTTACGTGAAAGCATATGTAGACATAGTTAAAGCACAGTAAGGAGGAGAGGCAGTTTGCTATAAAAGAGAGTTGCTCAAAGTAAATGCAAACTGAGTTTTAGAGTGGTTCGATCAAAATGACCTACATCCACTTTCGGATTCCTCCTCCGACGAGGTCACCGACGTCCACTAGAGGCCTTCCTTCAATAGGCGAAGGCCAACCACCGTTTACAGCTTTTCTCCTTTTGTCGGGTTTAAGAGATAACCCTTACAAGTCTCACTCCTCTTTCTTGGATGGTTACAAGGCTAAGAGATGAAGGAGGAGAACTCTAACTTTTATAACACTTTAAGGCTCAAGAACTCAAGATTATGCCAATAGGTTTTGTGTCCTTTCATGCAGGAAAGGGTGAGGTTTTTATAGGCCCCAATGGCTTCAAAAATGGAGCCAAAAAGTGTCTAATCCCGGATTTCCAGGGTCCTGGTGGTACCACCGCCATTAGCCATTACTAGGTGGTACTATCGCCTGGCACCTGACACTGGATGATACCACCACCCAGTCTGGGCAGCACCACCGCCTGACAGAGCTCAGAGACCGAGCTCTAGCGTTACCACCTCCTGACAAGGGCGGTACCACCGTTGGCAGCAATAACTGCTAGCGGTACCATCACCCAAAATTCCTAGGAGGGCACTGCTTTCTAGGCGGTGGCACTGTCGGCCAACTTTTCAGGGTCCTAGTTGGGCCTTGAATCCGGCTCAAACCAGCTCAACTTAGGGCCAGTTGGCCCCTAATTAAGTTAGTGGGATTATCTCCCAATCCTAACTTAATTTATGCTCTAACTACGATAATGAAGACATGATTACTACACTTTATGTTCCGGTGCGTCAATTGCTCTTCCGGCGAACTTCCAGCGTACTTCCGGCGAACATCCGACGAATTCTCAACAATGCTCCGGCAGACTCCCGGTAAGCTCTTGGACTTTGCGATGATCTTCTTAGCGAGTTCCGATGAGCTTCTATGGCAAGCTTTTGGACTTCTCGGTTGGTTCCCGTAGAACTTCCGACAAACATTCGGACTTCTATCGAACTCTCGAACTCCCAACATGATCTCGATCTTGACTCTGGCACAACACCTGCTTTATTTCTTACTACTATCATAGTTAATCCTACACACTTTTCTCAACATATAGATTAGATCAAATAAATTACAATTAACTTCATCATCAAAATCCAAGATTCAACAATCTCTCCCTTTTTGATGATGACAATCAATTGATGACGGAGTTAACTTTAACTCCCCCTATCTATATGTCATATTTGAGAAAAGACATTCTTGAATTCAAGGCCTTTGAATTCAAGAGACATATTGATAAGTTAAGTTCATTTAAACTTATCAATACACACATCATAATTCCTATCATGATCTAACATTCTCAAAATGATGTCAAGACATGACATCCATTTTCAAGTCTGATATTTCATAGATGAAAGATGACAAAGATAGCAATTCATCATTCTATAGCAAGATATCAATTTGTAAAATTGCAAGTTAAGCTCTAGATATCTTATTATAATGATTAAAATTTATCAAGCAAACATTTCAAGTATATATGATGAAATATATTGTATATATTTATCATCAATTTACCACATTTTGGTATTATTTCAATAATGCAAGTGTGGTAAAAATTCATGTCACATTTCAAATTGTAAAGAAATTCATACCATTCATATTTCAAGCATTCATGACATGGTATCATTTAAAATTTCTCAACATTAAAAGTTATAAACATTAAAGAGATGGCTTCCATCTGTTAGGATCGAAGCGGCACTAAGAGGGGGGGGAGGGGGGGGGGGGGGGGGGGGGGGGGGTGTGAATTAGTGTAGCGGATTAAAACTCATATGTTTGAAAATAATTTTGTAAATGTGTAGAGATTTTGATGCAACAAGGAATGACTTAGTAAAAGTAGCTCGAGTAAAGTAAAGAGATGAAAACCAAAAGCTTGCTGCTATGTAAATAAAGGTTTCAGAAAATTAAATGCTCACACATTCAAGGAACACACCAATTTAAAGTGGTTCGATCAAATGACCTACGTCCACTTGCGAAGCCTTCTTCGATGAGGCTCCCAACTTCCACTAGCAAATCACTTTGAAGGGGAAGGACCAAATACCCCTCTTACAACCTTTTTACAAGTGGTTCACACTCTTATAGATTTTTCAAAGAGAAAGAGAGAGGTGAACACTTACGCTATTGAAAACAAGACTTTGCTAAGGACTTGGCTAAAGCTTTTTCTCAATTTCTAACTTCTCAAAAGGTGTATTCTCTGTTGAGAATTGAGGGGTATTTATAGACCCCAAGAGAATTTAAATTTGGGCTCCAAATTTTGAATTCCTTTAGGTTCCCAAAGGTAGCGGTGCCACCGCCTGTCGGTGATGGTGCTACCGCCTGTTGGTGGCGGTGCTACCGCATGTCAATATCAATTTGACCGTGTATTGGCGGTGTCACCGCTTGTCAGTGGTAGTGCCACCGCCTGACCTTTCGGGTGTTGGGCGGTGCCACTGCCCAGTACGACGGTACCACCGCCCGACCTTTCGGGATCTGGGTGGTGCCACCGCCCGACCTTATGGGTCATTGGTTGGGCTCCAAATTTGGCCCAAACCAGTTTATATTCGAGCCCAATTGGCTCCTAACCAGGTTATAGGATTAACTCTTAATCCTAACCCTAATTACATACAAACTATGAAATTAAGACGCAGTCCTAAGCAGGTTTTTAACTGGCAACGTCGAGTTTCCTTCTGATGAGCTTTCCAGCGATCTTCTGGCGGCCTTAAGATACACCCTCGGATTTCTTCCAGAGAACTCCCAGCAGGCTCCCGGTCTTGTGGTGAGTTTAGCGAGTCTTTGGCAAGTAGCCGAACCTTCTCGGTGATCTTCGCGAACCTCCAATGATCTCTCTAGCGGACTTCCGAAAACTTCGGCAAGTCCCCGATTTCTTCTCGGTTAGTTCCGGCAGCACTTCCGACGAATCTTCGGACTCTCAGCGGATTCTCAAACACCCATCGAACTTTACTCCGGTAGACTTGCTTTATGTCTTCAAGCTATCGTAGTTAATCTTGCACACTTAACTCACTAATATAGATTAGATCAATTAACCCATCAATTGATTTCATCATCAAAATATGAGATTCAACAATCTCCCCCTTTTTTATGATGACATCAATTGATGACGGAGTTAAACATAACTCCCCCTATCTATATGCTATATAATGAGAAGATAAAAACACTTGAATTCAATCTCTTTGAATTCAAGCCTAAACCGATAAGTTCTATCCGTTGAACTTATCGTTATTCTCTATAAGCATGAGCAAATACGAAACTTCATATTTCTCATAATTTCAAGCTATGAAAATTATTTTCAAGTCAAATAATAAAAGACAATTATCATTTCGATAAGAGATATGAACTTTCTGTTGAATCTCGGATTTTGATGATGAAGTCAATTGCCATGTTTTATCTAATCCATATATTGAGATAAGTATGCAGGATTAACTACGAAAGCTTGAAGACATAAAGCAAGTTTACCGGAATCAAGTTCGATGGGTGTTTGAGAGTCCGAAGATTCGTTGGAGATGCTGTTGGAACCAATCGAGAAGAAATTGGGGACTTGTCAGAGTTTTCGAAAGTCCGCTGAAGAGATCATTGGAGGTTCGCAGAGATCACCGAGAAGGCTCAGCTACTCGCTGATTTCGCCACAAGATCGGGAGCCAACTGGGAGTCCGTCGGAAGAAATCCAAGGGCGTATCAGAAGTCCGTCGGAAGATCGCCGGAAAGCTTACCGGAATAAGACTTGAAGTTTGCCGGTTAAAAACTTGCTTAGGATTATGTTTTTAGTTACGTAGTTTGCATATAATTAAAGTTAGGATTAAGAAATAATCCTATATCTTGATTAGGGGCCAATTGGGCCCAAAATGAAACCTGGTTTGGGCCGGACTTAAAGCCCAACCAGTGACCAGTAAGGTCGGGCGGTGGCACCGCCCAACACCCGAGCCAGGCGGTGGCAATGCCGGTTTGGGCGGTGTCACTGCCCAGCACCCAAAGAGCTAGGCGGTGGCACCGCTGGTCTAGGCAGTGGCACCACCCAGCACCCGAAGATCTAGGTGGTGGCACAGCCCAGTACACTATCAGTGTCAGAACTAACAGGTGGTGGCACCGCCACTGACAAGCGATGGCACCGCTTGCTTTGGGAACCGAAGAGAATTCAAATTTTGGAGCCCAATTTTGAATCCTCTTGAGGCCTATAAATACCCCTCAATTCTCAGTAGAGATTACAACTTTTGAGAAGCAATAGAGTAAAAAACAAAATCTAAGCAAAGCCTTAGCAAGTCTTACTTTCAAATTGCTTGAGTGTTCACCTCCCTTTCTTTCTTGCTAAAATTTTGTAAGAGTATGAACCACTTATAAAGGTTGTAAGAGGGGTGTTTGTCCTTCCCCTTCAAAGTGATTTGCTAATGGAAGTTGGGGGCCTCATCGAAGAAAGCTTTGCAAGTGGATGTAGGTCATTTTGACCGAACTACTTTAAATCTGCGTGTTCCTTGAATGTGTGAGTTGTTATTTTTCTGCAATCATTATCTACATAGAAGCAAGTTTTTGTTCTTCACTTTACTCTAGTTACTATCGAACAAAATCTCCTGGCATTTTATGGAATCAGTTTCAAACCTACTAGTTTTAATCCGCTGCACTAATTCACCCCCCCCTCTTAGTGCCGCTCTGATCCTAACAAATGGTATCAGAGCAAGGCTCACTCTCATATTTGGTTTAATACCCAAGAGAGATGGCTTACTCCAGCATGCATGAGGGACATTCTATTACACGTCCACCTATGTTTAATGGGTCGGATTATACGTATTGGAAGACACGTATGAGAATCTTCCTCATTTCCATGGATTTTGATCTTTGGACTATTGTTGAAAATGAATTTCAAAAATCTTCTTTTCCGATGAGCGAATGGAATGAATCGGAGAAGAAGGTTTTTGCTTTAAACGCAAAGGCTATGAATGCCTTGTTTTGTGCACTAGACAAAAATGAATTTAATCGCGTTTCCATTTGTGATTCTGCTTTTGATATTTGGAGAAATCTTGAGGTCACTCATGAAGGCACTAGCCGAGTGAAAGAGTCCAAAATCAACATTCTTGTGCACTCTTACGAACTTTTCCAAATGAAACCAAGTGAGTCCATCGAAGACATGTACACCCGTTTCACGCATGTCATCAATGGACTCAAAGCTCTTGGTAAAGATTTTTCTAACTTTGAACTAGTAACTAAAATCTTAAGATCTCTTCCTAAAAGTTGGGATCCAAAAGTTACTGTCATTCAAGAGGCCAAGGACCTTAAAACATTCCCTCTTGAAGAACTTATTGGGTCTCTAGTGACCTACGAAATGACATGTCAAGCTCATGACGAGCTCAAGAACCCCCTTCCAAAGAACAGGAAGGATAGGCACTCAAATCACAAGAAGACCACTTGAAAGGAACATCAAGTGATGAGGACAGTGACAATGACATTGCACTTTTGACTTAAAAATTTAAAAAATTTATAAGAAAGAACAAATTTAAAAATAACACCAAAAATAAACTTGAACATAAAAAGGACCAAGTGATATGTTATGAATGTAAGAAGCCGGGGCATTTAAAAAATGAATGTCCCCAAGCCAAAAAGAGAACATTAGAGAAGAAGGTGCTCAAAGCAACATGGGATGATTCAAGCGCATCCGAAGAAGAGGAGTCCAACACCGAGCAAGTTGCTCATTATGCTCTAATGGCCATTGAAGAGGAGGTAACGAATTTAATTGATGCAGATTTATCTTATCATGAATTATTAAATGCCTTCCATGAGTTATTTGATGAATGTAAAATAATTAGTAGAAAATACAAATTGTTAAAAAAGAGCATGATAGTCTTACTTGTAATTTTGATAAATTAAAAACTGAATATCATGATAGTTTAGCTCCATGCATAAAATGCCATGATCTAGAAACTCTACAAAAGGAGAATTTGCTACTTAAGGACACCTTGAAGAAATTCGAGGTCGGTAGCAAGTCTTTGAACAAGATCTTTACAAATAAGGGTCACGTTCCTAAAAGAAGTGGAATCGGATTTATGAGAAGTTCTCACCAAAATCCAACCACCTTCATTAAAGGTCCTATCTTACATGTTGAACACCAAAGTGAACACCAAAGCAATTGCAACTTTTGTTACAAATATGGACATAAAACTTATCAATGTCCATTCAAGAAAATTAGTCCGAACAAATTGATTTAGGTTCCTAAAGGAACCATGATCAAGTCTATGCAACATGATAAATAAGTTAGATCAGTTTTTGAGGCACCCAAAAGTAAATGGGTACCTAAAAATAATCCCTTCTTGTAGAAATATACACCATCACAAGCTAGGAGCAAGAGATGGTACCTTGATAGTGGATGCTCAAGGCATATGACCAGAGATCCATCCCAATTCTCCAAGCTCACTAGCATAGACGAAGGTTATGTCACCTTCGGAGACAACAAGAAAGGCAAAATCATTGGCAAGGGAACCATAGGTAATAAATTAAACTTTTCTATTGATAATGTATTACTAGTTGATGGATTGAAACATAATCTTTTGAGTATTAGTCAATTATGCGAGGTTATATCGTTAGATTTGAATCAAATGTGTGTATTATTGAAAAATCAAATAATAACATGACTATGATTGCATTAAAACAAAATAATGTCTACACCATCAATCTTGATGAACTAGGTAATGAAATGTGCCTCTCCGCTTTAAAAGATGATGCTTGGCTTTGGCATAGGAGATTAGGCCATGCAAGTATGAAACTAATATCTAAGATCTCATCTAGAGAATTAGTACGAGGGATTCCAAATATGAAGTTTGTTAAGGACAAAGTATGCGATGCGTGTCAACTAGGTAAACAAATAAAAACTAGTTTCAAACCAAAAAATCAAATTAGCACCACTAGACCATTACAATTGATCCATTTGGACTTATTTGGACCAATTGACACGACAAGTCTAGGAGGAAGCAAATACGCTTTTGTAATTGTAGATGATTATACTAGATACACTTGGACCTATTTCTTGGCTCACAAAAGTGATTGTTTCAAATGTTTCTCTAAATTTTGTAAACTCACTCAAAACAAAAAAGGTTTCATGATTTCATCAATTCGGAGTGATCACGGTGGCGAATTTCAAAACCACAATTTCCAAAATTTATGTGAAGTTAACGGATATAATCACAACTTCTCTACTTCAAGAAACCTTCAACAAAATGTAGTAGAAAGAAAAAATAGAAATCTACAAGAAATGGCAAGAACTATGTTGAATGAACATAGTCTACCCAAGTATTTTTGGGCCGAAGCCGTGAATACAGCTTGCTACATCATGAATAGGGTTCTAATAAGACCATCTCTATCAAAAACTCCCTATGAATTATGGAATAACAAAACACCACATGTTTCTTATTTTAAAGTTTTTGGTTGCAAATGCTTTATTTTAAATAAAAAGGATGCCTTAGGAAAATTTGATGCTAAATCCGATGACGGCATCTTTCTTAGTTACTCTTCCGTTTCTAAGGCTTTTCATATTTTTAACAAAAGAACCTTAGTTATAGAAGAGTCTATTCATGTAATTTTTAATGAAATTTCTGAGTTAAAGAAAAATGATTTTGATGATGATACTGGTTTTGAAAATTTGGATTTAAAGGAACCCCCTCTTCAAAATAGCAACTTGGATGCATCTTCTTCCAAAATCTCCTTACCCAAGGAATGGAAGTATATAGATGCTCATCCAAAAGAGCAAATTATAGGAGATACATCACAAGAGGTTCAAACTTGTTCTTCTTTCTAGAATTTTTATGCTAATGCTGCCTTTCTCTCTCAAATCGAACCTAAATGCATTGATGAGGCCTTGAAAGATGATTCTTGGGTCATTGCAATGCAAGAGGAATTGAATCAATTTGAGAGGAATGAGGTATGGAAGCTTGTTCCTAAACCCAGTGACCATTTAGTCATTGGTACTAAATGGGTCTTTAGAAACAAGCAAGACGAATGTGGTATCGTGGTTAGAAACAAGGTTAGATTAGTGGCCAAAGGTTTCAACCAAGAAGAAGGTATTGACTACGAAGAAACCTTCGCTCCTGTGGCAAGATTAGAAGCCATTAGGATGCCCCTTGCCTATGCTAGTAGTAATAATTTTAAACTATTTTAAATGGACGTCAAAAGTGCCTTCTTGAATGGTTTTATTTCGGAAGAAGTATATGTCGAACAACCTCCTGGATTTGAAAATTCTCTTCTTCCTAATCATGTATTTAAATTGACTAAGGCTCTCTATAGTTTGAAACAAGCTCCTAGAGCTTGGTGCGAAAGGCTTAGTTCCTTTCTTATTTTAAATAATTTTACCAAAGGCAAGGTTGATACTACATTGTTTATCAAACACTTTGAAAATAATTTTCTTATTGTGCAAATTTATGTTGATGATATTATTTTTGGTTCTTCGGATGAATCACTATGTGAATCATTTGCCAAATGTATGAGTCATGAATTTGAAATGAGTTTAATGGGTGAATTAACATTCTTTTTAGGATTGCAAATCAAACAACTTAGTGACGGTATATTTTTTAACCAATCTAAATATACATTAGAATTGTTAAAACGATTTAACATGGATAATTCAAAAGCAATAAACACCCCTATGAGTACTTCGACTAAGTTAGATATGGATGAAAACAACGAAAATTTCGATCAAAAAACGTATAGGGGAATGATAGGTAGTCTACTCTACCTCACCGCGACTAGATTGGATATTATGTTTAGTGTGGGACTTTGCACTAGGTTTCAATCTAATCCTAAATTATCTCATCTCAAGAGTGTTAAAAGAATATTTAGATATCTTAAAGGAACTCCAAATTTAAGACTTGGTATCCGAAATCAGAAAAATTCGATTTATAGCTTTTGAATGAATGCTGAACCTTCTTTTGCAATGTATTTTGAATGAATGCTGAACCTTCTTTTGCAATGTATTTTGAATGAATGCTGAACCTTCTTTTGCAATGTATTTTGAATGAATGCTGAACCTTCTTTTGCAATGTATTTTGAATGAATGCTGAACCTTCTTTTGCAATGTATTTTGAATGAATGCTGAACCTTCTTTTGCAATGTATTTTGAATGAATGCTGAACCTTCTTTTGCAATGTATTTTGAATGAATGCTGAACCTTCTTTTGCAATGTATTTTGAATGAATGCTGAACCTTCTTTTGCAATGTATTTTGAATGAATGCTGAACCTTCTTTTGCAATGTATTTTGAATGAATGCTGAACCTTCTTTTGCAATGTATTTTGAATGAATGCTGAACCTTCTTTTGCAATGTATTTTGAATGAATGCTGAACCTTCTTTTGCAATGTATTTTGAATGAATGCTGAACCTTCTTTTGCAATGTATTTTGAATGAAGACCAATTTGAATTCATTAGAAGGGAACTAGGCATGTTAAATTGTCCCTAAGAATGTACTTTTCGAAAAGTTTTTCATCCTCTTTCCGTTCCTTGGTGGATTTGATCATTCTCTTTCAATTCCAAAACGAAATGTTTATCCTAACATCTCTGAAAAAATAAAAAAAAATAAAAAAGGGGAAAATTTCTTCCGCGGCATGCCAGCGGTGGCATCGCCAGAACCAGCAGTAGCACCGCCTGAGCGTTCGTATCGCTAGGCAGTGGCACCGCTTCGGTTTGGGCGGTGGCACCACCTGAGAGCCCCTATATAAATCTAAAGGTTAGGGCCGGCGGTGACACCGCCCCCAACCCGTGAGAACCTGCATCAACCCTCCCCAACCTCTCTAAAGCCTCATTCCAACATTTAGAAGCCTTGAAAATGGATTCTTGTTAGTCCAAGCTCTCCATCTTTCTAGAAATAGATGTCCTGTATCAGCACTATGCATTTCCTCCTAAAGATTAATCAATATATCTTTTATCTTGACATGCGATCTTTGTCATCTTCTTTCCTTGAATGATGTTGAACCTTCTTTTGCAATGTATTTTGAATGAATGCTGAACCTTCTTTACGATGTATTTTGAATGAAAGATAAAGTTTTAAATTCTGGATTAATTTTTTTCCATAGTAATGTTGAATTCCTTTGCTTTAATAATCACAAATTATATGCTTAAAGTTGCTCTCCTTTTTGTTGATGACAAAGGGGGAGAAATATATATTTTCACTAGAAATGTTGGCATTATGTAAGATATCAAAAGCTAAATCATAATTTTATATGTTGATATCTTGCTATGATCACTATCATTCATGCTTGAATATAAAACTTGAAAATGATTGTAAATTGATACTGCTATGCTATGATTGTCATATTTTCACTATGAAATGTTGCATTATGTTAAGATATCAAAAGCTAATCATCTTATTATTATGTAATATATTGCTATGATCACTATCATTCACGTTTTGAAATATAAAACTTGAAAATAGTTGTCAAGTCATGCTTGAAATATAAAACTTGAAAATGATTGTAAATTGATAATTGCTATGCTATGATTGTCATATTTTCACTATGAAATGTTTGCATTATGTTAAGATATCAAAAGCTTAAATCATAATTTTATATGTTAATATATTGCTATGATCACTATCATTCATGCTTGAAATATAAAACTTGAAAATGATTGTAAATTGATAATTGCTATGCTATGATTGTCATATTTTCACTATGAAATGTTTGCATTATGTTAAGATATCAAAAGCTTAAATCATAATTTTATATGTTAATATATTGCTATGATCACTATCATTCATGCTTGAAATATAAAACTTGAAAATGATTGTAAATTGATAATTGCTATGCTATGATTGTCATATTTTCACTATGAAATGTTTGCATTATGTTAAGATATCAAAAGCTTAAATCATAATTTTATATGTTAATATATTGCTATGATCACTATCATTCATGCTTGAAATATAAAACTTGAAAATGATTGAAAAGTGAGTCTACCGGAATCAAGTTTGATGGGTGTTTGAGAGTTCGAAGATTCATCGGAGATGCTGTCGGAACCAATCGAGAAGACATCGGGGACCTTGTCGGAGTTTTCGGAAGTCAGCCGAAGAGATCATCGGTATGGTTTCATAGAGATCACCGAGAAGGCCGGCTACTCGTTGATTTTGCCACAAGCCGGGAGCCAACTGAGAGTCTGTCGGAAGAAATCCAAGGGCGTATCAGAAGTCCGCCGGAAGATCGTCGGAAAGCTCACTAGAACAAGACTTGAAGTTCACCGGTTAAAAACTTGCTTAGGATTATATTTTTAGTTACGTAATTTGTATGTAATTAAGGTTACGATTAAGAAATAATCATATATCTTGATTAGGGGCCAATTGGGCCCAAAATGAAACCTGGTTTGGGCCGGACTTAAAGCCCAACCAATGACCAGTAAGGTCGGGTAGTGGAACCGCCATACTGGGCGGTGGCACCGCCCAGCACCCAAAGATCTAGGCGGTGGCACTGCTGGACTGGGCGGTGGCACCACCGAGTACACTGTCAGTGTCAGAACTGACAGGCGGTGGCACCGCTAGCTTCGGGAACCGAAGAGAATTCAAATTTTGGAGCCCAAATTTGAATCCTCTTGAGGCATATAAATGTTGAATCTCGGATTTTGATGATGAAACTAATTGATTGTGTTTAGATGTTTTATTGCATTTTGAGTGATGCAGGTCTACTCGATCAGGATTAGACAGTTGACGCAGGAGGAATTGACGTTGCGCCGGAGATCACGTTAGGATATTGGATGGTAGAACGCTTCGGACGTCGGGCATCGAGCCAAGGAGAGCGGAATTGCACCAAGGATATCGGGGTTGCAGAGGTCAATCACCGATTGGGCAACAACCCGCAAGAGTGGATGATGCACTGAAGAATCGGATGAAGCGCCAACCAATGACGTGCCGGGCAACAGAATGTCAATTCGCGTTGTAATAATTGTCTAGATCGGAGTAGAGTTTTGGCTTGTGTATGCAG
The DNA here is from genome assembly GCA_004837865.1 of Musa balbisiana. Taxonomy (NCBI): domain Eukaryota; kingdom Viridiplantae; phylum Streptophyta; class Magnoliopsida; order Zingiberales; family Musaceae; genus Musa; species Musa balbisiana. The sequence goes on from CM017192.1 coordinate 25,236,257, forward strand.
GATTAACTACGATATTGATGAAGACATAAAGCGAAACAAAGTGCCAGAGTCAAGCGCGAAGGATTCGTTGGGAGTTCGAGAGTCCGACGGAAGTCTGAAGGTTCGTCGGGAATGCTGCCGGAACTAGCCGAGAATGAGTAGGGAGCTTGCCGAAGGGTTTTCGGAAGCTCATCAGAATGTACGTCAGAAGTTCGCGGAGCTCACCGAGAAAGATCATAGCTTGCCGAAGAAGCTCATCGGAACTCGCCAAGATCAAATCGTGAAGTCTAGGAGCTTGCCGGGAGTCCGCAGAATGGTTTCCGAGAGTTTCTCGGAAGATCGTCGGAAGTTCGTCGAAAGAAGTCTTGACTTATGGACTTTGTAATAGCTTAGAAAATGTCTTTAAATTTGTAGTTAGCATGTTAATTAGGGTTAGGATGAGGTGTTAATATTATAACCCAAGTAGGGGCCAATTGGGCCCGAGTTCGGACTGGTTTGGGCCAAGTTTGGAGCCCAACTAGTGAGCTGAAATAGCCAGGCGGTGGCACCGCCCAGCACCCGAGAGCCAGGCGGTGGCACCGCTGGACTGGGCGGTGGCACCGCCCAGTACATTGTCAGTGTCACAACTGACAGGCGGTGGCACCGCCACTGATAGGCGGTGGCACCGCTAGCTTCGGGAATCGAAGAGAATTCAAATTTTGGAGCCCAAATTTGAATCCTCTTGAGGCCTATAAATACCCCTCTATTCTCAGCTGAGATTACAACCTTTTGAGAAGCTAGAAGTTGAGAAAATCTTTAGGAAAAGTCTTGTTTTCAATAGCTTGAGTGTTCACCTCTTTTCTTTTCATTGAAATCTTTGTAAAAGGGTGAACCACTTGTAAGAGGTTGTAAGAGGGGTGTAAGAAGGAGGTTGATCTTTGCCTAGTAAAGGAAGATCGTTAGTGGATGCCGGTGGCCTCGACGGAAGAGGAATCGGAGGAGTGGATGTAGGTCACGATTGACCGAACCACTATAAACTACCGTCTTCTCTGGTTTGCATTTACTTCCTGCTATTACTTTACTACAAACCCCTTCAATAGCTTACTACCTTCAATACTTTTCCCTACGCTTTCAATCTAACCATATTTCCGGAATCGGTTTTCAATATACAAAGAAATTTCAGAAATCGACGTAGTTTTTACCGCTACACTAATTCACCCCCCCCTCTTAGTGCCGCTCCGATCCTAACAATTAGTATCAGAGCCCAGTATTTCTCATTTCGGATTTACACCCGAGAGAAATGGCTCTTCATGGCTTTCAAGAGGGCTTTTCGATTTTTCGTCCACCATTGTTTAACGGATTGGACTACACTTATTGGAAAACTCGAATGAGAGTTTTCTTGATTTCTATGAACTTGGATTTATGGAATATTGTTGAAAACGGTTTTCAACTTCCCTCTAAACCGATGAACGAATGGTCGGATTTGGAGAAGAAGTATTTTTCTTTAAACGCAAAGGCTATGAATGCCTTATTTTGCGCTTTGAATAAAAATGAGTTCAATCGGATTTCTATGTGCGAAACGACTTTTGATATTTGGCGAACACTTGAAATCACACACGAGAGAACTAGTAGAGTCAAAGACTCGAAAATTAACATTTTATTGCATGATTTTGAGCTTTTTCGAATGCAACCAAGCGAGACTATAGGCGACATGTACACCCATTTCATGGATGTTGTCAATAATCTAAGAGTTCTTGGTAAATCTTTTTCGAATTTTGATCTCGTAAGTAAGATCTTAAGATCCCTTCCAAAAAGGTGGGATCCTAAAATAACCGCAATACAAGAGACAAAAAATTTAAATGATTTTCCATTAGAAGAATTAATCGGGTCATTAATGACCTATGAAATGACACTTTTGGAACATTTTGAACCCGATGAGCACTTGAACCACCTTCCAAAGAATAGGAAGGATTTGGAACTCCGGACAAATGAATACCACTTGAGCGATGACTCAAGTGATGAGGACAATGATGAACTTGAACTTCGAACACTAAATCTTAATAAGTTTATTAAACAAAAATCTAAAATAAACAATGAACTTGAATAGAGGAAGAGGCCAAAGAAGAGGAAGGCAACCAAGGATGAATCAAGAACTTCCAAAGGTGAAACGGTGAATTGGGCTTTGACGGGCTTCGACTACAAGGTAAGTAACTCAACTCCCTTAATTTATTTTGAAATTACTTGATGTTTTTCATGATGCATTTTCTTTTTTTGAATAATTATTTTTCTTGAAAATTGCATGTTTTATGTTAATGGAATATAAAGTTAGATATAAATCTAATGATTGTAAACCTAGTGAGATTAATCTTATATATGTGCTTGAGAAGCAAGAATGTGTATTTTGATGATTTTCATATTGCTTTTCAATGAAGATGCATGGCTTTTGTATGAAAGGCTTGATATTTTTTTATGTACATTATCTTTGTTTTTCAAACATGATGTATGGTTTTGACATAAGAACAAAAATTTGAGCATGCTATTATAAAATCAATCATATAAATTAAAACTAAAGAAGTTTTAGGTATCTATAAGAATCATTCAAAATTATGTTCAATGAAACCTTGCTTAATGTTGTAATGAAAATATTAAAGTTTTGATACCATGATATAACGATTTTATGCATAAAATTTTAAAGTTATACATGATGATTTTTGTGATTTATTGGTCTTGATGGTTTTATGATGAAATTTATTTTTTCGATCCTAAACGTTGATGCATGTTTTTATTTGACATAAATGAAAAAGCATGCTAACATGAAATCAATCACTTAAAATGAAACACTTAAAAAAAGGAAAAATATATTATCAATGAAATCATGAATCTATTTATGTTATGAATTTTGTGAACCTTAAAAATGATTTTGATGATTTAAATTTGAAATGAGTTTTATCAAAATCATGATCTTGATTTCTTGGAATAACATAAGATTTCCTTTGACGATCATTTTGATTATTTAAAAGAAAATTTGTCGAAATGATTCATGGAATTTTGGATTCATAAATTGATCCTTCATTTGTTTATGAGATGGTTGAAATCTTTGTACCTTTGAATTCTTTCCCTTCTCCTTTCGATTTTTAAATTTATACATGTTACATGTTGAAGATTTGAAACCATGTTTTGATATCATGCATACCCAAGAAATGTTGATTTGACAAATTGAATGAATTGAAAATGAATGATGAATTTTCTCTTGAATATTACTTGTGATATTTTTTATGAATCATTATCTTGATTTCTCAATATTTGATATATGAAATTTTATAATGAATCAAGATTTTTCTTTAATCAATCTCCTAAGATTTTCTTTTGATTATTTATGAGGAGGTTCTTCAAATAGAAATCATGCCTTTTGGTATACACATATTCTAATCCTTCATGATATGATTTTTATGCAATTGCTTGTGTTCATAAAAATATTCATCTCATCACCCAATTAATTCTTCTTGATATTCCTAATATGATGAAATGAAATTATGCATGGAATACAAATGAGAAGTTAATTATCATGCATGATAGGATGTAATGAACTTTAACATTTAGATACCATCATTTGAAAAGCTATGATCATGTTGCCAAAATAATGTATCATGAATGCTTAAATATCATGTATAATATGCTCATAATGATGATTGATTTATTTGTATCATGCATGAAAAATGAAAGGTATAGTTTTGAAATTGTGCAATTTGAAAATATGATGATGAATCTTGTGATTTACGTATTATTGATTTTTATCAAAATGAAAGTGCCTTATTGATCTTTATTGTAATAAATCTTACACTTTCGGTTTTAAATATGATACATGTTTTTTATTTGGCATAAATGAAATAAAATCATATGAATTGAAACAACTAAAATGAGGAAAATGTATTTTTTTTTAAAAAAAATATTTTTCTCTATCTTATTGATCTCATGATGTGTAGACTAAAATAATGATTGGAATATTGATGTAATTATAAATGATGATTTGATAATATGCATGAAATACTCTTGATATTATTTTGATACATAAAAATGAAAAGTTTTGATCATGCATGGTAGGATATAATTTGACAAGTTGATACCATCATGATATGAAACATTTATGATTTACAATGATCCATGCAATACTTGTGCTTTCTAATTATGATGTGAGGTATTGCATATGATGTAAATCATGATTTAAAATACTATGAATTGTTGCTAAAATGATGTATTATAAATGTTGATTTAATGTTTTGTGTCATGAATGCTCTAAATGATGAATGTTTGGTATCATGATCAAAATGTTTATAAATAGTTAAAAATTTTAGTATCATGTATGATATCCTCATAATGTTGATCGATTTATTCAATATCGTGCATGAATGAAATATAAGGTTTTTGAAAATGTGCATATTCTAATTTGAAAATATAAAGATGCACAAATAAGATTGATACTTACCTTTGTTATAATTGATGTAAAGGGTCTTCCCTTCTTTTTGACAATGACAAAGGGGGAGATAGCTAATTTGCACAAGTCAAGAAGATGTAAAAACTTGATTGCTAGCTTGCCTATCTTAAGTAGCAAAGATTGCTAACTTGCTTATTTCAAGAAGCAAAAGTTGTCTTCTTGAACATCACTATCTTGCCTATCTCAATAAGCAAAGAATTGCTATCTCAAAAGAAGCAAAAATTATAAAACTTAGAAAACTTGCAATATAATTGCTCTTGCCATGCTTTGTATCAAAAATAGGTTGATATCCTTAAAAGCATCGCATTAAATTTTTTAGTATCGCAATGTATCACATGTATCGCAAATTGAAATTTTTGAGACTATTATCATATCATGTTTAACAATTGATGTCTTTCATGACATGATTTCTTTGCATTTTTATCTTGTATGTATCATGCGATGATTGAAATATTGATTGATGCAAATTCATAATTTATCATTGGTTCCTCTCCTTTTCGGCAATGACATAGGGGGAGAAAGATTGCTAGCTCAAGGCAAATGCTGGCTAGCTTGTACTCTTCCCTACTTTCGACAAAAACAAAGGAGAGAAAGCTTTTGCTAGTTAGAACATGCAAAGAAAAGCAAAGTGCAATCTTGCACAAGAAGCAAGTGTTGAATTGCCATGATTGAACTTAAGAATCTTACTATGCTTTTGTGCTTATATGTTGTGATGAAAATCTAGCTTCACGTTACAAAAACTTGAATATCTTTTAAAATAGCTAGAGCTACTTCTCCTTTTTGTTGATGACATAGGGGGAGAAGTATATTGATGACTTCATGCATTGAATTAAATATTTTATATATTTGCATGATGGTTTAAATGTTTTTCATAACATGTGATGAATGTTGCTTGGATTTGGGATAATCCAAGTGTTCTATCAATGACATATTGATAGGGGGAGTTTGGTTAAATTCCGGGGAGTTAAGGTTAACTCCGGTAGTCATCAATTAGTTGTCATCATCAAAAAGGGGGAGATTGTTGAATCTCGGATTTTGATGATGAAACTAATTGATTGTGTTTAGATGTTTTACTGCATTTTGAGTGATGCAGGTCTACTCGATCAGGATTAGACAGTTGACGCAAGAGGACTTGACGTTGCGCCGGAGGAGATCACGTTAGGATATTGGACGGTAGAACGCTTCGGACGTCGAGCATCGAGCCAAGGAGAGCGGAATTGCACCAAGGATATCGGGGTTGCGGAGGTCAATCACCGATTGGGCAACAACCCGCAAGAGTGGATGATGCACTGAAGAATCGGACGAAGCGCCAACCAATGACGTGCCGGGCAACAGAATGTCAATTCGCGTTGTAATAATTGTCTAGATCGGAGTAGAGTTTTGGCTTGTGTATGCAGGATTAACTACGATATTGATGAAGACATAAAGCGAAACAAAGTGTCAGAGTCAAGCGCGAAGGATTCGTTGGGAGTTCGAGAGTCCGACGGAAGTCTGAAGGTTCATCGGGAATGCTGCCGGAACTAGCCGAGAATGAGTAGGGAGCTTGCCGAAGGGTTTTCGGAAGCTCATCAGAATGTACGTCAGAAGTTCACGGAGCTCACCGAGAAAGATCATAGCTTGCCGAAGAAGCTCATCGGAACTCGCCAAGATCAAATCGTGAAGTCTAGGAGCTTGCCGGGAGTCCGCAGAATGGTTTCCGAGAGTTTCTCGGAAGATCGTCGGAAGAAGTCTTGACTTGTGGACTTTGTAATAGCTTAGAAAATGTCTTTAAATTTGTAGTTAGCATGTTAATTAGGGTTAGGATTAGGTGTTAATCTTATAACCCAAGTAGGGGCCAATTGGGCCCAAGTTCGGACTGGTTTGGGCCAAGTTTGGAGCCCAACTAGTGAGCTGAAATAGCCAAGCGGTGGCACTGCCGGTCTGGGCGGTGGCACCGCCCAGCACCCGAGAGCCAGGCGGTGGCACCGCCCAGTACATTGTCAGTGTCACAACTGACAGGCGGTGGCACCGCCACTGATAGGCGGTGGCACTGCTAGCTTCGGGAACCGAAGAGAATTCAAATTTTGGAGCCCAAATTTGAATCCTCTTAAGGCCTATAAATACCCCTCTATTCTCAACTGAGATTACAACCTTTTGAGAAGCTAGAAGTTGAGAAAATATTTAGGAAAAGTCTTGTTGTCAATAGCTTGAGTGTTCACCTCCTTTCTTTTCATTGAAATCTTTGTAAAAGGGTGAACCACTTGTAAGAGATTGTAAGAGGGGTGTAAGAAGGAGGTTGATCTTCGCCTAGTAAAGGAAGATCGTTAGTGGATGCCGGTGGCCTCGACGGAAGAGGAATCGGAGGAGTGGATGTAGGTCACGATTGACCGAACCACTATAAACTACTGTCTTCTCTGGTTTGCATTTACTTCTTGCTATTACTTTACTGCAAACCCCTTCAATAGCTTACTACCTTCAATACTTTTCCCTACGCTGAAATTTTGTAAGAGTGTGAACCACTTGTAAAGGTTGTAAGAGGGGTGTTTGTCCTTCCCCTTCAAAGTGATTTGCTAGTGGAAGTTGGGGGTCTCATCGAAGAAGGCTTTGCAAGTGGATGTAGGTTATTTTGACCGAACTACTTTAAATCTGCGTGTTCCTTGAATGTGTGACTTGTTATTTTTCTGTAATCATTATCTACATAGAAGCAATTTTTTGTTCTTCACTTTACTCTTGTTACTATCGAACGAAATCTCCTCGCATTTTATGGAATCAGTTTCAAACCTACTAGTTTTAATCCGCTGTACTAATTCACCCCCCCCTCTTAGTGCCGCTCCGATCCTAACACTTTCAATATGAATCTCATGATATAAATGTAAGACATGATTTCATATGATCATGAGATGAAACGACAACCAATCTAAAAACTTTCATATTGCGATATTCTCAAAAAGTTTTGCGATGCATATAAGACATTTGCCTTACACAACATATTAGCTTTTGCAATTCATATAAGTCATGCTATCACATTGCATATAAGACATTTTTGCGATGCATATAAGACATTTGCCTTACACAACATATTAGCTTTTGCAATTCATATAAGTCATGCTATCACATTGCATATAAGACATTTTTGCGATGCATATAAGACATTTTTGCGATGCATATAAGACATTTTTGCGATGCATATAAGACATTTTTGCGATGCATATAAGACATTTTTGCGATGCATATAAGACATTTTTGCGATGCATATAAGACATTTTTGCGATGCATATAAGACATTTTTGCGATGCATATAAGACATTTTTGCGATGCATATAAGACATTTTTGCGATGCATATAAGACATTTTTGCGATGCATATAAGACATTTTTGCGATGCATATAAGACATTTTTGCGATGCATATAAGACATTTTTGCGATGCATATAAGACATTTTTGCGATGCATATAAGACATTTTTGCGATGCATATAAGACATTTTTGCGATGCATTTGCGATGCATATAAGACATTTGCCTTACACAACATATTAGCTTTTGCAATTCATATAAGTCATGCTATCACATTGGCACAAGTCATCAATCTTTTGCTCATTCTTCTCCCCCTTTGTCATCAACAAAAAAGAGATGAGACTTTAAGCGTACAATTTGTGATCATAAAAACATTAGAAAAGGAATTCAGCATTAAGATCGATCATACAAAATTCATCTCATTAGAAAAATTCAGCATTCATACAAAAAGGAGATGGCAAAAAAAATTAACAAAGCTTCAACTTGGCATTAAGATTAATCATACAAAGATCGCATGTCAAGGTAGCAGAATAAGAAGGTATTTCGATTAATCCTTAGGAGGAGATTCATAGTTCTTATACATGACATCTATCTTTTGATTCATTTGTTGTAGTTCTCTCAAAATTTCAATTTGCTGTAATTGAATTTGCTCTTGCTGTGATTTGAGTTGCTCTTGTTGTGATTTGATCTGATGTAATTCTGCCATAATGAGATCTTTAGAAGATGAAGCAGAAGCTGATTCTAAAGGTGCTGCACCAAAGGGACTAGGAGGAGGAGATTCATTTCCCCTAAAAATTGGTGTTTCGGGGTGTCTACTGGTGGGGGAACTGGATCAGTCCTTCTAAGTTGCCTAACCCATATACCATTGCTAAAAGTGCACCTAAGTCTTTTGAGTAGGTTTCTATTGATAGTGGTAAATCTATCAACTTGAATTATTTCTTCATCGGGTGAGACACAAATATTATGGGCAAGTATTAATCGAGTAATATTATGTCTTTAGCTATTATGTCCTGCATATGTTACCGGATTAAGTATCCAAAACAATTATGTTGGCCGGTCATAATCCAATACATAGTGCTTAGCTCTATTTGACTAATTTCATCATGATGAAATTGTTTGGGAAGTAGTACGCTAGTCATGATGTGATGAAGAAATTTAGAGTTGAAGGGCAATAAGTGCTCACAACTTTTGGGAATCATGCGTAGGTTCGGATTTGCAAATATGGTTTCTAAGGCTTCGGAGTAGGTTACTCATATTGCATTAATATCTCATTTATTTCTAAAATAATAGCCCCTATCCTTTTTGGTAATTCCAATTAATTTGCATATAGTGCTATCAAAGATTTGAATTTGTGTTCCTAAGAGGTAGGTAGTTAATCTATCATTGTCCACACATAAGTTTGCGTAAAATAACCTAACTAACCTAGGATAAATTGGTTCATTGATTTATAGGAGAGGTAAGACATCTAAATGTGCAAACCATCTAATGGGTTCTAGGTTTCCAAGTTCATCTAGATCAACATGTTTGTCCTCATGTATTGTTCTTGTTTCGAAATTAAAAAACCTAAGAGCTACTTCATTGGATCTAAAAAGGTTTTGGTCTTAGGAATCTCCTTCCACCCTCTTCCCTTTTGTTCTTGATGATCTCTTAGGAGCCATATCTAATCAAGATGATAGATCAAGAAAAAATATAAAGAATAAGCCAAATAATGAGAGGAAGAAAGAAAGATTTCAGATTTTACCTTATGGAGATTTCCTTGGGAGGTAGAGAGCTTGATCCAACAAGAATCCCTCTCTTAGGCTTCTAGAGGTTAGAATGAGGGTGAGAGAGGTTTAGATGGTTTTGTGGGAGTTCTAGGGAGGGTTCTTACGAGTTGGGGGCGGTTCCATCGCCGACCCTAACTTTTCTACTTATATGAGGATTCTCGAGCGGTGCCACCGCTAATTTGAGTGGTGCCATCGCTGGCGTGCCAAATTTTTTTTTTTTCTTTCCCTCCCCTTATTTTAGTTTTTAGAGGTGTTTGACTCAAGATGGGATAGGGTATTGGATTGCTCTTTAAGTTGTTATTTGGAATTAAAAAAAAAAAAGTTCAAATCCACGAGAACCGGAAAGAGGATGAAAATTTTCAGAAAATACATTCAATCAAGCTTATTCACAAGGACAATTTAACATACCTAGTTCCCTTCTAATAAAGTCAAATTGATATTCATTTAAGGCTTTTGTAAAAATGTCTGCTAATTAATGCTTTGTGTTAATAAACTCTAGAATGACATTATTGTTAAGGATATGATCTTGTATAAAATGATACATAATGTTGATATGCTTAGTTCTAGAGTGTTGAATTGGATTTTTGGTAAGACAAATGACACTTGTATTATCACATTTTTATGGGAATGTTCTTCAAGTAAATTTCATAGTCTTCCAATGTATTCTTCATCCAAACAACTTGTACACAGTATGCACTTGCAGTTATGTATTCGGCTTCCACCATAGATAGTGCAACCAAATTTTGTTTCTTGGAAGTCCAAGAAACAAGTGCATGTCCTAAAAATTGGCATGTTCTGGATGTGCTTTCTCTATCTATCCCGCATCTGCCAAAATCGGCATATGCATAAGCTATTAAATCAAATTTATTAGATTTCGGATATCACAATCCTAAATTGGGAGTTCCTTTAAGATATCTAAAAATTCTTTTAACACTTTTAAGATGAGATAATTTAGGATTAGATTGGAACCTAGTGCAAAGTCCTACACTAAACATGATATCTGGTCTAGTCGCAGTAAGGTAAAGTAGACTACCTATTATTCCCCTATATGTTTTTTGATCAAAGTTTTCACTATTTTCATCTATATCTAACTTAGTGGAAGTATTCATAGGAGTGTTTATCACTTTTGAACCATCCATGTTAAATCATTTTATCAATTCTAATGTATATTTAGATTGATTAAGAAATATACAATCACTAAGTTTTTTAATTTACAATCATAAAAAAAAGGTCGATTCACCCATTAGACTCATTTCAAATTCATGACTCATGCACTTGGCAAATGATTCATATAGTGATTCATCCGAAGAACCAAAAATAATATCGTCAACATAAATTTGCATAATAAGAAAATTATTTTCAAAGTGTTTGATAAACAATGTAGTATCAACCTTGCCTTTGGTAAAATTATTTAAAATAAGAAAGAAACTAAGCCTTTCATACTAAGCTCTAGGAGATTATTTCAAGCCATAGAGAGCTTTAGTCAATTTGAATACATGATTAGGAAGAAGAGAATTTTCAAATCCGGGAGGTTGTTCGACGTATACTTCTTCGGAAATAAAACCATTCAAGAAGGCACTTTTGACTTCCATTTGAAATAGTTTAAAATCATTAATACTAGCATAAGCAAGGAGCATCCTAATGGCTTCTAACCTTGCCACAGGAGCGAAGGTTTCTTCGTAGTCGATACCTTCTTCTTGGTTGAAACCTTTGGCCAATAGTCTAGCCTTGTTTCTAACCATGATACTGCATTCATCTTGTTTGTTTCTAAAGACCCATTCCTTAGGTAAGGAAGAAGATGCATCCAAGTTGCTATTTTGAGGAGGGGGTTCATCTAAATTCAAATTATCAAAACCAAGATCATCATCAAAATCATTTTTATTTAACTCGAAAAATTTATTAAAAATTACATGAATAGACTCTTCTATAACTAAGGTTCTTTTGTTAAAAACACAAAAAGCCTTAGAAACAGAAGAGTAACCAAGAAAGATGCCTTCATCGGATTTGGCATCAAATTTCCCTAAGGCATTCTTTTCATTCAAAATAAAGCATTTGCAATCGAAAACTTTAAAATAAGAAACATTTGGTTTTTTATTATTCCATAATTCATAAGAAGTTTTTGATAGAGATGGTCTTATTAGAACCCTATTCATGACGTAGCAAGCCGTATTAACGGCTTCGGCCCAAAAATACTTAGGTAGACTATGTTCATTCAATATAGTTCTTGCCATTTCTTGTAGATTTTTATTTTTTCTTTCAACTACTCTATTTTGTTGAGGATTTCTCGGAGTGGAGAAGTTATGGTTATATCCATTAGATTCACAAAAACTTTGGAAGTCACGGTTCTGAAATTCGCCACTATGATCACTCTGAATTATGAAATCATGAAGCCTTTTTCGTTTTGAGTAAGTTTACAAAATTTAGAGAAACATTTGAAATAATCACTTTTGTGAGCCAAGAAATAGGTCCAAGTGTATCTACTATAGTCATTTATAATTACAAAGACATATTTGCTTCCTCCTAGACTCGTCATGTCAATTGATCCAAATAAGTCCAAATGGATCAATTGTAATGGTCTAGTGGTGCTAATTTGATTTTTTGGTTTGAAACTAGTTTTTATTTATTTACCTAGTTGACACGCATCACATACTTTGTCCTTAACAAACTTCATATTGGGAATCCCTCGTACTAATTCTCTAGATGAGATCTTAGATATTAGTTTCATACTTGCATGGCCTAATCTCCTATGCTAAAGCCAAGCATCATCATTTAAAGCGGAGAAGCACATTTCATTACTTAGTTCATCAAGGTTGATGGTGTAAACATTATTTTATTTAAAAGCAATCATTGACATGTTATTGTTTGGTTTTTCAATAATACATATATTAGATTCAAATCTAACAATATAACCTTTATCACATAATTGACTAATACTTAAGATATTATGTTTTAATTCATCAACTAGTAATACATCATCAATTGAAAAACTTAATTTGTTACCTATGGTTCCCTTGCCAATGATTTTGCTTTTGTTGTTATCTCCGAAGGTGACGTACCCTTCTTCTTTGCTAGTGAGCATAGAGAAATGAGATGGATCTCCAATCATATGTCTTGAGCATCCAGTATCAAGATACCATCTTTTACTCCTAGCTTATGGGTTTGTCTACAAAAAAGAATGTTTTTAGGTACCCATTTGATTTTGGGTGCCTCAAAAATGATCTACCAATTTTGTTATTCATCATTGAACTATTTATAGTTCCTTTATCATCCACATATCAACTTATGTGGACTAATTTTCCTAAATGGACATTTGTAAGCAACATGTCCGGATTTGCAATAAAGTTATATTTCAAATGAGGTGAAACATGTAATGTGGGTCCTTTAATGAAAGTGGTAGGATTTTGGTGAGATCCTCTCACAAAACCAATTCTACTTCTATTTACGACGTGACCCTTGTTTGCAAGGATCATGTCCAAGCCCTTGCTACCGACCTTAAACTTGTTTAAGGTCTTTTTAAGTAACAAATTTATTCTCTAGATGAGATCTTAGATATTAGTTTCATACTTGCATGGCCTAATCTCCTATGCTAAAGCCAAGCATCATCATTTAAAGCGGAGAAGCACATTTCATTACTTAGTTCATCAAGGTTGATGGTGTAAACATTATTTTATTTAAAAGCAATCATTGACATGTTATTGTTTGGTTTTTCAATAATACATATATTAGATTCAAATCTAACAATATAACCTTTATCACATAATTGACTAATACTTAAGATATTATGTTTTAATTCATCAACTAGTAATACATCATCAATTGAAAAACTTAATTTGTTACCTATGGTTCCCTTGCCAATGATTTTGCTTTTGTTGTTATCTCCGAAGGTGACGTACCCTTCTTCTTTGCTAGTGAGCATAGAGAAATGAGATGGATCTCCAATCATATGTCTTGAGCATCCAGTATCAAGATACCATCTTTTACTCCTAGCTTATGGGTTTGTCTACAAAAAAGAATGTTTTTAGGTACCCTAAATCTCATTAATTAAATCACATACCTCTTCTCCTAAAGTCATTAGCATGAAGTTTGCCTCCTCTTTGTTGCTAGCTTCTTCACTTTCGGAATCACTTGAATCGTCCCAAGTCACTTTTAAAGCTTTCTTCTTCGGTTGCTTCTTCCTGGCTTGGGAGCATTCATTTTTGAAGTGTCCCGGCTCTTGCATTCGTAGCATATTACTTGGTCCTTTTTATGTTAAAGTTTATTTTTTATGTTATTTTTAAATTTATTCTTTCTTATAAATTTTTTAAAATTTTGAGTTAAAAGTGCAATGTCATCGTCACTATCCTCATCACTTTATGTTCCTTTCAAGTGGTCTTCTTGTGATGTAAGTGTCATATCTTTCCTGTTCTTTGGAATAGGGTTCTCGAGCTCTTCATGAGCATGGCACGTCATTTCATAGGTCATTAGAGACCCAATAAGTTCTTCGAGAGGAAATATTTTAAGGTCCTTGGCCTCTTGAATGGCCGTAACTTTTATATCCCAACTCTTTGGAAGGGATCTTGAGATTTTAGTTACTAGTTCAAAGTTAGAAAATATGTTACTAAGAGCTTTGAGTCCATTGATGACATTCGTGAAACGAGTGTACATGTTTCTGATGGACTCACTTGGTTTTATTTGGAAAAGTTCATAAGAGTGCATAAGAATGTTGATTTTGGATTCTTTCACTCGGCTAGTGCCTTCATGAGTGACCTCAAGAGTTCTTCAAATATCAAAAGCCAAATCACAAATTGAAACACGATTAAATTCATTTTTGTCCAATGCACAAAACAAGGCATTCATAGCCTTTGCATTTAAAGCAAAAACCTTCTCCGATTCATCACATTCGCCCATCAGAAGAGAAGATTTTTTAAATCTATTTTCGATAATAGTCCAAAGCTCAAAATCCATGGAAATGAGGAAGATCCTCATTCGAGTCTTCCAATACGTGTAATCCGACCCATTAAACATAAGCGGATTTGTAATAGAATGACCCTCATGCATGCCAGAGTAAGTCATCTCTCTTAGGTATTAAACCAAATATGAGAGTGAGCCTAGCACTGATACCAATTGTTAGGATCGGAGCAGCACTAAGAGGGGGGGGGGGGGGGGGGGGGTGAATTAGTGTAGCGGATTAAAACTCGTATGTTTGAAAATGATTTCGTAAATGTGTAGAGATTTCGATACGATAAGGAATGACTTAGTAAAAGTAGTTCGAGTAAAGTAAGGAGATGAAAACCAAAAGCTTGCTACTATGTAAATAAAGGTTTTAGAAAATTAAACACTCACACATTTAAGGAACACACCAATTTAAAGTAGTTCGGTCAAATGACCTACATCCACTTGCGAAGTCTTCTTCAATGAGGCTCCCAACTTCCACTAGCAAATCACTTTGAAGGGGGAGGACCAAATACCCCTCTTACAACCTTTTTACAAGTGGTTCACACTGTTACAAATTTTTCAAAGAGAAAGAGGGAGGTGAACACTTAAGCTATTGAAAACAAGACTTTGCTAAGGACTTGTCAGTGGCGGTGCTACCGCCTATTAGTGGCATTGCTACCGCCTGTCAATGTCAATTTGATTGTGTATTAGTGGTGCCACCGCCCGACCTTTCGGGTTTTGGGTGGTGCCACCGCCCGACCTTACGGGTCACTAGTTGAGCTCCAAATTTGGTCCAAACCAGCTCATATTCGGGCCCAATTGGCCCCTGACAAGGTTATAAGATTAACTCTTAATCCTAACCCTAATTATATGTAAACTATGAAATTAAGACATAGTCCTAAGCAGGTTTTTAACCGGTAACGTCGAGTTTCCTTCCGACGAGCTTTCCGGCGATCTTCCGACGGACTTCCAATGCACCCTCGGATTTCTTCCAGCGGACTACCAACAGGCTCCCGGTCTTGTGGCGAGTTCAACAAGTCTTTGGCAAGTAGCTAAACCTTCTTGGTGATCTCTGCGAACCTCTGATGATCTCTCTGGTGGACTTCCAAAACCTTCGGCAAGTCCCTGATTTCTTCTCGGTTGGTTCCAGTAGCACTTCCGATGAATCTTCGGACTCTCAGCGGACTCTTGAACACCCATCGAACTTGACTTCGGTAGACTTGCTTTATGCCTTCAAGCTATCGTAGTTAATCCTGCACACTTAACTCATTAATATGGATAGATCAACTAACCTATCAATTGATTTCATCATCAAAATATGAGATTCAACACCATCAACTTCTCCCTTTTATTTTCATCAAAACTTTGCAAGAAAATCAATTGAGAACCAATTTTGAATATAGTTAAAAATGATAAAAGAGTTCCATTAAATTATGCTTCAATTTTTACAAAAATCAAGATATTCATGTGAAATCAATTCCTCATTCTTGCAAGTGTTCATCTCATAAAAAAGTTCTTCCTTCATTAAGAAGGAATTCATGTGAAAGAATCATCATAGGAAGGATAAAAGAAATTCTGAGAATTAATTTTCATAATGAGAGGAGCGTCACATCAAAACCATTTCTCAATAAAAAATCACAAAGGATAAATTTGAGAGATGCATTTGTCGATGAAATCTAAGAAGTGGTTGAGTGTATCAAAAGTGATGGAGCAAGGTATGAAGTGAACTTGATATTGCATAAACTCCATTCAAGAAGATAGTCTAAAAAAGAAATATAACAACTCATGCATTCGGACAAATTAACATTCCTAACTCTTTTCTAATAAAATCAAATTGTTCTTCACTTAAAGGCTTTGTAAAAATATCGACTACTTGATGTTTTGTAGCAATAAACTCTAAGATTACATCATGATTAGTGACATGATCTCGTATAAAGTGATGCTTAATATCAATATGTTTTGTTCTAAAGTGTTGAATGGGATTCTTTGTTAAACATATTGCACTTGTGTTATCACATTTTATAAGGATATTTTTAAGATGAATCTTATAATCCTCTAAAGTGTTTTTCATCCACACAACTTATGCACAGCATGCACTAGCTGCAATGTACTCGGCTTCGGTTATAGATAGTGCAACTGAATTTTGTTTCTTGGAAGTCCAAGAAACAAGTGCGTATCCTAAAAATTGACATATTCCTGATATGCTTTTTCTATCTAATCTACATCCAGCAAAATCCGCATCAGCATAAGTAATTAGCTCAAAGTTCTCAGATTTTGGATACCATAATCCTAGATTTATGGTTCCTTTAAGATATCTAAGTATTCTCTTAACTGCTTTAAGATGAGTGATAGAACCCTTGTAGATTCTAAGCTTGGGGTTGATCTCTTTAGGGGATCAGCCTCCTGGAACTCTATAGGGGTTCCTTCCTCCAAGTTGCTGCTCAAAAGCTATAAAAAATATTCATCTATTGCCTATGAAAAGAGGAGGAATACATGACTATTTATAGGGCTTCTAAACCTTAACTCCTAATAGGACTCCTACTCAAGACTCCTACTTCTAATTAACTCATAATAGGACTCCTACTCAAGACTCCTATTCCTTTTCAACTTCTAATTCTTCTCTAAGAAATAACCTCCTAACCCTAGCCGGCCTCTTCACCTTTTTAATAGGGGTCGGCTTAGGTAGGTTTTATATGAATGTCCCTCTCAATTAGGACTCTCCTAGCTAAAGTCCTAACAGACCCGCCCTCTTTAAATCAGCCTTGTCCTCGAGGCTGACGATTCATGAATTCTGGGAATTTGATCTTCAAGTCGTCATAGTTCTCCCAAGTGGCTTCTTCTATCAGTAGGTTCGCCCACTATATTAGCACTTCATTAGTGGGTTGTCGTCGTCGAGTCATGATTCGTCGATCAATAATGGCACTTGGTTAGATTTTGAGTTCTCCTTGAGTAGTCATATTTGGTGGGTGGCTTTAGGCTGTCTCCAAGCACCTATTTACAACTTCCGTCTGGCTGTCGGTTTGTGGGTGATATGCCATACTCCTTTTCAATTTAGTACCCTGCATATGGAATAACTTTGTCCAAAATCTGCTCGTGAAGATGCAAGTAGAATTTGTCATAAGCACAATGCGTCCTCTATAGTGTAATTCTTTTGAGTCCCAATTGTAATGAGCCACGGAGCTTGATGCTTCCTCCAATTTTTTTATGATCTTACTGGTCTCTGGATTTTCCTGCCATTCTATCATAATATCCTCAAGGAAGTTACTGGTCGGAAGTGAAACGACCGAAAATTCAACTTGCTCGGGTAGCTGCGAAAGCGCATCTGCAACAACATTCTCTTTCCCCTTTTTGTAAGTTATTTCATAATCAAATCCAAGAAGTTTTGTTACCCATTTTTGCAGCTCAGGAGATGATATCTTTTGCTCCAAAAAGTACTTGAGGCTTTTATGGTTGGTTTTAATTTGAAATCGTCGACCGATCAAGTAGGGTCTCCACCTCGTTGCTGCGCGCACAATAGCGGGCATCTCCTTATCATATGTTGACATGTTTTGATGGGAGAGAGACAATATCTTACTAGTGTATGCGAGTGGTCGACCATCTTGCATGAGAATGGCTCCAATTCTGACTCTAGATGCGTCGACCTCAATAATGAAGGGTCGGTTGGAATCTGGTAGTGCTAGCACCAGCGTCATCGTCATGGCTACCTTAAGTTTGTCGAAGGCAGCGGAGGCTTTGTCTGACCATTAGAAGATATCTTTTTTCAGTAAGGAAATAAGTGGTGCACTGATCTTTTCATAGTTTTTCATGAACTTGCGATTGTAGCCTATTAAACCGAGAAAGCCATGTAGCAATTTTATGTTCCACGAGGTCAGCGAATTCTGCATTGCTCCAATTTTGGAGGGGTCCACTGCCACACCTTCCTCTGATATGATATGCCCATGATATTCTACCTTCTGGCAAAAATTCATAGTGGTCGTTGTGTGTTCAAAAGGCGGTTATCGATATGTCTTCTTTGCACACTCATATTTGATGATACCCGGATCGAAGGTCCAACTTTGTGAAGATTTGTGCTCCCTTTCATCTAGCAATTCATCTGCTATTGGAATAGGGTATTTATCCTTGATGGTTATGCTATTGAGGGTTTGGTAATCAATGCACATTCGCCATGTTTCATCCTTCTTTCGTACGAAGAGCATCGGTGAAAAGTAGGGGCTGCAACTTGGCCGAATAACTCCTATTTCGGGCATCTCTTTTATAATCCTTTCTATTTCATCCTTCTGCAGATATGAATGTTGATATAGCCAAGTATTTGCAAGAGGTTTGCCCAGAAGAATCGGTATACAATGATCATACCGATGGGCAAGAGGTAGGTTGCGTGGTTCGTCAAATATACTGAAAATTCAGCAAGCAAAGGAAGTAGATTTGGATCTTCAAATTCTATTGGCTCTCCCTTAGTTTGCTGCTCAAGTTGTACTAAAAAGCCGCTGCATGCTTTATGCAAAACCTTCTCCATTTGTTGTATGCAAATCGTCATTACGTCGCCCCCATGTTTCCCGTGTAGAATCACCTGTTTCCCTTTACTGTAAAATCTCAAAATTAGTTTCATAAAATTTCAAGAAACATTACCTAATGTTGTCAACCATTCAATTTTGAGCATAGCCTCATGATCATCAAGAGGAAGGAGGAAGAAATCTGCAATTATCTCTTGGTCCTGCAGTAACAGTTTCTCCCGCGGGCGCCTACGATCACACTTCAAAATCCATCCGTTGGTGAACTTGACGTCAAACCTATTGTAATAATCGATAGGTAAGGCCATCCGAACAGCAACTTTACTATCTAGGAAGTTATTAGTGCTACCCGTGTCGATGAGAACAGTGATTGATTGTTGTTTGAGAAGGCCTTCAACTTTCATCGTTTGCGGGTTTGAGTAGCCGGCTAGTGCATGTACCGTAACTTCGATCGGTTGTGGCTCTTCTTCTGCATCTTCCTTTTCATTATCAAGGCTCTCTTCTAGATGTTCAATGACCTCTTCTTCTACTGGTTCAATCATAAGAAGTCTCTCTTTTCTACAGTGATGCTTGCGGCTCCACGGCTCATCGCGGTGCCAACATAACTCCTTCGTAGATCGCTCCTGAAGCTCTTCTCTTGTCATCATTTTTAGTGCAGGGACTCAGTTGATAGTAGGGGGGGTTGAGGGCTTCTGCATTATAGGTCGAGAAGCGATCCTAGTCCTATGAGCTTCATGGTTCAATCACTCCTCTTGATGTCGTGCGAAAGAGATGGCTGCCATAAGCGTGTACGGTTGGCGTGCTTGAACTTCTCCCCGGATCTCTGGCTTCAAGCCCTTAATGAAGTTCCCTAATAGTTGTTTTTGAGACTAATCATAAGTTTGATTAGATAACCTTTCAAACCTGGTTTGGTACTCCTTAACGGTAGAGGTTTGTCGGATCTTTGCTAGAGGTTTGTCAATATTCTCGTAATCGGTTGGTCTGAACCGGATCAATAGTCCTTCTTTGAATTGTCACCATGAGAGGACTCCATAAGTATATTTAAACCAATTAAACCACTGTATGGCATCCCCTTCAAGATGTATAGCTGCAATTTCTACCATAGATGCATCCGCAGTTTTGTGGTACCGAAAATATCGCTCCGCGCGTGAGATCCAACCAATTGGGTCTCCTTCCCATCTAGGGAAGTCCACCCTCATGCGTAGATAGTTCGAATCAATCATAGAGCCTCCCCTCCCTTGGAAGTCATCTCTTCGGGCTTGGTACGATTGGGCAGAGCTCTCTCCTTGATGTGATTTCTTCGGGCTTAGTGGTCGGCCCAATCTGAGTTCGGTAAAGAGCGTCCGAATCTTATCCTCCATTTGTGCCTCGAAGGCTTTGAATTTAGCATTGATTACCACCTTAGTTGCCATAGTACATGCCTCCAAATCTGTGATATTAAGATCTCTCTTTTGTTGTCGGGTTAAAGGCATGTATAGGTTGAGAGAAGTGGTGGTCGAAAGGGTTGGTGGATTGATGGATGTAGGCTACGGTTTAGGCTTGTTTTGTGGCTGTTTTGGGTGTAGTTTGAGGGTGTGGTTTGGTGGAGTTTTAGGGCTATGGATGAAAGTTTTAGATCTGTGGTAGATGGCAGTAAAGGTTTGATAGAAATCAGTGGAAGTTTGCTGCAGGATTGTGTTGTCTTGTAAGAGCAGAATTTTCGTCGAAGAAACAGCAGTTTCTCAACAAAATTTTCACAAAAAACTTGAGAGATTTGAGGAGGGAATTGATAACAAAATCTCAGTGTATATGACAGTAAGTATGTCCAATTTAATCAAGAAAATTTTGGTAGTATAACAGCAAAGAAATTGGTGCAAGTTGTGATAGCAGAATTCTCGTCGAAAAATTTCAGCGGTATGCGACGAAAATTTACAGCAACACAAAATCGTTTTTAGAGGTGAATTCCTTAATAGATCAATCTTAGATGGAAGCCAAGATGATCTATGAAATATATAAGAAATTTTGTTCAAAAAGATTGCAAATAGATCGGTTAAGGCAATAATATGCTGCTGAAATTTTCTGCAGCACAGATTTTCAAGTGTCACAGATTGGACGTAAAATATCAGTAGTTTATATTAATAATTTTTTGATGAAACTAAAGGAAAATCCACTGTTATGAAGTGTTAAATCTATCATAAAAATTTCATAGAGATTTGGATAGAAAAATATAGTAGCAAGATTAAACAATTTGTTCTATGCGGTTGGAATTTCACAGTGCAGATTTTCAAGTATAGCAGTTTAGACGTAAAAGATTAATAGTTTATATTAATAATTTTTTGACAAAACCAAAGGGAAATCTGCTATTAGGATGTGTCAAAGCTGTTATAAAAATTTCGTAGAGATTTGGATAGAAAAAATGCAGTAGCAAGATCAAACAAACTGTGTTGTGCGGCTGAAATTTTACAGTGCAGATTTTCAAGTACAGCAGATTAGATGTAAAAGATCAATGGTTTATATTGAGAATTTTTTGATAAAACCAAAGGGAAATCTGCTGTTAGGAAGTGTCAAATCTGTCATAAAAATTTTGTAGAGATTTGGATAGAAAAAACGCAGTAGCAAGATTAAACAGACTATGTTATGCGGTTAGAATTCTGCAATGTATCTTTCGTCGTAGAGATGAAAATTTTACGGTGAAAAGTTTATGCAGCAATATAGGAACAAATTTTTTTTTGGATTTTTGAATAAGGATAACTAAATTGCAGCAGCAGTAAGGTAGGAAACCAGAACCTGTTGCAATTCACGAGGAGATCAAAGGATGATCTGTAGTGGTGGAGATGATGGCGGAATTTAGCGATGATCTTTTAAGCAATTGTGAGAATTGCTTTGGGCGGCTGTGGAGAGATGATGGATGGTTGTGGAAGGGCAGCGAGACGCCAAGAACGCTGCTCTGATACCAAGTGATAGAACCCTTGCAGATTCTAAGCTTGGGGTTGATCTCTTTAGGGGATCAGCCTCCTAGAACTCTATAGGGGTTCCTTCCTCTAAGTTGCTGCTCAAAAGCTACAGAAAATATTCATCTATTGCCTATAAAAAGAGGAGGAATACATGGCTATTTATAGGGCTTCTAAACCTTAACTCCTAATAGGACTCCTACTCAAGACTCCTACTTCTAATTAACTCATAATAGGACTTCTACTCAAGACTCATATTCCTTTTCAACTTCTAATTCTTCTCTAATAAACAACCTCCTAACCCTAGCCGACCTCTTCACCTTTTTAATAGGGGTCGACTTAGGTAAGTTTTACAAGAATGTCCCTCTCAATTAGGACTCTCCTAGCTAGAGTCCTAACAATGAGATATCTTAGGATTAGATTGAAACCTAGCACAAAGTCCTACACTAAACATGATATCCGGTCTAGTTGCGGTGAGGTAAAGTAAACTTCCTATGATACCCCTATAAGCCTTTTGATCAAAGCTTTCTCTATTTTCATCAATTTCTAACTTAGTGGAGGTGCTCATAAGAGTGTTGATAGCCTTTGAGCTATCCATATTAAACATTTTTAGTAAATCTAAAGCATATTTTGTTTGACTAAGAAATATATCATTACTTAGTTGTTTGATTTGTAAGCCCAAAAAGAAAGTTAATTCCCCAATCAAACTCATTTCAAATTCAAGACTCATACCCTTAGCAAATAATTCACATAGAGATTTATTCATAGAACCAAAAATGATATCATTAACATAAATTTAAATAATAAAAAAATTATTTTTAAAATTTTTGATAAACAATATAGTATCGACCTTACTTTTAAAGAAATTATTTAGAATAAGAAAAGAGCTAAGTCTCTCATACCAAGCTCTTGGGGCTTGTTTTAGCCCATAAAGAGCTTTAGTTAATTTAAACACATGATTAGGGAGATTATCATTCTCAAATCCGAGAGATTGTTCAACATATACTTCTTCAGAAATAAAGCCATTAAGAAAAGCACTTTTACTATCCATTTGAAACAACTTAAAATTATTACTACTGGTATAGGCAAGGAGCATCCTTATGGCTTCTAATCGAGCCACAAGAGCAAAGGTTTCTTCGTAATTGATACATTCTTCTTGATTAAAACCTTTGGCCACTAATCTAGCCTTGTTTCTAACCATGATACCAGATTCATCTTACTTATTTCTAAAGACTCATTTAGTACCTATAACAAATGGTCATTTGGCCTAGGAACAAGCTTCCACACCTCATTTTTCTCAAATTGATTTAACTCATCTTGCATTGTGATGATCCATAAATTATCTTTCATGACCTCATCAATGCATTTATGTTCAATTTGGGTGAGAAAAACAGCGTTGACACAAAAATTTTTAAGAGAAGACCGTGTTTGAACCCCTTTAGATATGTCTTATATGATTAGCTCCTTAGGATGAGCATCTACATACTTCCAATCCTTAGGTAAGGATGTTTCGGAAGTAGATGCATCCAAGTTGCTAGATAGAGAAAGGGTTTCATTTAAATTCAAAGTATCAAAATTAACATCATTATCAAAATTATTTTTCTTAATTTCAGAAACCTCATTAAAAATAACATGAATAGATTCTTCTATTATCAAGGTTCTTTTATTAAAAATATGAAATGCTTTAGAAATAGAAGAATAGCCAAGAAAAATTTCTTCATCGGATTTAGTATCAAATTTTCCTTAGGCATCTTTTCCATTCAAGATAAAACACTTACACCCAAAAACTTTAAAATATGAAACATTAGGTTTTTTGTTGTTCCATAACTTATAAGGAGTTTTGGTGAGTAAGGGTCTTACTAGAACTCTATTCATGACATACCATGTCGTGTTTACGGCTTCGGCCCAAAAATATTTGAGTAGACTATATTCATTCAACATGGTTCTTGTCATTTCTTGTAAATTTCTATTCTTTTTTTCTACTACTCCATTTTGTTGAGGATTTCTTAGAGTAGAGAAGTTGTAGTTGTATCCATTAGATTCATAAAATTCTTGAAAATCATGGTTTTGAAATTCACCACCATAATCACTTTGAATTGACGAAATCATAAAACCCTTTTCATTTTGAACAAGTTTACAAAACTTGGAGAAATACCTAAAGCATTCAATTTTGTATGTCAAAAAATAAGTCCATGTGTATCTACTATAATCATCCACGATGACAAATGCGTATTTGCTACCTCCTAGGCTTGATGTAGAAATTGGTCCGAACAAGTCCATATAGATTAATTGCAAAGGTCTAGAGGTGCTTATTTGGTTCCTAGGTTTGAAGCTACCTTTTATTTGTTTTCCTAATTGACATGCATCACACACATTATCTTTGATGAACTTGATATAAGGAATTCCTCTAACAAGTTCTTTAGATGAAATTTGAGAGATTAGTTTCATGCTAGCATGACCTAATCTCCTATGCCAAAGCCAAGCATCATCATTTAAAACCAAAAATATATTTTATTGCAAAGATCATTAATATCGATAGTGTATATACATTATTCTATTTTAGAGCAATCATAGATGTGTTTTTGTGTGGTTTTTCTATAATACAAGCATTAGATTCAAATCTTACAATATATTTTTTATCACACAATTGACTAATGCTTAAAAGGTTATGCTTTAATCCATCAACTAACAACACATCTTCAATGAAAAAGTTGAATGTGTTACCTATATTCCTTTGCCAATGATTTTACCCTTGTTGTTGTCTCCGAAGGTGACATATCCTTCGTCTAGGCTAGTGAGCTTAGAGAATTGAGATGGATCTCCAGTCATATGCCTTGAGCATCCACTATCGAGATACCATCTCTTGCTCCTAGCTTGTGATGGTATACGTTTCTACAAAAGAGGATGATTTTTAGGTACCCATTTAACCTTGGGTGCCTCAAAAACTGATCGACTTAACTTATCATTTTGCATAGAATTTTTTACGGTTCTTTTAGGAACCCAA
Source organism: Musa balbisiana (assembly GCA_004837865.1). Classification (NCBI taxonomy): domain Eukaryota; kingdom Viridiplantae; phylum Streptophyta; class Magnoliopsida; order Zingiberales; family Musaceae; genus Musa; species Musa balbisiana. Next base: position 25,261,102 of record CM017192.1, read on the forward strand.
ATCAATTTTTGTGGACTACACTTTTTAAATAGATAATGATAAGCTATATGTCCAAGTTTGCAACAAAAGTTACATTTATTTTGGGGTAAAATATACAAGATAGGGCCTTTAACAAAGGTGGTTAGATTTTGGTGAGAGCTACTCACAAATCCGATTCCACTTCTTTTATGAACGTGACCTTTATTGGCAAAGATCATGTTCAAAGACTTGCTACTAACCTCAAATTTTTCTAAGGTATCCTTGGGTAGCAAGTTTTCCTTTCTAAGTGTTTCTACTTCATGGTATTTCATACATGGAGCTATACTATCATTATGCTTAATTTTTAATTTATCGAAATCACTAACAAGAGAATCATACTCCTTTTTTAACAATTTATTTTTTTACTAATTGTTTTGCATTCATCAAATAAATCATGAAAAGCATTTAATAGTTCATCAAATGATAAATTTACATCAATTGAACTTGTTACCTCATCTCCAATGGCCATTAGTGCATAGTGAGTAATTTGCTCGGTGTTGGTTGGCTCCTTTTCTTCGGATGCACTTGAGTCGTCTCATGTTGCTTTGAGAGCCTTCTTCTTTAGTGTCCTCTTCTTGGCTTAGGGACATTCACTCTTGTAGTGTCTCCCAGCTTCTTGCATTCGTAGCATATTACTTGATCTTTCTTGGGTTCAAATTTATTTTTAGTGTCATTTTTAAATTTATTCCTTTTAATGAATTTTTTGAATTTCCTTATTAAAAGTGCCAAGTCATCATCAAGGTCCTCATCACTTGAGTTTTCTCTCAAGTAGTATTCTTGTGTTCTCAGTGTTATATCCTTCTTGTTCTTTGGAAGGGTGTCCTTAAGCTCTTCATGAGCTTTATATGTCATTTCATAGGTCATTAGTGACCCAATTAGTTTTTCAAGAGGAAAATTATTTAGATCTTTGGCCTCTTGAATAGTTGTTACTTTAGGTCCCAACTCTTTGAAATGGATCTTAAAACTTTATTAATGAGTTCAAAATCCGAAAAATCTTTACTAAGTCCTTTTAGACCATTGACGACATCCATAAATCGAGTGTACATGTCTCCAATGGTCTCACTCGGTTTCATTCGAAATAACTCATAAGAATGAACTAAAGATTAATTTTTTACTCCTTCGCTCTACTAGTGCCTTCATGAGTTACTTCGAGTGTGTGCCAAATATCAAAAGATGTTTCACAAATCGACATTCGATTAAACTCATTTTTATCTAATGCACAAAACAAGGCATTCATAGCCTTGGCATTTAAAGTGAAAATCTTCTTCTCCAACTCATTCCAATCATTCATTGGAAGAGAAAACTTTTGAAAACCATTTTCGACAACGTTCCAAATCTCAAAATACATTGAAATTAGGAAGATCCTCATTCTAGTCTTCCAATATATGTAATCCGTCTTATTGAACATGGGTGGACATGTAATTGAATGACCCTCTTGGTTGTCGGCAAATGCCATCTCTCTTGGGTTTTAAACCAAACGAGAGCGAACCTTGCTCTGATACCAATTGTTATGATCAAGATCGGCACTAAGAGGGGGGGGGGGGTGAATTAGTGCAGTGGAAAACTTTTGCTATTTCAAAAAACTTGTTTCGATTAAAATCAATTCCAACGAAAATGGTTTCGATTCAATCTGTTTCGGAAGGAATTTGAACTTAAAACCTTTCATGAAAGTGCAAGAGAAGACTAAGGTGATTTGCAGCAATGTAAATTGCATAAATGAAAAGCGTCGGTTTCGTAAGTCTCGTACGATTAAAACCGATCTCGGAAGATGTTTACGTGAAAGCATATGTAGATGTAGTTAAAGCATAGTAAGGAGGAGAGGCAGTTTGTTATAAAAGAAAGTTGCTCAAAGTAAATACAAACCGAGTTTTAGAGTGGTTCGGTCAAAGTGACCTACATCCACTTTCAGATTCCTCCTCCGACGAGGTCACCAATGTCCATTAGAGGCCTTCCTTCAATAGGCGAAGGCCAACCACCTTTTGTAGCTTTTCTCCTTTTGCCGGGTTTAGGAGACAACCCTTACAATTCTCACGCCTCTTTTATGGATGGTTACAAGGCTGAGATGAAGGAGGAGAACTCTAACTTTTACAACACTTTAAGGCTCAAGAATTTAAGATTATGCCAATAGGTTTCGTGCCCTTTTATGCAAGAAAGGATGAGGTTTTTATAGGCCCTAATGGCTTCAAAAATGGAGCCAAAAAGTGTCTAATCTTAGATTTCCGGGGTCCTAGCGGTACCACCACCATTATTGGGCCGTACCACCACCTGGCACCTGACACTAGGTGGTACCACCACTTGACAAGGGCGGTACCACTGCCCAGAATTCCTGGGAGGGCACTGCTTTCCAAGCGGTGCCACTGTCGGCTAACTTTTTAGGGTCCTGGTTGGGCCTTGAATTTGGCCCAAACCAACTCAACTTAGGTCACAATTGGCCCCTAATTAAGTTAGTGAGATTACCTCCCAATCCTAACTTAATTTATGCTCTAACTATGATAATTAAGACATGATTATTGCACTTCATGTTCCGATGCGTCAATTGCTCTTCCGGCGAGCTTCCAGCGTACTTCCGGCGAACATCCGACGAACTCTCGATAATGCTTTGGCGGACTCCCGGCAAGCTCTTGGACTTTGCGAGGATCTTTTTGGCGAGTTCTGATAAGCTTCTATGGCAAGCTTCTGGACTTATTGGTTGGTTCCCGCAGAACTTCCGACAAACGTCCGAACTTCCGTCGAACTCTCGAACTCCCAACGTGATCTCGATCTTGACTCTGGTACAACACCTGCTTTATGTCTTACTACTATCGTAGTTAATCCTGCACACTTTTCTCAACATATGGATTAGATTAAACAAATTACAATTGACTTCATCATCAAAATCCGAGATTCAACAGATAGTATGTTAGCTTCTTGCACTAAGTGTGATGAGATAGATTCACTTAGAAAAGAAAATGTCTTATTACAAGAAATATTAGAAAATTTTAAAATATGCAATAAATCTCTACACATGATCCTTACTAATAAATGTCATGTTCATAGAAAGAAAGGAATTGACTTTGTGAGTAATACTCAATAAAAGCCAACAATCTTTGTTAAGGGATCTACATTGCATATCTCACATATAGAAAAATATAATTTTTATGAAAAATATAGTTATTTTGTCTACAAATATCCATTTAAAAGTTATAGTTAACATAAATTAGTTTGAGTTCCTAAGGGAACCATAAATCACTCAATGATAGATAGATCTATTTATGAGAGACTCAAGATTAAATGGGTATCTAAAATAAAACCTCTTTTATTGTAGATATGTCTACAATAACAAGGTAAGAGCAAGAGATTGTACCTTAATAGTGGATGCTCAAGATATATGACCGGAGATCCAACACACTTCTCTAAGCTCACTAGCCAAGACGAATGATTTGTCACCTTCGGATACTGACAACAAAGGAAAAATTATTGACAAAAGAAATATAGGTAACAAATCAAATATTTAATTGAAGATGTGTGATTCGTATATAGTTTAAAACATAATCTACTAAGCATTAGTCAATTGTGTGATAAAGGACCTATTATCAAATTTGAATCTAATACTTGTATAATTAAAATATCACACAAAAATAGATCTATGATTGTCTTAAAATATAATAATATGTATACTATTGATATTGATGATTTTTATGATAAAACATATTTTTCGACTTTAGACAATGATGCATGGCTTTGGTATAGGAGATTAGGTCATGTTAGCATAAAACTGATGTCTCAAATTTCAACTAGAGAACTTATAAGAGGAATGCCTAGCATCAAGTTTGTCAAAGACAAAGTCTATGATGTATGTCAATTAGAAAAACAAATAAAATATAATTTCAAATCAAAGAATCAAATAAGCACCTCTAGACTACTACAATTGATCCATATGGATTTATTTTGACCAGTTGATACAATAAGCCTAGAAGGTAGCAAATATATCTTTGTAATTGTTAATGATTACAATAGATACATTTGGACATACTTCTTGACACATAAAAGTGATTGCTTTAAATATTTTTTAAAATTTTATAAATTAGTCAAAATAAAAATGGTTTTATGATTGCCTCTATTCGAAGTGATCATAGTAGTAAATTTCAAAACCATGATTTTAAAAACTTTTATAATTCCAATGGATATAACCACAACTTCTCCACTCCAAGAAACTCTCAACCAAATGGAGTTGTTGAGAGAAAAAAATAGGAGTTTACAAGAAATGACAAGAACCATGCTTAATGAGCATAGCCTACCTAAATATTTTTGGGCCAAAGTCATTAAAATGACATGCTATGTCATGAACAGGGTTATTGTAAGACCATTATTTTTCAAAACTCCTTATGAATTATGGAACAACAAAAGACCCAATATTTCATATTTTAAAGTTTTCAGTTGTAAATGTTTTATTTTAAATGAAAAAGATGTCTTAGGAAAATTTGATGTAAAATCCGATGAAGACATTTTTCTTGATTATTCCTCGATGTCTAAAGTTTTTAAATGTCTTTAATAAAAGAACTTTGGTTATAGAGGAATATATTCATGTTGTGTTTAATGAGCTTTCCGAATTTAAGAAAAATAATTTTGATGATGATCTTAATTTTGATGTTTTAAATTTGAATAAAAACTCTCCTCTCCCAAGCAACTTGGATGCATCTTCTTCCAAAGAATCTTTACCTAAGGATTGAAAGTATGTACATGCTCATCCTAAGGAGCTAATTATTGGAAATACATCAAAAGGTGTTTAAACTCATTCTTTATTTAAGAATTTTTATGCTAATGTAATCTTCTAATCTAAAATTGAACTAAAATGCATTGATAAAGCCCGAAAAGATGATTCATGGGTCTTTGTAATGCATGAAGAATTAAATTAATTTGAGAGAAACGAGGTATGGAAGCTTGTTCCTAGACCTAGTGACCATTTAGTAATTGGTACTAAATGGGTCTTTAGAAACAAGCAAGATGAACTTGGTATCTTTGTTAGAAATAAGGCTAGATTAGTGGCTAAGGGTTCAACCAAGAAGAATATATCGATTATGAAGAAACATTCGCTCTTGTAGCTAAACTTGAAGAAATAAGGATTCTCCTTGCCTATGCTATTTATAATAATTTTAAATTACTTCAAATGGATGTTAAAAGTGTTTTTCGTAATGACTTTATTTCTGAAAAAGTTTATGTTGAATAACCATCCAGATTTGAGAATATCATTTTTCTAAATTATGTTTTTAAGTTATCTAAGGCTCTCTATAGTTTGAAACAAGCCCTAAGGGCCTAGTATGAGAGACTTAGTTTCTTTCTAATTAAGAATAATTTTATGAAAGGTAAGGTCGATACTATATTGTTTATTAAATATTTTAAAAATAATTTTCTCATTATTCTAATTTATGTTAATGATATCATTCTCAGATCTTCAAATGAGTATTTATGTTAATCTTTTACCAATAGTATGAGCCATGAATTCGAAATGAGTTTAATGGAAAAATTAACCTTTTTCCTAGGCTTACAAATCAAACAACTTAGTGATGGAATTTTTGTTAGTCAAACTAAGTATGTGTTAAATCTTTTAAAATGATTTAATATGGATAGTGCTAAGGCTATAAAAACACCAATGAACACTTCTACAAAATTAGATATGAACATTAATGGAGAATGTTTTTATCAAAAGACTAGTATGATAAGTAGTTTATTATACCTCATAGTAACTAGACCTGATATTATATTTACTGCTAGACTATATGTTAGATTTCAGTTAAATCCCAAGCATTCTCACTTAAAAGCTATTAAAAGAATTTTTAGATACCTAAAAGGAACTCCTAATATAGGATTATGGTATTCAAAAATAAAAAATCTTGAATTAATTGCTTATATCGATGCTGATTTTGTTAGTTGTTAAATAGATAGAAAAAATACATATAGAACATGTAAACTCTTAGGTTATGCACTTGTCTCTTGGTCTTCTAAGAAACAAACCTCAATTGCATTATCTATAATCGAACCTGAGTATATAGTAGCAGATGCATGTTGTGCATAAGTTATATAGATAAAAAGTACTTTAGAAGATTATGGAATTTGCTTGAAAAACATACCTATAAAATGTAATAACACTAGTGCAATATGTTTAACAAAGAATCTCATGCAACATTTTAGAATTAAACATATTGTTATTAAGCATTATTTTATAAGAGATCATGTTAATAATCATGATATATCTCTAGAATTTATTGATACAAAACATCAATTAACTGATATTTTTACAAAACCTTTAAATGAGGAATAATTTGATTTTAGTAGAAGAGAATTAGGCATGTTAAATCTTTCAAATGCATGAGTTCCTCTTATATATTTTTTGGATTTCTCAATTTTTCGTAACTTAAGTTTTCTTTTTAAATCGAGATCATTTCTTTTATTCCTTCCTTTTGCAATTCACTAAAGAAGAGGTTTTATTCATAGACTTTTGGTATACTTAATCTTTTATGCGATAATTAATTCTATGAATCCTTCTTCCTTCTATTTATAAGAATAGGGATTTGATTCATAAATTTCTAGTATGCACATTTTGATCTTTTATAATGAATCTCTTCTCTTTGCTAAAGTAGAAGCTTGATTTAATGAAACTTATTTTTTTATGAATTTGATTTGGTTCAAAGCCTTTCATAGATTTAGTTCTTATAACTTGATTTTTCTTATGGTGAATGAATTCCTCCCTTCTTCTTCTTCCTTTTCTTTTAATTTTAATAACAAAAGAAAGAAAGCAACTTGCACATCTTAAGAAGAACCAAAAAATACTTGTACATCTAAAGCAAAAATGCTAGATTGCCCATTTCAAAAAGTAAAAGTAGTTATCATGCAAAGTTTTTTACTTAACTTCTCATTTCACAAATTTGCTAACTTGCATAAATTGGTGTAAAACTTACTTGAATAGTTTAAAATACTTATATAAATTATTGAATGATTCTCTTTTTTGTTGATGAGAAAGTGAGAGAAATGATGAATGTTTAGAATCATGCCAAAATGATATTGAATATGGTATCATGCATGAAGTGATAAATGGTTAAAAAATGATTTAGTATCATGTATGTTAAATTTGGTATCATGCATGAAGTGATGAATGCTTGAGTATCATATAGGTTATGCCCAAAGTAATTTATTATCATGCATGACGTGATGAAATTGTATATACTACATTTTGATGACTTAAAACTATGATGATGCACATGTATAAAATTTTGATGTATTGCACTATGATCAAAATTGTTTCACTTAAATTTAAGGGTTATGATTCCTTTTGAATTCAAGGTTGCTTTATTTCAATATGGCATATAGATAGGGGGAGTTAAGGTTAACTTTGTCATCAATTAGTTGTCAAAATCAAAAGGAGGGAGATTGTTAAATCTCAAATTTTGATGATAAAATCAATTGGTGAATTAATGATCTAATCCATGCATTGAGATAAGTGATGTAAGACTAACTACGATTATGAGAAAGGAAAAATGATTAAAGAAGAATCAAAGTTAGGCTAGAGTCAATGATCGGGCATCGGGCTCGATGAATTGGGGGATACACTAAAGGATCGGATGATGCAGTGAAAGCTTACTAAAAGTTCGTTGGGAGTTTGCTGAAAGCTTGCTGGAAGTTCATCAGGAGTTCGTCGAAAATTCGTCGGAATATTCGTCGAGAGTTCGTCGAAGTTCACCGAGAATTTGGTTGAACAATTGACATGTCAGACAACTTGGATTACATGTATCGTAATTGTTTTAGCCTTAACTATCATAGTTAGAACTTTAATTTGAGTTAGTTTTGGGAGAAATCCTACTAACTCAATTAGGAGTTAATTGGGCTCAAAACAGAGCTGAATTGGGCCGGATGGATGGCTCATTCAACCACTTAGAGCCACATCAAGTAATGGCACCACTTAGATTGGGCGGTAGTACCGCATAGATTGGGTAGTGGTACCATCGATAGTTAATGCTGCCAGGCAGTGGTACCACTAGAACTCGAACTCCGAGGCTCTATCAAGTGATCGTACTGCTTAGACTGGGTAGTGATACTACCTAGTATCAATCTGTAAGCAGTGGTATCGCCCAATACTAGTGGTGGTACTACTAGTACCTTGAAAACTCAAGATGAGACAGTTTTTTGCTCCATTTTTTAAAGTTATTGGAGCCTATAAATACCCTACTCTTTCCTACATGAAAAATGAATGAAAGCGTGAACAAAAAACTTGAGATTTTGGGTTGTAAAATTGCTAAGTGTCCTCCTCCTCCCTTTCTAGTTTTGTGATCATTCAAGAGATGTATGAGGCTTGTAAGGGTTATCTCCTAAACCCATGAAAAGGATAAAGTGTTATAAGAGAGTGGTCGATCTTTGCCCATTGAAGGAAAACTATTAGTGGATGTCGGTGGCCTCAACGGAGGAGGAATTGGAAGTGGATGTAGATCACGACGACCGAACTACTATAAATCTGGTGTGCTTTCTTTCTATGTCATTTCTTTCATACTTTTCATTCTCATCACTCACTTATTTGAATCAACGTCAGTAATTCACCCCCCCAGTGCCAACTTGATCCTAACATATATTATCCTCAGTGATATAATTTATGATGTCTATGCTTCATAAAAATGATATATGATATGCTCATATTTTTTGCTTTCAAAATTGAAGTACATATTTTTCAAAAATAGCATTCTTAGTGTTCTACAAAGTATTGACCGAACATGTATAAGTATTAGTTTTTACATTAAACATAGTGCAATGAGCCAAAGTATACTAGTAGACCTAAATATGAGGTTAAGTTATGATAATAAGTAAGCATATAGTGACTACAAGTGATGATTAAATTGTAATCAGCCTTAAGTGAATCTCAAGGTTTGAATAAGTTTGACCATGATTAACATAAGTCAACTTGAGTTTTAAATATTATATATATGGAGAATCATAAGCTATTTAAGCATGGATGGAGTAATAAAAACTTAAATAGAGATACAAATCAAAGATGAGTGTTATACTAAATGTTGCCATACCTAAGTGAGATTAAATGATGAGTTTAGATCAAAAATATTATCTTTGTTAAGCCAAATCAAACTCAATGAAAGTTGCTACAACATTATAATTATATTAGTAAAAAAATAAAATAAAATTTTAAATGAGGAATACTAGTTATAGGTGCCTTGCAAGCCAATTACATGAGTGTTGGCACATGTGACTTGACGCGCAATCATTTTACTTATTATTATTATTTGATCTTTTATCACTTTATATTTCCCATTGCATGAATATATAGTGTTGGCACATGTGACTTGACATGTAATCATTTTGCTTATTATTATTATTTGGTATTTTATCACTTTATATTGCCCATTGCATGAATATATTATGATGTACATAGATCTATGCAATGAGAATCGGATCATGATGAGATCATGATAATGAGACCGATTCGTCTTTAAACACAGATCATAAATAATCCCAATCATAGGTTACTCAAGATGGACATCGAGATAATCAGAGAGATTAATGTGTTGTATACCCCTCTATATGATAGATGCAGTTGGTCTCATAGCTGCTTGTGTGGGAACACTTAGGATGCAATGCAAGTGCTCATTAGAGAATGAGTTCACTAATTGATTCGCTCACAGAATGTTTGATGGTTGATGATGACTTATTGTCAGACAGCAATTTCATCGTCCCAATGGTATATCTAGTCCTTACACTTGAGATACCAAGGATGTCATGTATGAGTACTCCATTCTTTGATACCAGACTTATAGGTCTGGAGGTTCCAGATCTAGCATAGCTGGTCATCGAGGGTAGGGTAGTAGCTAACCTTACAAGGACTATTGAGTGTCGATAGAGGATCATCCGCTATCATTGTCATGAGAGGAATATCTCATGTGTTTCTTGCTCAAATAAATTCCTAGTTAGGGTCATTCGGATTGAGAGATAAAGAGTTTTCTAGGAGAATCGATTAAAGCGAGACTCGAGTAGAAACCGTACGAGTCTGATAGCACCATACCCGGTATATAGTCTCTAGGATATTAGATGGATGAGGGACTATAAGTATATGGTAATTGAGAACAAACAAGTCCAATAGATTGAATTCTCCTGTATTCTCTAGGGACTACGATGTAGTGGCATAGTATGTCCGTCGTCGATGAGTCGAGTGAATTATTATGAAGATAATAATTCACTGAGCCAGAAGGAGTTCTAATAGGTATGACTCATGGCCAACTCGATATTGGGCTTAGAGGGTCATACACATATGGTAAGTGTTGCGATGAGTAGAGGTTCAGATATGAGATATTCGTTGGACCCCCTATCTTATTGGATATGTAATAAGCCCCTGAATTATTGGATCTTGTTGATGAGATCCAATAAGAGCCAATGAGAGATTATTTGATAGAGATCCACTAATCTAAGAGGCTTGGGTAGTTGGATGGAGATTTCATACCCAATATGATAGGATCCATTATGCTTAAGTTGATATAGGGCCACTATAAATAGAAGAGAATCAAACACACATAGGCTAGAGGTTTTCTTGGTTGCCACCTCCTATTCTCCTCTCTCCTTCTTCTCCTCAGATAGCAAGCCTAGAGATTTGAGGAGAGTCATCACAGCCCTACTGTGTGGATCACCACTAGAGAGGAAGACGCTTGACCACCTTCATTCTCTCAGATAGATCTGTAGGGATTTAGAGATATACGATCTCCCTATGTAACACAACTATCTCATGCATGGTTTTTAGTTTTACGAATTTTGCACACCAATCTTCGCACAATGACGAACACATCTTTGGAAAATTTGGGGATTTTCTTTTCTGTTCTTCCATTGTGCATATGATATTGCCCCTAGATTTCCCTACAAAGCCTAATGGGATTGAATCCTTGACCTCAAGGTAACTTCTTATGTACCTCTTTATCTTATTTCCTTATCCTCTTTACTAGTTTAATAACCCACAACCCTTTCTATTCTTCTTCAACCATTCTCTCAGCTTTTAGGGTTTAGGGTTTAGGGTTTCGATGCAACAACAAGATGTTATTTGTAACAAGTTGTTTTATTGGTTGGTTAATTGGTTACATTTTCTTCATGAAATGGGTTGGATTGGTATTATTCTAGATATGACAAAATCATTCTATTCGATCTAAATCTAATAGGTACCTTGTGTTAGAATTAAAAAATTCTATGGCTCGAATTTTTAGTATTCTCTTATTTATCACCTATGTTTACTATTTAGGCAGAATTTCATCGCCTATTGTCACTAAGAAACTGAAAGAAACCTCAGAAAAGTCAGAAAAAAAAGAAAGGAGAGAAAGTGAGGAAGAAAACGATGTAGAAACAACTTCCGAAAGAAATGAGACTAAATAGGAACAAGAGGGATCCACCGAAAAAGACCCTTCCCTTTATTCGGAAGAAAAGGAGGATCCGGACAAAATAGATGAAATGGAAGAGATCCGAGTGAATGGAAAGGATAAAACAAAGCATGAATTCCACTTTCACTTTAAAGACACATGCGATAAAGATAGCCCAGTTTCTGAAGATTCTTATCTTGATACCTATCAAGATAATTGGGAATTGGGAAGACTTGAAGAAGAGAAAAATGAATAGACTTTTTCTGTTTTGACTTTGAAAAACCTATTGTAACTTTTCTTTTCGATTATAAGTGGTGGAATCGTCCATTGCAATATATAAAAAATAATTGATTTGAAAATAGTGTACAAAATGAAATGTCACAATATTTTTTTTATACGTGTTCAATTGATGGAAAACAAATAATATCTTTTACATATCCGCCTAGTTTATCAACTTTTTCAGAAATGATAGAATGCAAAATGTCTTTGTACATGACAGAAAAATTTTCCCATGAAGACCTATATGATTATTGAGTTTCTACCAATGAGCAAAAAAAATACAACTTGAGCAATGAATTGATAAGTCGAATAAAAACTCTAGAAGAAGAAGAAGAAATGATATCTCTTGCTCTAGATATACTTGAAAAAAGGACCAGATTATGCAATGATGAGAATGAGCAAGAATACTTGCCAAATGAGCAAAAAAATACAACTTGAGCAATGATTGATAAGTCGAATAAAAACTCTAGAAGAAGAAGAAGAATGATATCTCTTGCTCTGCTCTAGATATACTTGAAAAAAGGACCAGATTATGCAATGATGAGAATGAGCAAGAATACTTGCCAAAAGCGTATGATCCTTTTCTGAACGGACCGTATCGTGGAACAATAAAAAAATTCTATTCACATACAATCATGAATGATTTAATTACTTCCACAAATGATTTAATTACTTCTACAAATAATTTAATTACTTCTACAAAAGAAGAAGATGTAGATTCCATAGAAATGTTTTGGATAAATAAGATTCATGGGCTCTTTCCTATTTCTAAAAATTCTCGAGAATTTGAACATGAAAGGAATCCGCATAATGAGAAATCATCATTTAATTATATTGTTAATTTCTTAACGTCAATCAATGAATCTTCTTTATTTTTATTGGAATAAGAAAGAAGAATTAATTTAGAAAGTAAAGCAAAATCCTTGAGATTTGTATTTGATATAATTATAACCAATCCAAATGATCAAACAACAACTGAAAAAAATCCATTGGAATAGAAGAAATCAGTAAAAAAGTTCCTCGACGGTCATATAAATTGACCGATGAATTAGAAGGAATGGATCAAGAAAATGGAGAAGAACAAAAGGAAGATTATGAAATTAGTTCAAAAAAAGCGAAAGGGTGGTGATCTATACTAATAACAATCCGGATCTGGATATCGAAACTGATAATATTGATCAAGCAGAAGCAGAAGAGATAGCTTTGATACATTATTCGCAACAACCATATTTTAATCGGGGTATAATCTAAGGATCCATGTGTGCTCAAAGACGTAACAGTTCTAGTTCTAAAACCAACAGTTCTAGTTCTAAAACCAACAGTTCTAGTTCTAAAACCAACAGTTCTAGTTCTAAAACCAACAGTTCTAGTTCTAAAACCAACAGTTCTAGTTCTAAAACCAACAGTTCTAGTTCTAAAACCAACAGTTCTAGTTCTAAAACCAACAGTTCTAGTTCTAAAACCAACAGTTCTAGTTCTAAAACCAACAGTTCTAGTTCTAAAACCAACAGTTCTAGTTCTAAAACCAACAGTTCTAGTTCTAAAACCAACAGTTCTAGTTCTAAAACCAACAGTTCTAGTTCTAAAACCAACAGTTCTAGTTCTAAAACCAACAGTTCTAGTTCTAAAACCAACAGTTCTAGTTCTAAAACCAACAGTTCTAGTTCTAAAACCAACAGTTCTAGTTCTAAAACCAACAGTTCTAGTTCTAAAACCAACAGTTCTAGTTCTAAAACCAACAGTTCTAGTTCTAAAACCAACAGTTCTAGTTCTAAAACCAACAGTTCTAGTTCTAAAACCAACAGTTCTAGTTCTAAAACCAACAGTTCTAGTTCTAAAACCAACAGTTCTAGTTCTAAAACCAACAGTTCTAGTTCTAAAACGAGTTCTAAAACGAGTTCTAAAACGAGTTCTAAAACGAGTTCTAAAACGAGTTCTAAAACCAACAGTTCTAGTTCTAAAACCAACAGTTCTAGTTCTAAAACCAACAGTTCTAGTTCTAAAACCAACAGTTCTAGTTCTAAAACCAACAGTTCTAGTTCTAAAACCAACAGTTCTAGTTCTAAAACCAACAGTTCTAGTTCTAAAACCAACAGTTCTAGTTCTAAAACCAACAGTTCTAGTTCTAAAACCAACAGTTCTAGTTCTAAAACCAACAGTTCTAGTTCTAAAACCAACAGTTCTAGTTCTAAAACCAACAGTTCTAGTTCTAAAACCAACAGTTCTAGTTCTAAAACCAACAGTTCTAGTTCTAAAACCAACAGTTCTAGTTCTAAAACCAACAGTTCTAGTTCTAAAACCAACAGTTCTAGTTCTAAAACCAACAGTTCTAGTTCTAAAACCAACAGTTCTAGTTCTAAAACCAACAGTTCTAGTTCTAAAACCAACAGTTCTAGTTCTAAAACCAACAGTTCTAGTTCTAAAACCAACAGTTCTAGTTCTAAAACCAACAGTTCTAGTTCTAAAACCAACAGTTCTAGTTCTAAAACCAACAGTTCTAGTTCTAAAACCAACAGTTCTAGTTCTAAAACCAACAGTTCTAGTTCTAAAACCAACAGTTCTAGTTCTAAAACCAACAGTTCTAGTTCTAAAACCAACAGTTCTAGTTCTAAAACCAACAGTTCTAGTTCTAAAACCAACAGTTCTAGTTCTAAAACCAACAGTTCTAGTTCTAAAACCAACAGTTCTAGTTCTAAAACCAACAGTTCTAGTTCTAAAACCAACAGTTCTAGTTCTAAAACGAATAATGAAGAAACTTGAAAAAGTAAACCAAATTTCTTTATTTGAATTGAGGAAGGGAAAAGTACATGAACCAAATGAAAATGCAAAAGATTCAAAAAATAATAATTAGATTATTCACGAATTAACCATGCAAATTCGATTTATGAATTGGACAAATTATTTACTTATAGAAAAAAAAAAAAGACGAGGAGAAAAAAAAAAAAAAAAAAGAGGAAGATGAACAGATAACAATATCATAAATTTGGGGTAACATTATATTTGCTCAAGCAATAACAGATAACCCAATCTTTTTTTAGAAAAAAACATTATATTGCCTTCACCGATAATAGCTAAAAATATTGGACATATGTTATTATTCCAATTCCCCGAGTGGTATGAGGATATGAAGGAATGGATCAAGAAAATGGAGAAGAACAAAAGGAAGATTATGAAATTAGTTCAAAAAAAGCGAAACGGGTGGTGATCTATACTAATAACAATCCGGATCTGGATATCGAAACTGATAATATTGATCAAGCAGAAGCAGAAGAGATAGCTTTGATACATTATTCGCAACAACCATATTTTAATCGGGGTATAATCTAAGGATCCATGTGTGCTCAAAGACGTAAAACAGTTATTTGGGAAATATTTCAAATAAATGTTCATTCCCCACTTTTTTTGGATTGAATAAACAAAGTCTTTTTTTTCTTTTTTTAATATATATAGATATCGAATAATTAATCTTATTTTTAGGAATTCCATGGGGGGAAACCTAAAATCCGAAACTTCCGACTTTGAGGAGGAAGAGGAAGAGACAAACACTGGGAAAAAAAAAGACGAGGAGAAAAAAAAAAAAGAGGAAGATGAACAGATAACAATATCATAAATTTGGGGTAACATTATATTTGCTCAAGCAATAACAGATAACCCAATCTTTTTTTAGAAAAAAACATTATATTGCCTTCACCGATAATAGCTAAAAATATTGGACATATGTTATTATTCCAATTCCCCGAGTGGTATGAGGATATGAAGGAATGGAATAGAGAAATACATGTTAAATGCATCTATAATGGTATTCCATTATCAAAATATAATTTTCCAAAGATTGGTTAACATATGGTATTCAGATAAAGATTCTATTTTCTTTTCATTTAAAACAATGGCGAAGATCTAAAATATAATCTCATCATGGAGATTTAATAAAAAAAAAGGAAAAAAGAAAATTTTTGTTTTTTAACAGTTTGGGGAATGGAAACGGAACTCCCTTTTGGTTCTCCCTGAAACCAACCTTCTTTTTTTGAACCCATATATAAGGAACTCAAAAAAATAATTAGAAAAGTAAAAAAGAACTCTCTAAAAGTTTCAATAGAAAAAACAAGATGGGTCATCAAAATACTTTTAGTTCTAAAACGAGTTCTAAAACGAATAGTTCTAGTTCTAAAACCAACAGTTCTAGTTCTAAAACGAATAATGAAGAAACTTGAAAAAGTAAACCAAATTTCTTTATTTGAATTGAGGAAGGGAAAAGTACATGAACCAAATGAAAATGCAAAAGATTCAAAAAATAATAATTAGATTATTCACGAATTAACCATGCAAATTCGATTTATGAATTGGACAAATTATTTACTTATAGAAAAAAAAATGAAAGATATTGCTGATAAGACAATCACAATAAGGAATCAAATAAAAGGAATCACAAAAGACAAGAAGAAAATAGTTCAAAGAAAAAATATAATAGATATCTTGTAATGTATGGTTACCATTTCTAAGGTAAATGCACAACTTTAATAGATATCATGATAAAAGATCAGAATTACAAAAACATATTTGGCAGATACTTCAAAGAAAAAATACCTGATTAATACGCAAATCACATTATTTTATGAAATCTTTCATTGAAAAAATATAATAGATATCTTGTAATGTATGGTTACCATTTCTAAGGTTAATGCACAACTTTAAAAAAAACAATTATCAATGAATCCATTTACAATGATGAAAGAAATCAATGAAAGAAATCAAGAAGGAATTGATGAAATAAATCAAGATACAATGAACTTTATTTCGACTATAAAAAAATCCTTTTCTAATCCTAATATTAGAAATGATTTAAACACTTATCATGACTTATCTTCCTTGTCCCAAGCATATATATTTTATAAATTGTCACAAACCCAATTATTTAACAACCATCACCTGAGATATATACTTCAATATCACAATCACGCGACCTATCCTTTTATTAAAGATAAGATAAAATATTATTATATGACACGAGGAATATTTGATTCCAAATCAAGGCATAAGAAAACTAATAAGTTTGGAATGAATAAATGGAAAAACTGGTTAAAGGGTCATTATCAATATAATTTTTCTCGGAGCAAATGGTCTCGATTAGTACCGAAAAAATGGCGAAATAGAGTCGATCAATATTGTACTATTCAAAATAAAGAATCAATGAAATTATATTCATATAAAAAAGAAAAAGATTGATTAATTCATTACATGAATGAACATTTTTATATACTGGATTTATCGATGAGTTAAAAAGAAAAATTAAAAAAACACTACAGATATGATCTTTTATCACTTGAATATATAAATTATGGGGATAATAAGGACTCATATACACTGAAACCAGAATCGTTTTATGTATTACTAAACATGACTATTAATGGTTACTTAAAAAAAGGATATTTTATTGATATCCATAAAAATCTGGATAGAAAATATTTGGATTATAGAATTCTTCATTTTTGCCTTAGAAACAATAGTGATATTGAAAACAATAGTGATATTGAGGACTGGACCGATATGTATATCGGTACCAAAATTTATAAAAAAACTAAGACTAAGACTCATCAAAAAAAAAAATTGATTGGATGGGAATAAATCGAAATTATTCTACCATATCAAATTTAGAACCTTGGTTCTTCCTAGAATTTGTGTTACCTTTTGATATATATATAAGATTAAATCGTGGATCATACCAATCAAATTACTTATTTCTAATATTTATTATGAAAATGATATTAGTCAAAATCAAAATGAAAAAAATATTAGTAAAAATCAAAATGAAAAAATATTAGTCAAAATAAAATAAAAAATATTAGTCAAAATCAAAATAAAAAATTAGTCAAAATCAAAATAAAAAAAATATGGAGGCTAAGAAACCTCAACTCGAAGAAAGATTAAGGTAAGAAAATCCTAATTCTTCCCTTGCTATATTTAAGGTTTCAGCTTTATGGAGTATAGATAAACCATTTCGACTACTTTTAAGTTACTTGGACTTTAAACTTATTTTAAATTTGGATATATTTTGAATTATTCTCTTATGATTCTAAAGTCTTCTATATGACCTTAATCTAATATTGGTGCATAAAGTTATGATTATCCCAATCTGAAATACTCAAAATCTCTTATTTTTTAAGAATAGATTTTATTTGAACTAAATTGACCATCTTAAGGATATGATTAAGATCTTACCTTTTGATATGTTTTAAATGGTTTCTTTAGAGTTCTTTGATATTTTGAATTTAGTAAATACGATCTTTATCCACCAAGATATGAGATTTATAAATTCAAATAATCTCAACCTAGTTTTAACATAATAGAATAGATGTTGGTAATTGAATTACAATAGTAGTCTAGTCTCTAAATGATTCAATTTTAAGCTAACTTTTGGTGTGAACTTAGTTTTATATATCTCCTAGTCTTTTACGAAATTTAATAATAATTCAACATTGTTTGGTTAGCTAGAATAGTAAAATAAAGTTTCTTCGAATTATACGATGGTTTGATTGATGCTAGCTAGTGTATTTGATTATAGAGTGAATAATTAGAAAATTTGATAGTGGAATCTAGATAAATTTTTAAACGGTTTATTATAAGGGATTTTATTAAACTTTTTTATGGATTATTAAAATAAATTATTTTAAATTGATAATTCAAAAGGTAGGGTTCTTAATTAGGACATCTCATGACCCTATGTTTCTAATTTGATAAGAGTATCGCTTTTTAGCATACTTGATAATTAAGAAATGTGATCCTTCGTTAGCATCTTATTTTTTGAATTCACTCAGATAAGTATAAGTTTAATTGACTGTAAAATTGTGGCCTTATAAATTATCATATAGGAAAACATGTTTTGATGGATATGATTGTTATGAGCTAGTCATGAGTTAAATGATAATATTTATATTTTATGTATAAAAATATATGAATTATGATAAAAATGTCTTGTATGTATGCACATATTATGATATATGATGTAGGAGTGCATATGTTTTTTGTGATGTGTGATGTAAAAGTGCACAGATATGTTACGACGTGTAATGCACATATATCCTATGACATGTGGTGTGAGAGTACACATATACATTATAATATGCGATGTGAGAGTATATATATGTGTTATAATATGTGGCATGAAAGTACGTGTATATACATTATAACGTGCGGTGTGGGAGTACATGAATATATTACGATAATGCATAATGTGAGAGTGCACATATTTATTATGATTTGGTGCATACAAGTTCATGAATTTGCTCTAATTCCTAATGTATATATAAGCATTTCAAATTATTTTGAGGTAAAATTTTATCTCTTTATCATGTATATATTATGTTGTAGAGTTATACTTGCTAAAAGAGTAATAGGATGAGGGATTTATTGTTAAATATCCTATGTAATGATTTTGAAATGTTATATATATAACATGATGCATGCTCACCTGAATAATGTTTACTAAGTGATTATTCACTATAGATCCTGTTTGAAGGTAAGGAGACTAGTCTTCCACCCAAGTGATTGGGTAGAGAAATAAGTATATGTGTTAAAATCACTTATATATTTTATTTATATAATATTGTATATGCAAGCTCATGCTATTGTAAATAAGTATATGGTCGATGACCCGTAAATATGGTAAATATGTATATGCAAGCTCATGCTATTGTAAATATGGTCGATGACCCGTAAATATTTTATTTATATAACATTTAGAAATATTATTCATGTGTTTTTTTTTATTAGAAGTTATAATTATGTACATGTGTTAAAATCGAAATCATATCGTTTTATTTAATATATTAAAATATTTTAAGTTTAAGATTACTTATTTTTCGTTATACTCCCATTAATAGTAATAATAAAAATAAAAATATGATATCCAATCGAGAGAGGGTGAAGACGATACAGTGAGAGAAGAAAGAGGTGATAGAGATAGAAAATTAAAGTGGGAGGAGGCAAAAGTAAAATACGAGCAGAAAATTAAGAGGGAGAGAGCGAAGGAGACAATAAAAAAAATATCTTAGTAAATGTAAATAGTGAGAGTACCACGGAATAGTAATAGTACTTGCTAAATTGCTCTATAATTTTTGCCTTATCGAAAAAAGTTAAATATATGGCAGTCCGACAATTGTGAACGTCCATTATTAGGAGACCAACATGTGTCCGTTACAACTAGTTGAGCGATCCAATCAAATCTGACCCAAAAATCAAGTATACGTATAGTCTGATAAGATGTGGCAGGCAATGTCACCAGTCATCAGGGGGCAAATCTGAGGCTGACGTGGGATCAACGCTTCAGATTAAACGTAAGAAGAAAAGAACGCCACGATTTCCACATCCATCCCTCTATTTGATGTAACACTGTTATCATATCTTTGTAACTGTTACAATGACCGACATAACGGTTATCCAAACCGGAAGTTTGTGGCATATGAGACCCTCCTTGCTCCAATTGTCGATAGGGATAACAGAGCGAGTAGTGCTGCTTCTACTACCCTATCAGGACCTTTCTCTGCGCCGATCTCTCCGCCTCCACTCTTCTCCATGGCCTCCATCACCACCATGGTTGGTGCCCAGAAGGCCCTTCTCCTCCCCTCCTGCTCCTCTTGCGCCAAGCCCAAAACCCCCAAATCGCCTTCATTCTCCTCTAGGTTCCTCTCCTCTTCCTTCGCTTTGTCTAAAACCGATTTCTGCGGCACTGGCACCGCCGCCGCTTCTTCCTGTCGCCCTAGCCTTCGCCGCGGCGGAAGGCTGCTCGTCGTCCGGGCCGCCCGCGGCAAGTTCGAGCGCAAGAAGCCGCACGTGAACATCGGCACCATCGGCCACGTCGACCATGGCAAAACCACCCTCACCGCCGCCCTCACCATGGCCCTCGCCGCCGTCGGCGGTTCCGCCCCCAAGAAGTACGACGAGATCGACGCCGCCCCCGAGGAACGCGCCCGTGGCATCACCATCAACACAGCCACCGTCGAGTACGAGACTGAGTCTCGTCATTACGCCCACGTCGACTGCCCCGGCCACGCCGACTACGTCAAGAATATGATCACCGGCGCCGCCCAGATGGACGGCGCTATACTCGTAGTCTCCGGTGCCGACGGCCCTATGCCCCAGACTAAGGAGCACATCCTCCTGGCCAAGCAGGTCGGCGTGCCCAACATGGTGGTCTTCCTCAACAAGCAGGACCAGGTGGACGACGAGGAGCTCCTCCAGCTCGTTGAGCTCGAGGTCCGCGAGCTCCTCTCCTCGTACGAGTTCCCTGGTGATGACGTCCCCATCATTTCTGGCTCCGCCCTCCTCGCCCTCGAGGCCCTCATGGCCAACCCTAGCATTAAGCGCGGCGAGAACACCTGGGTCGACAAGATCTACGACCTGATGGATGCCGTCGACAGCTACATCCCCATTCCGCAGCGGCAGACCGACCTCCCCTTCCTCCTAGCCGTCGAAGACGTCTTCTCCATCACCGGCCGTGGGACCGTCGCCACTGGGCGAGTCGAGCGTGGCACGATAAGGATCGGCGAGACCATCGACATCGTCGGCCTAAGGGAGACGCGGAACACCACGGTCACCGGTGTCGAGATGTTCCAGAAGACTCTCGATGAGGCGATGGCCGGAGACAATGTCGGCCTGCTCCTTCGAGGAATCCAGAAGGTCGACATCCAGCGGGGCATGGTGCTTGCCAAGCCGGGCACCATCACCCCGCACACAAAATTCGTCGCCATTGTCTACGTTCTCAAGAAAGAGGAGGGTGGGAGACACTCACCCTTTTTTGCCGGGTACAGGCCTCAGTTCTACATGAGGACCACGGACGTCACCGGAAGGGTAACCTCCATTATGAACGACAAGGATGAGGAGGCGAAGATGGTCATGCCTGGAGACCGTGTCAAGATGGTGGTCGAACTCATCATGCCTGTGGCCTGTGAGCAGGGAATGCGATTCGCCATCAGGGAGGGTGGAAAGACCGTAGGTGCCGGTGTCATCCAGTCCATTATTGAATAATTTCTGAATGTAAGAATGGCTCGGCCTTCATTTGGTTGCAGGAGTGCTTCACTCATTGCTAGTGTTGGGATAGCTATTCTTGCATATTTAAGATCAAGCATACATGTAGGTTGCAACCCTCGCTCAGCATTGTCATATATTCTGCAGTTTTGGTTCTTTTATTTTTTCTTCATTTTGCATTAATCATCTGTCTCTGTTGGCCAAATGACACTCAGATGTGATGGACATCACTCAATTCGTTTTCGGTTGATGCTTTTATAATTATCTTTTTCTGCACTACTGGCTGCTCTAGATGGTAAGTGATATTGTCTTGATTACGTCACTTCTTTTTTGTCACAAAAGATGCTTCAAATATGGGAATTTTTAGACTGTGGTTGATTTATTTCTCATCTTTATTGAACCTTAGAGGTTGGTTTGTCTGATTTTAGTTGATGTATAGCATGACAACATGGTACATAATGACTGAAGCAGTTAGCATTTTCCAATATTCACTGAAAGGGCAGGATCAGGGCTTGGACAAGAATTTTAACTTTATATAATTGGATGGTAATTC
This sequence comes from Musa balbisiana, assembly GCA_004837865.1. NCBI lineage: Eukaryota > Viridiplantae > Streptophyta > Magnoliopsida > Zingiberales > Musaceae > Musa > Musa balbisiana. The sequence continues at coordinate 25,283,338 of CM017192.1, forward strand.
GACAAACTTATAGCTTGGAACTATTTTTTATGCTTTTGTTGCTACCTGGGTGACCAATTTGGTAGCAAGTGTTTATATTAATAGATATTTTTGTTATTTCGTGATTATGATACTTCATAATCAAAGTTTGTATGCCTGACACTTGTTATCTTTTGCCCTCTCTAATCAATCTGTATCTGTGATATTTGGCCTGATTAGTTTCTTTGGTTTCACTACATCTCAAAATCACTACAGTTTTTTATTTTTTTCACCATTGAATAATTAAGAAGAATCTTGTATCATTCAATATGCTCCTTTGTTTTTAAAGAAAAACAAGGTTACGACAAGGGCATGTACAAGAAACTATAGATAAATAGGATGATACTTTATCAACGTAAAGCTTGAAACTATTTTATTTTACTTTTATTGCTACCTAGGTGACCAATTTGGTATGAAGTGTTTATATGAATAGATATTTTTGTTATTCACGATTATCTTACCTCGGAATCAAATTTTGCGTGCTTGATACTTGTTACCATTTTTCCCTCTCTAATCAGTCTGTATCTGTCATATTTGGCTCAATCAGTTTCTGTTGTTTCACTACATCTCAAAATTGCTTTGGTTCTTATTTTTTGATGATTTTGAATAATTAAGAAAAATCTTGTATCGCATTAATATCCTCAACATTCTTCTTTCTTTTAAACGACAAGAAAGGAAACTCTGGAGTCATTGACTTGAGACTTTTGTTTCACTTTTATCACTACCTGGGTGACCAATTTGGTAGAATGTGTTTATATGAATAAATATCCTTGTTATTTCAAGATTATCATACTTCAGAATCAAAGTTTGCTTGCTTGATACTTGAACATCTTTTGCCCTTTCTAATCATTATGTATGTGTCATATTTGGCTTGATTAGTTCCATCGTTTCACTGCATCTCGAAATTGTTTCGATTCTTAATTTTTGATACTGTTGAATAATTAAGAAAAGGCTTGTATCATTTTAATATGCTCAACATTCTTCTTTCGTTTGGAAGAAAATAAAGGTTATTACCAGGGTGTGTACGAGAAACTATAGATTAGTTGGATGGTACTTTATCAAAACTTGAATCATGAGACTGGTTTATTTTGCTTTTGCTGCTACCTGGATGACCAGTTTGATAGGATGTGTTTATATGGATAGTTTTTTTTTTTTTCTTTTTCGTGATTATCATACTTGGGAATCAAAATTTGTGCGCTTGATATTTGTTATATTTTGATCTTTCGAGTCCATCTGTGTCTTCAACATTTGACTTGATTAGCTTTATATTGTGTCTCAACATCTGCAAAATTGCTTTGGATCATCATAATTCTTGAAACTGTCAAATAGTTAAGAAGAATCTGGTGTCTTTAAATATGCACAACAATCTTCTTTATTTCTTTCAAATTTTTACAAATTGGTGGAATTGTTTATCGTTAGCAATGCATCATCACATGTTTGGTAGCAAGATGACTCTTTCTGAGGCACGAAGAATGATATTACTTCTCACCTGATGCACTGATGACTTGACTAATTATATGTGGCACTGATGAACTTTCTTGTTGTTATTAGTCTTCTATATCGATGGAGGGAATCCTTAATTCGTAGTATATTCTCTGTTGCTCACAAGTGGGCGTAGCAAAATATTTTCTTTCGGCTGATTTCTTGTGATTCCAACATAAGCAGTGAACAGAAAGAATTGTGTGATCTAATAATGGTGTGATCACAGATTGGCCTTGTAGAATCTTTGACATGCAACTCCATGATTTTACTGTCAAGAGTTTTTAATGTGGTGACCATGGTGCAAGCATTTGGAGTATTTTTGAGCCTAAAAGCCAGTGAACTTGAGTGCTACCAAGAAGTTGAAGTTGGGGAACCTATCGAGGGGGGAGATATGGGAAGGGAGCAGCAGGTGAAAGAGGCTGATGTTTCCAAGTGTTTTGTCATTTGACTTGTGAGTTGAAATTATATTGTTTCTTCTGGTTTGCTTCCATTTCTTGCTGTCAATTTTGACCATAAAGAAACAACTTGTGGTATATCTGAGAATTCTCTTTCTAGCATGCAAAAGTAATTCGAGTTGCAATAACAATATTTGTTGGAACTGTTTTTCTTAGATTAAGGTATGTATCATTTGACAACTTGGGTTGGGTTGCTGAAGTGGAATGTCATATTACCTTTCGCATTAGAATTCAATAGAGGTTTAGTTGGGACACTTGTGTAATATTTATCTTACTCAAATAATACAATCGGGTCATGGTTGGTCTTTGATTTTGAAGATTGAGAGCTAATGCACATCTACCCACAAATGTTTCTCACTTGGAATAAAAAATCAGTAATAAAAGACTTGTGAACATGATCTAACACGACACTACAATAAACGAATAGGCACAAAACACAAATGAATAATAATAATAATAATAATAATAATAATAATAATATGATGGGAATTACATTAAAATGTAATAGTGTGCCAGTAACTTGTCTCATTGTTTACCGACAAGCAGCCAGAAGATGTAATACATATTTCTTTTCCCAAGGGAAACAGCACGTCAAAGACGACGAAAAGTTACCTACGGGTAATGAAAACAAAATGTAGCAGCGACGAGGGAATCGAAAGTGTACCATTAACATGTTGGAGGATCTGCAAAGCCAGTATAGGAATAACACTGATGAGGAGGATAAGCCTCCCTCCATTAGATTGAGAAGAAAACTTTTTTGAGTTCCACAAACAAGATTTTCCAAAGCTAGGAATCCATCCGTTCACCAGAATTGTGTTTCCTAGGATAGATGGTGAAGAAGACATGATATCTCAATCGAGAGTCAAAATCTGTAGAGCAGTTGCCATCATCGGATGAGATTTTGGATTCTCAACCGCTGGATATATTCATTATCAAATTAATAATTCAAATAAACAAATTTCAGACACTTAACCTAGCTAGACACCTACCTACCTACCTGTAGGTAATTAATTACAAAGATGCATAATTCAGAGTTCCGAAGTGTTAAGTCGGGGATAAACTTGTTGGTCAGCTGCTTTGAAGCTTAACTAGCACAACATGCAGAGTGATTTGACGAGTTCAAGGCAGAAGAATGGACTAAAAAGAAGCCATCGTACTGTGGGCTCTGAAGTCGAACTATGATGAAACCATGGGCGATATGAAGGCTCAAAACACGGGATAGAGAAAGAGAAGAAGAACAAAAACCGTATGCCAACAACTTCCAAGGTAGGAGGGAAACTAGTGAAGAAGAAGAAGAAGAAGGTGAGATCACCACTCCCCGCCCACCAACTCCCCCCCATGCTTGCTTGTTTTGCTCCCACCACCCACAGGATCGATTGAAAGAGTTGCCAAGTTGGCCATAATTTACTCAAATCAGATTTAATTCCTCTAAATTTTCTTGGTTCTGAGTCAATCGTGACGATCCTCTTTCTACTCCATGCCGTGACCCACAGAAACCTGCTTGAGATGGTTCCACGTACATTTCCTTGGAGGTAAATTATGAGTATAATAACAATTAATTTTTTTTAGGAATAAAAAAAGAAGAAGAAGAAAACAAAAAGACAAAAGATTAATCGCAAGAGGTGGGTTGGGCCCACATCTCTTTTTCTTTTTTTTTGCAATTTTCTCTGATGGTATTTCCTGTATCTCTCCCTATAAAAGGGGATATTGCTCACCAACTCCTCCCCACCCAACTCGATCGAGAGAGAGAGACAGAGAGAGATGGGAAAGATCTACACCCTGGCCGAGGTTTTGACGCACAACTCCCCCAAGGACTGTTGGCTCATCATCAACGGCAAGGTTTGTACCCATTCGGTTCACCTCTTCATCCATCTTTTCTCTGAATCTGAGTCGCTTTGTCTTTTCCCCTTTCTTCTCTCTTTTTATCGGATTAAGTGACGCCCTGTGTCCATCTATTATTCGTTTCTCTAGGAAATGAATTACCCTTTTGATCTTGATCCCTTTCGAAACTTTCGATGTGAATTCTAGTAGGCTGTGGATTATTGGGTTGCCTTTGAAAACCCTGTACATTACAACTAGTGATAAGCTCGAAATAGGTTATGAAAGTGTCAAAAATGTTTACTTGAAGACGTTCGATAAAGATCAGCATGGCCTTTAATCCGACAAAAAAAAAAAAAAACATGTCTTTTGAGTTCTCTAGCAATTTATCCGACTTCTCCTAAAAGTAATCCTTGGGTTTAGTCACTCTTACCTATTGTTCTTGTTGACATTCCGAGTAACTGGATAGAGTTGGTCAACAAATGGTCAAAAATAAGAAAGATTAAGGATGCTCGCTACATGGTATCATTCTGATACAATAACCTGAAATCAGGAAAGTGGCATTTTAGAAAGTTGTGCTCATCCTCTAAATCCAAATAGTGGAATACAATATATGTGCAGAGGGTGCATCTAATGGATGATACCAATTCTGTTTCAAGTTTGTATGCGACTGCAAAATAATTAAAAGTAGGCTAGAGATGTGCTGTTGACTCTAGCATTACGAATACGGTGTGCATAAAGAAAAATGACCACTGACATGGTTCACTTTTCGGAAAAAAAAAAAAATCATGATATTGGTTCCATATCGACCTGTTTTTAAATAGGAAGGAATTATATTTTTTTATTTCTAATCTTTCCTAGAAAAGATATTGTTAATGATAATTGAAATAATTTAATTGGTATTGTATTATGTTTTAACCATGAGCTATTTTAGAATAATTTAAGAATTTTGATGGGGGAATATAACAAATTAATTTGATAAATATCATATTTTTAGTCGGCAAATATAATTTCTTAAAGTTCTATTAAAATGCATGAAGTTCCTATTCGGAAGTTTCTGCTTGACTAAGATCTTATTCATATTTTTAAAATTCCATTAAAATGTACAAGATGTTTATTTCCATGTGAAAATTGGGTCCATCAAGAAGGAGGCCTTTTATTCAAATTTGCATGTGATCTATAAATAGAGACAGTTGACCACTGGTATCATTTCTTACATTTCTTACATTTCTCTACTTGATTTGACATACTGTTTTTGCACTTGCGTTGTTGGTAATTTCCTTGTTGAAGTTTGTGTATATCATTAGTCGACAAGTTTGGTTGTTCTTGTTGATGTTGGTGCAATATGGATAAGAAAATTCCTCGAAGCTTTGTATGATGTGTTGCTAGTGATATAATTTAGTGCTGATATTTTGGGGTTTTAGACCAGCCTGTGGATTTCACTCATCGATGTCATAGCATAAGTGAGTCTCGAGGATCCTACATTATTTATAATTAGGGCATTAACAGCTAGAAATGATAGGCAAAACCAATTTTCTACCCTTGTCTAGCATTTAAAGATTATAGTTTAGCGAAGTAAGGTGTTGACTAGTCTAGCTATTAAAAATTTTGACAGTATTGTCTTGAGTTGGCACAAAACTGTTAAATCTTCATGTAGGTCATTAATCCTGAGATATCCAGTTTAAATTAATAAAGATCCTGTTGTGAAAGCATTTCTATCAAATTATTAATTTATGTTGTTAACCATAAGGAAAATATTATTTTAAGAACTGATATCAACAAGGACAATGCTTGCTGAACAATTTGACGGACGGAGTCTATGGCTCCTAGGCAAAAATGAAGAGGCTACTAAACCAGCCTATAGTATATTGCAAAACGGTGAATAGGTTTAGAGTAGTGACCTTTCTAGAAATCTAGGGTATGTCCAAACCATCAATTTCGTTATTATGTGAATCTAAACTATGCCTATCAAGATCATTTGCAAACTTTTTTTTTTAAAAAGAAAATACAATTTTGATGGACCTAATTTTCGCATAGGAATGAACCTCTAGTGCGAGGGAACTTTTTAAATTGTAGGCTAGTACTTGCTCCAATATTTTACTAGAACTTTCAAGAATTAAGTTTATTGAATGATATATATTTTTTACCAACTTGCTACATTTATTATATTCTGTGTCTTATAAATTGCGGTTCATCAACCGACAGCAAATGTGTAATATGATTATCAAGCTATATAAGTGGTTTCAATTATCAGTAGCAAATCAACTTGTTTATTGTACGAATCTTCCTTCAGGAAATATTATAACCGAGAATCTCATTCCTCTTACAATCAGAAAACATGTAGCATTAGCGTATGGAGTGAACCACAAACAGATTCAGCGATGGTAAAGCTGAAAGCAGGAGGTGGTGGTGGTGGTGGTGGTAGAGGAGGTGAAGGGGTAGCTAAATAGGAGGAGGTGATGGTGGAGGAAGAATTGGAGAATAAGAAGAGGAAAAAGATGGGGTGGGGGGGGTAAAATAGCAGGATCTATTTGGCTTAACCTGTCAGCACTTAATGCTATATCCAAAGGACTGACAATTCTCTCTGTTATGTGGACCGACCTAATAGATCTCTGTTATATACCATCATCTGTATGCATTAATGGTGTTGCATTTGCTTAGTGTAGTTTGGTTCTCTTTCATGGTTTTGATGTACCTCTGTTCAGGTTTTTGACGTCACTAAATTCTTGGAAGATCACCCTGGAGGAGAGGAGGTTCTGTTGGCATCAATTGGTAAATCTACCTCTGCTCTATCCAGATCTCTTTATCTGGCTACCAATCGTGAGCTTATCAGTAACACAACTCATGTTGGAAATGCCATTCCTTTTGTCAGGGAAAGATGCAAGTGATGACTTTGAAGATATCGGGCATAGCACCACCGCCAGAGCAATGATGGATGAGTACTGTGTTGGAGAGATTGATAATGCAACAATCCCTAAGAGGGTCAAATACACACCTCCCAAGCAGCCTCACTACAGCCAGGACAAGACGGCCGAGTTCATCATCCGCCTCCTCCAGTTCTTGGTTCCGTTGGCCATCTTGGGATTGGCGGTTGCCGTGAGATTCTACACGAAATCGTCGTAAATTGTTCTTTAGTTTGCATTCAGTGAGAGAGTGATGTTGTGATCTCCTGTGTTGCCCCCAGATTCGGATTCTATGGTTTGACCATCAAGTGTTTGCTTTTAAGCCTCACTAATGAAGTCATTTGTGTCGGTGCTGTGAGAAGATAAATAATGTATTTTATTCAAGCCAAAACGACATGTCCACAACCAACAAGTGAACGACAGACACAACTCAACTCGATGACACTGAACTCAGATGCGTCGCGGAAGACTGAAGCCGCGGCTGCAACGAGGGATCTCTGTCACGCACGCACGCACGCACGTCTCTCGTATTCGAGCCCATGGCACGAATCCATGGAGCGGCTCAATTGTTGCAGCAGCGGTAGAGAACGAACTTCTCCATGGGGCGCTTGCACTCGGCGCAGACCACCTCCTCCTTGATCTTGCCGGTGTCGCCCGGGAGGATGAGGCGGGTGCAGTGCTCATGGGTGTGTAAGGGCAGCAGCGCCTCGGTCAGCGCGGGGACGAACCCCTCCTCCTCCACCTTCCCCTTCCACGAGTCGAACTGGGTGAGGCAGTCCACGATCTTCTTCCCGTGGGCCTTGGCCATCTCCATCGATCCCCGGCTGACGATCGCCCACCCCTCGTCGCTGCCGTCGAAGCTCAGCATCGTCATCACCTCCAGCATGATGGGGTCGTTCTCGATCGTCCGGCCGTGCTGCATCTTGGAGTACCACATGCTCTCCAGGCGCACCCAGAAGAACCACACCATCACCGGGTCCGGCCAGTAGCCGCTCAGCTTCTCGCTGGCGATCACCGAGATGGCCTTCCTCACCCGATCCTTGGGGCTGCTCTTCCCCACGTACACCATCTCGATGGGGATCTTCGCTTCTTGCGACACGCGCCTCATCACCATCGTGAACCTCCTTATCCACTCGATGTCCTCTCCTCCATACAAGCAAACATGGCGGCCTTCTCTTACCTTCAACATCAATGACCAAAAGATGAGAGACGTGCAGCAGCACTGTATCAGTAAATGAAGCCTTAATGAGCAGCTAATTCATACCCAGGCAAGCATGTCAGGATCGATATCGTCGACCATGAACTCGAGTCGCCAGGTTTCTTCCTTCCACAGGGCCAACTCCCTGTTGCTGGTGAAGGGGAAGGCCAGGCTTCCCCAGATCCACATCATGTGGAGGGCATTAGGACACACGACCTTTCCTTGCGGGTCCAACACTACCATCAATGGCCTCTTGTCGAAGTGCCACTCATTCCGTATGTACTTGACCGCCGCCGGCTCCAGCAGCGAAGGGTGGTGCAGCGAGTACCACGGCATCGTGGAAGCCAAGCGGTTGTAGGTCTCCTCCTTGGCGTTGGTCCAGGGTGCGTGCCTATCGATCACCGGAAGCCAGACGATCTCGTAGGGCCTGTCCAGCTTCCCCTGCTGCGTGTCGTTGTATATCTGGATGAGAACGAGGAGCTCTTCGTCGCTGATGTCGAGGTCGGAGATGAACAGCATCACAATCTTCCTCCTCAGCACGTCGACGCTGACTCTTCGCTTCGTGTCACCGTCAAAGAGCGGCAGATCGTCCTTGGAATAGATCAGCGCCCTCAGGATTTTGTTGTTATCGATGTGCACGGTCTCGAACAGGCGCACCAGCGTCTGGTACGCTTCGATGTGCTTCTTCTCACCTGAATCAAGAAACATGAACGAACTAATGGTTGGTCTGTGAACGTACTTGATTAGAAGCGGAAAGCTGTTCTTAGCTCTGACCAATGTGTCGATTGCAGAGTTCGAGTTGCTTGGTGAGGTGTTCGTGGATGCTTCTGACTTTATGGGCTAAACTTGAGAGCTCCCACACTTCGGTGGTGGAGGTGATATGCCTGGCAATCAGGGGGAAAGGGGATCATGGCACGTCCTGATCCGAGAAGTGTTTCATGGAGGTGAGTGACAGAGATTACTCATGGCCGGGGCCTATGAGGGCAACGATCTGGGAAGCACAAGCCACCACGCTCCTGATGGTCCAGTAGACGGCAGTGGGGATATGCGCCAAGGCCATGTCCATGTCGGGGTTGTCAGGCGAGATGTACTCGGACGGAAGCTCCTTGAACTGGATGATGCACTTGGTGACATCCAGCATCGCCTTGATGAGGTTGCTGAGGGCGTCGAATCGGGGCTTGAGGGCGTCGGTGTGCTCCAGAATGTCCGGCAGCTGCTTCAGCAGCGCCACCGATTTCGCCAGCGGATTGACCTTGTGCAGCTGCGCCGTCAGCCAGAACTCCCCGTAGCTCACAGCGAACGCGGCCAGCGCGATCACAACCTTCGCGTCCCAAGTATAGTTCGCCAACGAGTTGAACAGGGCCATCGTCGTCGCGTGCGCGTCGCCGCCGCCGGAGCACTTGCAGGAGATCTGTAGATCTCCACCGTAAATCCTACTCACACGCTGTCTCAAGAAGAAGAAAGCTCAGACGAAGCTACGCCAGCTGCTTTACCTCACAAGAAATCTTGTGGACGGTGTACGCCAGCGCTTCGAGCATGGCGACGACTTCGACATGGTGCACCTTGTCCTCCACGAGCTCCGCCTGAGCCTGTGGCGTCTGCTCGATCGCCAGACCACACAAACACAAGGTTGTGTCAAGCAAGATGGAAGCTTTACATCACAACACACAAGCTTACCACAATCACAGTCGGGGTAGCCCGTTGCAGTATGTCCTCGACGAGGCGCAAGAGAGGCCGTGCGTCGACATCGCGGCCGTCAGGGGAGTGGGTGCCGAGGATCTGCTTCAACACCACGCTGTCGTCAGACGTCGAGAAGAGGTGGCGATCGCCCTTTATGGCAAGCATCTTCGTCGCTGCCGCGGCTGCAGTGGACGCCATGATTTTCGTGACAGAGGAACTCAAGACGACGAAGAGATCAAGCTCGCAGGGGCTGTGGAGTGTGACTGCTTATATGTATAGATGGCACGGAAGGAACACGTAGAATAAAGGAGGAGGGAGGAGGAGGACCAACTGCTTTGCTTGCTGGAGCACAAGTGAACCAACTACCTTGCTTCGCGGTCGGGGCTTCCATGGAAATCTGCAGGCAACGAACCTAATTGGTAGATTTGGGCACATGTGGGGGCACCCGAGCAGCGCTTTAAAGTCCTAAAGTGACGCCTCGTGATTCGTGCACCGAATCCAGGCCCATCTCTCTTTGCCTGATGCATGGAGTTATGGTAAGAGGTTGTGCTTCCAAAGAACAACATGCAAGCGTATCAGCTTACATTGGATAGCTAATACTCATCGATGGGCTTATATATATATATATATATATATATATATATATATATATATATATATATATATATATATATATATATATATATATATATATATATATATATACATATCCTTGTTTTTTGATTGAATGGAAAGCATATTTATGTTAATAATACTTAAAATGTCTACTACCTTGTTCATGTTTGTCAGACTTTAATTGGATCCTTTCAATATTATTGACAATCTAATTAAAATATTTATTATGGTATCATAGCTCTGTTTTTTATTCCATTCGGTGCAATTTTTTTGTGTTTTAATTCAATCGGACTATCCATTTGGGATTTATGGACTCAATTGAATTAGGAATCCAGGTAACTCAACGGAAATCATCATCATGATATGAAACTATGCCATAAATTTAATACTTTAATCTCATGTTTAATTAATTAATATTTGCAGGACTTGCGTTTCTCATTGGGGTTTATATTCCTCTATAGCGTTCGTTACCTCCGAACGAGGTAGCAACATAAGGATTTGATGTGTCTACTCACACTAACTTAAGGAAAATTGTAATTATTCCATTAGGTCGACTTAAAATGATGTCATCTAGCGGTGGAAAAGCGTCCACATATGGATGGAACAACGAGTCATATCATGTGGAGCTACGATGTCTCACTTTGCACCTCACTAAGGTTTAATTTTATTATGTACATTAATTATTGACGAGACTGTTAATACACCAATTTAGTCTCACCTTGAATTGGATTGTTAAATTTTGGTAAGTCTCTTATAATTAACTTGGACTTTTAACGTTTTATGTTAATAGATCAGGCTCGATCGATTAATGGATCAGTTCTTGGATTGGATCATGACACCATATATTTTTCAAAATTACTTGGTGCTTACTTAATAACTATGCAAATGTTCATTCCTGGTATTGGTTGGATTTAGTTTCATGGAGCCTAACAATTTCCTAATAGTTTAAATTCATGGGACTTGTGATAATAATCCTATTAATTTGTTTTTTTTTATATTTGTTCTTGGAAGAGATATAATCAAATTTTGGCAATAGGCATACAATAGAGATGGCATACAACAAAAGCTGAAAATTAAAGTTACTGCTGCCTGAATGAGAAGAAATGGTTAGACAAGATTGGGTTACGGATGTCAGCGTACCACTAAACCCAAATCCTGCAAAAGCATAAGACTCCACCTCGGTTAGAATGATTGCTGTTCGGTCGTAAGGTCCATCTGTTGGGGCCGATTGGGAACACAACTTCCTTTATGAATTCTTTATTTATCTCAATAAATTTGAATTAAGAAATGAACCGTAAATGTTCTTACACAAATTGCAAACGCTCTACGTTCATATAAATAAATATTCATTCAAACTATTGAATGGTTTCAGATGTAAAAACTGTACATACTTGGATGTAGATATTCATTTAAACTATTGAATGATTTGAGACGTAAAAACTCTACTTAGTTGAATGTTCTTACACAAGTTGCAAATGCTCTATATTCAAATAGGTGTTCCTGTTGGACTTATAGTTCACGAGTTTATCACCTCTCTTTTAATTTAACCCTATATCTAATAAGGGGATATTGTGATCGTAAAAAATTGGGGAGAAAAATTATAAAAACTATAGCAGAAAATTACAATAGTAACTTAATTAAAAAAAAGAAGAGAAATGATAGAAAAATAAGAGAAGAAAAGAGAAGAAGACAAGGATAATATAGAAATACTGTTCTTAATCATCTAGGTAGTATTCACATCTCAGGTTAGATTAGATCTATAGTAGATTCTTGCTGTGATTAGTTAGGAAGATTTTAGATATTGTGCACAGTAACATAATCCATGTATCTTAATTATTCTCTTGAGATTGTTGTTTGGGTTTTGGGCAAAAGACTCTGAGATTTGTATATTCATTATTCTTATAGTGGATTATCTCTAGTTTACCTCGTGATTTTTACCCTTCACGTTGGAGGGGTTTTCTATGTAAATCTTAATATCCTATTTGATTATGATTTTCATTTAATTTCGCTATGTGTTAGGACATGGTTATATTTGTTCGTATACAAAGTTTGTTCTTCTTTATATCCCATCAATTAGTATTAGAGTAGGTTTTTTGTGATTTAATTCTTTTGTATTCGAATATGGAGATCGGTAGTGTTTCTTGCATGATTAGCTTAAATGGAAATAATTTGATGATATGAAAACCAAGAATAAAAGATCTTTTGTATTACAAAGATTTGTATAGATCGTTATAGGGTGATAATGCAAAGCCTACAACTATGATAGATGATGAGTGGAAGAGGTTAGATCAAAAAATAGTTGGGTTTATTCGATGATGGCTCGATGATAGTGTCTTTCACCATGTTTCTATTGAAAATTCTACATATTCTCTTTGGAAAAAGTTAAAAGGTCTCTATCAAAGAAAAATAGCTAACAAAAAAGTCTTGTTAATCAGAAAACTTATAAACCTAAAATATAAAAAGGGTGCTTCTATTGTTGAGCTTTTAAATAAAATATAGAGTATCACTAACCAGTTATCCTTTACGAAAATGTCTATTGATGATGAGTTGCAAGCATTGTTATTTCTCAATTCATTACTAGAAAGTTTGGAGACACTAGTAGTTTTTCTTAGTAATTCTGTATCAGATGGTATTGTCATTATGAGTCAAGTAACAAATAGTTTATTGAATGAGAAGTTGAAAAGAAAGAATTCAGCAACATCTCATAATGATTCACAGGTACTTATCTCAAAGAACTAAGGAAGGTCAAAATCCAATGATAGAAGTAGTTGACGCATGGGTAGAAATAAGTCAAGATCAAGAAAGAATATTATTTGCCATAACTCTGTGGTGAGAAATGACATTATAAGAACCAATGCAAGTAACCTAAAAAGAATAAGAAAAAAGAAAAAAGTAGAGTATGCAGAGTCAAAAGATAATACTACAACTATAGTGCAAGGTGGTGATTATTTGATTTTGTCTCATTTTGATGATATTTTTTCTTGTGTGTGTTAGGATTTTAAGTGGATGATTGATATAGGTGCTTCTTATTATATTACACCATGAAGAGAGTTTTTTGCTACCTAGGTCTGAAAATTTTGGTGTTGTCAAGATAGACAACTATGGCATGGCAGACATCATTGACATGGATGATATCCACATAAAGACCAACCTTGGCTATAAGTTGGTGCTTAAGAATATAAGGTATGTGGTTGACTCGAGGCTGAATTTAATTTCAATTGAAAAACAAGATGATGAAGACTATGATAACATATTTCATAAAGGGCGACAAAAGCTCAGGGTTCTCTTATTGCGGCTAGTGGAAAGAAATATCATACTTTGTACAGGTTGCAGGCCAAAGCTTATGGTGAGTAGTTAAATGCTATAAAAAAAGACTTTAGCATGGAGTTGTAGCATAGGCGATTAAGACACATGAGCGAGAAGGGGTTGTAAGCTCTTTTCAGGAGAGAGATATTACTAGACCTTAGAAGTATATGTCTGAACCATTGTATTGATTATTTGGCTGGTAAACAACATAAAGTTTCATTTGCTAGTTTTGCTTTATCTAGAAAAATATATACCTTAGATCGTGTTTATACATATGTATGTAGTCCTTTGAGGACAAAAACTTTTGGTGCACTTTATTTTGTCACTTTTATAAATAATTTTTTCAAAAAGTTTGGGCTTATGCCGTGGCCTCGGGGTCGTCACGGCTGGTTCTGGGTCCGAATGGCGAGGATCTCCCAGGGGGGCTCCTCGGGACTGTAGAGGTTGCCGGCTAGGGTCGGTTCGGTCGTGGAGGTGGGTCGTCGTTTCCTCCGGGAAGGGGCTCCATGCTTGCGCGTCCGGAGGGGACCTTCGGCTTCGCACCTGCACAAAGGTCGGGCCGAGCGCCCGCACCTGCACAAAGGTCGGGCCGAGGCGCTCGGCCCGACCCCTCCGACGATCAAGTTAGTGATGTGGAGGAGAGTGGTTTTGAAGGTGTTCTTGAGTTGTCTTCCTCTCTCTTCATTTAGAACTCTGGGGTATTTATAGATGAGTTTGATGTTACTTGATGTGGCTGCTTGCAGGGGTAGGACGGTACCTCTGATGGCGTCCGACACTGCCACTGGGGTTGTGTGGAGAACCGAGCTACCGGAGGGTATGGGCACGCCTCGGTCGACGTCCTCCTCTGCCTCGGCCGAGCGCACGGAGTCAGATGATGAGGTTGTTGGCCGGGAGCAGGTGACGTTGGCGCACATCAAGTCGGCATTAATTCCTGCTTCCTCGGGCAGGGCGTCCACCAGGCGTAGCTGACGTCATGTCGTCACGTTGCCATTTTTACCCATATCATATTCCCCCCCCGAAGGAAGTCATGCCGTAGAATGGGGAGTCCGAGGCATGGCTTCCGTCTTGAGAAACTGTCCCAGCCGGGCGCCTTGCCGGAGGTGTGGGAATCGTGGAAATTATGAATCTGGGGCTGTTTGATAAGAATGTGATGGGGGCCTCGAGCGGCCGAGGAGCTGAACCCGAGGCCGAACAGGTGAGTTCTGGGGCGGCATGAAGCGGAGGAACACGACGCAGGCGGGAAGGCCGCGCAGGTGTGGCCTCGGGAGGCCTAGAACCGAGGAGCACGACACAGGCGGGCAGGCCGCGCAGGCGTGGCCTCGGGTGACATGAAGCCGAGGAGCACGACGCAAGCGGGCAGGCCGCGCAGGTGTGGCCTCGGGTGACATGAAGCCGAGGAGCACGACGCAGGCGGGCACGACGCAAGCCGAGGTTGTTGGCCGGGAGCAGGTGACGTGACGACATGACGTCAGCTACGCCTGGTGGACGCCCTGCCCGAGGAAGAAGGAATTAATGCTGACTTGATGTGCGCCAATGTCACCTGCTCCTGGCCAACAACCTCATCATCTGACTCCGCACGCTCGACCGAGGCAGAGGAGGACGTCGACCGAGGCGTGCCCATACCCTGCGGTAGCTCGGTTCTCCACGCAACCCCAGTGGTAGTGTCGAACGCCATCAGAGGTACCGTCCTACCCCTGCAAGTAGCCACATCAAGTAACATCAAACTCATCTATAAATACCCCAGAGTTCTAAACGAAGAGAGAGGAAGACAACTCAAGAACACCTTCAAAACCACTCTCCTCCACATCACTAACTTGATCGTCGGAGGGGCCGAGGCGCTCGCTCGGCCCGACCTTTGTGCAGGTGCGAAGTCGAAGGTCCCCTCCGGACGCGCAAGCATGGAGCCCCTTCCCGAAGGAAACGACGACCCACCTCCACGACCGAACTGACCCTAGCCGGCAACCTCTACAGTCCCGAGGAGCCCCCCTGGGAGATCCTCGCCATTCGGACCCAGAACCAGCCGCGACGGCCCCGAGGCCATGACATAAAGATGTTTGCACCAACATTTTGGCGCTAGAAGGAGGGCCTGAATGTCAAGGGTTCATCAGATCGACTCCGTCGAACCCACAGCCTGAGTAGCTCCCTCGGCCACAGCCTAAGTAGCTCCTCGGCTCCTCGGCCACAGCCTAAGTAGCCCCTCGGCCACAGCCTAAGTAGCTCCTCGGCTTCTCGGCCACAGCCTAAGTAGCTCCTCGGCCATAGCCTGAGTAGCTCCTCGGCCACAGCCTGAGTAGCTCCCTCGGCCACAGCCTAAGTAGCTCCTCGGCCACAGCCTGAGTAGCTCCCTCAGCCACAGCCTAAGTAGCTCCTCGGCTCCTCGGCCACAGCCTGAGTAGCTCCTCGGCCACAGCCTGAGTAGCTCCCTCGGCCACAGCCTAAGAAGCTCCTCGGCTCCTCGGCCACAGCCTAAGTAGCTCCTCGGCCATAGCCTAAGCAGCTCCTTAGCTCCTCGGCCACAGCCTAAGTAGCTCCCTCGGCCACCGTGGGGCTCCTCGCACCAGCCCCAGCAGCACATGACCGACCACTTCCCCTTCGTCATCCCCGACCCCGCTACCACCTTCGCCGATCCCTTCGCCCCCGATCCCGTCGCCGGCTTCACCGCGCCCCATGGTGGCGACCACCTCGACCATGGCCCCTTCCGCCTTTCCGACTTCGGCTCCTCTGCCGCTGCTGTGGCCGTCGAGTTCGACTCCGACGAGTGGATGGAGAGCCTCATCGGTGATTCCCCCGCCAAGAGCTCTGACCTCATGGGTGACCCTTGGCAGGGCGCAGCCGGTGGTTCAGGAGCCCTCTTCGCCGATGCCTTCCCCTCCCGCTCCACCGATTTCAGCCCACCTTCTCCCCCCGCATCCGCGTCGAACCTCAACAACGTCCTCTTCTCCGAGCACTGCGAGATCGCTCCTCTTGCACCGGTCCAGCACCTTCACCAGCCGCCGCCACCGATTCTCTCGCCGCCACAAGAAATTGCCTCCGCGACTTCGCTGCGCTGCCTCGGCCCCATGCGTAGCCAACACGCTCCTCGGCCCCATGCGTAGCCAACACGCTGCCTCGGCCCCATGCGCAGCCAGCACTGCCTTGGCCCCTCGGCCCCATGTGTAGCAAGCAACACGCTGCCTCTGGCCCCTCGACCCCATGCGCAGCCAACATGCTGCCTCGGCCCCAGGCGCAGCAAGCAGCACGCTGCCTCGGCCCCTCGACCCCATGCGCGGCCTGCCCACCTGCGTCGTGCTCCTCGGCTTCATGTCACCCGAGGCCACACCTGCGCGGCCTGCCCGCCTGCGTCGTGCTCCTCGGCTTCATGTCACCCGAGGCCACGCCTGCGCGGCCTGCCCGCCTGCATCGTGCTCCTCGGTTCTAGGCCTCCCGAGGCCACACCTGGGCGGCCTGCCCGCCTGTGTCGTGCTCCTCGGTTCTAGGCCTCCCGAGGCCACGCCTGCGCGGCCTGCCCGCCTGCATCGTGCTCCTCAGTTCTAGGCCTCCCGAGGCCACACCTGGGCGGCCTGCCCGCCTGCGTCGTGCTCCTCAGTTCTAGGCCTCCCGAGGCCACACCTGCATGGCCTTCCCGCCTGCGTCGTGTTCCTCCGCTTCATGCCGCCCCAGAACTCACCTGTTCGGCCTCGGGTTCAGCTCCTCGGCCGCTCAAGGCCCCCATCCCATTCTCATCAAATAGCCTCAGATTCATAATTTTCACGATTCCCACACCTCCGGCAAGGCGCCCGGCTGGGACAGTTTCTCAAGACGGAAGCCATGCCTCGGACTCCCCATTCTACGGCATGACTTCCTTCGGGGGGGGAATATGATATGGGTAAAAATGGCGATGTGACGACATGACGTCAGTTACGCCTGGTGGACGCCCTGCCCGAGGAAGCAGGAATTAATGCCGACTTGATGTGCGCCAACGTCACCTGCTCCCGGCCAACAACCTCATCATCTGACTCCGCGCGCTCGGCCGAGGCAGAGGAGGACGTCGACCGAGGCGTGCCCATACCCTCCGGTAGCTCGGTTCTCCACACAACCCCAGTGGCAGTGTCGGACGCCATCAGAGGTACCGTCCTACCCCTACACGTAGCCACATCAGGTAACATCAAACTCATCTATAAATACCCCAGAGTTCTAAACGAAGAGAGAGGAAGACAACTCAAGAACACCTTCAAAACCACTCTCCTCCACATCACTAACTTGATCGTTGGAGGGGTCGGGCCGAGCGCCTCGGCCCAACCTTTATGCAGGTGCGAAGCCGAAGGTCCCCTCCGGACGCGCAAGCATGGAGCCCCTTCCCGGAGGAAACAACGACCCACCTCCATGACCGAACCGACCCTAGCCGGTAACCTCTACAGTCCCGAGGAGTCCCCCTGGGAGATCCTCGCCATTCGGACCCAGAACCAGCCGCGACGGCCCCGAGGCCACGGCATAAAGATGTTTGCACTAACAGTTATGAAGACCAAAGATCATGTTATTAATGTCTTCAAAGAGTTTCATGCTAGAGTTGAAAGAGAGATAGAAAGGCAATTAAAATGTATAAGATCATATAATGGTGATGAGTACACCGGATTATTTAATAATTATTACAGCTCACACGATATCCAACATAAGATGACAATTCCTAGTACATCTCGGCATATTGCTATTGCAAAGAGGATGAACCGTACCATCATGGAAAAGATCATATGTATGCTTTCATAGGCAAAGCTACCCAAAAAGTTTTGGGATGAGGTTTTGAGCACTGTAGTTGATGTGAACAACTGTCACCATGTACATCCCTAGATGGTGATGTATAGAGTATGTATAGTCCATGGAAAGATATTTCCTATAGGCATTTAAGAGTGTTTGGTTGTCATGTATTTACATATATTTCAGACAATGAGAGGTCCAAGCTGGATGGTAAGACCAATAATGTATATTTCTTTACTACTCATATGATCAATTTGGTTACAAGCTTTGGGATTTAGAAAAGTAGAAGACATTTAGAAGTAGAGATGTCTTCCTTGATGATCAAACATTTGAGGATTTGAAGAAGGCACCAACCAAGTCTTATACAAAAGGATTAAAAATTGTGACCCAGTTACTCTTCTAGTATATTGGGTGATAAAGGAGATGTGCAAGAAGATGGTATAGAGTCCGATGTTGATCTATTTTGAGAACATGTTGAGCAAGAAGAAGTGGAGAGTAACTTTTCGCAGAACCTCAATTGAGAAGATCTTCTAGATAACATCAACCTTTCAGAAGATACTCTACAGATAAGTATATGATGCTTACTGATGCAGGTGAACTAGAGAGTTATGTTAGAACCCTTTCAGATTCTAAGCTTGGGGTTGATCTCTTTAGGGGATCAGCCTCCTTGGAACTCTATAGGGGGTTTCCTTCCTCCAAGTTGCTGCTCAAAGGCTGCAGAAAAGATTCATCTATTGCTTTCTGAAAGAGGATGAATACATAACTATTTATAGGGTTTCTAATCCCTAACTCCTATAGGACTCCTACTCAAGTAAGACTTCTACTCAAGACTCCTAATAGGACTCCTACTCAAGTAAGACTTCTACTCAAGACTCCTAATAGGACTCCTACTCAAGTAAGACTTCTACTCAAGACTCCTAATAGGACTCCTACTCAAGTAAGACTTCTACTCAAGACTCCTAATAGGACTCCTACTCAAGTAAGACTTCTACTCAAGACTCCTAATAGGACTCCTACTCAAGTAAGACTTCTACTCAAGACTCCTAATAGGACTCCTACTCAAGTAAGACTTCTACTCAAGACTCCTAATAGGACTCCTACTCAAGTAAGACTTCTACTCAAGACTCCTAATAGGACTCCTACTCAAGTAAGACTTCTACTCAAGACTCCTAATAGGACTCCTACTCAAGTAAGACTTCTACTCAAGACTCCTAATAGGACTCCTACTCAAGTAAGACTTCTACTCAAGACTCCTAATAGGACTCCTACTCAAGTAAGACTTCTACTCAAGACTCCTAATAGGACTCCTACTCAAGTAAGACTTCTACTCAAGACTCCTAATAGGACTCCTACTCAAGTAAGACTTCTACTCAAGACTCCTAATAGGACTCCTACTCAAGTAAGACTTCTACTCAAGACTCCTAATAGGACTCCTACTCAAGTAAGACTTCTACTCAAGACTCCTAATAGGACTCCTACTCAAGTAAGACTTCTACTCAAGACTCCTAATAGGACTCCTACTCAAGTAAGACTTCTACTCAAGACTCCTAATAGGACTCCTACTCAAGTAAGACTTCTACTCAAGACTCCTAATAGGACTCCTACTCAAGTAAGACTTCTACTCAAGACTCCTAATAGGACTCCTACTCAAGTAAGACTTCTACTCAAGACTCCTAATAGGACTCCTACTCAAGTAAGACTTCTACTCAAGACTCCTAATAGGACTCCTACTCAAGTAAGACTTCTACTCAAGACTCCTAATAGGACTCCTACTCAAGTAAGACTTCTACTCAAGACTCCTAATAGGACTCCTACTCAAGTAAGACTTCTACTCAAGACTCCTAATAGGACTCCTACTCAAGTAAGACTTCTACTCAAGACTCCTAATAGGACTCCTACTCAAGTAAGACTTCTACTCAAGACTCCTAATAGGACTCCTACTCAAGTAAGACTTCTACTCAAGACTCCTAATAGGACTCCTACTCAAGTAAGACTTCTACTCAAGACTCCTAATAGGACTCCTACTCAAGTAAGACTTCTACTCAAGACTCCTAATAGGACTCCTACTCAAGTAAGACTTCTACTCAAGACTCCTAATAGGACTCCTACTCAAGTAAGACTTCTACTCAAGACTCCTAATAGGACTCCTACTCAAGTAAGACTTCTACTCAAGACTCCTAATAGGACTCCTACTCAAGTAAGACTTCTACTCAAGACTCCTAATAGGACTCCTACTCAAGTAAGACTTCTACTCAAGACTCCTAATAGGACTCCTACTCAAGTAAGACTTCTACTCCTACTCAAGTAAGACTTCTACTCAAGACTCCTAATAGGACTCCTACTCAAGTAAGACTTCTACTCAAGACTCCTAATAGGACTCCTACTTCTAACTAACTCCTAGTTTAGTTCTTCTCTAAGAATTAACCACCATACCTTAGCTGGCCTCTTTACCTCTTTATTAGGGGTCAGCTTAGATAGGTTTTACATGAATGTCCTTCTCAATTAGGACTCTCCTAGCTAGAGTCCTAACAGACCCGCCCTCTTCAAATCAGTCTTGCCCTCAAGGCTGAGATTCCATGAACTCAGGAAACCGGGTCTTCAGCTCATCATATGGTTCCCATGTGGCATCTTCAAGCGGTAAATTATTCCAATGCACTAGTACTTCAGTAGAGGGACGTCGGCGATGCATCACGATCCTACGATCGAGGATGACTTGTGGTTAGGCTTGAATAACTCCATCCTTAGTGGTGTTAGGCAGTTGGATTTGGGGTGACTCGTGTTCTCCCAACTTGGGCTTCAGGCATGACATGTGGAAGATAGGGTGAATTTTGGCATCCTCAGGCAATTTAAGTCTGTACGCCACGGCTCCAATACGCTATGTGATTTGATAGGGCCCATAAAAACATGGAGATAGCTTCATGGAGGCTCGAGTTTTGATGGAGAGTTGCTTATATGGCTGTAGGTGAAGATAAACCCAATCTCCTACTGAAAATTCTCTTTTGCTTCGTCGTGTGTCGGCTTGCTGCTTCATTCTGGCTTGAGCGGTAGAGAGATTATCCTTTAATAGCTGTAGGAGTTTGTCTCTGTCAATCAATTCTTGGTCAACCTGATCTACCTTGGCCGAGCCAATTACATACTTTGGAATCATAGGGGCTGGCCGACCATACAATGCTTCATAAGGGGTACATTTTGTAGATGAATGATATGTAGTATTATACCACCATTCGGCCCAGGGAAGCCATTTCGCCCACTCTTTTGGTCGATCACTAGTGTAACACCGAAGGTACGTCTCTAAACACCTGTTTACCACCTCTGTTTGGCTGTCAGTTTGTGGATGATATGCTGTGCTCATCTTGAGTTTGGTGCCTTGTAACTGAAATAACTCGGTCCAAAATTTACTGGTGAAGATCTTGTCACGATCACTTATAATGGACCTTGGCATCCCATGTAGTTTAACAATATTTTCTATGAAAATCTAGGCAATACTAGCAGCAGTGTAGGGATTTCTCACAGCACAAAAATGAGCATATTTCGTAAGTCGATCAACCACCACGAGAATTGTGCTTTTACCTTTGGACGGTGGCAGCCCTTCGATGAAGTCCATGGATATGTCAGTCCACACTGAGTTCGGTATGGGTAGTGGTTGTAGCTTCCCTGGATTTGCCACTATTTCACCCTTGTGCTGTTGACATACATCACATTGTGCCACATATTCAGCAATAATATTTTTCATCCCTCTCCAATAAAAATTTTGCTTCACTCTTTTGTAGGTTCTCAGAAATCCGGAGTGCCCTGCTAAAGGTGTGGAGTGCATTTCATGCAGGATAATTGTGATGCAAGGGGAGTCAGGTATAAGCACAATGCGACCTTTGTAGCATAGATCCCTCGAATCCCAAGTGTAGTGGGCTATTGCATTTGGATCCTCCTCGGGAGATGGTTGAAACCTTAGCTTGCTCAGGTAGTCGTGAGAGTGCATCTGTAACAATGTTTTCTTTCCCCTTTTTATAAATAATTTCATAATCGAATCCAAGAAGTTTGGTTACCCATTTTTGCTGCTCAGGGGATGATATCTTTTGCTCTAAAAAGTATTTGAGACTTCTATGGTCGGTTTTAATTTGAAATCGCTAGCCAATCAGGTAGGGTCTCCACCTCGTTACTGCGTGCACAATGGCTAGCATCTCCTTATCATATACTGACATATTTTGATGGGAGGGAGACAATGCCTTGCTAGTGTATGCGAGTAGTCGACCATCTTGCATTAGAATGGCTCCAATTCCGACTCCAGATGCATCGGCCTCAATGATGAAGGGTCAGCTGAAATCTGGTAGTGCTACACCGGCGTTATTGTCATGGCTGCCTTAAGTTTGTCGAAGGCAATGGAGCCTTTGTCCGACCATTGGAAGGCATATTTTTTCAGTAGAGATGTGAGGGGTGCGCTGATCTTCCCATAGTTCTTAGCAAATTTTCGGTAGTAGCCCGTTAGTCCAAGGAACCCACACAGTAATTTCACGTTTGTAGGTTTCGGCCAGCCTTGCATTGCCTCAATTTTTGTTGGGTCTATCGCCACCCTTTCTTCTAATATTATGTGCCCAAGGTACTCTACTTTTTGCTGGAGAAAGCTGCACTTTGGTTGCTTAACAAAAAGAGTATTCTCCTGAAAGATCGTCAAAACAATCCGTAAATGCTGAAAGTGACTCTTAAGAGAAGGGCTATAAATGAGAATATCATCAAAAAATACCAACACAAATTTACGAAGAAAGCTCCGAAAAATATCGTTCATGAGACTTTGAAAGGTTGAAGGAGCATTAGTGAGTCCAAAAGGCATTACCAAGAATTCATAATGGCCATCATGTGTGCGGAATGCAGTTTTTGGAATGTCGTCTTCACATACTCGAATTTGGTGGTAACCGGATCGGAGGTCTAACTTCGTGAAGACTCGAGCTCCTTTTAATTCATCAAGAAGTTCATCCACCACTGGTATTGGGTACTTGTCCTTAATAGTGATGCCATTTAAAGCTCGGTAGTCGATGCACATCCGCCAAGTTCCGTCCTTCTTGCGTACAAGTAGCACCGGTGAGGAATAGGGGCTACAACTTGGCTGAATCACTCCTGTTTCAAGCATCTCCTTTATAATCTTTTCAATTTCATCCTTCTAGAGGTGAGGATATCGGTACGGTCGAGTGTTCACTAGTGGCTTGCCTGGAAGGATTGGAATCTGATGGTCATGTTGCCGAGAAGGAGGAAGACCGCGTGGTTCAGCAAAAATGTCAACAAATTCAGCAAGCAATTGGGCAAGATTTTGATCTTCAATCTCTATTTTCTTGCCCTCTAGTTGCTGCTGGAGATGTATCAAAAAGCCACCATTTACCTTGTGCAAAACTTTCTCCATTCGTTGGGTTGAAACGGTGGTTACGTTGCTTCCGCGCTTCCCGTGTAGGATGATCTATTTGCCTTTGTAGTAGAATTTCATAATTAATTTGGAAAAGTTCCAAGAGACATCACCTAGTGTAGTCAGCCATTCTATGCCAAGCACGGCCTCATAGTCATCAATTGGTAGGAGGAAGAAGTCGGTCATAATTTCTTGGTCTTGCAGCAATAGTTTCACCTGCGGGCATCTTTGGTCGCACTTTAGGATTCTACCGTCAGCAACCTTTACATCGAACTTGCTGCAACCTTCTATATGTAGTGCCATTCGAGTAGCAACCTTACTATTTAGGAAGTTATTAGTACTGCCTGTGTCAATGAGAACAGTGATCGGTTGTTGTTTGAGAAGGCCTCCAACTTTCATTGTTTGTGGGTTGGAGTAGCCGGCTAATGCGTGTACCGTAACGTCGGTTGGTTGTGGCTCTTCTTCCACATCTTATTCATTATGTTCAAAGCTCTCTTCTGGATGTTCAATGACCTCTTCTTCTACTGGTTCAATCATAAGAAGCCTCCCTTTTCTACAGCAATGCTCGCGACTCTACGGCTCGTCGCAATGCCAACATAACCCCTTCGCAGATCGCTCCCGAAGCTCTTCTCTTGTCAACCTTTTTGGTGCAGGAGCTCAGTTAATAGTAGGGGGGGCTAAGGGCTTTAGTATTGCAGGTCGAGGAGCGATCCTAGTCCTCCGAGCTTCATAGTTCAATCGCTCCTCTTGAAGTCGTGCGAAAGAGATGGCTGCCATAAGCGTGTATGGTTGTCGCGCTTTAACTTCTCCCCGGATCTCCAGCTTCAAGCCCTCAATGAAGGTCCCCAATAGCTATTTTTCGGACCAATCACGAGTTTGATTAGATAATCTTTCAAACCTGGTTTGGTATTCCTGAATGGTGGAGGTTTGTTGGATCTTTGCTAGTTGTCCGTCAATGTTCTCATAATCGGTTGGTCCGAAGCGGATTAGCAGTCCTTCTTTGAATTGTCACCATGAGAGTACTCCATGAGTGTGTTCAAACCAGTCAAACCACTGTATAGCATCCCCTTCAAGATGTATAGCTGCAATTTCCACCATAGATGCGTCCACGGTTTTGTGGTACCGAAAATATCGCTCCGCACGCGAAATCCAACCAATCGGGTCTCCTTCTTCCCATCTAGGGAAGTCCACCCTCATGCATGGATAGTTGAGGTCAGTTATAGAACCTCCCCTCTCTTGGAAGTTATCTCTTCGGGCTTGGTGCGATTAGTTAGAGCTCTCTCCTTGATGTGATTTCTTCGGGCTTAGTGGTCGGCCCAAACTGAGTTCGGTAAAGAGAGTCCGAATCTTATCCTCTATTCGCGCCTTGAAGACTTCAAATTTAGCATTGGTTGCCTCTTCAGATACCATACTATATGCCTCCAAACCTGTGATATTAAGATCTCTATTTTGTTATCGGGTTAAAAGCATGTATAGGTTGAGAGAAGTGATAGTCGTAAGGGTTGGTGGATTGGTGGATGTAGGCTGCGATTTAGGCTTATTTTGTGGCTGTTTTGGGTGCAGTTTGAGGGTGTGATTTGGTGGAGTTTTAGGGCTATGGATGAAAGTTTTAGATCTGTGATAGATGGCAGCAAAGGTTTGATAGAAATCAGTGGAAGTTTGCTGCAGAATTGTGTTGTCTTGTAAGAGCAGAATTATCGTCGAAGAAACAGCAGTTTCTCGATGAAATTTCCACCAAAAACTTGAGAGATTTGAGGAGGAAATTGATAGCAAAATCTCAGTTTATATGGCAGTAAGGATGTCCAATTTAATCAAGAAAATTTCGGCAGTATAATAGCAAGGAAATTGGTGTAAGTTGTGATAGCAGAATTCTCGTCGAAAAATTTCAGCGGTTTGTGATGAAAATTTGCAGCAACACAAAATTGTTTGTAGAGATGAATTCCTCAATAGATCAATCTTAGGTGGAAGCTAAGATGATCTATAAATTGTAGAAGAAATTTCGTTCAAAAAAGATTACAAATAGATCGGTTAAGGCAACAATATGCGGCTGAAATTTTCTGCAGCACAGATTTTCAAGTATAGCAGATTGGACGTAAAGACCAGTGATTTATATTGAGAATTTTTTGATAAAACCAAAAGGAAATCCACTCTTAGGAAGTATCAAATCTATCATAAAAATTTTATAAAGAATTTGGATAGAAAAAATACAATAGCAAGATCAAACAAACTATGCTATGCGGTTGAAATTTTATAGTGCAGATTTTTAAGTATAGTAGATTAGACGTAAAAGATCAATAGTTTATATTAGGAATTTTTTGACAAAACAAAAGAGAAATCTGCTATTAAGAAGTGTCAAAGCTGTCATAAAAAATTCGTAGAGATTTGGATAGAAAAAACGTAGTAGCGAGATCAAACAGACTATGCTATGCGGCTGAAATTCTGCAATGTATCTTTCATCGTAGAGATGAAAACTTTACGACGAAAAGTTTATGCAGCAATATAGGAACAATTTTTTTTTTTAGATTTTTGAATGAGGATAACTAAATTGCAGTAGCAGTAAGGTATGAAATCAAAACCTATTGCAATTCACGAGGAGATCAAAAGTTTATCTGCGGTGGTGGAGATGACGACGGAATTTGGTGACGATCTTCTTAAGCAATTGTGGGAATTGCTTTGGGCGGCTGTGGAGAGATGATGGATGGCTATGGAAGGGCAGCGAGACGCCAAGAATGCTACTCTGATACCAAGTATTAGAACCCTTTCAGATTCTAAGCTTGGGGTTGATCTCTTTAGGGGATCAGCCTCCTTAGAACTCTATAGGGGTTCCTTCCTCCAAGTTACTGCTCAAAGGCTGCAGAAAAGATTCATCTATTACTTTCTGAAAGAGGATAAATACATGACTATTTATAGGGTTTCTAAACCCTAACTCCTAATAGGACTCCTACTCAAGTAAGACTTCTACTCAAGACTCCTAATAAGACTCCTACTCAAGACTCTTACTTCTAACTAACTCCTAGTTCTTCTCTAAGAATTAACCACCATACCTTAGCTGGCTTCTTTACCTCTTTATTAGGGGTCAGCTTAGGTAGGTTTTACATGAATGTCCCTCTCAATTAGGACTCTCCTAGCTAGAGTTCTAACAAGTTACTAGGAAGCAGTTGAAAGTGAGTAGAAAAAGAAATGGTTAGTTGTTATGTAAGAAGAGTTGTATGCTTTATTGAAGAACCACAAATATGATTTAGTATAACTACTAAAGGGAATGAAGGCCTTGAAGAACAAGTGAGTTTTCAGGTTGAAGACTAAAGAATATTGTTCTCAACCAAAGTGCAAAGTTAGATCGATTGTGAAAGGCTTTGGTCAAAGGAAAGGTATTGACTTTAAAGAGATTTTTTCTCATATTGTTAAAATGTCTTTTATTCGTGTTGCTCTTAGTATTATTGCTAGCTAGGACTTGGTTGAATAGTTAGATGTAAAGACAGCTTTCCTTTATGGTGATTTAGAGGAGGAAATTTATATGGAGTAACCAAAAGACTTCAAAGTCAAAGGTAAAGAGAACTTTATCTGTAAGTTGAGGAAGAGTTTGTATGGGCTGAAGCAAGCTCCAAGACAGTAGTACAGAAAGTTTGATTCATTTATGATTGAAAATGGATATAAAAGAACGGCTTCAGATCATTGTGTGTATATATAGATTTTTATTATTCTCTTACTTTATGTTGATAATATGTTTATCCTTCAGAAAGATATATCTATAATTAACAGATTGAAGAAAGAACTAAGTGAGTCTTTTGTAATGAAAGATATGAGGGCCAGCAAAGCAAATACTAGGCATGTAGATTTTCAATGATAGAAAAAATAAGAAGATTTGGTTATCACAGGAGAAATGCATCGAGAAGGTATTGGAAATGTTCAGTATGAGCAATACAAAGTTAGTTGGTTCTTTTCTTGCATGTCACTTCAAGTTGTGCTTAGAACAAAATCCGTTAAGTGATGAGAAGAAAGAGAAAATGAAAAATGTTTCTTATATTTCAGTAGTTGGAAGTTTAATGTATGTAATAGTATGTATGAGGTCGGACATCGCATATGCAATGAGTGTTACTAACAGATCTCTTGTAAATCCAAGCAAAAAGCATTAGGTAGCAATGAAGTGGATCTTTAGATATCTCAGAGGAAGTTCTAAAGTTTGTTTAAGCTTTGGAGGTGAACCACCTATTTTGACAAATTACACATATATAGATATGGCAAGAGATATTGATACGAGGAAGTCCACATTAAGTTTTGTACTTACTTTTGCAGGGGGAGATATGTTATAACAATCCAGATTGCAAATGTATATTGCTCTCTCTACCATAGAGGCAGAATAAATAGCTGCTATAGAGGTTTACAAAGAAATATTATGGATGAAAGAATTCTTAAAAGAATTGGGGCTGAAATAGAAAAATTATGTGGTGAATTATGATAGTCAGAGTACCATCCATTTGTGTAAGAACCCAACTTTTCATTCTAAGTCAAAGCATATAGATATCAGATATCATTGGATTCGAAATGTACTTAAAGAGAAGTAATTGCAACTTCAAAAAATTCATACAAATAATAATGGAGCAGACATGTTGACAAAGACCTTACTGAAAGAAAGACAGGAGATGTGCCGATAGTTGATCGACATAATTTTACATTGAGAAGTCATGGGACAGCCTCCCTTATGGGTTGAAGAGGGAGGTTGTTAGGCTAACAGCCTACGAGTTCATCCCATAATGGGCTTTAACAACCCATAGCCCACCTCCCTTTTAATCTAAGGATCTAATAAGGAAGGTATTGTAGTTATAAAAAATTGGGGAGAAAAGCTACAGCAATATAGCAAAAAACTACAGCAATAGAGGCAAAAAATTACAATAGTAACTTGATTAAAAAAAGAGGAGAGAAGGGCAAAAAAAAATAAGAGAAGGAAAGGGAAGAAGACAAAGACAACATAAAAAAATTGTTCTCAATCATCCAGATAATGTTCTCATCTCAGGTTAGATAAGATCTATAGTAGATTATTGTTGTGATTACTTAAGGAGATTTTAGATATTGTGCACAATAACGTGATCCTTGTATCCTAGTTATTCTATTGAGATTATTTTTTGGGTTTTGGACAAAAGATTTTGAGATTTATATATTCATTATTCTTATAGTGGATTATCTCTGATTTGTCCTGTAGTTTTTACCCTTTATGTTGCAGAGATTTTCCACATAAATCTTGATGTCCTATTTAATTATAATTTTTATTTAATTTCACTATATGTTACGACTTGTTTGTATTTGTTCATATACAAAATATGTTCTTTTTTATATACTATCCGTTCCTTCAAATTATTGAATTATTTGAAATATTAAAGCTCTACGTACTTGAATGTTCTTGCACAAGTTGCAAATGCTTTACGTTTAAATGAATGTTCCTACAAACTTTTGATTGATTTGAGACGTAAAATCTCTACGTACTTGAATGTTCTTACACAAGTTGCAAATGCTCTGCGTTCAAACATATGTTCCTTCAAACTATTGTGATTTAAGACATAAAAGCTCTACGTACTTGAATGTTCTTACACAAGTTGTAAATGATCTACGTTCAAATAGATGTTCGTCCAAACTATTGAATGATTTGAGACGTAAAAACTCTTCTTCCTTCCAATTCTCACCATGATTCTAACTTAATCACTAGTATTGTTTGTTTGTTATAGACACAGGTTGGTCTATAAATGTTTCTAATTTTCAGTTAGGACAACAGAAGAATATTACACATATTCCTAATTGAATTTTAATAATTAATTCTTTTCCAAGAGCATCTAAATTTAAAAGATGAAGTACTATTTATTTTAATAACATATGTGCATTAGATATATGGTTCTGATAAGTTCATTTAATGGTGATCCGTGACTTGATATCCTGTTCGATTATAATGACTATGCTTTGTGATTTTTTTTTTTAAATTTTTTTACTATCTTTATCTCAAGCATTGTTACATAACATACTTTTAAATGTCTTTGTTGAGACATATTATTATGTAAGTGATAAGTTTTATGTTCGAGTTCATGTACAAACATCAAGTACATCATTAATTTAATGTAATATTATTTTTTTAATTTTTTTTAAAAATTATCTACTTTAATGTAGGTCACTAGACAAAGATCATCAAGAATGAACTCAAAGTCATGATCGATGGAGTTTATGATTCAGCAACGACAATTGTGAAGAATGACAAAGTTCCCGAAGAATAACGAGTTGCTCTAGATAAATAGGAGTAGCATCAATTACATAGCAAAGCATGATTCAAACTATCATGATTATACAATTAGAAATTGCTAAAGTTTTTAGATGGAATGACAATGATATATATATATATATATATATATAGTCTCGTGGACTGTCTTAATATTTTGGATGGAATGACACTGATAAAAAAAAAAACATATTACTGGTTTCATGAATTTTCTGTAAGAATTCAATTTAACATGATTGAGCTGCACGCAATGAATTAATTATTGCTGTCTGATTCAACGCATATTTCCATAATTTTCTTGTTTGAGGTACTGATTTTTCAAGATAAAAAACTGAGTATTGCAAATTCAACAACAACAAAAAAGAATACAATTTTGTATTGAACTGAAAAATGGTAGTAGGTGTAGAGCTTGCATTAGGTAATGTATTGCCTCATCAGCACTTATCAGAACCCCGACCTACTCATTCAAATTTTAATTGGATCTCCCAATTCCATCTCATCTATAAAAAGAAATCACCTCAATTATGCCGAATGGTGTATGTAACCATCTTTCAATAATAATAATAATAATAATAATAATAATAATAATAATAATTATTATTATTATTATTATTATTATTATTATTATTATTATTATTATTATTATTATTCATAATTCAATTGTGAAAATCTTGTTGCTACGCAACGATTCCCAACAAAGAAGGAAGAAACGACTGCTGCCTGTTCATACTTCACGGAGATGAATGCACTGCAACAGGACTTGTTTTTTATTTCTTGCGAGGTTCCGGGCATGTGCATGTGCTGGCGGTGCCGATCCGTCGGCCACTTAGCTCCGATGTGATGACTGATAAGTTTGAATTGTAATATAAAAGCACACATTAAATGAATAAATATAATATTTTATTTATACATGTGAGAAGAAATTATTTTTCTTGACTGTTCAATGAGATTTTAAAGATTGAGCTTCTATCAAGGATATCGATTTTAGACTAATGCAACAAAAATAGTTTACGAGCGAGAGGCTTCACGAGTGATTCTACTAGTTGATCATTCATATGTACGTGAGAAACACATAATTAATGTCTAACAACTTAATCTCGCACAAAATAGAAATCGATGCAATGTGTTTCATACATAAGTGAAACACTGGATTCGCACATATGTAAGTAGCTCTAATATTATCATAATATATTATAGGAGGAAAGATAGAGTAGATATGTGACTAAATTGAGTTCAGCAGCAGTAGTGGCGATGGTACAGTATTCAGCTTCAATTGTATATCGTGTGACTAATTTTTGCTTCTTAGAACTCCAACTGATTGAATTAGCTCCAAGGAAAATAATGTATCCCGACGTGGATGTTTTATCATCAAAGTTCCATGTCCAATAAGCATCAACAAAGGTATGGAAATGAAACAAGGTGTATTTGTAGAAAAAGAGACCATGATTGAGGGTCCCCTTAAGATACCGTAAAATTTGTTTGACCATAGACTAATGCGTAGTAGATGGTCGATATATGAATTGTGATAATTTATTGATTACAAATAAGATATTTGGACGAGTGAGAGCCAAATACTATAAGGAGCCAAGTAACTATCGATATTGAGTAGAATTCATAATAGAACTTCCATCACATAATTTAAGTGATTCATTAGTAGAGAGAGGAGTTGCAACCTCTTCTATATCTTGCATATTTGTTTTTGATAATAAGTCTTGAATATACTTTCTTTGTGATAGGAGGAGAATTGAAAATATAAAGGTTGCTTCCACTCCCAGAAAGTAACTCAAGATTCCTAAATCTTTGAGAGAGAATTGATTGGCTAGTTGCTTTAGGAATGCCTAAATCTCCAGAGGATCATTGCCTGTGATAATAATATCATTCAAATATATTATAAGATATATTATATTTCCATTTTGTTATCGTAAGAATAATGAGATATCAAACTTGGAGTTGATAAAGCTTGTTGATGTCAAAAACGAGCCAAATTTAGTATATTAAGCTCTTGAAGCTTGACGAAGTCCATAAATAGTTTTTTGTAATTTCCAAATATGCCTCGGATACTGTGGATAAATAAAGGCAAGAGGTTGCTATATGAAGACATCTTCAGTTAGAGTCTCTTGTAAAAGGATATTGTTAATATCCAATTGTCGTAGATGCCAGCCTTTTGAGATTGCCAAACTCAGGATAAACTAGATTATTGTGGGTTTAATAACAGGAATGAATGTCTCTATGAAATCAACACCATGTCATTAATGAAACCCTTTGGCTAATAGACATACTTTATATCTAGCAACAAATCTATCTGAGTTTCACTTAATTCGAAAGACCCATTTACACTCGATGCTAACGCTTGTGTTTGGCATAACCAACTAATTGGGGAGTATGAGGGGGTGAGTTGAAGTTATATATACCACAAGTTGTGAGGTAGAATATGAGGGGGGGTAGAGAGGATATAACTGTTAGGATCATTTCGACACTAAGAGGGGGGGTAAAATTAATGCTTTTGTAAAAGTTACGATTTAGAAACTTCTCATTTGATAAACCCCGTATCAGAAAGATGCTTAACTTGAAATGTAATAAGCAATAGAATCATTAAGCAATAAAGGTAAATAGCAAAAGAAAATAGCACACCGGATTTATAGTTGTTCGTTCGGTTGTCGTGACCTACGTCTACTCCCGATTCCTCCTCCATTGAGGCCACTAGCATCCACTAATGGTCTTTCTTTAATGGATGAATACCAACTACCCTCTTATAACTTTTTCTCCTTTTGATAGGCTCAAGAGAGAACTTTTATACCCTCTTTTTACAATTTTTTCCTCACACTCTCCCTTAGAATAGTTTTTAAATTTTAGGAGGAGACACTCTATACTCTATAAGGGTTTACAACTTTAGAATCATAGAGTTTTATTCTACTTTCTTTTTATTTTAAGTAAGAAAGATTGAGTATTTATAGACCCCAAGTGGCTTCAAAAATTAGAGCCAAAATTTAAATCCCGAAGATTTCGAGGTACTAGTAGTACCACCGCTTATGCTAGGTGGTACCACCGCTTGTAGCACTAACACTAGGCGGTACCATCGCCTAACATAATCTAGGAGACTGTGTTTGGGCGGTACCACCACCCAATCTGGCGATGCCACCGCTTGGTCCTTTTATGGGTGACTGAATAGGCCTTCCACTTGGCCCAAAATAGTCTCAACTTAGGCCCAATTGGTCCCTAATTAAGTTGACATTATTTCACCCCAAAATCGACTCAGTTAGACCTAAACTAACTCGATATAGACACATGATTACAAGCATGAATCCTATGTGGTCTGGTATGTCATTAGTTCATTCAACGCTTCGTTCGATCCTTCGATATATTGCTCAATCGACATGTTGACTCCTACAATTTCCGATCTCCTTGGCACAATGTTCGATCCTTCGGCCCATTGCCCAAACTCATGGCACAAAGTCCTTCTGCTGGTACATCGACTGATCCTCTAGCTCGACGTCTAATCTCCTAACATGTTTCTGCTAGTTATAGGTGCCCTGCAAACCAATTACGTGAGTGATGACACGTATGACTTGATATGCAACCTTTCGGTTTATTATTATTATTTAGTATTTTATTATTTAATACTGCCTTTTGCATGAATATATTGTGATGTCTTTGGATCTGTGCAGTAGGAATCGAATTGTGATGAGATCATGATAATGAGATCGATTCGCCTTTAAACACAAATCCTAAATAATCTCAATCATAAGTTACTCGAGAGGGACATCGAGATAACCAGACTGACTGGTGTGCCATATACCCATCTATATGATGGATGTAGCTGATCTCACAGATGCTCTTGTAGGGACACTAGGGATATAGTGTAGGTGCTCATTGGAGAATAAGTTCACTAATTGATCCGCTTACAGAATGTTGATAGTTGATAATGCATTATTATCAAACAGTGATTTCGTCATTCCAATTGTGTATTTAATCCTTAGACTTGAGACACCAAGGATGTCTTATATGAGTACTCCACTCTTTGATACTGGACTTATAGGTTTGGAGGTTTCAAATTTAGCACAACTGATCATTGAGAGTGGTAGCTAATCTTACAAGGGCTATTGAGTATCAATATAGGATCATCTGCTCTCGGTATCATTAGAGGAATATCCCATATCTTCTTGCTCAAACAAATCCCTGACAAGGGTCATTCGAATTGAGAGAGAAAGAGTTTTCCAAGATAATCTGATTAGAGTGAGACTCGTGTAGAAACTATATAGACCTGATAGCACCATACCCAATATACGGTCTTTAAGATATTAGATTGATAAGGGACTATAGGTACACGGTAATTGAGGATAGATAGGTCCAAAGGATTGGATTTCCTTGTATCATCTAGGGACTACGGCGTAGTGGCCTAATACGTCCGTAGTCAATGAGTCGAGTGAATTATTATAGAGATAATAATTCATTGAGTTAGAAGGAGTTCTGGTATGACTCATGACTAGCTCGATATTGGGCCTAGAGGGTTACACATATATGGTAGGCGTTGCAATAAGTAGAGGTTCAGATATGAGATATCCGCTGAAGCCCTTATCTTATTGGATATTCAATAAGCTCTTGGATTATTGGATCCTATAGATAAGATCCAATAAAACCTAATAAGATATTATTGGGTAGAGACCCACTAATCTAAGATGCTTCAATAGTTGGATGGAGATTTAGTACCCAATATGGTTGGATCTATTAGGGTTAAGTTAATAGGGGGTCTCTATAAATATGAGGGAATCAAAGACCCACAGGCTAGAGGTTCTTTTTGGCTTCCTCCTCCTATCCTCCTCTCCCTCTCCTCCTCATACTACAGTCCCTATTTGGGGTGTGTGGACTGCAAGAAGGGGCAACCCCTTCTTAATTGCATGGTGCACGTGAGGAAAAGTTTTGGGTAGCTATTTAAGGAGCATCTTCCTAGCCTCTTGTACAGAAATCTAAGGGCGATATCACATGTGTAGTTGAAGAACAGAAAATAAAATCTTCAAATTTCTCAAAGATGTATTCGTCGTCATGCGAAGATTGGTATGCAAAATCTACAAAACAAAAAACTACATATATGAAAGATTATGTTATCTAGGGAGATCATATATCCCTGAATCTCTGTAGATCTATAGGAGAGGATAAAGGAAGTCAAGCATCTTCCTCTATAGTGGTGATCCATACAGTAGGGTTGCAACGATGCTCCTCAAATCTCTAAGTCTACTATTTGAGGAGGAAAAGGGGAGGAGAAGGGAAGGAGAATAGGAGATAGCAACCCAGAGAGGAGGCTCTAGCCTGTGAACCATTGGTTCCCTCCTATTTATAGAGGTCCCCTATCAACATAACTCTAATGGATCCTGCTCTATTGGGTATTGGATCTTCATCCAACTACTAAAGTCTCTTAGATTAGTATATTTCTATCCAATAATCTCTCATTGGCTTTTATAGGATCTCATCCATAGGATCTAATAATTTAGAGGTTTATTGGATATATAATAAGATAGGGGCTCTGACAAATATCTCATATTCGAACCTCTACTCATCGCAATACCTACCATATGTGTATGACCCTCTAGGCCCAATATCGAGCTGGTTGTGAGTCATACTTATCAGAACTCCTTCTAGCTCAATGAATTATTATCTCCATAATAATTCACTCGACTCATCTACTATAGATGTACTATGCCACTACGTCGTAGTCCTTAGACGATATAAGAGAATCTAATCTAAGGGCGACATCACATACGTAGTGGAAGAATAGAAAACAAAACCCCCAAATTTCCCAAATAGTGGTATAAGAGCCAAGTTATTCGCTTGAAAGATTGATTTTGAACTAAGTATGTTGTGTTTTAGAAAATCTTTTGACGTCAAAATCATTGACGCAAAAGGCGAGAGAGTTTCTGAGGGAGGTCTCGGCCACTTGTAGCAGGCCACCTGCATGTAAGGGTCATAGGTGGCTGTCGGGCTGTGGTCGTCCGCCCACAGGCAAGCCATCTGTAGTGTAGGATGCCTTCATATGGGCACTATGGCCACATGTAAGGGCGGAGCCTACGGGCGCTAGGACCATGGGCGAGTCCCCTTGCGGGCGACGCTCGTCGGTAGGGGCGACACCTACAAGGGGCAACCAACGCCCGCGGGCAGCCCGAGGTACGACATCACCCGCGGGCACACTTACCCACAGGGGCTCAGCGCCCGCAGGTGAGCCACCCATGGGCACACCGCCTGCAATAGTGTGGAAGTGATAGCGGGACCCATAGTGCCGAGACGAATGGTCGCGATATATAGAGATGCATCGAGATGCCGACAGAATCGACGATGACGAGATAAATGATCACAATGCATGGAGATGCACCGCTGCACACATAGATCTTGATATGAGTGATTAAGCCCACTAGCTTGGGCTTAATCACATTAGGCTGTAGTTCATGATCATCTGGTGTGATTGCTCATGTAATGTGTGATTGCTTGTACACCTACTATATATATACATATATTTGCATACGATGTAGATAATTATTAAATATCCCCTCTCTCGATAATAGTAAGTTGGTAAATGTGAGGCTATTAGATTGACCCACATGGCCTTCGATCATTATTGGTAGGGATCGATTCTCGATGTAGGTTGAGTTAATCGAGTCCCTCGAGGCTCACCTATATTACGATTCGCTATCTTGCCTATGATAGAGAGATGCCAGCTATGACCTGAGGATATAATATGCTTGGTCTAGTCCCTTGAGGGTATATCATTAAATTAGACTTATCTTGTAACGATGATGTTGACTTAACCAAACATTATAATTAGTCAAGTCCCTCGAGACCATGGTGGTTCGGAGGTCGAACAGGACAGGAATCACAAGGAGTTGTGATCGACAAGAGTTGCCTATCTTTTGGGCTTAGTGTGATTGGTCGAATCCCTCGAGATTACACTAAGATGCTAATTGGATCTCGATCCCCACTAAAAGTCCAGAGGCTTCTGTTTCACATGCTGAGGGTGTCACGTAACTCACTAGTAAAATAGTGGGAGTATATTAAGATAGAAGTTCATATCTTGATTGTTTATTTTCTACAAAATCTGAAAGTTATTTATTTCTACTACATCTTTATTTTCAGAAAAAATATCACTTCCAAATCCCTTATCTGACATACTTGATGTCAACTATCTCACTGGTCCGAATTATACGGATTGACCCCGCAACTTGAGAATTGTTCTTATAGTGGAGAAAATCGCGTACGTCCTTGATACAGTAATGCCTACGCCCGAGGAAGGGGTAAGCGAGGATGAGATCGCTCGATATATGAAGTATATAGATGACTCCATTCTTGCTCAGTGATACATGTTGGGCTTCATGACTCCTAAGTTACAGAGACAACATGAAAAGATGGATGCTAGATTCATTCTCCTACATGTCTGCAAACTGTTTGAGGAATAGAGAAGGACTCAATGATATGAGATATCCAAGAGCCTCTTCCATACTAGGATGACTAAGGGGATACCGGTTCAGAACCATTTCCTAAAGATGATTGAGTGGATAGAAAAAATTCACAAGTATAGGAATAGTCCTAGAGGATAACCTGTGTGTGGATCTTGTACTTCAGTCCCTATCATATTCCTTTTTATAATTCATAATGAATTTTAATGTGAACAAGCTTGATATGACTCTCCCTGAGCTCCTCAATATATTGAGGGAGGTAGAGAGCAATATCAAGAATGAGGAGCCAATTCTCTGTACTAGTGAGATAAAAAAGAAAAGGAAAGCATAAAAGTCCCTTAAGAAGGGTAAGGACAAGGGTAGACCAGGTAAAGCAAAGGTTACTAAGAAAGACCCGACAAAGGACAAAAGTCAGTGCTTCTACTACGACAAAGATGGGCACTAGAAGAGGAACTACAAAGAGTACCTTGCAAAGAGAGTGAAATAGAAGTTAGAGAAGCTTTAGGTACATTCATGATCAGTCTCCATTTGTCGGACTCTTATGATATCACACGGGTATTAGATATCGATAGCGCTTATCACATCTGTAATTTGTTACAGATTCTGACAAAGCCTAGGAGATTAACAAGAGGAACATTACATAATAATTTGTTTATGCTAAACACTGCTCAACATATCATTAATGTAAGTGTGTCCAAGAGGAAATGAGATAATGTGAATAGTGCATATCTGCGGCATTATAGGCTAGGTCACATCCATGAGGGAAGGATTCAAAAGTTGCTAAAGGATAGATATCTAGATCCATTCGACTATGAGTCATAAGCAAATTGCGAACTTTGCCTTCGTGGAAAACTGACCAACTATCCTTTTAGTGGAATTGGAGAGAGAGCCACTGAGCTGTTGGAACTCATACATAGTGATGTATGCGGAGCCATGTCAACTCATGTCATAGGTAGTTACTCCTATTTTATTAATTTTACTAATGATTTCTTAAGGTATAGACATGTGTACTTGATGAAGTATAAGTTGAAAGCCTTTGAGAAATTTAGAGAGTATAAAAATGAAGTAGAGAACCAGATTGGAAAGAGTATCAAGACTTTTCGATCAGATCGAGGAGGTGAGTACCTAAGTACAGAGTTCACCCAGTTCCTTAAGGACCATGGGATTCTATCCCAATAGACACTTCCTTATACACCTCAACTTAATGGTGTATCTGAAAGGAGGAATCATATAATGTTAGACATGGTGTGGTCTGTGATGAGCTTCGCTAACCTACCTATCTTATTCTAGGGAAACACCCTAGAGACCGCAACTTACCTTCTAAATAAAGTTCTAACTAATTTGGTTGTATATACACCATATAAGATATAAAAAGGGAAGAAGTCTGATCTTAATGTTATTAAAATTTAGGGCTACCTTGCCCACATTAAAAGATACAACCCCGATAAGTTAGAATCGAGGACGGAGCGGTGAAAGTTCGTGGGATACCCCAAGGAAACTTGTGAGTATTATTTCTATCATCCCAAAGATCAAAGGTCTTTGTATCCAAGAGAGCAGTGTTCCTTGAGAAGGAACACATTCTTGGTAGAGACAGTGGGAGCGTGATAGAGTTGAGTCAGGTTGGAGAACCTAGTATAAGCACCACTTCACAACCTGAGTCTGTTCAGCTATATAGCACACAAGTTCCAATTTTACGTAGGTCCGACAAAGTATCTCATTCTCCTAAGAGATACGTGGGATATATTAGAGGAGAGGATATTGATCCTTAGATCTACGAGAAGGTTATTACGAGTATAGACTCTAGTAAGTGGCAAGAAGCCATGAAGTATCTCATTCTCCTAAGAGATACGTGGGATATATTATAAGAGAGGATATTGATCCTTAGATCTACGAGAAGGTTATTACGAGTATAGACTCTAGTAAGTGGCAAGAAGCCATGAAATCTGAGATGAATTTCATGTACTCCAACAAGATTTGGAATCTAGTTGATGCACCCGAGGGTATTATACCGATCAGTTGCAAGTGGATCTTAAAGAAGAAGATAAGAGTAGATGGAAAGGTAGAAACCTATAAAGCAAGGTTAGTGGCGAAGGGGTATCGTCAAAGGCAATGTGTTAACTATGACAAAACCTTCTCACCAGTAGCATGCTAAAATCTATCCAAATACTATTGCCTATTGAAGCATACTATGATTATGAGATCTAGCATATATACGTGAAAATCGCATTCCTTAATGACAACCTCGAGAAGGAGGTATATATAATATAGCCTGAGGGATTTGTGTCCAAAGATTACCTAGATAAGGTGTGTCGGTTGCTTAGGTCCATTTATGGACTAAAGCAAGCATCTTGAAGTTGAAACATAAGATTTGAGGAGACAATCAGATCTTATTATTTCGTTAAGAACGAAGATGAGCCTTGTGTGTACAGGAAGGTAAGCGAGAGTACTATTACTTTCTTAGTGTTATATGTGGATGATATCCTGATCATTAGGAATGATGTAGGAATGCTATACACAATAAAGACTTGGTTATCTAGACACCTCTCCATGAAAGACTTAGGAAAGCATCCTATATCTTGGGGATTCAAATCTATAGAGATATATCTAAGAGGATGCTTGGCTTGTCCCAATCTAGATATATAGACACCATTGTCAAAAGGTTTGGCATGAAAAATTCTAAGAGATGTTTCATATCGATGAAATATGAGATATTGCTTTCTAGGAGTATATCCCCAAAGACTCCTTGAAAAAGAGCGAACATAGATAGGACACCCTATATCTCAATAATAGGGTATATCATATATGTCATGTTATGTACTGCTAGTTATAGGTGCCCAACAAGTCAATCACGTGAGTAATGACATATGTGATTTGACACACAGTCTTTTTACTTATTATTATTATTTGGTATTTTATCACTTTATATTGTTTGTTGCTTGAATATATTATAATATCCATGGATCTATGCAATGGGAATCAGATCGTAATGAGATCACGATAATGAGACTGATTTGCCTTTAAACATAGATCCTAAATAATCCCGATCATAGATTACTCAAGAGGGACATCAAGATAATCAAACAGACTTGTGTATTATATACCCATCCATATGATGGATGTAGCTGGTCTCATAGCTACACGTGTGGGGATATTGTGGATACAATACAAGTGCTCATTGGAGAATAAATTTATTGATTGATCCGCTTACGAAATGCTAGATGGTTGATGATGCCTTATTATCAAACAGCGATTTTGTAGTCATAGTGGCGTATTTGGTCCTTAGACTTGAGACACCAAGGATGTCCTATATGAGTACTCTAATTTTTGATACCTGACTTATAGGTCTAAAGGTTCCAACTCTTGTACAATCAATCATCGGGAGTGATAGCCAACCTTACGAGGACTATTAAGTGTCAATAAATGATCATCCACTCTCGATGTCATGAGAAAAATATCATATGTGTTCTTGCTCAAATAAATCCTTAGCCAAGGTCATTCAGATTGAGAGAGAAAGAGTTTTCCGGAAGAATTCGATTAGAGTGAGACTTGAGCAGAAACCGTATGAGTTTGACAACACCATGTCTAGTATATAATCTTTGGGATATTATATGGATAAGGGACTATAGGTATATGATAACTGAGGATAGACATGTCCAATAGATTGAATTCTCTTATATCGTTTGGGGATTGTGGTGTAGTGGCCTAGTACGTCCGCAGTCAATGAGTTGAGTGAATTTTTATAAAGATAATAATTCAC
This sequence comes from Musa balbisiana, assembly GCA_004837865.1. Classification (NCBI taxonomy): domain Eukaryota; kingdom Viridiplantae; phylum Streptophyta; class Magnoliopsida; order Zingiberales; family Musaceae; genus Musa; species Musa balbisiana. The sequence goes on from CM017192.1 coordinate 25,324,385, forward strand.
TAAGCCAGAAAGAGTTCTGATAGGTATGACTCATGGTCAGCTCGATATTGGGCCTAGAGGGTCACACACATATGGTCGGTGTTGCGATGAGTAAAGGTTCAAATATGAGATGTCCGGTGAAGCCTCTATCTTATTGGATATCCAATAAGCCCTTGAATTATTGGATCCTATAGATGAGATCCAATAAGAGCCAATGAGAGATTATTCAATAGAGATCCACTAATTTAAAAGACTTAGATAGTTAGATGGAGATCCAATACTTAATAGAGTAGGATCCATTATGGTTATGTTAATAGGGGATCTCTATAAATAGAAGGGAACCAATAATTCATAGGCTAGAGCCTCTTTGGGTTGCTATCTCCTATTCTCCTCCCCTTCTCCTCCTTAGATAGTAGGCTTGGAGTTTTGAGGAGCATCGTCGCAACCCTATTGTGTGGATCGCCACTAGAGAGGAGGACACTTGATCTCCTTCACCCTCTCCTAGAGATCTATAGGGATTTAAGGATATACAATCTCCCTAGGTAACACAATCTTTAATATATGTAATTTTTTGTTTCACGAATTTTGTGCAACAATCTTCGCACGACGACGAACATATCATTGAAAAATTAGGGATTTTGTTTCATGTTCTTTCACTGCACATATGATATCACCCCCCTAGATTTCCCAACATATACTAGGCCTGATATAGCGCATGCTCTGAGTGTCACGAGCAAGTATCAAGCAAATCTAGGCTTCGAGCACTGGAAAGCAGTAAAGTGTATCATTAAGTACTTGCGAAGGACTAAGGATCTTTTACTGGTATATAGAGGTAGTAGTCTTAGGGTTGAAAGCTACATGGACTCAAGTTTCCAATCCGATGTCGATGATAGCAAGTCGAATTCGAGGTATATGTACACCCTAAATGAAAGAGTAGTATATTGGAAGAGTTTCAAATAAGATACTACTACTAACTCGACCACAGAAGCGAAGTATATTACTGTAGTAGAGGCAGCAAAGAGGGGAGTTTGGATGAAAAAGTTTATCATAGATTTGAGAGTTGTCCAAGTAGCGAGGAGCTAATTCTCTTATATTACGATAATAATGGGGTGATTGCTCAAGCGAAGGAACCCATATCTCATCCGAAGTCTAAGCACATTCTAAGGAGGTTTCACCTGATCAGAGAGATCGTGACCCAAGGAGATGCAGCAGTAGAAAGAGTTCCATCCGAAGAAAATATTGTAGATCCATTGACAAAACCATTATCTCAAATTGTCTTTGAGCGCCATAGGGGTTTGATAGAGACCAGACATAGACGTGATTAGATTTAAGTCAAGTGGGAGATCGCTAGTCATAGGTGCCCTACAAGTCAATCACGTGAGTGATGGTACATGTGACTTAACAAGCAGTCTTTTTATTTATTATTATTATTTGATATTTTATCACTTTATATTATCTATTACATGAATATATTGTGATGTCCATATATATATACAATGGGAATCAGATCGTGATAAGATGATGATAATGAGATCGACTCGCCTTTAAACAAATATCCTAAATAATCCTGGTCATAGGTTACTCGAGAGGGACATCGAGATAACTGGACTGCTGGTTTCATAGCTGCTTGTGTTGGGACACTAGGGATACAATGTAGGTGTTCATTGGAGAATGATTCACTAATTGATCTGCTCACGGAATATTGGATGGTTGATGATATCTTATTGTTAGACAATAATTCCATCATTCTAGTGGTATATCTGGTCCTTAGACTTGAGATACCAAGGATGTCCTGTATGAGTACTCCACTCTTTGATACCAGATTTATAGGTTTAGAGGTTCTAGAGCTAGCATAACCGGTCATCGGGAGTGATAGTCAACCTTACGAGGGCTATTGAGTATCTATCGATAGATGATCATCTGCTCTCAGTGTTATGAGAGAAATATCTTATGTGTTCTTGCTCAGACAAATCCCTAGCCAGAGTCATTTAGATTAAGAGAAAAAAAATTTTCCGAGAGAATCTAATTAGAGTGAGACTCATGTAGAAACTATATAAGCCTGATAGTACAATGCCCAGTATATGGTCTCTAGAATATTAGATTGATGAGGGACTATAGATACACGGTAACTAAAGATAGATAGGTCCAAAGGATTGGATTCCTCTATATCATCTAGGGACTACGGCATAGTGGCATAGTACGTCCATAGTCAATGAGTCGAGTGAATTATTATGGAGATAATAATTCACTGAAATAAAAGAAGTTTTAACAAGTATGACTTATGGCCAGCTCGATATTGGGCCTAGAGGGTCACACACATATGGTAGATGTTGCGACGAGTAGAGGTTCAAATATGAGATATTCGCTATAGCCCCTATCTTATTGGATATCCAATAAGCCCCTGAATTATTGGATCATATGAATGAGATCCAATAAGAGCTAATAAGAGATTATTGGGTAGAGATCCACTAATCTAAGAGGCTTGAGTAGTTGGATAAAGATTCAATACCCAATATGGCAGGATCCATTAGGGTTAAGTTGACAAGGGGTCTCTATAAATAGGAGGGAACCAAAGACCCATAGGCTAGAGATTTATTTTGGCTACCTCCTATTCTCCTCTCTCCATCTCCTCCTTATATTGCAGCCCCTATTTGGGGCGTCTGGATAGCAAGAAGGGGTAGCCACTTCTTGATTGTGTGGTGTGTGAGAGGAAAAGTTTTAAGTAGCGATTTGAGGAGCATCTTCGCGATCCCTACCATGTGGATCACCGCTAGAGATGAGGATAGTTGACCTCCTTTATCATCTTCTATAGATCTACATATTTTCAGGGATATATGATCTCTCTAGGTAATTCTCTTACGTATAGTTTTTTCGATTTCATAGGATTTTGCACACCAACTTTTGCACGACGATGAAGCCTTTTTTTTATAGGAATTTTGAGATTTCATTTTTTTATTCTTCTGCTGCGCATGTGATGTCACCTCAGATTTCCCAATTGTTTCACTCTGGCCCAACATTTGATTCTTCTTGCTTTAATTGATTTGCCTTTTCTGATCGAAGTTAGTCTTATGTCATTTAAAATGCAGATTAGATCATAAACTTTATCAATTGATTTCATCATCAAAATCCGAGATTCAACAATCCTTTTTTATGATGACAACCAATTGATGACGGAGTTTAAACTAAACTCTCCCTATCAATATGCCATGTTGAGATGAACCTTGAATTCAAATTGAATTCAAGTCAAAGCAATTTTAATCATGAATATTTCATCTTTGCATGCATCATTATCGTAAGTTGAAGTATTGCATGCATAATACCAAATCACGAGGTATATTTTTAAAATATAAAATCATCATTACATACATGATTTCAAATCATCATGGTATCAAAATATCAAAGTACATTACATCCTACTATGTATGATCATCATCATATCTTCTTCCCCTTTGTCATCAAGAAAAAGGAGAAGTGTAACTAGCAAATTTTTTAGATATAATTTCAAATTATTATATTATAAATATAATTTTAAGTTTTTCAAACATCATTGCATATATCATCATTCAAGCTAACAAGTTTTTCAGATATGAAAGTTAGCATAATTTTTGCATCTTTTGATATGTGCAAGATAGCATATTTTTGCATCTTCTTGAAATGTACAAGCTAGCAAACTTTACTTGTCTTTTGAAATGAGCAAGCTAGTATGTTTACTTTTTTTTACGATATGCAAGGTAGCAAGTTTTACTTCCTTTTGCAATGCACAAGCTAGTGAATTTAGCAAGTTTTACATCATTTTCAAACATGCAAGCTAGCAAATTTTATAATATTTTAGAACATATAAGCCAGCAAATTTTACATCATTTTAGAACATATAAGATAGCAATTTTACTTTTCTTTGCGATGTGCAAGCTAGCATTATTTGCTTCTCTTTTAAGATGTACAAGCTAGCAATTTTATCTCCCCCTTTGTCATTATAAAAAAAATATGTGAATAATAAAATATTATAATTTTTTTCCCTTTACATCAATTTTCAAATCATGGTAAATGAGATAACAAGAAAAATTTACATCAATATTTTAATCATAAAAAATGAAAGATCAAGTCATGAATATCGAAAGACCATGAGTCATTTTTAACATATCTCTTCTTTTATAAATAGAAGAAATGATAGAAAAATGATCTTGATTCATAAAAAAAAAACTCAAGTCATAAAATTTGAGAAATCAATATCATGATCTGAAAAATGTATAAGAAGAATTTATGCATTTGGGAGATTTAATAATTTACCTAAATTTAACATTCAAGTTAGTATTTTTGATTCTCTTGAGATGCTAGTAATTTTCTTTCTCCCCTTTGTCATTGTAAGAAAAAAAAAGAGGGGAATAATATAATGGTATAATTCATTTCTCTTTACATCAATTCTCTAAGCATCACATGAGGTTTACCACCACAAATACAAAGGAATTATACATAATGAAAATCATGTCATAAAATGTAATATCAAAGATCATATGAATACCAAAAGACATTATTTATTTTGATAAATTTTCTCTTAAATAATAAAAAAGAAATCTTAGGAGATCAAATAGTAAAAGATTTTCAAAAGAAAATTTAAGTCGTGAATTCGAAGAAATCAAGAGAAAAATCATTATTCATTTGGATAAATATTATCTTTAATAAAATAAAAAATTATATGAGAATAAAGAGTACAGGATCTTGATTCATATAAAAAGAATCTCAAGTTATAATTCTGAGAATTCAAGATCATGATTTCGATAAAATTCATTCAAATTCAAATCATCAAATCATCAAAATCACTTTCAAGAGATTCAAAATAATATAAATATACTTATCAATCTCTTACTCAAAAATCGATAAGATAGAAATTGAGAAATTTTCAAGAATAATGCATTCTTTTTTTTTATGTGTTTCAGTTTATGTGATTTATTTCATACAAGTATGCCTTTATCTTTTATGTCAAACAAAAACATACATCATCGTTTAAAACTAAAAAAGAAGATTTATCACAAGAGTCATCAAGATTAATAAACCATAAATCACAAAAATCATGATAATGAAAGCCAAGTAAGGAAGAAGTGAAGCAATTACAAAGTAAGTAAATGACAATAATAGAAATGCAAATCCAAATTTATAGTGGTTCAGTCGTTGTAATCTATATCCACTTATGATTCCTCCTCCATCGAGGTTACCGGTGTCCACTAATAGTCCTCATTCAATAGGCGAAGACAAACCACCTCTTTATAGCTCTTTCTCCTTTTCATGGATTTAGGAGATAACTCTCACAAGCTCACACTTCTCTTGAATGATCACAACTCTAGAAAGGGAGGAGAATGACTCTTTGTACTTTTACAACACTTTTAACACCCCAAGAATTCAAGATATTGTTTACACTTTTGTGCCCTTTTATGCAGAAAAGGGTGGGGTATTTATAGGCCCCAATGGCTTCAGAATTGAAGCTAAAAAGTGTCATATCCCTAAATTTTAGGTACTGGCGATACCACCGCTAGTATTGGGTGGTACTACCACCTGCAAACTGATACTGGGTGATACCATCACTCAGTCTGGTCGGTACGACCGCTTGACAGAGTTTCGAAGACCAAGCTCTAGCGGTACCACCACTCAGTCTGGGCGGTACCACTGCCCAGAGCACCTAGGAGACTAAGTCCCAAGCGGTGCCACCATCGGTCCTGGCGGTGCCACCGTTGATCTTGACTTCAGGTGCTGAATAGGCTATTCAACCTGCCCAATTCAGCCCTGTTAAGGGCCCTGTTGGCTCCTAACTGAGTTAGTGGGATTACCTCCCAATCCTAACTCAACTAATGTACTAACTATGATTAAGTCAAGCAATCTCTGTCTGGTATGTCAATTTTTCGCCCAACGAACCTCTAGCAAAATTCTCAGTGAGTCTTCCGGCGAGCTTTCAGCGAACTCTCGACAAACTCTCAGCGAACTCCTAACAAATTCTCGACAAACTTCCAACAAACTCTTGGCAAGCTTTCGGCAAACTTCCGGTACATCGTCCGAATCTTTGACTTCGACCCATTATTTGCTTTATGCCTTACTACTATCGTAGTTAATCCTGCACACTTATCTCAACACATAGATTTAATCAAACAATTTATCAATTGATTTCATCAACAAAATCCGAGATTCAACAGTTTTTAAGTTCGTTTTATGCCATATAAGTCATTTAATATGTCATTAATGAACCGATGAGTTCTTCTAGTGGAAAATTATTTAAGTCAATTGTCTCTTGTATTGTAATTACTTTTGAATCCTAATTTTTAGAAAGAGATCGTAAAACTTTATTAATAAGTTTAAGATTTGGAAAATATTTGCCAAGAGATTTAAAACTATTGACGATATTCATAAAACGAGTATACATGTCAACAATAGTTTTGCTTAGATTCATTCAAAAAAATTCAAAATCATACATCAAAAGATTTATTTTAGACTCTTTTACTCTATTCGTGCCTTCATGAGTTACTTCTAGTATGTGCCAAATCTTATGTATAGTTTCGCATATAGAAACATGATTAAATTCATTTTTATCTAAAGCACAAAACAAAGCGTTTATCGCTTTAGCATTAAAAGAAAAAGTTTCCTTCTCCAAATCATTTCATTCGTTCATTGGATTAGAAGACTTTTGAAAACACTTTCGATAATATTCCATAATTTCAAATCCATAAAAAATAAGAAAACTCTCATTCGATAAACCTCATATCAGAAAGATACTTAACTTGAAAATGTTTGTAGAATATAATGAGCAATAAAATCAGTAAGCACTAAAGGTAAATAGCAAAATAAAAAAGCACACAGGATTTATAGTGATTCGGTCGTCATGACCTACATTAACTCTCGATTCCTCCTTCGTTGAGGCTACTGGTGTATACTAATGGTCTTTTTTTAATGGGTAAAGACCAACTACCTTCCTATAATTCTTTTCTCCTTTTTGTTAGGAAAGCAATCGGCACTAAGAGGGGGGGTGATAGTGCAGCGGTAAAAACTATGTCGGTTTAAAACTTCGTTGCGATTAAATCCATTTCCGACGAAAAATCATTTTGTAAAGGTAATAGCTTTGAAAGTGCATGGAAGAGTAGAATGGATTTAAAGCAAGTAAAGTGGTTTGCAACTAAAGTAAATTGCTCAAAAGAAATGCAAACCAGATTTTTATAGTGGTTCGGTCGTTGTGACCTACATCTACTCCGTCGATTCCTCTTATGTCGAGGCCACCAGCATCCACTATCAGTATTTTTTCAATAGGCGAAGACTAACTACCTTTTACACCCCTCTTCTCCCTTTCACAGGTTTAGAAGACAACCTTTTCCGGCCCTCGTTTACAAGATATCCCTCTCATACCTCCCTTAGAACTCTCTCTAAGCTTTGGGAGGAGGGAACTAAACTTTCTAAGATTTACAACTTTAAAATCATAGAGTTTTGCTCAATATTTCTTGCTAATCCATGTAGGAATAGCTGGGGTATTTATAGGCCTCAAATGGATTCAAATTTGGAGCCCAAAATTCAAACCCCTAAAATTTCAGGGTACGGGCGATACCACCGCCTGTTCTGGGTGGTACCACCGCCGGTAGTCTGACACTAGGTGGTACCACCACCCAGTCTAGTGGTGCCACCACCTAGAATACTGTGCTGGGTGGTACCACCACTTAACACAGTCTCGGAGATTGTGCCACAATGGTTTCACCTGTTTGGTCACTGTTTGGGCCTTTCTCTTGGCCCAACCAGCCCAAACTTGGGCCCAACTATCCCCTAATTGGGATGACTCAATTCTAATCTCAATTATGTACTAACTATAAATTTTAAGACAATTACTAAACTAAATAGAGTCCGTAAGTCAAGTTTTCTTTCGACGAGCTTCCGACGATCTTTCGACGAACTTTCGATGATCTCTCAGCAATGTTCCAGCAGACTCCTGGCAAGCTCCTAGGCTTCACAATAATCTTCTTGGTGAGTTCTGATAAACTTCTTTGGCAAGCTCTAGGACTTCTCGGTTGGTTCTGGTAGAACTTTCGACGAACGTCCGAACTTCCAACGAACTCTCGAACTCCCAACAAAATTGTGTTCTTGACTCCGAGACTTTATTTTACTTTATGCCTTACTATTATAGTTAATCCTGCCATGTAAAAACACACTTCAATCTAGACAATTAATACTAAGCATGAATCATGTTGTCCGGCATGTCATTGGTCCATTGATGCTTCGTCCGATTCTTCGGCTCATTGTCCTCTCTTGCGGCCTATTGCCCTATTGGCCAATTGACTCCGCAACTCCGATATCCTTGGTGCAATATCCACTCTTCTTGGCCCGATACCCGAACTCATGGCCCGAAGTCTTTTGTCGAAACGTCGACCGATCCTCCGACTCGACGTCCAATCTTATAACATGTTCCACCGGCCCAACATGATTCTTCCTGCTTTAATTATCTCAACCTGATCGAAGCATCCTGCGTCACTCAAAATGCATATCAAATCATAAACATTTATGAATTGGTTTCATCATCAAGATCCGAGATTCAATAATCTCTCCCTTTTTTATGATGATAACCAATTGATGACGGAGTTAATCTTAACACCCAGAGTTTAAACAAACTCCCCCTATCAATATGCCATATTGAGATAACTTTTGGATTCCAAAAATCCAAGTGACATGTTATCATAAAACTTATGCATAAAATCATCATATTTCTCCCCCTTTGTCATCAACAAAAAGGAGAAGTCCAACTATCAAATGTTTGAGGTATTCAATGTCAAACATTACATTTATCATCATACAATATGTAAGCTAGAAAATTTAGCAAATGTTATATCATGCAAGCTATGAAGTTTTAGATATGCAAGATAGTAAGATTGCATGTTCTACAACATACAAGCTAGCAAAATTTTGAAAGCAAATGCAAGATAGATTTCTTGTTGAAGTGTGTAAGCTAGTGATTCTTGCTTCCTTTTGCAATGTGCAAGTTGCAAGTTTTGCTTCTTGAGATAGGCAAGATAGTAAGCTCTCTTTTAGAAGTGCCATTTTTGCTTCCTTTGCAAAGTGCAAGCTAACAAAATTTTACATTATTTTACAACAAATAAGCTAGCAATTTGACAAGTGTTACTTTTCTTTGAAGTATGAAGGCTAGCAAGTTTTTGAAAAATAATGCAAAATAACAAGCTAGCAAGATACAATGTTTTACATGAAGTAAGCTACATGAAGTACGTTTGTATCTTCTCTTTAGATGTGCTAGTAAGCAAGCAAGTTTTTCTCATTACGATTTGTGAGCTAGCAAATTTTACACATATGAAAGTTGGCAAGATTTGTGCATCTTTTTTACTTATGCAAGCTAGCTTGAAAATGTATAAGAAGAATTTATGCATTTGAAAGAACAAACATATCTAAGTTTCTCATTTAAGCTAGCAATTTTCTTTCTCTCCTTTGTTATTGTAAACAAGGAAGAAGTAGATGTTGAATCTTGGATTTTGATGATGAAACTAATTGATAGTATTTATGTTTTAATATGCATTTTGAGTGACGCGGGATGCTTCAATCAGGATGAGACAATTAAAGCAAGAAAAATCATATTGTGCCAGAGAAAAACATGTCGGAATATTGGACGTCGGGCCGGAGGAACGGTCGATGTATCAACAAAAGGCTTCGAGCCGTGGATTTGGGCATTAGGCCAAGAAGAGCGGATATTGCACCAAGGATATTGGAGTTGCGGAGTCAACTGGCCGATTGGCTAATAGGCTGTAAGAGAGGACGATGCGCCAAAGAATTGGACAAAACGTCAAGCGACCAATGACATGCCGGACAACATGATTAATGCTTAGTATTAATTGTCTAGATCAAAGTATGTTTTACATGTGCAGGATTAACTATGATAGCAAGGCATGAAGCAAAATGAAGTCCTGGAGTCAAGATCGAGATCATGTTGGGAGTTCGAGAGTTCGTCAGAAGTCCGAACGTTCATCAGAAGTTCTGGAGGAACCAACCGAGAAGTCTCGGAGGTTGCTAGAGAAGCTCATCGGAACTCACCAAGAAGATCGTCGTGAAGTCCAAGAGCTTGCCAGGAGTCCGTCGAAACATTGCTGAGAGATCGTCGGAAGTTCGTCAGAAGTTTGCCGAAAGAATAGACATAGGGAACTATTTAGCTTAGCAAATATCTTAGAATTTCGTAGTTAGCACGTAATTAGGCTTGTATTTGGGCCAACCCAATTAGGGGCTAGCTAGGCCCATGTAAGAACTGTGTTGGGCCCAATAAGAGGCCTAAACAGTGCTCAAAGAAGTCTCACCGTCGTGGCATAGTCTTTGAGACTATGTTAGGCGGTGGTACCGCCCAATGTCATAACTGTTGGGCAGTGGTACCACCTACACCCGGGAAACCCAGGATGAGATGCTTTTAGGCTCCAAGTTTGAATCCACTTGAAGCCTATAAATACCCCTCTCATCCCTGGGTAAAACATACAGGCACAGAGGATTAAAAAGTGAGAAAACGCTGCTACAATCTCTTTAGAAATTCCCTCCTCCATTCTAAGTTTAGAATTCTGTAAGAGGAGTGTGAGTGCTTGTAAGGGTTATCTCCTAAACCCGTGAAAAGGAGAAGAGGGGTGTAAGAAGGAGTTTAATCTTCACCTATCAAAGGAAGATCAATAGTGGATACTAGTGGCCTCGATGGGAGAGGAATCGGAGGAGTGGATGTAGGTCGATGACGACCGAACCACTATAAATCAGTTTGCATTTCTCTTGTGTAATTTACCTTACTACAAACCTCTTTACTTGCTTACTACCTTCAATACATTTTTGAATGTGTTTCAAGTTAAGATATTTACGAAATGGTTTTACATCGGAAATCGGTTTTATCGAAACAAAGTTTTTATACCGACGTGATTTTACCGCTGTACTAATTCACCCCCCCTCTTAGTACCGAACCCGTTCCTAACAATTGGCATCAAAGCCATGGGTTTCTAATTTGGTTTAACACCCAAATAGAAATGGCTCTTTTCGGCTTTCAAGAGGGTTACTCTCTCATTCGTGCTCCCTTTTTCAATGGGACGGACTACACTTATTAGAAAACTCGAATGAGAGTTTTCTTGCTTTCATTGAATCTCGATTTATGGCACATAGTCGAAAACAGATTTGAAATGTCTTCTCTTCCAATGAACAATTGGAATGATTTGGAGAAGACGTTTTCTCTAAATGCAAAGGCTATGAATGCCTTATTTTGCGCCTTAGACAAAAATGAGTTTAATCGGGTTTCTTTGTGCAAAATGGCCTTTGATATTTGGCATATTCTTGAAATCACATACGAAGGCACGAATAAAGTTAAAGAATCTAAAATTAATTTTTTAATGCATGATTTTGAACCTTTTCGAATGAAGCCTAGCGAAACCATTGTTGACATGTACACCCGTTTTACGGATGTCGTCAATGATTTAAAAGCTCTTAGTAGAAGTTTTTCAGATTTTGAACTCATTAATAAGATTTTACAATCGCTTTCTAAAAATTGGGATTCGAAAATAACGACAATACAATAATCAAAGACTCAAAGAACTTGAACCATTTTTCGATTGAAGAACTAATTGGTTCATTGATCACATATGAAATGACATGCATTACATGTGAAGAACTTGAGAACCACCTTCTAAAGAACAGGAAGGATTTGGGACATAGAATAATTGAAGACCACTCGAGCATAAGCTCAAGTGATGGTGAACTTGAACTCACTAAGAAATTTAAAAAGTTAATGAAATAAAAATTTAAGAACAAAAAGAACATAACTACTTGCTTTGAATGCAAGAAGAAGAACAAAAATTGGGATGAATCGAGCTCCTCCGAAGACGAGAAGAAAATCAAGAAAGGTGAGGTGGCAAACTACGCCTTAACGACATTCGACGATGAGGTAGTCAAAACCCCCTTAATTTATTTTAAAATTACGTAATGCTTTCCATGATTCATTTTCTTTTTTATTTAGTTTAGAAAAATTATTTTTTGAAAATTACATAATGTAATGAAAATGCAAAAAATTAGGAATCATGCTTATCCTTCTAGTAATTTTTTAAAATAATCATGAAAATTGTATATTTTATGATAAACAAATAAAATGATTTTGATTAAAATTATGAAATCATGCTTGATAATTTATGATCATGCTTAATGAGTTTATCTTTCATAATGATGTATGATGATTTTGAGATTTATGGATTATCAATTTTTACGTTAATGAACATTGCCTTTTCACTTTTAAACTATGATATATGTTTTCATACAAAAAATTGAGCATATTAATTTGAAATCATGTTTAATAGTTTTATAATTCGAAATTATGCATGATGAATCTTGCAATTTATGGATTATCAATTTTTACCATAATGAAAGTGTCTTATTGATCTTTGTCATAATAAATCATGCACTTTCGGTTTTAAACATGATACATGTTTTTTATTTGGCATAAATGAAATAAAATCATATGAATTGAAACAACTAAAAAGAGGAAAATATTTTTCTTGAAAATTATTTTTCTCTTTCTTATTGATTTTGATGAATCCATTTGTATCATTTTTACGAATCTCTTGGACTTTGAAAATAATTTTGAGTTGACGATTTAAATTTGAATGAGCTTTATCTTGATTTTTTTAAGATTTATAACTTAAGATTTCTTATGCATAAATCAAGATCTTGATTTTTGATCTCCTATGCTTCTTTTTATCATTTACTAAAGAGGAAAATTATCCAAATGAATCATGAATGTTCCTTCAGTATTCATTAATTGATTATAACTTGAAAATATCTTATGAATCAAGATTTTTCATTATCTCCTAAGAATTCTTTACATTATTTATTTAAGAGAAGATTTGTTAAAATGAATCATAGTTTCTCTTGATTTCTCGGAATTATAACTTAAGTATTCTTTTTATAAATCAAGATTGTCTACTATGATTCTTTCTTTTTGTTATTTGAGTTATTCAAAAAGAATCATAATATGTCTCTTGCTTTTCATAATTTGTCTTCATTATTTGTGTATCTCATCATCAAGTTCTTTTTGATATTCTTCATGTGATGATATGAATGCATGCAATACTATGATTTTTCCCTTAAATAAATATGCATGCAACACTATGATTTTTTGAAATAATATGAAAATCAATAATTATCATTTTTTGAAATAATACTCTAGAATGATGATTTGGAATTATGCATATAATGATGATTTTATATTTTATATACATGATGATTTGGTATTATGCATGCAATACTTTAACGTTTGATAATGATGCATGCAATGATGAAATATTACTGATAAAATAATTATTTTGACATTCATGACTTGAATTTTCATCTATGATATTTTTCTTTGTCATGATTTAAAAATTATTGTAAAGGAAAAAAGAGATATAAAATTATATTATTCCCTTCTTTTTGACAATGACAAAAGGGGAGATAAAAGATGCTAGCTTGCACAATTCAAGAAGAAAGTAAAAATTGCACTTCTCAAAAGAGAAGAAAGAACTTGCTTCTTGAACATCTCAAATTATTAGCTTCCATGTTGTAAAATAATGTAACATTTTGTTAGCTTGCGATTTTGCAAAGGAAGCAAAAATAATCACACTTCTCAAAAGAGAAGAAATTACTATCTTGAACATCGCCAAGAATTGCTAGCTTGAAATCTCAAGAAGAAGCAAATATGCCAATTTGCACATCTTTAAATTTGCTAGCTTGTATGAAATAGAACATGCTATCTTACTACATTGCATATCTACAACTTGATAGCTTGAATGTTCTAAGCATGATGTAACACTTGCTAAATTTTCTAGCTTATAAATTGCATGATGATAAAACTTGATATTATGTTTTTCATGCAACGAATTGAACTTGTATTCCAAACACATGAATAGTTGGACTTCTCCTTTTTTGTTGATGACAAAGGAGGAGAAGTATATTGATGTCATGCATGATTTGATCATGACATGTTGCTTGGATTTTTGAATCCAAAAGTTTCTATCAATATAGCATATTGATAGGGGGAGTTTGTTTAAACTCCGGGAGTTAAGATTAACTCCGTCATCGATTGGTTGTCATCATCAAAAAGGGGGAGATTGTTGAATCTTACATTTTGATGATGAAACCATTTGATAGTATTTATGTTTTAATTTACATTTTGAGTAACACAGGATGCTCCGATCAGGATGAGACAATTAAAGCAAGAAAAATCATATTGTGCCAGAGAAAAATATGTTAGAATATTGGACGTCAGGCCGGAGGAACGGTCAATGTATCGACAAAAGGCTTCGGGCCGTGGATTTGGGCATCGAGCCAAGAAGAGCGGATATTATGCCAAGGATATCGGAGTTGTAGAATTAACTGGCCGATTGGGCAATAAACCGTAACATAGGACAATGCGTCGAAGAATCGGACGAAGCGTCAAGCGACCAATGACATGTCAGACAACATGATTAATGCTTAGTATTAATTGTCTAGATGAAGTATGTTTTACATGTGCAGGATTAACTACGATAGCAAGGCATGAAGCAAAATGAAGTCCCGGAGTCAAGATCGAGATCACGTTGGTAGTTCGAGAGTTCGTCGGAAGTCCAGACGTTCGTCGAAAGTTCTAAAGGAACCAGCCGAGAAGTCTCGAAGCTTGCTAGAGAAGCTCGTCAGAACTCACCAAGAAGATCGTCATGAAGTCCAAGAGCTTGCCGAGAGTCCGCCGAAACATTGTTGATAGATCGTCGAAAGTTCGCTGGAAGTTTGCCGGAAGCTCACTGGAAGAATAGACATAGGGACTTATTTAGCTTAGCAAATGTCTTAGGATTTCGTAGTTAGCACATAATTGGGCTTGGATTTGGGCTAACCTAATTAGGGGCCAACTAGGCCCATGTAAAAACTATGTTGGGCCCAATAAGAGGCCCAAATAGTGCCCAAAGAAGTCTCATCGTCGTGGCACAGTCTTCGAGACTATGTTAGGCGGTGGTACTGACGATCTGGGTGGTGGTACCGCCTAGACACAGGCGATGGTACCGCCTACACCCGGGAAACCTAGGATGAGATGCTTTTAGGCTCCAAGTTTAAATCCACTTGAAGCCTATAAATACCCCTCTCATCCCTGGGTAAAACATACAAGCACAAAGGATTAAAAAGTGAGAAAATGCTGCTGCAATCTCTTTAGAAATTCCCTCCTCCACTCTAAGTTTAGAATTCTGTAAGAGAAGTGTGAGTGCTTGTAAGAGTTGTCTCCTAAACCCGTGAAAATGAGAAGAGGGGTGTAAGAAGGAGTTTGATCTTCGTCTATCAAAGGAAGATCGATAGTGGATGCCAGTGGCCTCAACGAAAGAGGAATCAGAGGAGTGGATGTAGGTCGACGACGACCGAACCACTATAAATCGGTTTGCGTTTCTCTTGTGCAATTTACCTTACTGCAAACCTCTTTACTTGCTTATTGCCTTCAATACATTTACGAACGTGTTTCAAGTTAAGATATTTATGAAACGGTTTTACATCGGAAACCGATTTTATCGAAATAAAGTTTTTAAACCGACGTGCCTCTTAGTGCCGAACCCATTCCTAATAGTAGAGTGGAAGAATACAATTTTTACATTAATACTCTACTTATAACATGAGGTTTACAACCACAAATATAAAGGAATTTACACATCATGTCATGAAAGATAATAATATCAAATCATGAATGCCACAAGACAAGATTTATTTCATCAAATCTCTTCTTTTTATAAATAGTAAAAAGAAACATAAGAGATCAAATGATATAATATCTTGATTCATGCATAAGAAATCTCAAGTTATAAATCTAAAAAAATCAAGATAAAGCTTATTCAAATTCAAATCGTCAACTCAAAATCATTTTCAAGAGATTCAAAAAAAATAACAAACATACATTGATATCTTTTTTTGAAAGATCAATAAAGTAGAGATTGAGAAATTCTTTTTAAAAAAATATTTTCCTTCTCCCTTTTTTATTTGATTTATTTTACACAAGCATGCCCAAGTTTTTATACTAAGTTAAAGCATGCATCATCGTTTAAGATCGAAAAATAGATTTCGTCATAAAAACCATCAAGACCAAAAAAGTATAAGACATTAAACATAAGGCTTCTTTAAACAAGAGATTTGATTCATCATTTTAATTCCAATGATAATATATTTTTCTTTTTATGTGTTTCATTTTAAGTAATTGATTTCATATAAGCCTGATCAAGTTTTTCCTATGAAAACATACATCATAGTTTAAAACTGAAAAGGCCACGTTCATTATCGTAAAAATCGATAATTTATAAATCTCAAGAATCATCATGCATAAATTCGAAACATAAACTTATTGAGCATGATATCAAATCATTACTTCAAATGAAACTTGATTTCATTAATCATAGAGCATCTTTAATTAAAATTAAGAAACAATATGATTAATCTTGTCAAGTGTACAAGCATTAGATTTATATTTAACATTTTATTGCATTATTGTATCATTAAAACATCAAGAATGATTTCAATCAAAATCGAAAATACACATTATTTCTTCTTGAAAAACATACATAGGATTATTATTAGATTTAAATCTAACATTTTATTCCTTTAACATAAAATATACAATTATCATTTTCAAAATTACTAGCATGATCCCAATTTTTGCATTTTCATTACGTTATTAAACATGTAATTTTTAAAATAAATTTATATAATTTTTTTAAACTAAATTAAAAACAACTCATAAAGAACATCAAGGAATTTCAAAGTAAACTAAGAGAGTTTCGTTTGAGTTGTTTACCTTGTTGTAGAAAGCTGTTAAGGTGTAGTTTGTTACTTCACCTTTGTTGATTTTCTTCTCGTCTTCGGAGGAGCTCGATTCATCCAAAGTCACCTTCTTCTTTTTGCGTTCATAGCAAGTAGTTGCGTTCTTTTTGTTCTTTAATTTTTGTTTCATGAACTTTTTAAATTTCATAGTGAGGAGTTCAAGTTCACCATCACTTGAGCTTATGCTCGAGTAGTCTTCAATTGTTCTTAGTCTGAAATCCTTCCTGTCCTTTGGAAGATAGTTCTCAAGTTTTTCACGTGCATTGCACATCATTTCATAGGTCATTAGAGACCCGATAAGTTCTTCGATAAAAAAAGTATTCAATTTTTTTTATTCTTGAATAGTCATTATTTTCGAACCCCAATTTTTAGAAAGCGATCGTAAAATCTTGTTAACGAGTTCAAAATTAGAAAAACATTTGCCAAGAGCTTTTAAACCATTAACGACATTCATAAAATGGGTGTACATGTCAACAATGGTTTCGCTCGGCTTCATTCGAAATAGTTCAAAATTGTGCATTAAAAGATTAACCTTCAAAACTTTTAATCTACTTGTGCTTTGTGAGTGGTTTTAAGAATGTGTCAAATGTTGAAAGCTATTTCGCAAGTAGAAACCCGATTAAACTTGTTTTTGTCTAAGGCGCAAAATAGAACGTTCATAGCTCTAGCATTTAAAGAAAAAGTTTTCATCTCCAAATCATTCTATTGGTTCATTGGAAGAAAAGACCTTCGAAAATCATTTTCAATAATATTCCATAAGTTCAAATCCAAAGAAAGCAAGAAAACTCTTATTCGAGTTTTCCAATATGTGTAGTCTATCCCATTGAAAAAGGGAGGACGAATGAGAGAGTGATCATCTTGAAAGCCGAAAAGAGTCATTTCTCTTAGATGTTAAACCAAATAAGAAATATGAGGCTCTAATATCGATTGTTAGGAAAGCAATTGGCACTAAGAGGGGGGGTGAATTAGTGCAGCGGTAAAAACTATATCGGTTTAAAACTTCGTTGCGATTAAATCTGTTTCCGATGAAAAACCGTTTCGTAAAGGTAACAACTTTGAAAGTGTATGGAAGAGTATAGTAGATGTAAAGCAAGTAAAGTGGTTTGCAATTAAAGTAAATTACTCAAGAGAAACGTAAACCAAATTTTTATAGTGGTTCGGTCATTGTGACCTACATCCGCTCCACCGATTCATCTTCCGTCGAGACCACCGGCATCCACTATCGGTCTTCCTTCAATAGGCAAAGATCAACCACCTTTTATACCCCTCTTCTCCTTTTCATAGGTTTAGGAGACAACCTTTTACAACCCTCTTTTACAATGTATCCCTCTCATATCTCCCTTAGAACTCTCTCTAAGCTTTGGGAGGAGAAAACTAAACTTTCTAAGGTTTATAACTTTAGAATCATAGAATTTTACTTAATATTTCTTACTTATCCATGCAGGAATAGCTGGGGTATTTATAGGCCTCAAATGGATTCAAATTTGGAGCCCAAAATATAAACCCTTGAAATTTTAGGGTACGGGCGGTACCACCGCTTACAGTCTAACACTGGTCGGTATCACCACTCAGTTTGGTGGTGCCACCACCTAGAAGACTATGCTGGGTGGTACCACTGCCTAGACTGGTGGTACCACCGCCTAACACAGTCTCGGAGATTGTGCCACAACGATTTGACTTGTTTGGTCACTATTTGGGCCTTTCTCTTGGCCCAACCAACCTAAAATTGGGCCCAACTATCCCCTAATTGGGTTGGCCCAATTATAATCTCAATTATGTGCTAACTATGAATTTTAAGATATTTACTAAGCTAAACAGAGTCCATAAATCAAGTTTTGTTCTGATGATCTTTCGATGAACTTCTAATAATCTCTCAGCAATATTCAAGCGGACTCCCGGTAAGCTCCTAGAATTCACAATGATCTTCTTAGAAGGTTCCAACAAGCTTCT
Source organism: Musa balbisiana (assembly GCA_004837865.1). Taxonomy (NCBI): domain Eukaryota; kingdom Viridiplantae; phylum Streptophyta; class Magnoliopsida; order Zingiberales; family Musaceae; genus Musa; species Musa balbisiana. The sequence continues at coordinate 25,343,141 of CM017192.1, forward strand.
TTGGCAAGCTCTAGGACTTCTCGGTTGGTTCTGGCAGAACTTCTGACGAACATCTAGACTTCCGACGAACTCTTGAACTCCCAACGAAATCGCATTCTTGACTTTGGGACTTCATTTTGCTTTATGTCTTGCTATTATAGTTAATCCTGCCATGTAAAAACACACTTTGATCTAGACAATTAATACTAAGCATGAATCATGTTGTCCAGCATGTCATTGGTCCATCGATGCTTCGTCCGATTCTTCGGTGCATCATCCTCTCTTGCAGCCTATTGCCCAATCGGCCAGTTGACTCTGCAACTTCGATATCGTTGGCACAATATCCGCTCTTCTTGGCTCGATGCCCGAACTCATGGCCCGAAGCCTTCTATCGATACGTTGACCGATCCTCCGACTCGACGTCCAATCTTATGACATGTTCCACAGGCCCAACATGATTCTTCCTGCTTTAATTGTCTCAACCTTATCGAAGCATCCTGCATCACTTAAAATGCATATCAAATCATAAACACTTATGAATTAGTTTCATCATCAAAATCCAAGATTCAACACTTTTGACAGGCTTAGGAGAGTGTTGAATCTCGGATTTTGATGATGAAACCAATTGGGGCTTATAAACCAATTGAGTGACATAGGAAGCTTCGATCAGGGAGAGACAATTGAAGTAGAAAGAATCATGTTAGACCGGAGTGGAACATATCAGAAGATTGGACGTCGAGCCAAAGGAATAGTCAACGTGTCGGCAGAAGACTTCAGGCCGAGAATTCGAGCATCGGGCCAAGAATAGTGAAAATTGCACAAAGAAAATCGAAATTGTAGAGGTCAACTAGCTGATTGGGCAATAAGTCGTAAGAGAGGACGATGCGCCGAAGAATCGGACGAAACGTCGAACCAATGACATGACCGGATAATATTTGATGAGCTTTGTAATAATTATCTAGATCAAAGTAGGTTTTAGGTCTAATTGAGTCAGTATTGGGGTGACATAATGCCAACTCAATTAGGGACCATTTGGGCCTAAATTAGGAGTGATTTGTGCTCATTGGGAGGCTCATTCAATGACTGAAATGTTAGGCCAAGCGGTGGCACCGCCAGAATTGGCGGTAGAATCGCTTGTGAGTTAGAAAACTTAAAAAACTCGGTCTCCAAGGCTATCAAGTGGTAGTACTGCCCAGTGTTAGGTTGTAAGAGGTGGTACCACCCGTACCCTGAAATCTTAAGGATTCGAATTTTGGGCTCCAAATTTGAATCCATTTAGGGCCTATAAATACCCCACTTTTTCCTACTTAGAATAGTAAGAATTGGGTAGAAAGGGGGAAAGAATCCTTGATAAAAAAGAGTTGAAAAAACTTAAAAAGTGTTGAGTATTCCCCTCCACCTCTTAGAGTTTAGAGTTCATTCTAAGAGAGGTGTGAAACTTGTAAAGGTTCTCTCCTTAGCTTGTCAAAAGGATAATAGAGTTGTAAAGAGGTTGTTGGTTATCATCTTTTGAAGAAAGACCGATAGTGGATGCCGGTGGCCTCAACAGAGGAGGAATCGAGAGTGGATATAGGTCACGACAACCGAACCACTATAAATTTTGGTTTGCATTTATTTTAAGCAAATTACTTTCATAGCAAACTTCCTCCTTATTTCACTTTCAAAATTAAGCATTTCCGAAACGGGTTTAATCAAAATGAAATATTTCCAAAATCAACGATTTTACTGCTGCACTAATTCACCTCCCCCCCCCTTAATGTCGACTCGTTCCTAATAGTTAGTATCAGAGCCTCGTTATTTCTTATTTGGTTTAACACCCAAGAGTAATGGCTCTTTTTAGCTTTTAAGAGAGATTTTCTCTCATTCGTCCTCCCATGTTCAATGGGACAGACTACACATATTGGAAAACTCAAATGAGCGTTTTCTTACTTTCGTCGAATCTCGATTTATGGAATATAGTCAAATTTGGTTTTCAAATGTCTTCTCTTCCAATGAACCATTGGAATGATTTGGAGAAGAAGACTTTTTTTCTAAATGTAAAGGCTATGAATACCCTGGTTTATGCCTTAGACAAAAATAAATTTAATCAGGTTTCTACTTGTGAAATGGCTTTCGATATTTGGCACACCCTTGAAATCACACACGAAAGCACGAATAAAGTAAAAGAGTCTATAATAAATCTTTTGATGTATGATTTTGATTTGTTTCGAATGGAACCAAGCGAGACTATTGGAGATATGTATACCCGTTTTATGGATGTCGTTAATAGTCTAAAAGCACTTGGCTAATGTTTTTCGAATTTTGAACTTGTTAATAAAATATTTAGATCTCTTCCAAAAAGTTGCGATTCTAAAATAACAGCAATACAAGAAGCAAAAGATCTTAATATTTTTTCACTTGAAGAACTTATCGGTTCATTATTGACATATGAAATGACTTACAACGCTCATGAAAAGCTTGAGAACAACCTTCCAAAGAACAAGAAGGATTTGGCACTTCGAACAATATAATACCACTTAAGTGATGACTCAAGTGATGATGATGATAACCTTGAACTCTTAAAGCTTAAAAAAAATTTAAAATAAGAATTAAAGATTAAAAATAAACTTATAAAGAAGAGGTTGCCAAAAAAAAAAGAAGACACTCAAAATGACTTAGGACAAATCAAAGCTCATTCGAAGACGAGGAGCAAATCAACAAAGACGAGGTGGCCTTTCACATTAAGGTAAATGACTCACCTGAAATCTCTTTACTTTATTTCGAAATTACATGATACTTTTCATGAGTTATTTTTAAATTAGTTAGTAAATAAAAATAAATAAAAATAAATAAAAATAAATAAAAATAAAAATTTGAGCATGACAATTACATGCACTAAGCATGAAAAGTTAGATTCACTTAAAAAGAAAAATGCATTACTACAACAAATAAAATGATTTTAAAAATACTTTATGTTTGATGAAATCAATTTTGATGATTTAATGATGTATAATGATGTAATAAAAATATTAAAAGTTTTGGTACAATGCTTGATGATTTTATTCTATGCATGAGATTTTGAAGTTATACATGATGATTTTTGTGATTTATTGATCTAGAAGATTTTTATGATAAATCTTGCACTTTCGTTTTAAACAATAATATATGTTTTGATTTGGCAAAAAAGGACAAGGACATGATTGAATGAAATCAAATCACTTAAATTGAAACAACTAAAAGGGAATACATTTTGAAAATAAATGTTTATATCATATTTGATGATTTTACATTTTGAAACTATGCATGATGAGTTGAAGTAATAATGGTTTGAATGCATGAATCGATAATTTTTTTGTCACACGAATCATGATTCCTTCACTTGATATTCTAAATTTTTTTTTTATGATTCATAATAGATTGAGACATTATACATGAATCTAGTTCTCATGTGAATCTATTTAACTTGCCTTCACTGAATCTTCCAAAAAATAATTTTGATGATTTGAATTTAAATGAAAATTTTTCAACCAAATCATGAACTTTCTTTTTTATTTCTCTACTTGAGCTATCTTTTATGAGAATCAAAATATTTTCTATCTTCGATGATTTCCTCTTACCATTTACTAAAGAAGAGACTTATGCAAACAAACTATGATCTTGATAATGGTTTGTAATGGTTTGAAATTATGCATGTTATATGTTGAATATTTAAAACCATGTTTTGGTATCATGCATATCTAAGAGCCATTTGAAATCATGTTTTGGTATCATGCATGTTTTGATTTGACAAATTGAATGAATTAAAAATGAATAATGATTTTTCTCTTGATTATAACTTGTGATATTTTTTTATATATAAATCATCATCTTGATTTTTCGATATTCGATACATGAGATTTTTCTATGAATCAAGATTTTTCATACTATGATTCTTCTTGGTATTCACTAAAAAGGGATGTATTCAAATTAACCATGATATGCTACTTGACATCTTGATAATTTATGACTTAAGTTTTATTATGCATTACTCCCCTCTTCATTCTTATTTAAAATGATAAAGGGGAGAAAAGAAATCATTAGCATTTCAAGAGGTCGATAAATTTATTTATTTCATTTTGAATCTCTTGCAAGTGATTTTGATGATCTTGATTATTTGAAGTTAAATGTTTGGTACCAATAATCATGAAGTGATAAATGCTTTAAAATATTGCTTTAATATTTGGTATCATGAATGCTTTAGTATCATGTATGAGAAAAATGATGAATGTTTAGTATCATGATCAAAATGATTGATTTAATGCATGAAGTGATAAATGCTTAAAGATTTTAATGTATTCGTATCATGTATAATATGCCCATAGTGATGATTGATTTATTTTTGGTATCATGCATAAAGTAAGAATGAAATAAAAGGTTTTAAAATTGTGCATGTTTTAATTTAAAACCATAATGATGCACAACCATATTAAAAAAAATGATACTTTAACTTTGTCCTAATTTGAAAATTGATGTAAAGGGAAAAGAATTATAATATTGTATTCTTCCCTTCTTTTTGATAATGACAAAGGGGGAAAAAAATTACTAGCTCAAGATGCAAAATTTGAAAATTTGCATATTTCAAAAGAAGCAAACTTGCTAGCTTGCATGATATAACACTTGCTAAATTTGATAGCTTACAAATTGCAAGAAGAAGAACTTGCTATCTTGAACATCACCAAAAATTACTAATTTGAAATCTCAAGAGTAGCAAGATGCACAAATGCAAACTTGCAAAATTTGCAATCTTGCATATCTTTAAAACAAATGATGATTTGGTGATTATGCATGCACTAAAATGATATAAAATTTGCTAGCTTGCATGTTTTAAAGCGATGAAAAATTGTTACTAGCTTGTATGTTGTAAAACTTGCATATCTCTAAACCTTATTGCTTAGATGATGCACTTCTCCTTTTTGTTGATGACAAAGGGGGAGAAGTGTGATGATATTATGTATGATTTTTTGCTTGGATTTTTGAATTCATTGTTTATCTGATTTGCTTTTTGAATGACGCAGGAAGCTTCAATTAGGGAGAGACAATTGAAGCAGGAAGAATTATATTAGGCCGAAGTGGAATATGTCAGAAGATTGGACGTCAAGCCGGAGGAACGATCGATGTGTCGATAGACGACTTCGGGCTGAGAATTCAGGCATCGAGCCAAGAATAGCAGAAATTGCACCAAGGAAATCAAAGTTGTGAAAATCAACTAACCGATTGGGCAATAGGCCTCAAAAGAGGATGATGCACCGAAGAATCGGATGAAGCGTCAAACCAATGACATGATCAGACAAGATTTGATGAGCTTTCTGATAATTGTCTAGATCGAAGTAGGTTTTAGGTATAATTGAGTCGGTATTAGGGTGAAACAATGCTAACTCAATTAGAGGCTAATTGAGCCTAAATTGGGAGTGATTTTGGCTCATTGGGAGGCTCATTCAATGACCCAAATGTTGGGCCAAGCAGTGGCACCGCCAGAATTGACGGTAGAATCTCCTATGAGTTGGAAAACTCAAAAAACTCGATTTTTGAGGCTGTCAGATGGTGGTACTACTAGACTAGGTGGTGGTACCACCCAATGACAGTATGTCAGGTGGTGGTACTATCAGACTGGGTGGTGGTACTGCCTAGTGTCAAGCTGCAGGCGATGGTACCGCCCATACCTTGAAATCTTGGGGATTTGAATTTTGGGCTCCAAATTTGAATCCATTTGGGGCCTATAAATACTCCACTTTTTTCTGCTTAGGATAGTAATAATTGGGTAGAAAGGGGGAAAGAATTATTGACAAAAAAGAGTTGAAAAAAGCTTAAAAAGTATTGAGTGTTCCCCTCCACCTCTTAGAGTTTAAAGTTCATTCTAAGAGAGGTGTGAAACCTGTAAAGGTTCTCTCCTGAGCCTGTCAAAAGGATAATAGAGTTGTAAAGAGGTGGTTGGTCTTCGCCTATTGAAGGAAGACCAATAGTTGATGCAGGTGACCTCGATAGAGGAGGAATCGGGAGTGGCTATAAGTCGCGACGACCAAACTACTATAAAATCTGGTTTGCATTTATTTTGAGCAAATTACTTTCATAGCAAACTTCCTCCTTACTTCACTTTCAAAGTTAAGCATTTCTAAAATGGGTTTAATCGAAACGAAAGATTTTCAAAATCGATGATTTTACCATTGTACTAATTCACACTCTCCTTTTTTATCCCTCTTAGTGCTGACTCGTTTCTAATAGAGAGAACCTTTACACCCCCTTTTTATAAAGTTTCCCTCACACTCTCCCTTAGAATAGTCTATAAACTTTAGGAGGAGGGACTCTATACTTTACAAGAGTTTACAACTTTAGAATCACAAAGTTTTATTCTACTTTCTTGTTATCTTAAGCATAAAAGATTAGATTATTTATAGACCCCAAATAGCTTCAAAAATTAGAGCCAAAATTCAAATCCCCAAGATTTCGAAGAACTAGTGATACCACCACCTGTGCTGGGTAGTAGTACTGTTGAATCTCGGATTTTGATGATGAAACTAATTGATTGTGTTTAGATGTTTAACTACATTTTGAGTGATGCAGGTCTACTCGATCAGGATTAGACAATTGACGCAGAAGGAATTGACGTTGCGTTGGAGGAGATCATGTTAGGATATTGGACGGTAGAATGCTTCGGACGTTGGGCATCGGGCCAAGGAGAGCATAATTGCACCAAGGATATCGGGGTTGCGGAGGTCAACCGCCGATTGGGCAACAAGCCGCAAGAGAGAACGATGCGTTGAAGAATCGGACGAAGTGCCAACCAATGACGTGCCGGGCAATAGAATGTCAATTCGCGTTGTAATAATTGTCTAGATCGGAGTAGAGTTTTGGCTTGTGTGTGCAGGATTAACTACGATAACGATGAAGACATAAAGCGAAACAAAGTGCCGGAGTCAAGCGCGAAGGATTCGTTGGGAGTTCGAGAGTTCGACGGAAGTCCGAAGGTTCGTCGGGAATGCTGTCGGAACTAGCCGAGAATTAGTAGGGAGCTTGCCAAAGGGTTTTCGGAAGCTCGCCGAAAGGTTCGTCGCGGAGCTCACCGAGAAAGATCATAGCTTGCCGAAGAAGCTCGTTGAAACTCGCCAAGATTAAATCGTGAAGTTTCGGAGCTTGCCGGGAGTCCGTAGAATGGTTTCCGAGAGTTTATCGGAAGACCGTCGGAAGTTCGCTGGAAGAAATCTTGACTTGCGGACTTTGTAATAGCTTAGGAAATGTCTTTAAATTCGTATTTAGCATGTTAATTAGGGTTAGGATTAGGTGTTAATCTTATAACCCAAGTAGGGGCCAATTGGGCCCAAGTTCGGATTGGTTTGGGCCAAGTTTGGAGCCCAACTAGTGAGCTGAAATAGTGTAGGCGGTGGCACCGCCGGTCTGGGCGGTGGCACCGCCCAGTACACTGTCAGTGACAGAATTGACAGGCGGTGGCACCGCCACTGACAGGCGATGGCACCGCTAGCTTCGGGAACCGAAGAGAATTCAAATTTTGGAGCCCAAATTTGAATCCTCTTGAGGCCTATAAATACCCCTCAATTCTCAGTTGAGATTACAACTTTTGAGAAGCAATAGAGTGAAAAAACGTCTTAGCAAAGCCTTAGCAAGTCTTACTTTCAAATTGCTTGAGTGTTTACCTCCCTTTCTTTCTTGCTGAAATTTTATAAGAGTGTGAACCACTTGTAAAGGTTGTAAGAGGGGTATTTGTCCTTCCCCTTCAAAGTGATTTGCTAGTGGAAGTTGGGAGCCTCATCGAAGAAGGCTTCGCAAGTGGATGTAGGTCATTTTGACCGAACCACTTTAAAATTGGCGTGTTCTCTGGTTTGTATTTACTTATTGCTATTTACCTTACTGCAAACCTTCATACGTGCTTTACTTCCTTATTACTTTTGATGCACACCTTTACGAACACGCTTTCAAGTTAAGCACTTTCGAGTTCGGTTTTTATCGTACGAAAAAGTTTCCAAAACCGACGTTTAAATCCGCTGCACTAATTCACCCCCCCCTCTTAGTGCCGCTCCGATCCTAACAATTGGTATCAGAGCCCGGTATTTCTCATTTCGGATTTACACCCGAGAGAAATGGCTCTTCATGGCTTTCAAGAGGGCTTTTCGGTTTTTCGTCCACCGTTGTTTAACGGATTGGACTACACTTATTGGAAAACTCGAATGAGAGTTTTCTTGATTTCTATGAATTTGGATTTATGGAATATTGTTGAAAATGGTTTTCAACTTCCCTCTAAACCGATGAACGAATGGTCGGATTTGGAGAAGAAGTATTTTTCTTTAAACGCAAAGGCTATGAATGCCTTATTTTGCACTTTGGACAAAAATGAGTTCAATCGGATTTCTTTGTGTGAAATGGCTTTCGATATTTGGCGCACTCTTGAAATCACACACGAAGGCACAAGTAGTGTAAAAGATTCTAAAGTAAATTTTTTGATGCACGATTTTGAGATGTTTTGTATGGAATCAAGAGAGACTATTGGAGACATGTACACCCGTTTTACGAATGTCGTCAATAGTCTAAAAGCACTTGGTAAAAGTTTTTCGAACTTTGAACTTGTTAACAAGTTTTTACGATCGCTTTCTAAATCTTGGGATTCTAAAATAACCGCTATACAAGAATCAAAAATTTTAAATACTTTTTTGATCGAAGAACTAATAGGGTCCTTGATGACCTATGAAATGACGTGCAATGCACGTAAAGAACTTGAGAACCACCCTCCAAAGAACAGGGAGGATTTGGGACATAGAACATTTGAAGACCACTCGAGCATAAGCTCAAGTGATGGTGAACTTGAACTACTCATGAACCTTAAAAACTTAATGAAACGAAAATTAAAGAACAAAAAGAATGCAACTACTTGCTTTGAACGCAAGAAGAAGAAAAATTGGGATGAATCGAGCTCCTCCGAAGACAAGGAGAAAATCAAGAAAGGCGAGGTGGCAAACTACGCCTTAACGGTTTTCGTCAATAAGGTAAACAACTCAAACGAAACTCCTTTAATTTATTTTGAAATTACGTGATGCTTTTTATGATGCATTTTCCTCTTTTATTTAGTTTAGAATTAATTTTCTTGAAAATTGCATGTCTAATAATTTAATAATGAAAATGCAAAAATTAGGAATCATGCTTATGATTCTAGTAATTTTAAAAATAATCATGAAAATTGCATGTTTATGATAAACAAAATGATTTTGATTAAAAATGCCTTATGAAATTATGCTATATGTGGTTAAGAAGTAATAATGTGTATCATGTTGATTTCCATTGTTATTTCTCGATTTTGATTAAATGAAATCATGTTTGATTTGAAGTAATGCATAATGATGTAATGAAAATATTAAATGTTTTGATACCATGATTGACGATTTTATGCATGAGATTTTAAAGTTATACATGATAATTTTTGTAATTTATGAATTATTGATATTTGCCGTAATGAAAGCTCTTTTTTGGTTTAAATGATGATAAATGTTTTTCAAGAAGAAATAATGTGTATTTTGATGATTTCCAATTTTGATTGAAACCATGTTTGATGTCTTAATGAAAATATAAAGAAGTTTGATATCATGCTTAATGATGATGTATGGATTTTGTATTAAAAACTAAGCTTGAAAAGTTAGATTCACCTAAAAAGAAAAATGCATGACTACAACAAACAAAATGATCTTGATGGAAAATACTTTATGAAATCAATTTCGATGATGCATAATGATGTAATTATGTAATGAAAATATTAAATATTTTGAAACCATGTCTTGATGTCATGCATAATGATCATGCTTAATAGATTTCGAAATTATGCATGATGATTCTTGAGACTTATGGATTATCGATTTTTACGGTAATGAAAATGGCTTTTTCGGTTTTTGAACATTGATGCATATTTTTTATTTGGCATAAATGAAATAAATCACATGAATAGAAACACTTTAAAAGGAAAATATATTATCATGGGAATTAAAATCATGAATCTATTTGTATCATTTTTGTGAATCTCTTGAAAATGATCTTGATTTGATGATTTAAATTTAAATGAGCTTTATCTTGATTTCTCAAAATTTGTAAATTGAGATTTCTTATGCTTAAGTCAAGATTTTATATGCTTGAATTGAAATCTTTTTCTCCTAAGGTTCTTTTATGATTTACTAAAGAGAATATCTTTTTCGAAATTCATGACTTAAAATTTCTTTTGAATATCTTTTATTATTTGATCTCCTAAGATTTTTTTTTGATTATTTAAGAGGAGGTTTTTCAAAAGAAATCATGTCTTTTGGTATACACATATTCTAATTCTTCATGATATGATTTTTATGCAATTGCTTGTATTCATGAAAATATTCATCTCATCACCCAATTAATTCTTCTTGATATTCCTAATGTGATGAATGAAATTATGCATGAAATACAAATGAGAAGTTAATTATCATGCATGATAAGATGTAATGAATATTGACATTTAGATACTATCATTTGAAAAAGTTATGATCATACATGGCAAGATGCAATTTGACAGATTAATACCATGATGATTTGAAATGTTTATGATTTGAAATGATGCATATGCTTTTTATTATGATGATGTATATGATGTATTGCATATGCTGTGTATCATGAATGCTTTAAATGATAAATGTTTGGTACCAACAATCATGAAGAGATTAATACTTAAAATGTTGATTTAATGTTCAGTATCATGAATACTTTATTATCATACATGAAAATAGTGATAAATATTTTGAAAATAAATGTTTGAATCATGTTAGATGATTTTATATTTTGTGCATGATGAGTTATAGTGATGATTGAAACAATGATTGAAATAATATGAATGATAAAACATGAGATTGTCTATAATGCAAATTTATTGATCTCATGATGTGTAAACTGAAATAATGATCGAAATATTGATGTAATTATAAATGATGATTTGATAATATGCATGAAATACTCTTGATATTATTTTGATGCATACAAATAAAAAGTTTTGATCATGCATGGTAGGATATAATTTGACAAGTTGATACCATCATGATATGAAACATTTATGATTTACAATGATCCATGCAATACTTGTGCTTTCTAATTATGATGTGATGTATTACATATGATGTAAATCATGATTTAAAATACTATGAATTGTTGCTAAAATGATGTATTATAAATGTTGATTTAATGTTTTGTGTCATGAATGCTCTAAATGATGAATGTTTGGTATCATGACAAAATGTTTATAAATAGTTAAAAAATTTTAGTATCATGTATGATATCCTCATAATGTTGATCGATTTATTCAATATCGTGCATGAATGAAATATAAGGTTTTTGAAAATGTGCATATTCTAATTTGAAAATATAATGATGCACAAATAAGATTGATACTTACCTTTGTCATAATTGATGTAAAGGGTCTTCCCTTCCTTTTGACAATGACAAAGGAGAAGATAGCTAGTTTGCACAAGTCAAGAAGATGCAAAAACTTGATTGCTAGCATGCCTATCTTAAGTAGTAAAGATTGTTAACTTGCTTATTTCAAGAAGCAAAAGTTATCTTCTTGAACATCACTATCTTGCCTATCTCAATAAGCAAAACATGCTAACGTGCACATCTAGCAAACTTATATATTTTAAGAAGCAAGGGTTGCTTTCTTGAACATCTCAAAACTACTAGCTTGCATGTTATAGAAATATTGTAAAATTTGCTAGCTTGTATATTATAGAAATTGCTATCATACTACCTTGCATATCTATGATGATAGCAAAATTGCATAATGATAAAACTAGGAGATTATGTTAATTATGCAATGTGTTGAACTTGGATATTTCAAAAACTTGCAAATTGCAATAGGAAGCAAGAATCATGGGCTTACACAAGCAAGCTATCTTGCATTTGCTTTCGAAATTTTTGCTAGCTTGTATGTAGCAAAACTTGCATATCGTAAAAATTGCTAGCTTGTAATCTAAAGAGAAGCAAACAGTTGTTGTCTCAAGAAAAGCAAACATGCTAAACTTGCATATCTTTAATTGCTAAATTGCATGATGATAAAATGGGATACTATGTTTATTATGCAATGATTAGAACTCATATCTCTAAACACATAAGAGTTGGGACTTCTCCTTTTTGTTGATGACAAAGGGGGAGAAGTAAGTTGATGACATGTATGATTTGATCATGACATGTTGTTTAGATTTTTGAATCCAAGAGTTTCTATCAATGGCATATTGATAGGGAGAGTTTGGTTAAACTTCGGGGAGTTAAGGTTAACTCCGTTAGTCATCAATTAGTTGTCATCATCAAAAAGGGGGAGATTGTTGAATCTCAGATTTTGATGATGAAACTAATTGATTGTGTTTAGATGTTTAACTGCATTTTGAGTGATGCAGGTCTACTCGATCAGGATTAGACAGTTGACGCAGAAGGAATTGACGTTGCGCCGGAGGAGATCACGTCAGGATATTGGACGGTAGAATGCTTCGGACGTTGGGCATCAGGCCAAGGAGAGCGGAATTGCACCAAGGATATCGGGGTTGCGAAGGTCAACCGCCGATTGGGCAACAAGCCGCAAGAGAGAACGATGCGCTGAAGAATCGGACGAAGTGCCAACCAATGACGTGCCGGGCAACAGAATGTCAATTCGCATTGTAATAATTGTCTAGATCGGAGTAGAGTTTTGGCTTGTGTGTGCAAGATTAACTACGATAACGATGAAGACATAAAGCGAAACAAAGTGTCGGAGTCAAGCACGAAGGATTCGTTGGGAGTTCGAGAGTTCGACGGAAGTCCGAAGGTTCGTCGGGAATGCTGTCGGAACTAGCCGAGAATGAGTAGGGAGCTTGCCAAAGGGTTTTCGGAAGCTCGCCGAAAGGTTCGTCGGAAGTTCGCGGAGCTCACCGAGAAAGATCATAGCTTGCCGAAGAAACTCGTTGAAACTCACCAAGATCAAATCATGAAGTTTCGGAGCTTGCCGGGAGTCCGTAGAATGGTTTCCGAGAGTTTATCGGAAAACCGTCGGAAGTTCGCCTGAAGCTCGCCGGAAGAAATCTTGACTTGCGGACTTTGTAATAGCTTAGGAAATGTCTTTAAATTCGTAGTTAGTATGTTAATTAGGGTTAGGATTAGGTGTTAATCTTATAACCCAAGTAGGGGCCAATTGGACCCAAGTTCGGACTGGTTTGGGCCAAGTTTAGAGCCCAACTAGTGAGCTGAAATAGTGTAGGCGGTGGCACTGCCCAACACCCAAGAGCCAGGCGGTGGCACCACCGGTCTGGGCGGTGGCACCGCTGGACTGGGTGGTGGCACCGCCACTGACAGGCGGTGGCACCGCCACTGATAGGCGGTGGCACCGCTAGCTTCGGGAACCGAAGAGAATTCAAATTTTGGAGCCCAAATTTGAATCCTCTTGAGGCCTATAAATACCCCTCAATTCTCAACTGAGATTACAACTTTTGAGAAGCAATAGAGTGAAAAAAAAGTCTTAATAAAGCCTTAGCAAGTCTTACTTTCAAATTGCTTGAGTGTTCACCTCCCTTTCTTTCTTGCTGAAATTTTGTAAGAGTGTGAACCACTTGTAAAGGTTATAAGAGGGGTATTTGTCCTTCTCCTTCAAAGTGATTTGCTAGTGGAAGTTGGGAGCCTCATCGAAGAAGGCTTCGCAAGTGGATGTAGGTCATTTTGACCGAACCACTTTAAAATTGGCGTGTTCTCTGGTTTGCATTTACTTATTGCTATTTACCTTACTGCAAACCTTCATACATGCTTTACTTCCTTATTACTTTTGCTGCACACCTTTACGAACACGCTTTCAAGTTAAGCACTTTCGAGTTCGATTTTTATCGTACGAAAAAGTTTCTAAAACCGACGTTTTAATCCGCTGCACTAATTCACCCCTCTTAGTGCCGCTCCGATCCTAACAAGTACCACCACCTATAACACTAACACTAGGCGGTACCACTACTTGAGATAGTCTGAGAGAATGTGTTTGAGTGATACCACTGCCCAGACTGGTGGTACCACCACTTGACATAGTCTAGGAGACTATGTCTCGGTGGTGCCACCACTTGGCCCTTTTATGGGTGATCGAATAGGCCTTCCACTTAGCCCAAAATAGCCCCAACTCAGGTTCAATTGACTCCTAATTGAGTTTACATTATTTTATCCCAAAATTGACTCAATTAGACATGAACTAACTTGATCTAGACAAGATTCCAAGCATGAATCTTATATTGTCTGACATGTCATTAGTTCATCCAACACTTCATCCAATCCTATAGTGTATCGTCCTCTCCTTCAACATATTGTCCAATCGGCATGTTGACTCCCTCAACTTCCGATATCCTTGGCGCAATGTTCGATCCTTTGACCCGATATCCGAACTCATGGCATGAAGTCCTTCTGCCAGTACATCGATCGATCCTCCGGCTTGACGTCCAATCTCCTGATATGTTTCACTTCGGCCCAACGTCTGATTCTTCCTGCTTTAATCGATTTGTCTTTTCTGATCAAAGTTAGTTCTGCGTTACTCAAAACACAGATTAGATCATAAACTTCATCAATTGATTTCATCATCAAAATCTGAGATTCAACAATAACCATGTATACTTAGTGAAATAGTCTACAAAAATGACATAAAATATGAACTTGTCAAAAGAATGGGTTGGGGCAAGGCCCCAAACATCGGTATAAATAATTTCAAACTGTTTGGAGGATATTCCAAGAGATAGTCTATGACTCTTATTGCTATGACAAACATCACAATGAGTTATAATACTACTGGTATTAAATGTAGGAAGAGAATAATAAGAAAGTAATTTTTGCTAAATAAAGGATGAGGGGTGACGAAGTTATCAATGCCACACATCAATTGGAGTTGCAACTAAATAGTGAACAGTGGGCTGGGTTATTTGCAAAGCTGACAACTACTCATAAATATTATCTTTGTTCTGGCCTTGGACTAAGAATGCCCCCATGCTCAAATCCTTGGCAAAAAAAGAGTCAAGAGAGAATTCAATTGAGGTATTATTTTGTTTATAGAATTAAGAAACTAAAATAAGGTTTCCTTTAATGTGAGGTACACATAAAACATCATCGATTGTAAAGGTTGTAATAAGTGAATTAAGTGTTGTGGAACTAATATAGGTAATGAAAATTTATTTATCGTCACCAATGATGTTATCTTCATTTCCGCCATAATTCATGTTGATAGATAAGTTTTGAAGATCGAAGGTGATGTGATGAGAGGAGAGGTGCCAAAGTCCACAATCCAATTAGGTTGGATAATATCAAACTAGTCATGAGATTTGCCTAAGACCACCGGGATGGAGTAAGGAGTCTCGGTCAAGATTGTCCAACTTTATCACATAGCTGGCAAATGACTCTTTGTTGGCTTGTGAGGTCAAGATGCCAGGTTTGATAATATTTGAAGTTGCCACTATTGAATCTCGAATTTTAATGATGAAATCAATTGTAAATTGTTTGATCTAATCCATATGTTGAGAAAAGTGTGTAAGATTAACTACGACAGTAGTAAGATATAAAGCAGGTGTTATACCGAAGTTAAGATCGAGATCTCATTGGGAGTTCGAGAGTTTGTTGGAAGTCCGAACGTTCGTCGGAAGTTCTGCCAGAACCAACCGAGAAGTCCAGGAGCTTGCCAAAGAAGCTCGTCGGAACTTGCCAAGAAGATCGTCATAAAATCCAAGAGCTTGCCAAGAGTCCGTCGGAGCATTGTCGAGAGTTCATCTTATGTTCACCAGAAGTACGTCGGAAGCTCACTAGAAGAGCAATTGATGCACTGGAATAAGAAGTGTTGTGATCATGACTTAATTATAATAGTTAGAATAGAAATTAAGTTATAATTGAGAGGTAATCCCACTAACTTAATTAGAGGCCAATTGGGACCTTAACAGGGTTGAATTGGGCCAAATTAAGCAGCCAATTCAGCCCCTAAAGACATGGTCGACGATGGCACCACCTGGAAAATAGTGCTCCATGTTATCTGGGTGGTGGTACTGCCCAGACTGGGCAGTGGTACTACTGGCCGTTATTGTTGCCAACAGTGGTACTGCCCTTATCAAGCAGTGGTACCGCCTAGTGTTAGGTGTCAGGCGATGGTATCGCCCAGTAATGGCAGTGGAACCGCCAATACCCCGGAAATCTGGGATGAGACACTTTTTGGCTCCATTTTTTAAACCATTGGGGCATATAAAAACCCCACCCTTTTCTGTATGAAAGAGCACGAAAGTATTGGTATAATCTTGAGTCTTTGAAATGTTAAAGGGTTGTAAAAGTGCTAGAGTTCTCCTCCTCCCTTTCTAAGTGTTGAGATCATTCAAGAAAGGTGTGAGACTTGTAAGGGTTCTCTCCTAAACCCGTGAAAAAGAGAAAGCATTGTAAAGAGGTGGTTGGTCTTCACCTATTGAAGAAAGGTCTTTAGTGGATGCCCGTGACCTCGGCAGAGGAGGAATCCGAAAGTGGATGTAGGTCACATTGACCGAACCACTCTAAATTCTGGTTTGCATTTTATTTTGAGCAATTTACATAACTACAAATCTCCTTAATCTTCTCTTGCACTTTTACGAAAGCTCTCAAGTTCAATTTCTCTTCAAAACGGATTGAATCAAAACCATTTTCGTCAGAATCGATTTTAATCGAAATAAAGACTTTTGAAATTTTGAAATTTTTCCACTACACTAATTCAACCCCCCCTCTCAGTACTGCTTTTGATCCTAACAATTGGTATTAGAGCAAGGTTCACTCTCGTTTGGTTTAAAACCCAAGAGAGATGGTATTTGCTGGCAACCAAGAGGGTCATTCAATTATACGTATGCCCATGTTCAATTCGACGAATTACACATATTGGAAGACTAGAATGAAGATCTTCCTAATTTCGATGGATTTTAAGCTATGGAACGTCGTTGAAAATGGTTTTCAAAAGTCCTCTCTTCCAATGAACGATTGAAATGAGTTGGAAAAAAAGACTTTCACTTTAAATGTCAAGGCTATGAATGTCTTGTTTTGTGCATTAGATAAAAACGAGTTTAATCGAGTGTCAATTTATGAAACGGCTTTTGATATTTGGTACACACTCAAAGTTACTCATGAAGTCACTAGTAGAGTGAAGGAGTCAAAAATTAATCTTTCAGTGCATATTTATGAGTTATTTCGGATGAAACCGAGTGAGACCATTGGAGACATGTATGCCCGATTTACGAATGTCATCAATGGTCTAAAAGGACTTGATAAAAGTTTCTCAGATTTTGAACTTATTAATAAAATTTTAAGATCCCTTCCAAAGAGTTAGGACTCTAAAGTAACGATCATTTAAGAGGCCAAAGATCTAAATAATTTTCCTCTTAAAGAACTAATTAGGTCACTAATGACCTATGAGATGACTTGTAAAGCTCATGAAGAGCTTGAAGACACCCTTCCAAAGAACAAGAAGGATATGACATTAAGAACCCAAGAAGACCACTTGAAAGAAAACTCAAGGGATGAGGACCTTGATGAAGACTTGGCACTCTTAACAAGAAAATTTAAAAAATTTATAAAAAAGAATAAATTTAAAAATGATACTAAAAATAAATTTGAACCAAAGAAAGATGAAGTAATATACTACAAATGCAAGAAGTCGGGACATTACAAGAGCGAATGTCCCATAGCCAAGAAGCGGCAACCAAAGAAGGCTCTTAAAGCAACATGGGACGACTCAAGTGCATCTGAAGAAGAGGAGCTAACCAACGCCGAGCAAGTTGCTCACTACGCACTAATGGCCATTGAAGATGAGGTAACAAGTTCATTAGACGTAAATTTATTTTTCGATGAGCTTTTAAGTGTTTTTCATGAATTATTTGATGAGTGTAAAACCTTGAGTAAAAAGTATAACTCTTTGAAAAAGGAACATGCTTCTCTTGTTAACAATTTTGATAGACTAAAAATCGAACATCCGAGAGTTCGTCGGATGTTCGTCGAAAGCTCGCCGGAAGAGCAATTGACGCAACGAAATAAGAAGTGTTGTGATCATGTCTTAATTATCATAGTTAAAGTGTAAATTAAGTTAGGATTGGGAGGTAATCCCACTAACCTAATTAGGGGCCAATTGGGCCCTTAACAGGGTTGAATTAGGCTGAATTGAGTAGCCAATTCAGCCCCTAAAAACATGGCCAACGGTGGCACCGCTTAGAAAGCAGTGCCCTAGGTTATTTGGGTGATGTACCACCCAAACTAGGCGGTGGTACCACCCAAACTAGGCGATGGTACCGTCGACAGTTATTACTGCCAGTGGTGGTACCGCCCTTGTCAAGTGGTGGTACCGCCCAATGTCAGGTGTCAGGTAATAGTACCGCCAGTACCCTGAAAATCTGGGATGAGATATTTTTTGGCTTCATTTTTTAAGCCATTGGGGCCTATAAAAATCTCACCCTTTTCTACATGAAAGGGCATGAAGGTATTGACATAATCTTAAGTCTTTGAAGTGTTAAAGAGTTGTAAAATTGCTAGAGTTCTCCTCCTCCCTTTCTAAGTATTGAGATCATTCAAGAGATGTGTGAGATTTGGAAGGGTTCTCTCATAAACCCGTGAAAAGGAGAAAGCATTGTAAAGAGGTGGATGGTCTTCACCTATTGAAGGAAGGCCTTTAGTAGACGCCGATGACCTCAACGGAGGAGCAATCCGAAAGTGAATGTAGGTCACATTGACCGAACCACTCTAAATTCTAGTTTACATTTCGTTTTGAGCAATTTACATTACTGTAAATCTCTTTAATCTTCTCTTACACTTTTACGAAAGCTCTAAAATCCAATTTCTCTTTGAAACGGATTGAATTAAAACCATTTTTGTTGGAATCGGTTTTAATCAAAACAAAGACATTTGAAATTTCGAAAGTTTTCCACTGCACTAATTCACCCACCCCCCTCCCCCCCCCCCCCCCTTTTAGTGCTGCTCTTGATCCTAACAACCATTATGATAGTTGAAATATTGATGATGTGGATGAGGGGGTTTTGTTGGAGACCTATAGGGTCAGGAGACAGCTTAGCCAGACCTTTGTTGACATTTTTATTATACCGGTTATTCTTTCTCATAGATTTTTGACTGACTTGAGCTGTGATGGTTGGTCCGGGCAACCTATCCTTGCGCTTTAAATATATTTTATAGTCAGTCAGCTTGTCATAGAGTTCTTCAAATGATATTGGTGAGTCATGTGCCCGAATTGCTAGTGTCAGTTTCTTGTACTCATCTCCTAGACCATTTAAGGTATAAACTACAACTTCTTTATCAAAGAGCGAATGATATATTATAGATAATAAGTAATAATACTTTCCTCTTATTTTATTTTTATTAGAGTAAATAGAAGACTGAGCATGCAAGTATGCGAGTGATTTACCAAAGTGGTTTGCAACTTATACTAAGCTTCTACAGTAGTCGTACACGAAGAAGCTTAGAGGATGAGATAATCTTGACATAGCCATAGCTTGTGTGCTGGATTTGATACCGAACTAGGATCTTTTGAGATGTTGATCATTGTTGATAAACAACTAAGAGAGTCATCGATATCTTCTTCGGGAGGTGGTTGAGCTCGGTGAAAAACGATTGCTATAGTCGGCAATGATAAATCTTGCTCTAAGGCAAGAGACTCAATACCATGATAAATTAAATTATAATGATAAAAGTACATATTAAATAAGTGAATATAATATTATATATATATATATATATATATATATATATATATATATGTGAAAAAGAAAGAATTTTCCTCGAGTGTCTTGATTTCCTCGCATAGTTAAAAGAAATCTTAACTACTGTCAATGACCTTCTCCTCCTTTTTGTGTTTCTCACGGGGAGAGGCTTCGAAACCCACGACCACCACCCTCGTCTCTCTTCTCCCGCCCTCTCGTTTCTTTTATCAGCCCGAGAGATGATTCCTCACCCATGCACGTGATCTCTCTCTCTCTCTCTCTCTCTCTCTCTCTCTCTCTCTCTCATACGGAAAGTATGACAATTAATGGCTTCCTCAGAGTTAGATGGGGGAGTTTGAATCGCAAAGTAGACATCACAATCGCGGCCTCTTATCAGTCAGCTCAAACGCATGACTGCATGTTTGACTCAGTTCACGAATGCATGGCTTTTATTTGTTGCTTCATAAGAAAGATCACAGGGCACACTATATCTTAAATATTGAACTCGCTTGGTTCCTGTGCCAATATTCAAATAGCTCATCTTTGATTCACTTGCGAATTGGAAACATAGTGGAGAGAACCTCAAAAGAAATGGAACATATGCTTCGCCAACTCTTTTTTATTTACTTGATATATGTCTGTCACATCTGATGTGATAGAAAAATAGACGAA
>CM017192.1:25370997-25448687 GCA_004837865.1 Musa balbisiana
TGGTGCACTGATCTTTCTATTGTTTTTCACGAACTTGCAGTAGTAGCCTGTTAAACCCAGAAAGCAATGTAGCAATTTTATGTTCCTCGGGGTCGGCCAATTCTGCATTACTTTTATTTTAGAGGGGTCCACTGCCACATCTTCCTCTGATATGATATGCCCAAGATATTCTACCTTATGGCAAAAATTCATAGTGGCTGTTGTGTGTTCGAAAGGTGGTTTTCGGTATGTCTTCTTTGCACACTCATATTTGATGATACCCGGATCGAAGGTCCAGCTTTATGAAGATTTGTGCTCCCTTTCATCTAGAAATTCATCTGCTATTGGAATAGGGTATTTGTCCTTGATGGTTATGCCGTTGAGGGTTTGGTAATCAATGCACATTCGCCATGTTTCATCCTTTTTTTGTACGAAGAGCACCGGTAAAAAGTAGGGGTTGCAACTGGGCCGAATAACTCCTATTTCGGGCATCTCTTTTACAATCCTTTCTATTTCATCCTGCTGCAGATATAAATGTTGATATAGCCAAGTATTTGCAGGAGGTTTGCCCAGAAGAATCGGTATACAATGATCATGCCGACGGGCAAGAGGTAGGTTGCGCAGTTCGTCAAATATATCTGAAAATTTAGCAAGCAAAGGAAGTAGGTTTGGATCTTCAAATTCTATTGGCTCTCCCTTAGTTTGCTGCTCAAGTTGTACCAAAAAGCTGCTACATGCTTTATGCAAAACCTTCTCCATTTGTTGTGTGCAAATCGTCATTACGTCGCCCTCACGTTTCCCGTGTAGAATCACCTGTTTCCCTTTACTATAAAATCTCAAAATTAGTTTCATAAAATTTCAGGAAACATTACCTAATGTTGTCAACTATTCAATTTTGAGCATAGCCTCATGATCATCAAGAGGAAGGAGGAAGAAATCTATAATTATCTCTTGTTCCTGCGGTAATAATTTCTCCCGCGGGCGCTTACGATCACACTTCAAAATCCGTCCGTCGGTGAACTTGACGTCAAACCTGCTGTAATACTCGATAGGTAAGGCCATCCGGATAGCAACTTTACTATCTAGGAAGTAATTAGTGATGCCCATGTCGATAAGAACAGTGATCGATTATTGTTTGAGAAGGCCTTCAACTTTCATCGTTTGCGGGTTTGAGTAGCCAACTAGTGCATGCACCATAACTTCGTTCAGTTGTGGCTCTTCTTCTGCATCTTCTTCTTTATTATTAAGGCTCTCTTCTTGATGTTCAATGACCTCTTCTTCTACTGGTTTAATCATAAAAAGTCTCCCTTTTCTACAGTGATGCTCGCGGCTCCATGGCTCATCGCGGTGCCAACATAACTCCTCCGTAGATCGCTCCTGAAGCTCTTCTCTTGTCATCATTTTTGGTGCAGGGACTCGGTTGATAGTAGGGGGGTTGAGGGCTTCTGCATTGTAGGTCGAGAAGCGATCCTAGTCCTATGAGCTTTATGGTTCAATCGCTCCTCTTGATGTCGTGCGAAAGAGATGGCTGCCATAAGCGTGTACGGTTGTCGTGCTTGAACTTCTCCCCTGATCTCTGGCTTCAAGCCCTCAATGAAGGTCCCTAATAGTTGTTTTTGAGACTAATCATAAGTTTGATTAGATAACCTTTCAAACCTGGTTTGGTACTCCTTAACGGTAGAGGTTTGTCAGATCTTTGCTAGAGGTTTTTCAATATTCTCGTAATCGGTTGGTCCGAACCGGATCAATAGTCCTTCTTTGAATTGTCGCCATGAGAGGACTCCATGAGTATATTTAAACCAGTCAAACCACTGTATGGCATCCCCTTCAAGATGTATAGCTGTAATTTCCACCATAGATGCATTCGCAGTTTTGTGGTACCGAAAATATCGCTCCGCGCGCGAGATCCAACCAATCGGGTCTTCTTCTTCCCATCTAGGGAAGTCCACCCTCATGTGTGGATAGTTTAGATCAATCATAGAGCCTCCCCTCCCTTGGAAGTCATCTCTTCGGGCTTGGTACGATTGGGCAGAGCTCTCTCCTTGATGTGATTTCTTCGGGCTTGGTGGTCGACCCAATCTGAGTTCGGTAAAGAGCGTCCGAATCTTATCCTCCATTTGTGCCTCGAAGACTTCGAATTTAGCATTGATTGCCGCCTCAGATGCTATAGTACATGCCTCCAAATCTGTGATATTAAGATCTCTCTTTTGTTGTCGGGTTAAAGGCATGTATAGGTTGAGAGAAGTGGTAGTCGAAAGGGTTAGTGGATTGATGGATATAGGCTACGGTTTAGGCTTGTTTTGTGGCTATTTTGAGTGTAGTTTGAGGGTGTGGTTTGGTGGAGTTTTATGGCTGTGGATGAAAGTTTTAGATTTGTGGTAGATGGCAGCAAAGGTTTGATAGAAATCAGTGAAAGTTTGCTGCAGAATTGTGTTGTCTTGTAAGAGCAGAATTATCATCGAAGAAACAGCGGTTTCTCAACAAAATTTCCACAAAAAACTTGAGAGATTTGAGGAGGGAATTGATAGCAAAATCTCAGTGTATATGACAGTAAGTATGTCCAATTTAATCAAGAAAATTTTGGCAGTATAAGAGCAAAGAAATTGGTGCAAGTTGCGATAGCAGAATTCTCGTCGAAAAATTTCAACGGTTTGCGAGGAAAATTTACAGCAACACAAAATCGTTTTTAGAGGTAAATTCCTTAATAGATCAATCTTAGATGGAAGCCAAGATGATCTATGAAATATAGAAGAAATTTTGTTCAAAAAGATTTTAAATAGATCGGTTAAGGCAACAATATGCTGCTAAAATTTTCTATAGCACAGATTTTCAAGTGTCACAGATTGGACGTAAAATATCAATAGTTTATATTGAGAATTTTTTGACGAAACCAAAGGGAAATCCACTGTTAGGAAGTGCTAAAGATATCATAAAAATTTCATAGAGATTTGGACAGAAAAATGTAGTAGCAAGATCAAACAATTTGTACTATGCGGTTGGAATTTCACAGTGCAGATTTTCAAGTATAGCAGTTTAGACGTAAAAGATTAATAGTTTATATTAAGAATTTTTTGACAAAACCAAAGGAAAATCTGCTATTAGGATGTGTCAAAGCTGTCATAAAAATTTCGTAGAGATTTGGATAGAAAAAAATGTAGTAGCAAGATCAAACAAACTGTGTTGTGCGACTGAAATTTTACAGTGCAAATTTTCAAGTACAGCAGATTAGATGTAAAAGATCAATAGTTTATATTGAGAATTTTTTGATAAAACTAAAGGGAAATCTGCTATTAGGAAGTGTCAAATCTGTCATAAAAATTTCATAGAGATTTAGATAGAAAAAATACAGTAGCAAGATCAAACAGACTGCCTTATGCGGTTAGAATTCTACAATGTATCTTTCGTCGTAGAGATGAAAACTTTGCAATGAAAAGTTTATGCAGCAATATAGGAACAAATTTCTTTTTGGATTTTTGAATAAGGATAACTAAATTGCAGCAGCAGTAAGGTAGGAAACCAGAACCTGTTGCAATTCACGGGGAGATCAAAGGATGATCTGCGGTGGTGGAGATGATGACGGAATTTAGCGACGATCTTTTAAGCAATTGTGAGAATTGCTTTGGACGGCTGTGGAGAGATAATGGATGGCTATGGAAGGACAACGAGACGCCAAGAACGCTGCTCTGATACCAAGTGTTAGAACTCTTGCAGATTCTAAGCTTGGGGTTGATCTCTTTAGGGGATCGACCTCCTGTAACTCTATAGGGGTTCCTTCCTCCAAGTTGCTGCTCAAAGGCTGCAGAAAATATTCATCTATTGCTTATGAAAAGAGGAGGAATACATAGCTATTTATAGGGCTTCTAAACCCTAACTCCTAATAAGACTCCTACTTAAGACTCCTACTTCTAACCAACTCCTAATAGGACTCCTATTCAAGACTCCTACTCAAGACTCTTATTCCTTTACAATTCCTAATTCTTCTCTAACAAATAACCTCCAAATCTTAATCGATCTCTTCACCTCTTTAATAAGGATCGATTTAGATAGATTTTACATGAATGCTCCTATCAATTAGGACTTTTCTAGTTAGAGATCTGAGCTTCGTTTCGATCGATAGCTCTGGAAGTGATGAGGAGGGTGGGGGTGGCGCATTTGGCATCGAGCGCATTTGGCTGCCATGGACGAAGCTTGTGTTGCTGCGTTGGTCAACGTTTGCGGGACACGTCGGATTTAATGCATTCGATTGGATGGTGCCTTTAGATTCTCACCTCAGCCAGCTGGGCTTTCCCATCACCCCATAGCTTGTCTGTCTCATCCCATGCAGGATTCAAGATCGTAGGGCCTTCTCATCGGTCATAAATGCGGGACCCGCCACCTCGGGACTTTTGTTTGCTTCGTACTAATTATAATCTCAATTTGGGTTTGGAATTATAAATGATGGCTAACTTCCAAATCTCATTTCCTATCTAACATTGTCTTAATAATTTTAATCCTTACCATATGCCTTAATCTTTTGGGGATTCTAAACCCCTCGTCGCACATGCCAATAGAATCTTAAACCTACTTCATCTCATCTAAATTAATCCCAAATTCCTATTCTTTAATCTAAAGTTTTATTAAGTTGAATACTATAATTCAGTTACATCCAAACTGTCGGTCATAAACTATAAATATATACTATATTATTGAAAGGCACAATTTCTTTTACCATATGGTAACTTTTTCAATTAAGATTTTTATACATTAAATAATTTATGTTATATTAAATATAAAAAAATTTAATTAGGAGTGGTTTTTTTGTCTTTTTTTGCTGGCTAGGAACCTATGATTTGAACTTTAATATTTTTTCCATAATTTTAAGAATTAATAACTTAAAACGAATCAAATTTGAGACAAACCAAGAAAAAAGAAAACTACCATACATGAGATTAAATATTAACATATTAAGATATGAGTTAATACATAAGAGACTTACGCATGGGGATTGACGGTTAGACTTACTCATGGTGGCCACCCAGAGAAGGAACTCAGCATAGATCAATCAATCACTTGTAAGCAACAGCTGAATGAAGCCAAAACCTTCAAAACAAATATCTTGTTCGGTCCCACCTCAATGATCTCGTTGATCCTCACCAACCATCATCATATTAATTCCGACTGTTTTAGTCCTAACCGACCATGTGTTTGTTATTATGTCAGCCCATGAATCAGGCATAGCATGTCGCCCACCCCATGTGCTCTGCCGCACTCAACCCCCCGTAAAACCCGCCACAATAAGCTCCATCCGCATCAATCGCTATTCTACTCAAACGTCTACAGGGCTGGCTTATATCCCCTTCAGCAAACAATCTCAGCAACATCAATTAAAGTTGTCATTTCTTTCCTGGCCCTCGCAAAGAAGCTCATCGCAGCCATTGCTTTCTCGTTTCTTAAGCCATAAAAGAACCTCTCCTCCATCAATGACCTCCTTATCCTGATGCACGCCTATAAAGCACGTCCAACCCCTCTCCCTCTCTTCCTCTCCATCCATATACAGCTCAAAGTCTTCCAAGCTGTGTCCCCACAAAGCCAAGAAGAATGATCAAGCTGAGATCAAGGAAGCTCTTCAAGAGGAGCTCCAAGCTCGGCAGCAGCACCGGTGGCTGCAGCGGGAACGGGGATGTCCAGTGGGAGCTGCGGCCCGGTGGCATGCTGGTTCAGAAGAGAGGATGTGGAGAGGAAGCCGATGAAGTGGTGACTGTGAGAATCTCCACTGGATGGAATTGGCATGACGTATCTATCGGAGCCACTGCCTCATTCGGTACGCCAATTAATGGTCTCAGCCTCTGTTATGTGTTTTCTCCGTCTTCTTGTTACCTACCTGAGCTTCCATGTGGTGTTGCAGGGGAGTTGAAGACGGTGGTGGCAATGGTGACAGGAATGGAGCCAAGGGAGCAGAGGCTTCTGTTCAGGGGCAAGGAGAGAGAGGACGGTGATCATCTTCACATGGTGGGTGTTAGGGACAAGGACAAGGTGCTGCTTTTGGAGGATCCTGCAATCAAAGAAAGGAAGATGAGAGACATGGCAGGAAGTCA
Source organism: Musa balbisiana (assembly GCA_004837865.1). NCBI lineage: Eukaryota > Viridiplantae > Streptophyta > Magnoliopsida > Zingiberales > Musaceae > Musa > Musa balbisiana. The sequence continues at coordinate 25,377,051 of CM017192.1, forward strand.
TGTGGTGAGCAGCAGGCCATGCCGCACCATTATCGAGGTGTAGTAGAGCTTTTGCCCCTTTTGTCTCTGTTAGAACCACTAACAACATGAGAATTAAGGTCTTCAAGGCCAAACTCATCCTTCACCGAGTACTACTGTGATGAGTGAGTCATCTGTAAAGTTGATGTAGAGAAGCTTCCTCAACCATCAGAGTTGCATTCCCAAGTAATTTTGATGTTATGAAACGGAAACTCGTTTACCTTAACTTGTGTTGGTGGGACATCACCTCATATTCTTGTACTGAGGAACCTGGTAAAAAAAATCACACTGAGGTTTCATCTAAAGCAGGATTCATCGACCAAAAGATCAAAGATTTGATTTGGTTAGTATAGGATAGTAAAACATATCCACTGTTTGTGCTATGATTTTATTTTTTTCACCTTCTTTTTCCGATCGTCTTAATGTCGTGCTAAATGAATTGTTGGCTTTACTTCTGAATTAGTCAAACGCTAACCAACGATTACCTTTTCAGGAGATAAAATTAAATTATATTTGGCATGATCAATTTTGATCATCCACTCCACGTGGTAAAATTGATATTTGGGTATTATCACATTAAGAAAGAGAGGAAATAATAATAATTCTTGAGAGATGTGAAACTCGATCAACCAACAATTTTACTTGAATGCTATATCAAATCTTTTGATAATCAAATTAGTTTTTGTTCATTAGTCATGAACGAAAAATACTTTCAAGCGATTTAAAAGTTTAAGTTTAATATAATTAATTTAGAATAAACATATCCATGAGAAATTATTTTTATAATATGTTTGTCTAATGAACGCCGATTAATAAGAGAATTTAGGCATTATGTCGATAAAGTATGTCTAAAAGATTTTCTCTTTTGTTATATGTGGAAGCCATCGTGACATGTCCGCATGAGTCAAATCTTAATTTATAATAATAATAATAATAATAATAATAATAATAATAATAATTTTTATGTAAAAAAATAATTTTCTTATATATGTCTAATTTAACTTTATTATATTATTATAAAATATATGAAATTTACATAATATAAATAAAATAAATAAATATACATGTATGTATACATAATATATGTCTTCATTAGATGACCATCATTTGACTATACATATCATTGCCGAAAAACGAAAAACTTGCAGATTGTTTTCATAATTAAACTTCATTAATTAACCATCACTTGTCCGCGAGAGCAAAGACACTCAAGTTTAATATATAAGAAAAGCAAGAACATTTCAGTAATTTCCATATTGAAAATGTTTCTAAAATCTAAATATTTGCAAATTTTCATTAGACTTGCGATAGTCTTTTATCCAAATTTGCGATCGATATCGGTGGTGTTTTTCTAATAATAATAGAAATTCATGTAATATTTGGAAAATCAAAGAGCGTTAGTATTTCAGAAATATGTAAGATAATCTTGGAATCTTTGGAAACGAAGTGAACCGCATGCGAAATTTACTGCACGTGATGCACACGTGCATTAGATACGACGAGTGGTTATAGATATATGTTGGACCAAACACGCGGAAGTGGGCAGCACGCGCGGCCCGCGTCGCTCACGATTCCGGAATCGACAAGGAACCCACAGATCGAAGGAAACCACTTACACGCCGCCGCCGACGCGACCGCCACCAGTCCCCGCGAATAGGGCAGAGAAGACGAAGCGATGCCGCCGAAAAGAACGGGGAAGCGGCTGCGGCCGGCGGAGGCGGAGGACGGGGGGTTCCCCTCGAGGACGCGCACCGGCGGCCGGAGGCGCCCCGTCCAGAGCTCCCCACAGCTCGACTTCCCCGATAAGTGCCGCGCTAAGCACTACGATGCAAACGTATGGGTGACCCTTTCGTCACTTCCCATTCTATTCGGCTTCTGTTTCCGTGTTCTTGGTCTTTTGCCCTCTTTCTCAGCCTGAATTTCTTGGATACAATGCGGAGAAAGCATAAGCTCTATTAATATGCTCAAATGAAGGCCTTCTTCTTCTTCGTCTTCTACTTTTCCTTTCTTGGTCTCGCTGTAGTTTTAGCTACAGCTTCGGTGCGGAGTATGGATTCTTTGGGTGTTTATAGTCCAACATATTTGGTGATTGGATTTAACAGGGAAATCCAGTGGAATCCACAATGTGCCACCAGTGCCAGCGGAATGATAAGGGTAGGGTTGTTCGTTGTACAAAGTGCCGGACGAAGCGATATTGCATCCCATGCATTACGAGATGGTATTTTTCTAACGCATCCTTTTTTGTTTTTGGTTATTGAAGAGCATTTTTGGATTTAATCGTAACATATTAGTTGCCTTTCGATACGATGCATGATGCAGTTGTCATCAATGTGGAAGTTAGTTCTTACAACATGAAGTGGGAGATAGAGGGTCTTATGTTTCACTCTTTTTTCGGGGGAAGGGAGGGACTGCCTATGAGTTTATATATACACATACACACATTGATAAATATGATAGCTATCTAATTATGGAAATTAGCTTTCATACTGTCACCCATACGTGACATTTATACATGTATGGTTGGCACAACACAGCAAATAGTTGTGTCAACATCCTATGCTGGTAGCAGAAAAGGAAAAAAAGGTTTGCTACACTTAGCTCATACAAGAAAAAACCCATGCTAAGCATGGCAGAACTGTAACATACATAATAGAAAGAATTAAAAAGTTAGAAAATAAAATACATGTATTATTTGATTTTTTTTTCAAATTCAACGAGGTTAAATTAAGTTTGTGTTTGATGCAATGGATGTCACAAGAGTGATAAATAAGAGCAACATGGCCTCTTAATCAGTTCACTAAATTAGTATAGCATTGTGTGCATTAACATTTTAGAAATGGTTGATGGACCTGGAGTTTGATTAAATTTTATCTAAACGTATGTAAATTAAATAACCCCTCCGATGCTTCCAAAGGAAAATGATGATTAAAATTTAAAATACTCAAAAAGGCCTTGGTTTGTGTACAGTTGCATTATGAATTGGATCATTAGATCTGGTTGGTCATTTGGGTCTTTATATCATAAATAATATATATAACCTGCTAGTTGATCATCAGAACAAAAATAAATATTAAAAAAATGCTAGATATTTTGACATATGGACATGTAGTTCATCCTTTCAATTGCCAAATTTCAGATAGAATCCTAAAGTTCAATTAAATACAAAAGAAAAGAAGGTGCATAATCATATTAGTTAAAGAAACAGAAACAAGCGGGGCGGGGCGTGGGGTGTGTAGAGAGAGAGAGAGAGAGCACATGCATGGATGTCAACAAGTCATTCACCTCACAGAAATGAGCTAACTCTTCTGCATTGTCGCATCACATGGTGCAAATAGCCCATTGAATTCCAGCACAAATTAGACCTTACTCAGTCCTTTGAATTTTTCAATGTTGAGCCCATACATACCTCACATACTGCACCGTTATGCTTGTTTTGTGATTGAGGTAGTGAGGCACTTATTCTGTTCTCTATCCAAAATCAAAATATGTTATGTTGCATGCTCGTGGGAATGGGTCAAGTTGGATTGTGGTTGGGGGTAATGGTAGATGACTGGCATAACATGGCTTGACTAACTACTGGCAAGGAATTCTTACCACTGAACCAGTTGAAATGGTAAAAGTTTCTTTTCTTTTCCCTTCTTTATAAGGAATCTGGAAATGAAAAGTGGAATAGACAGTAGGAGTTTTTTCCTTTCTACTTTGTGGGGATTATGGATGTGCATGCAATTAATGGAGCCAATAAATGATTACTCTGGAAGGGCCGGTTATTGTTAATCCTCTTTCTGTGGAAGTCCTTGTTTTAGATTTTTGCAAAATTAAAAGTTACTTGATTAAAAAATTGAGGGGCTTTTGTAATGTCTAGAAAGCTCTTACACATAAATTGATGCTTCATAGGATCATATGAACCCACTTCACCCATAAGGGCTGAACTTCAATAGGAATGTAATTTTAAGCTCTACTGCTGCCTTATCCCATTCCGGTGGTAATTTTAAATTAAACCTTCTTCCTTTTAAGGTTTCATAGACTTGATTCCATATTTATAAAACTGTTCTCTTCACAATAAGAACTCTCTTTCAATGTGTATTCAGTGTTCTTAACTCTTTTAAGTATTTTTGCATGCTAGCACAGTTGACTATTTAGTCAATTATACCCAACCTAGATATGGTAAGTTTTGGTTGTCCAATCTAACACTAAATGCAATCCTTTCATCAAGCATCCTGCAGTTTGTATGACTTATCCTAATTGTGGTCAGTGGAACTTCTCAGTACTTAACAGGCAGTGGTACTCCCAAGTTCTTAATTGTAGTTCTGGATGTTTATTTTCCTGTAATTGTGTACTTAACTTGCAAAATGGGTGCTATGGATTTGATGCAATGTTTTGTAGGATGATATCTGGTTTTAAATAATTACAACTTATGTGATTATTAGTTTTAAGCATACTTAGCATAACTAAAGTTAATTATTAAAATTTAGGTATTCTCAATTAACTGAGGAGGCAATTTCTGAGGCTTGTCCAGTTTGTCGAGGGAATTGCAATTGCAAAGCATGCTTGCGCATGGATGGATCATTGAAAGTCTGTTATTTTGCCAGATTCCTCTGCTTTCCCTATATATTTCATTGTTATGTGCATTTACTGAGGACTGATAATCTATATTGGTACTTTGTTGCAGGATTTGATGAAATTTGATGTAGAATTTAGTGATGATGAAAAGTTACAATACTCTGCTTACCTTCTCCAATTGCTTCTTCCAGTCGTCCAAAAAGTAAATCAAGAACAAGTGTTAGAGAAGGAATTGGAAGCAAAGAATCAAGGTTTTTCTATTATACTTTTGTAAAATATTTGGCATTTTTGCCCTATGCTTAATTCAGTCTGGATTAGGACCATAGATGGTCAGATTCAGATTGGATCAGGGTTTTGTCCGAACCTGGTTGGACTGATAGGTAAAAACTGTGTGTGCCATTGCCATTATCATTAACCTTTTATTGTCAATTATATTATTTAAGCAATAAATGAAATAATATATTATTCTACTTGACTAAATCATAAATGGTTTGATCATGATCAGGTTCAACAATATTAAATTGCAATATGATAATCAGATTGGATTAAGACTTTGTTTGTTAAATCAAAATGTTTATTATGTCTTTGGCTTACATCATATCTGGATATGGTCGTGTCCTATGATTTACAGATCTAGTTTGGATGATGATGATGATGATGCAAATGAAGAAAAGCCGATTATTTTGTTGGACTTTCATTTGATCATTACTTGCACTCCTAGATAACATTAGTAATTCAGGAATCTGTGGCTGATTTCCTGGAGCGTTAGTTGAATGCCTGTGTTGTTTAATGCACTCCTAGAGAACATGATGGTTGATAGTGATGCTCTCTGCCTGTGTTGTTTAATGCCTTGCATATCTCTGGATTTGTCACTGGATAGATGAGGATAGTCACAAAAGGTGGCTTTACATCCATATTTTGGTGGACGATTGCTAACATGTGAACCACACTCCAGTCTTTTTGTTGAAAAATTTTAGTTGCCTAATCTTTGGTAACTTCATGTTGGTACAGGTTTATCTCTATCAGATTTTAAGCTTCAGGAAGCATGTTGGAATGCTGATGAACGCGCATATTGGTATGAAGAATATATCCTTTTTTAAAATATATTTTGGAATATATAGGGAAGTTAATGCCATGGTGTTTCCTGCAGCAACAATTGTAGAACTTCTATTTATGATTACCACAGAAGCTGCCCAAACTGTTCATATGATCTCTGTCTTACTTGTTGTCGGGAGATTCGTGAGGGCCATCTACAGGGGGGTGGAGTGGAAGAAGAAGTTGAATATGCTGATAATGGGTTTGACTATTTGCATGGTAATTATTCTTGTGCTTGTTGCCCAGAAGGTAGAAAAGACTCGGAAGGAAGCTCTGAGGACAAATTTAGGTCAATATCAGAGTGGAAAACACAGAGCGATGGTAGCATTCCTTGCCCCCCACAGTCTATGGGTGGTTGTGGAAGTGGCTTTCTAGAATTAAGGACTCTGTTTCCTGATGGTTGGGTTTCAGACTTGGTATTGAAAGCAGAAGAACTTGTCCATACCTACAGATGTATGAATATCACTAGAGTTTTGGAACAGGGATGCTCTTGTTTCACATCAGAAGGTGTGGTTGACCATGGCAATGGTTCAGCAAGAAAAGCTGCCTCCCGTGATGATATGAGCGACAATTATTTGTACTGTCCAAATGCTCTGGATATTCAAAATGAGGATCTGAAGCATTTCCAATGCCACTGGGTTAAGGGTGAACCTATAATTGTAACCAATGTGCTGGAAACGACATCTGGTCTGAGTTGGGAACCAATGGTGATGTGGCGTGCATTTCGCCAGATTACAAATGTCAAACATGGTCAACACTTGGATGTAACTGCCATTGATTGTTTGGACTTGTCTGAGGTCAGTTCATTTGTTTCCATTGGTAATATCAGATTGTGTATGTGACACCATAGTACATTGTTAAAATGAAACATTTTATTGATATCTCTTGAGGAGAGTTTTGAATCTTATTTGCAGAAATGAAAACTTTTCCAGTTCACAAAAGATGCCTAGGTTCTGATATGTTATGTATATATGTGCATAATGAGCAAAAATGTAGTTAGCAGTTATATTGGTACATCAATAATTTTCACTTCTCATGTGCTAATATGATGTTGCAGGTTGATGTGAATATTCATCAATTTTTTAAGGGGTATTCAGAGGGCCGATTTGACTCTTATGGGTGGCCTCAGATACTAAAATTGAAAGACTGGCCACCATCTAACTCATTTGAGGAACGGTTGCCACGCCATGGGGCTGAATTTATCAAGTCGTTGCCTTTTAAGGAGTATACACATCCTTTCATAAAAAAGGAGAAGCATAAAAAGAAGAAAAAACCAAAGGAGCAGAAGCATAAGAAGAAGAAAACACAAAAGGAGCATAAACATTATCGATATGGTTTTCTTAATCTTGCTGTCAAATTGCCAAAGGATGGACTGAAGCCAGACTTGGGGCCAAAGACATACATTGCCTATGGGTTTCTACAAGAGTTAGGTCGTGGAGATTCAATCACTAAGCTTCACTGTGATATGTCTGATGCAGTATGTATAGCTTCTTAATCACTTTCTCTGATTTGATCTTTTGTCATCTTAAGTTTTGGAGTTACATGTGGGTATCAAATGAGACTATCTGCCTCGTGTGGCCTCATCTGATATGATGATTAGAAGCTTCATAAAATTGAGAAAACAAGAACGGTTAGTGATGACAATTGGAGGCGATGTGACCTTTCCTTGACACTGCTTGCTTGAACTATTTTCAGGAAAATACTGTATTTTGTTTTGGATACGAGTAGCTCAGTGCAAATTGATAAATCCTTTCATATAATTATATTTTTATAGTATTTTTTTATTCTTTTACTTTTCTACAACAAGAAGCTTTTCTCATTATATTGCATCATGGTTGTAATTTCTGTTCAGGAAGGTTTAAAAGGAATATTATGGGATGGCTTATTCCAAGTTCTATAAAAACTTAATTATATCCTGTTGTGTTTCTCTTGATTGTTTATGTGATTATGATACTTCATTTCTTTCAATTACTTTGTAAAATGGTTTCGATCTGGATGTTTGAACTGTCTGATAAATTTAAATACCCAAATTTCTAACTGCTTAAATTGTCTGGCAGAATAAATTCAATTAAGAATCTAGCTCAAACCAAGGAAGCAGCCAGGCCTAAAGAATAGAACCAATGTCAACAAGACTGACCCTAAAGCCCATTAGCCTGCCATTACTTTATCTAATTCCGAAACTGCCTCCTTTAAGGCTTAATTGCCTAGCTCTAAAACTTATTTAAATCATCACAGATTAGATACCTAAGTTACAACAATTATGCCACTTTGCAGATTAAAAATGCTCTACTAATGTGGTCCATCTCTTGTCATTAGTATCGTGTAGAAGGTTTCATAATCACTTCTCAAGACCTGGTTGGTCAAACTTATCACGAGCAATGAATGCCACATCCTAAATTTGTTATATTTCACTCTATTTGCTCAACATTTTGTTATTGGTAGGGTATTTTTACATTGCGTGGGACCTTTGGGTTACAATAACATATTTTGAGATTGAGAAAACTAGCACTATAGAGCACTGATATTGTTCCAGGCACATATATGATTTATTTTATTCAGCTTTCACATTGGCCTAGATGTTGTTTCAAATCTCACCAATCTGTTGAGTTTTTGTTTATACTTTGTGCATTACACTCTTTGAATGAACCATTGTCAGTTAAATGATCTTGCTTATTTGAATATTTGAATGGTTAATTCTCAGGTGAACATTCTGACACATACAGAGGAGGTTACTCTAACTGCTGAGCAACTTAAATGTGTAAACGAGTTGAAAAAACAGCATGCTGCCCAGGATCAAGTAGAATTATACAATAATTTTCAGAGAGATAATGATGTGAGGGGGATGCAACAATCAGTGCCTTCGAAGAAGTTTAAGCCAGATCCAGATTGTATTGCCTTTGATAATGATGAAGCTCGTCCGATGCTGGAAAATCATGACCATCTTAATGGTTCATATAATGATCAAAAGACTAGTATGACTGACAATACGGTGGCTGATAATCTGGATGTATTTATGGATCAGGATGAAAAAAGTGAACCTTGTTGTCCAACAAAAGAAAAATCTCATTGCAATCTGGCAAGTGAATGTGGAACGACAGTTGATAAGAAGACAATGCTTCAATATGAGAGGAAGGGACGAAAGCCTTGTGGAGGAAAGTCCAGGAAAGGTCATATTAATGATCAACCGGATCAAACTGATCCTGAGGAAGTGGCAATTAGGGTTGATGCCATAGCAGGTACAAACGTCCGTGAAAGTCCAGTTGGTGTTCCTCAAAATGGCAAGGAGTCATTGCTTAATAGAGTTACACCTCTTGATAGCAGTGGACCTTCCCTAACTTCAGACTTTGAAGGGTTAGAATATGCAGATGGAGGTGCTTTGTGGGACATTTTCAGGAGGCAAGATGTTCCAAAGTTGCATGAATTTCTTATGAAGCACTTCAGAGAATTTAGGCATATCCATTGTTCTCCATTACACCAGGTGCAACAAATTCCAGCCAATACTGAAGCACCTAGATTTTAAACATAAAGTACAAAATGTGTTTGAATTGTTTTAATATGCTATATTTTCATTATGTTTTAGTCTTGAATGATTATGGACAATAGATATCTTATTGTTTTGTACATATGGAAATGTAATCACTTCATTTCTATAGTTCTTTATATTGACACTTTAGTCATAGATTCTTCGATAATTGGCCAGTTTGAAACCCTTTGAAGGTAGTTACACATCTCTCTATGATCTAGGAATCTCTTTAGCAAATAGACTATTATTTTGATCTTATTTGATTTTCTTGTGATTTCTTTGTATTATTGCAAAAGGGAGCCCCAAAGATTTGTAGGTTGATGTAGGAGTTCTAATAATGCAAAATTGGTGATAATACATGTGGCAGGGGTGATCGAGGTTTTAGACAAGGGATCCGTTGTCACCCTATTTGTTTATTCTTGTTCAAAACTGCTATCTAGTCGCATTGATAATTTGGTGGAGCGTAATCTCTTCACTGCTTCAATAGCAAAGGGCTTAAGGTTTCTCATTTGATTTTTGCTGATGACATTCTCATTGCGGTTAGAGCCCGCCCTAAAATCTGCCCTTCTTTAGGAAATCTATTGGAGTTTTTTTCCTCCCTCATTAATTTCAGGATTAACAAAGCTAAATCTGAATTGTTTTTTCCAAAATAGTGTAACCCATCTGTCAAATATTGTGTTTTGATATTAAGGACGAGTCCTCGCCATTTAAGTACCTTGGAACTTATCCTATGGTAAAATCCTTGTCTCCCTTCAACAGAACTTTGTGGACAGTGTTGAACAAAATCCAGGGCTAGCATCAGAATTATATAATTCTCAAGTTGACTGGTTGGTTCTTATTATCTCTGTTACCAATACCATTCTCATATACTTGTTACTTAATTCTAACGTCTCTCCTTCAGTGCTTGTCCAAATTTGTTAGGGAATTTTTTTGGAAGAAATCTCCTAATTTCAAAGGGTTAGCTTCATCAGCTGGGAGAGAGTGACCTCCCATAAAACTGCAGGGGTCTTGGAGTTTGGAATCTCACAGTAACCATGGATTTTATTTGTGCTAAGAGACTCCTTTCGTTCTTGAATAAGGAGAATAATTTGTGGAATAAGGTTCTTACCTCAGTATGGGGTAGTGAACCCTTGGGCAAGTTGCTATGCACAAACCTAGTGCATCTTTTAGTTGGAAAAACTTACTGCATCACTCTCACAATTTTGAGAGGGGGATCTTGTAAGCTTATTGGTAATGGTCGAATCGTTTGAGTTTGGGATGATCATGGTTAGAAAATATCCTTTTCTGTAAATGACCCACTTATGCCAATATTGGTTTTGTGCATTATTTTGAGAAAGTTACAAACTTAATTTGTGCTTTCATTTGCTCCTGGTTTATAGGATGCTTGGTATTCATGTTTCCAACATCCCCAAGGTGGATTCTTGGATTTGGTCTTTTCCTCCAAGTGGTATTATCAGATCAAGTAGCACTTATCGCTTATTTAGAGAGACAAAAATGATGATAGCTTTTCGTTTGGTTGGAAGGTGATGTGGAATCTGAACATCCAACCCAAAATTAGTCATTCTATGGAAACTATTGTGGAACATATTTCCCACTTCATCTTATCTTTCCAAGTCCCTACATCGTCAATCGTCTCATGTCCTCTGTGTAATTTGTTTTTTGACAGTCTCCCATATTTTCTTTGAATACAAAATCACCTTAGAGTTGTGGGATAAGGTTCAGTGCCATGTTGGGGTGGGTTTCATGTTCTTCTAGAATTGGGCAAATGGGGCCTGGCTTGAAGAAGGGGGGAATCTGTAGCTTGTAATGGCTCTTATGACTTGGTTTCTGGCAGTGCAGGTGTGGGCTATTCCCTGAAGGATGAGCAGGTACGATTGGTGGCTCCGGGGTTTGTTGACAGCCACATGAGTTTGCTCATTCAAGCTGAAGGGGCTGTGCTGGTAGCAGGGCTAAGGCATGCAAAGAGGCTGAATCTAACTCACCTAAGGATACATTCAGATAGTTAGAATCTTATAAAGATTTTCATGGGAGCTACACCTGCTCCTTGGCCTATTCGGTCTATCACTGACGATATCAAACAGTTGGCTGGTGGGGCCAATCCAACTGAGTTTACCCATGCACCTAGAGCAAGTCTTCCTTTTATACATAAGCTGGCCAAGATTGGGATGGTTTGGTTGGAGATTGTCCTCCTCCAAGTTTTGTTCTGTCTGATCAACATGAGTAATTGTTTCCTTTAAAAGAAAAACATGTGGAAGGGATCAGTTACTCCTAACTCATTGTTTCTTCTGATATTTATTTCATTATGCAATATGTGGTACATGCCTATAAAAAGTATATGGTAGATGATGTCTTGCTGTTGATAATACAGGTTACTCATCCAATTCATGACCAAACATTTTACTTGACTTTGGAGCACAAACGGAAGCTCAAGGAAGAATATGGTCGGTTGATGGATAGTCAGTCCATTTTCGAGAGATATCTATGTTTAGTTCTTTCATGATGTTAGCTGCTATTTATTTAAATTGGTGCAGGAATTGAGCCATGGACATTTGTTCAGAAACTTGGAGATGCTGTTTTTATTCCTGCTGGTTGCCCCCATCAAGTTAGAAATTTGAAGGTAATATGCAATCTATACATTTGTTCGAAATTCTATATTCACATAAATTTACGAAAGTGTACAATAGATGAATTTGAACTTTGCATGTGCAATAAATGAACAGCAACTCATGTGGCACAAGCTGCACAACAGCTTGAAAACATCAAACTGTAAGGGAGTCTGTTACTGTTCCAATCTATTTTGATGTTCATGTTAAGCAACCCACTCCAATTTTTTTGACTGCTTTATGATCTGACATTCTTTATTGAACTACTCATGTTTTATATACCATATATGAGATGTGAAAGTCATCGGAGATGACTCCTTTGTATGCTTATGTGCTTAAGTGTGAATCCTTTTTTTGTTTTACTGTGAAAAAAAGAACGTCAAATTAATTCTCTCTTGATAGATGGACATTCCTGAATTAACTAGGGTTACCTTTTACATCTCTTCTGATGCTTTTTTTTTTCCCTCTTAAAAGTCATGCATAAAAGTTGCCCTCGACTTTGTCTCTCCGGAAAACATCAAGGAGTGTGTCCATCTGGCTGATGAAATTCGTGTGCTTCCAACCAATCACCGGGGGAAGGAAGATAAACTAGAGGTATTTTTCTGTCAATAATTTGTTGCTTGGTAGTTTTATCACATGAGCTTTAATTAAAGGGATCATGACTGATGTATTTAGTGCCAATAATTGTTTACCCTTTCTCATATCCTGGCAGTGCCACTGGTTTAAGTTTTTGCTAGAGTTTGACATGAACAGGTTCAAGAACCCAGCAAACACCTGTATAAAATGCTAATACAATGAATTCCGCATTCCTATTTTTTGTCAGCAATTACACTATGAACATGGTGTTTGAAAAATGTTATTTGTGCAGGTGAAGAAAATGGTAATCTATGCAGTGCAGCAGGTCATTAAAGATTTAGAGGAGTTGGGCAGGTGAGTGATAAATCATGCTTTGAGCTAAATGATCTTTTTCCCTTCTTTTGGAAAATTAAACAACTTTGCTTTGCCTTGTATAATCATATATATATATATATATATTTATTCCTTTTTCCTCTATTATTGCAGCTTATGAGAAAAAAATAGGCGGCATCGTCTGCACAGGAACATGTTAATTTTGATGAAAGGAACATGCCTATTTTGGGGGGTATTTTTTTGGGTGGTTTCTTTAACCAGTTTATGTACATCGATCAAACTTTCTATGATTTTAGGTTAAGAAATACAATACTGCACTACATTTTGTTCCCACCGATTGCCTATATTGATCCGAATCGGCTATCAAGTTGGTGGCGTAGATCGTGACGCGTGTCTTTTAATATTATATGTATATATAACTCCAAAAAGAATTTATAGCACCCGTAGATGTATCGAGTGTCGATGCATCCACGTGTATTGCGATTTGGTCTAACAGCAGCGCTCCAAGTTTCGAACCATATTACCACGTTTGATATACGCTAAAATCATGGTCTTGTCTTGATTTTTGACGTTGTACAACGATGTGATTAATCAATTTGTTAAATCAATCTGAATTAACCCAAGCTTTGGGATTATATTGCTTTAAGATTAAATAAATATAATGTAGATTGAGCTTCAGTAGTAGCATCTTATTGGAAAATCTCTACGGTGGCTATTAATCAGAGGAGGATAGACAAACGTCAAGACTAAAAATTTTTATTCATAATAATAACTTGAAATATTTGAAGGTTGAATCTTTCTGACTTCCTTAGTTTTACCTCATCTCTCTGGGTTTCTTTTTTTTATTATTATTTTAAATTGTATCTAATAAATACATTACACTATTTTTTTATTTAATAAATACTTTTAATTTAATCATGATAAAGACTCTTCTTTTAACGGAAACAATAATAAAGTTAAAGTTTTTGATCGATTATATGGATTTTTTTATCGTCACTCTTATTTTTAATTAAAATTATTAAATTAATTTTTTAATCTAAAATTTATTATCTTATTTTTTTCAAATCAGTAAATGATGCAAGCTGGATCAATCTCATTTCTTTGAGTTTTTATTAGTTAAATTAACTAGCACATACTATCGTCAAACTTTGTCATAATTAGAAGCAAAAGTGCTCCTCTGCAAATAAGAGATTTTGAAGTAAATGGTGAGATCTTGAACTCTTAAAAAATCTTGTGAGTGGTCTTTAGGTGTAGGATTCATTGGATGTGGTTTGTAAATAGATCTAATATTTTGTCACAAGATCAGTGTCACTTCCAACTTTCAAAGTTGTCTTTTGGATAATTAAAAAAAAACTCTAAATTTTTATTTTTATTTTTTAAATATGTGATTACTTTTGATTATTGTTTTTGTCGGTTTGCCATGTTGCCTCTGTCCTTCGTTTGTTATTATCATCACGATAACTAAGGTGAGTGGTCTCTTGGAAGGATGATTAGCATTGATGAGACTTCTAAACTAGTAAGAGATGTCGATTTGTAAAAAAGGAGATGAAAGGGGACGAGCTACTAATGGGTTTAGAAATGACAACGAGAGTGATATTTGATGGAGATTCAAGACTTAACAAAAAGTGTTCCATGTAGCTTGGCACTTTCAACATGATCGAAGAAGTCATATGCATGTGGTTACTTATTGATTTAGCGGTCTTAAGGTCAAGACCAACTCAAATCTTCTACCTTACCCAAAAGATCTTTATTTTAGTCGTCATGATAACAATAACAAATGAGAGACAGAAGCTACGAGGTGAGAGCACAATGGTTAGTTGACGAGGGTCGAAGATATCAATGGATGAGGCTAAAATAAAAAGGATACTTTTGTATTATACAAAATAAGATGCATTTTGTATAAATAAATCAAAAAGAAAAGTTCTGAAGGAAAAAAAGGATAAAAGTTTTTATATTTTTTATAATCTGCCCTTTTCTTTTTATTTAAGCAATGCAAACAGTCCACCAATCATGTGATCTCATAAGTGACAATAATTGACATGGGCAACCCTCAGCCGGAATTCTGCCTTCTCCATTTCTGTACCTTCCCAAGATTCCAACCAGATTCGTTGGCTTGATAGCACACCGCGGTGAATCCCCACTCTATACGTCATCGATTCCCCCAATTGCCATCGTTCTTATTCTTATCGTCATTGTCAGTCGTACTGTCGACCAGTTATTCTTGACAAAAACTGAGAGTTTTTTGGTCATTTTCTAAAGGAGTACCGACGATATCTTCTATTGGCTATTGGTTATCATTCCCGCAGGAGAAACCGGGTAGATTCGAGCGAAGGGGAAAGGAGGGCATGGCGTCGTGGAACTCGCTCGGCTTGGAGATCACGTACGAGGCCTTCGGATGGATCGCCTTCTTCTCCTGGTCCTTCAGCTTCTACCCTCAAGCTATTCTCAATTACAAGAGGAAAAGGTTCGGATCCTTTTTTATTCCGTCGTTGATTTCAATCTTCATTTTCTCTTCTTTTCTGTTATTCTCTGAGGCAAGATCGGATTTTGTTTGGTTTCTTGCTGAATTCATGGGATTTTAGGGTGGTAATATATTGATTCTGGTCTTGTTTCTTTGGTGATCGAAGCGTGGTGGGCTTGAATTTCGATTTCCTGGTGCTCAACGTGACGAAGCACTCGTCGTATCTCGTATATAACGCGGCCATGTTCTTTAGCCCTGTGATCAAGAGGCAGTATCATGAGAAGTATGGTTTCGGAGAGGTTGGTATCTTTTCTGTTTCTCCTTGTCGTTGATTTCTTTTGGATGTGTAATTATTGTTTTGTTCTTCTGGAAAGGTAATTTCGACCGAATTACCACTACAAATGACATTTTGATTGAATCGATGGACGGGGCAATCAACGTTACCATTTGTGCTTTCCCTATTTGACATTAGGGTACATTCGTTTTTCCACCTCTGTCCATGTTCGATTTCAACTTGCTCGCCCATAGTTTAAAGGTTGTCGTTAAGCCATCCATGTTATTCTTCGTCAGTCGTCTTCATCGTTGTTGTTACGTACCTCATGCTGCACACCGGTTCAGTGACATTAAGCCGTTCAGTGGTGACACGCAGATTACGTTCCTTGTTCCTTTACAGCAGGAAACCGTCTTCTGGTTGTTTCCGAAATCGGTTTTTCTCTTTCCACAAACTTTTTTGCTTCTTCGGAATGGGAATGGGTTTCAAATGTAGGCTTACTCCAAAATCGAATGAGGAAGAAGGAAGAAGCAGAAGAAGGAAGGAGGAGGAGACGAATTGGAGGTGCGGCGGGTGGCAGCGGCTTGTGGAGAAGAGACACTTGTGTGTCATGAGCCCTGGTGCATCGTGCAGCTGTGTTTAAAAGAAAAAAGAGAGCCGCTTAAGTAATTAAAGGGGACCGACCATACTATCTCAAATAGGGAGGTCCACGTCTGGGTTCATGCCCAGACTGGTAGATATCCATTGGGTAGGGGTCGATCTGGACAAAATTGAATTCCCTCTTACAATCACTATAGGATGTCTTAGTATTAATTAATTGCAATAGATTTATGTCAATTTAGTAGTAAATTTTCATTCAGTCTTCTCTCTTCATTTCTGGGAGGCCAATTCTCTTGAGCTACATAATGTAGTGATGGACAATCATATCTTTTTTATCGGATGCAGACCATCTGTATAAGTTGATTTGTTTTTGTTATAAAATCAATGTGGTGGTATGCTATAAAGGATAAGCCTGTGAACCATTTCTGTCATAATATTGAATTTCTTCCGAACTTCCGTTATACACCTTAAAATATTAAGTACGGGTTTGTTCAGCCACCTTGCTGAAGGTTTTGCCATAGATTCTACATATGTAAATTATTGATTTGCTGATTTAACATCATGTTCGTTTGGAATGTTTATTCTCTAGGATGTATGTACGAATTAATTCTCTTAATTTCAGATGATTCCTGTAGCTGCAAATGATGTGGCTTTTTCAGTACACGCTGTTGCGTTGACGGCTTTTACATTGTTCCAAGTTTTGATCTATGAAGTAAGTAATCCTTTTTTGTATGAGATCATTTTCTTGCTGTATGTTATATAGTCCCTTACCTTCTTTCCTCTGCTAACTCTCTTTTTGCCTCGTTTTTATTCTTAATCTCCACAGCGTGGAAGTCAGAAGGTCTCAAAGACTTGCATTGGTATCACTGTTATCGTCTTGCTTTATGCTGTGGTCTGTGTGTTCTTAGCCTGGCCCAATCATTCTTGGCTTTGGCTCATCTCTGTTTTCAAGTAATACTTTGTTCTTATAAGAAAACTAATGTTTTGAAAATATAATTTAACTAAAGAAACATTTATGCGTTCTATCTTCTGGAACCCCAAGAAAGAACATTAAAGAAGACACCTTTAACATCTATAAGTTTTGCTTTTTAAAAAAATTGACTTCTTGCAGTTGTCTCATATTCTCATTAATTTTTCTTTAATGGCATGAATTCAGCACAATACAGGTTATCATGACAGCAATCAAGTACATCCCACAGGTATAGATGCTTTTTCATTTGTTTTATATTTTATTTGCATAATTTATATAAAGTGTAAAAAGTGATAGATAAAATTTATTATCTCATTTTAAAGGGTGGTATATATTTATTCATGTTTTGATAATAGATCATTTATATCAAGATTTCTGAATATTTGCTCTCAAGATAGTGTGACAGTGGTGTCTGAGATATGGTCCAATTAAGTAGCCAGATATTTTTTTTCAAATATAACTGAGGCCTAATAGGAGTTCCATTTGATAGAAAAACTACCTCGTGCGATACTTATCTTTTGGTGATACCGAGCAATTATTTTGAGGTTCAAATAAGTTATCATGTATATTGTGGTTGGCTTGATACATAATGAGTGATGCTTGAAACCATTTTGATATTAACCAATGTAACTTTAGGACTTCCTCTACCCAACATAAGCAATTGTGTTTTCCTATGGCAGTAAAATGATACTATGCTAGACTTCCACCCAGAGTATTTCCACTTTTGCATTTTGAACCTTGTCCATTAAAACGATTCCGGTTCTTTGTACCAAACCTTGTGTTTTATCCATCAGGAAACTTGGTTGCTTCTCCCTGGTTCATACAAGTTGATAAAATTTAGCTGGCAAGGCTGGTTTTCCAGCTAACAAACCAACATTTTTAGGTTCTATAAGAAGCCAGCTGGGTGACCTCTAGGAATCCTGCATTACCCACAATAGTTCCACACTTGGGTGATTGCTTGAGATGAGTCACTGTCCATCCTAAATGGCACCGTCTGGCTACCCCTTTTTGGAATTTGATCATTGTGGTTCTGACTTTGGTCATGACATGCAGCAGCATGGTGGACCATGACATCTCTAGAATCCCACATCACCAATGGGGGAGATTCAATCTGACTTCTGCAGAATATGCGTAATAGCAAGTTGTTTTGAATACATGAATCTGTCTATCAGAGTCAAGTTCATTAGTCAGTTATCTCAAGGGGTAAAGTATTAGATATCTTCTATAGATAATTGTAAAAGGATTATATAATTCTTTTCAGGAAGTAGAATGTAGAAAAATTTGCAAATCGCAGAAGTTTCTGGCTTTAGCTTTCAGGTTTTGTAGATCAACATATAAGCATACATAGTTGTCATATAGTTAATAATCTATCAAACTAAATGACTGCAGCTAAGCTAAACTTACAAATAAGTGAAGGAATTATAAAGGTAATTTGGACTACACATGGCATCCTCAACATGGGTACATAATATAGCAGAGTATTCTTTACAAATTTTCTGGAGTCTTCAATTAAAAAAAGAAAAGAGAATGTGAAAAAAGATACTTTTAAGGTTTTTCTTTTACCCATTGTCTTTTTTGTCTTCTAGATTATAGATATAGCTTCTTACACTCTCATGCATTTGTTAGGCATTCATGAACTTCCAGCGCAAGAGTACAGTGGGTTGGAGTATCGGCAATATCTTGCTTGATTTATTGGGTGGCGTGCTGAACTTTGGTCAGATGGGTGTGCAGTCTATAGATCAGGGTGTGTCATGCGTTTTACAGGAGATGTTCTCATCCATTATGTGTCATTATTCTGATTTTCCTATCACATGTTTTTATGCAGAGACACTAGTTAACTTCTATGGAAATTTCGGCAAGACACTGCTTTCACTGGTATGCAAATGCTTTTTGTTCTTTCATTTTGCAATCTACATCTGAGATGCACGAGATATTTTCTCTTACAGCTTTCATATCATGTTTTTTGTGCCTCAAATAATGGCCAGTCCTGTTTAGCTGTTTGTGGTACAATTTTCTGGGGCAAACCTGTAACAGTATTTGAATTAACATCTTTGAGTGCATTTGTTTTTCCTGCAACTCTTTGAATGCTCTTTCAATTACATTACTGGTGCTAAAAAAGTGTGGAAGTAGATCTAAGAAGACTATTAGAAACAAGAAGGAAGGATCATATGACCCTAAATATGGTTAGTGATAATATCTTTACTGAAGCTCAATGGTGGGCCTGTTGTGACCCCAAGTTGTTGGAATGTCTCACTTGTTATTGTCGGTCTAAATATATTACAACCTAGACAATTTATTTCAGAAAATTTCTAGACCAAATATTTATCGGTAATTTATTAAATATAGTTTGGAGCAGCTTGATGTTTTGTACACTTTTAGTAGTTTTGCTACACTTAGTTAATAGTTAGTTGCAGTTTTCATTACGGGTCATTTTACAGAGTTCATTTAGTTTCTTTGTTTTAACTCTTCTAATAGCAATTTGTTCAATTTACGATCGATATACTATTTTACTCATCACTAGGTTGAACACAAATGCCAAAACTCGTGACTGGACCCATCAACTCAGGTCCTTAGTTTGGATGTGTTGGCATGTTGGGCAGCCCAACGTGAACTTTCTCTCTTCATGATTTCCTTTCACTCTTTATTACACTCCTCCCTTGTATCTCCTTCATCTCCTTAACCTCTCATTCTTCGCCCCCTTGATATCCTCTCTTCTGTAATCCTGCTATTCCTTGTTCTCCTCTCCCGCCTCTATTGGATCTCCCCCTTGTCAGCCATCCTCTCAGCCTCCTATCCCTTCTCCTCACCTCCTCACTTGCAGATGGGGATGTTACCGCCAACAAGGGCATGATGTTCAGGAATGGAGACAGAGCGCAAAGATTGAAGCCTTGATGTGAAGGCGATGGCAGGACGCAGGAGCAGCGGCAATCTGTTATTGTTTTATTTTTATTTTTCCCCTTTTCTATCGAAGACATTAAGTAATAAATAAAAAAGAAATTAAAATTAGGCTGGCCTAACACAGCACAAGTCTAGAGGCCATAGGTGGAGACTGTCAGGTTGAGCTTTGGATTTCTGGATCCAACATGTCCCACATTACTCCTCTAGGAATAGATAATAGATGACTCTTAATGAGGTAGATTTGGTGATGGAGCCGATATGGCAAGTTAACTCATCAGTTTGCTTTAAGAATCAACCCGATCAACTGACTATTGGCATTATCATGTTTGAATTTTTTCGGTCAGTGTGCTAGTTCTTTTACAATTCAGTGTCAGAGTGGGGAAAAGGATAAAGATTGTTGCTCACTGTGTAACTCATCTTCTAAGGACATACATGCATGCTTTGATTTATCTAGTATTGATGCAGACAAGACACCAGACTGCAAATTGTTTAGGACTATTAGATGCATAGGATGATTTCACAAATAGTTTTTTATCATTTCTGAACTTGCTAAATTTGTTTTATGAGAAATAGTACGATATAATTATCCCAGAATGCAGTTAAGCAGTCAGTTTTGCATTCCGTTTCTTCTATGGTGTCCTTAATCAATGATTGAGCCCAATTTTATGTTAACTGAGGATGATGTAGCTAGAAGATATCTTGAGTCTGCATATCTTGCACATCTCTGCTCATTTTATCCAAAATGCTTATCCTTTAAGTTATTATTAATTTTTTTCTTTTTCTCTTGCAGGAAGTAGTGCTCTTTGATATTCTCTTCATTTTCCAGCATTATGTGCTCTATCCTGTGAAGAATGAAGTAAACCCAACCATTATGGAAGAAAATATTACTCCACTTATCAATTCTGAAGAGAAACCGCAGTTAGCAAATGTGTAGGGGATTACCATAACTTTGCTTGCCTTAAGATCATTCAGATTGCATATTAACGATTGTACTGCATTCAACGACGCAACGTTAAACTGGGAGCAAAAAGGGAAGGCATAAGTTTGGAGGTGATCGATCTGTTTTGCATGAGCATCATGCAGTTGTATGAGGCTGTAATTCATAAATGGTGCTTTGATGCATATTGAAACTTGACAATTAAAGTGATATTCTCCTGTGATGATATGATCGATGATATGTGAAGCATCCAGCGGGGGTCAATATATTAAGTTAACTATTACTGATTGCAATCAGATTCAACAAGCTTGGAAATTGCCCTCCTTTTTGTTACTAATTTGTGTTATTGCACTTTCCTCCTGCTTTTGTAAGAAGAGTTGGCAGTATTGTTTCTCTGAATTCGGTAGTCGAGTCCCTCTAAAGTCGACTGTTGTCTGTCTCTGATTCACATCATACCTATTTGGTGTTTTTTTCTTTAAATTTTTATTTAGTGGAAAATATTTCTGCAAAGTCTACATCCTATTTTATCTCGAGAAGAATGTTGTGGGGTTCTTCTGATCAAAGAAATTTGTCTTTTGACAAGATGTTGTGAGTATGTGGATGAGTCCACACACTAAATGTTTTGGATGTTCGATTTGTTGGAAAGAGGTTTTCATTTCAAACTCAACCTAAGGTGTTTACGGCATTGTATCAAACCAATGTTTGAATAACACAAAAAGATAAAGACTAGCTTAAATCTTCTTCATCCAATTGCTTAAATCATCAAGAAATACTGACATCTATCTAGCAGAGTAGAACATGGTAGTTAATTTTACTACCAAGAATACGTCACTGAGCTTATTATGGAGTCATAAGAAGGAAAAGCTCAAAGACAAGCACTCTAATGTTTATTTGCTTGTGACAATCGAAAGAACACTATCTCTTCAGGGTTCATAGCAGGTATCAGATAAATTAAGGACACTATCTCTTCTCTGTAGTGACAATCGAAAGAACATTTCTTTATGGTCGAGTGCATAGCAATGAAGAGTACATACATTCAAACACCGACAATAGTTTCAACCTACCACGAAAATTAAGCTAATCCTAAAATCAACATTTGAATTTTTTTTCTCGTATCTCGTCGCCGTAATCTGTTACATTTTGTTTTTGTTTTTTTTGTTTTTGAAGCCCCACAACCATCAAGAAGATGACATCTATATAGTGATCTAATCCATGTGCATGAGTTGTTTTGTATACAATATTGTTGAATTGATTCAACGATGATCGAATGGGTTGTGTATAAAAAACTGCGTCTAAGCATACAAAATAAGCACAGTTCAAAGAACATGAGAAAAAGATGGTCCCAATCATGCTCCTTGGCATTCCAGAGAGAGAGAGAGAGAGAGAGAGAGAGAGAGAGAGCATGGCCGTAAGTAAACACGTAGTATTGAGCTCATTGCTTGCGTGCTTCCACGAAGGAGCTAATCACATGCATGATTGCGTCGCACTTGATCTTAGGCGTGACACCTCCTGCCATGATTACTTTTTCTACGTTTCTATGGATCCAAACATGTAGGCATGTTTGGCGACAACTCTCCATGAGGAGAAACTACACTGAAGCTTCCTAGAATACAAGTCAACACTGGTTTGTAGTGGTCGTGACATTTCATGAGGAGAAACTAAACAAATGATCGTGACATTTCACGATCATTGAAATGCTTGTTCTATCTTGGTTTTCTTGAATCATTAGTTGATATACATGATTGGTTGAGAAACTAAACAAAGGACCACTAGTGTTAATATACATGTTCAGGATAAATTTTGATCGATACGATGATTATGGGTGTGTGTCATATAAAACCTCGAGGTTTTACAACTTTCCATGGGAGAAATTAAGGGGGAAATACATCATCAAAATCAAGAACAGTAGCATTTCCACCATTTACATTAACATAGGCAGATTTCATGTTTTCGTCACTTGTTTCTCATCGAATGAATTCCAAGTTGTCAATTGTACAATAAGGCATATTTTCTTTCACCAAGCGTGTTTTTCATTATCAGGAGTATAAATCCTCTTGATTTCATTTTGTTTTACGATCCTGAAATTGGTTAGTGACCATGAAAATTTGTGTTTCTACTCCCATAATATTGTATTCCATGATAAACAAACATATCGACAATGCCAAGGATTATCTCAACCTATTTTTCCTCTATCGACTCATGACTTTCCAGTATATGCAAGTAAAAAATATCAAGTGTAATTACATGAAGAGAAATCTAAGCAACACATTTGTTTGAAGAATGTTGAGACTACAAAGAATCGTCACACACATAACCAGACATCATCATGTGACAAAGAAGGTGAGCTCTATTACATTCTGAGTTCCTAATATCATGACGCAGTTTTGTAGCAAAAAGAAACTTCTTCTGCTTCCGTGCTGTTTAAGATGACTTATAGCAAGCTCCCATGAAGGACGAGATCCTCAAAAGGATACATGGCTTCCCATGGAGGAAAAGAGTCATAGCACAGCTTGGATTCTTCAGTATCAAGTGCACTTGCCATAGAGGAAGCACAGAAAGAAGAGCTGCAGCTGCCTGAAGACTCGACCCGTGGTATCGTCTCTTCTTCGTTCAAGCTCCGATCACTTGGCATCCAAATGCTACTATGCATGAGACCAAATTCGTCTTCGGACACATCTGTGCTCTTCCCTTGTGCTTGTGGACCAGCATCGGCATGTCCATGATCATATCTCCCAGGCTGCTGCTGATTGATGATGAGCTGGTGGGTCGCTGGATCCACGCCAAGGAGCTCGAGCTTCTTCTTGATTCGGGTGTTCCAGTGGTTCTTGATCTCGTTGTCAGTTCGGCCAGGGAAGTGTGATGCGATCTTGGACCATCTGTGAGCGCTCGAGGATTCAAGAACATGCATGTTGTATGAGGTGAGGATTTAACGGAGAGGGCCGGGCGAGGACGTACCTGTTCCCGAGGCGGGAGTGGAGTTGGATGATCTGGTTCTCTTCTTCCTCGGAAATGGCGCCTCTCTTGAGGTCAGGACGAAGGTAGTTAGTCCATCTCAGCCTGCAGCTCTTCCCACATCTCATAAGACCTACACGAAAAGCAAACACTAGTGATCAAGCAAAGCATAAAGGAGCTTGATTTCACAGTCTTGAATGTCGGAGGAAATCTGCTCCAGATAACTCGATGGTGAGGAAGAAGCACCAGCAAGCTTCGGCACGAGACGCCAACAGTGTATGCCGTTGTTGAGGATGAAGATGATGAGCTTCTGGTCTTCCTCTGCTGTCCATGGACCCCTCTTCAGCCCGGACTTGTCACAGCACGGTCGCCTCCCCATGTCCAACAAGAGAGAGAGAGAGAGAAGCAGCACAGCAACAATGACAAGTGGAACAGAGTAGAAAGCTTTCGGTGCAAAGTTGATGGAAGTGCACACTTTAAAGAGTCTTGAAACTTGGGGCCTCAAGATGCTGCCAGTTCATGTGCTCCTTAAACAAATGATTGAGCTTTAAAGGCCACATGATTGAAGCCGGAGAGAGAGATTGATAGCAATCACCTTCGAGAGTCTCGCCGAAAAGATTCCTGGGCTTGGTTTACATAATGCGGTGGTTGAGGAGCATGAAACAAGCACTCATCTCTGCTGTTCTCTCTCTCTCTCTCTCTCTCTCTTCTGCCTCAATGAGGAGGTGGAGCGATTCTTCATGAACCTTCTCCTTCTCTGTCATTCTTCTTCTTTTTACTCAGTTCAAGGTTGTCTTTGGTCTGATTTGAAACGACAATCTCATGATGTGATGCGCAAGGAAAATGAAGTATATCATAAGATATCTCTTGCAAAACCCAAGTCTATATAATGAATGGTTTCCAAGTCGATGGTACAAATTAATTGCTTCTCGGTTCATTCTTATTCTATTTTTACTTCTTTTCCTTTCCACTCAGTCCAATGTTGTCTTCTGATCAATTTCAAATACCATCTATCTCATGATACGATGCACAAGGAAAATTGAATTATGTGATAAAGATATTTTTTTGCATAACCAAAGTCTACAATTGTTTCTTTGATGATATAATTTATATAATGTTTGTACTACATATCTATATTGGTAAGATTGGGAGCAATTGTTAAGACTCTAGTTAGAAGAGTCCTAATTAAGATGGACATTCATGTAAAATCGATCAACCCTACCCCTATTAAAGAGGTGAATATACCGACTAGGGTTAGAAGATCATTTCTTAGAGAAGAATTAGGAGTTGTAAAAGAATAAGAGTCTTGAGTGTGAATCCGAAGTTGATTAGAAGTAGGAGCTTTGAGTACCTTATAAATGATAATGTATTTATCTTTTTTGATAGACAATAGATGAATTTTTTCTGTAGTCTTTGAACAGTAATTAGAGGAAGAAACCCCTAAAGAGTTCAAAGGAGACCGATCCCCTAAAGAGGTCAACCCCAAGCTTAGAATATGTAAGGTTCTAAAAGTAACCAACCTATTAGTATATATATATATATATATATATATATATATATATATATATATATATATATATATATATATATATATATATATATATATGTAGCTATAAAGCTTTAAGTCCACATAAATCCCTTCATTTGACATCATCTACAAGTAGCTAAAGAAGAAGTCATAAAAGCTGCACGTTTCACAATCCTCGCAAAACCCAGCCAGGCCCATTTGCATTTTTGGACAGAAGCCGCAGAACCATGTGTTTTACGTACCTCCATAGTAAATTTGTTGGATTGGATGGGATGGCACGGCACCACCTCATTGATTCCATGACAGTCAACATCTTATGCCAGTTTTTAATATCAATGCTCTAAAGAATCTCGTCCGGTGTCAATCAACTAAGTAAAGATTTTGATAATTTATAGTATTTTTTTTCCATCTTTGGAAAAGAATAAAATGAACCAAAAAAAAAGCTGAAAAGTTTGCAATCATAATTGATCCAACAAAGAACTCACTGAAATCAGTCCAAGAGAAGGCAAGAAACTTCAAGGGGAAATTAGCAAAGTTTTCACCTTTGACTGAGAATTATAGCATTAATTTTCTCAGATTCGATGTCAGTGAGAGAGAGAGAGAGAGAGAGAGAGAGAGAGAGAGAGAGAGAGAATAAACAAAGTGGGGCGTTTGATAATACTCTACGTTGGAGGTTCGGATGAAGACGACCAAGCGGGGGTTGCCATCGTCCTTGATCTTGCTTGGGGAGAGGGGAAGGACGAGTGGGAGGGTGCTGGAACTGGCGGCCTGCCATCATCCCTCGCTTCCCCTTGGCAGCTTCCACCACCAGCAGATTCCGCTGCAGCTGCTGGTGCTTACCGGAACTCCACTGGTGCTTACTGAACACCAAATTACCATCATCAGCAGTCGAGCTTGCATCAACATGAAGGGCAGCTCATGCTTGATCCAATCTGCACCTTTAAGATCTACTGAAACAACACTGAAGAAGTAGTTTTCAACAGTCAGTAATTCTGTCTTTTTTTGACTTGTCAATAGGGAATGATAGCGATTACCTGACAAATATATTCAAACGCAAGAATGGCTACAGAATTATAGCCATACAAAGGAAAGAGACTGCACAATCCACGCAGCATAGCATTGTCATTTGCAAGGCAACAACAATTGGCTGCTACAGCCCTTTGACAAGCCGCATTACAGTGATCAACAACACAAACAACAGAGAAGCTACGTTGCTTGGCTCCTTGTGCGGCTACGAACAGCTCTGGAGGCCATAACTGTGAGATTAGCTACGGCAGAATAGAGCACATGTTGTTAGCATAAAATCTATAATCATGTTATTTATAATATAAAAAAAAATTTATGTCAAAATCTAAAATCAAATAATAATAAATCTAAACAATATTACGATGTATAACTTTCGTTGCTCTTTATAAGAATAAACCTTATCTGATCTATAGGTACACCATCGTCAGATTTGAGATATCAATCTGCAAGGAGAACTAGACACTCCTTTTCCTCTTTTCTTATCCTTTCGTAGGATCACTTAGATTGATTGATTAAGGAGATTAAGAGAAAAATCATAATCTCTAACTTTGTTAAGATGCATATCTTTAGCCCATAGAGGTCCTATCTATTTATAGGCGAGAGCAAAGAGTCTAAGATAATTAGTAGAGTTCCTCCCATCAAGGCCATCCTCCAAGAAATCTTACTATAATATGAACTTCTTTTCTATTAGCCAATAACTATAATCAGAATCCAAACATATCTATAATATATCTTATCTAATTAAATAGGGTCACATAATCTAACAGTCTCTCACTTAGCCCATTAATTGATAAGATACAAAAAGACTTAAAAATAAAAAGTAAATAAATAAAATTTATTTGAAAATAATTTGATCTAATTGGATTCTGAAATTTTAGAAAACTATTTACATGCATATAAATTTTAAAAATAGGCCAATAAGTCCAATAAATACAATAATACTACATTAAGTCTGACTAATAATATTAGTCATAGTAGTTATATGTTATCAATGTCACACTTCCTTCTATGTATCACAATACTATTAGCCTTTTTTAATGCAGTATAAAATGACCCTTATAATTTGTCTTGTTAAGACAATCATATCATCACATACATAATTATGAATATGATAGCAAAAACAAATAACTTTAAGACAGTCTTCATAATTATTTACTTTTAACTAAATTTTATTTTTATGATTTACTAAACAAAGCTGTATATTAAATCTTTTCAAGACTCGGTTGATATATCCTTTCTAAGACAGTTTTCATAATTATTTAAGTCTATCCTTGAATTACTCAATGTTAATAATAAGATGTCAATAATAAGATGTCTCATTTATATCAACCATCTTAATACTCTTAGTGACAAATTTCTTGATTTAATATAATAAACCAAGATCACTATTGGTAAGGTAAAATATTATCCATATATAAGACCAATATAATAAACTTGCTCCCACTTACTCGGCGTATCCTCAACCATGAGGGTCGCAAGTGTTAGGATCAAGAGCACTAAGAGGGGGGGGTGAATTAGTGCAGCGGAAAACTTTTAACGATTAAAATAATGTTCGCACGATAAAAATGATTTCGGTATGAAAGTCGATTCGAAAATTGCTTTAACTTAAGATCAAGCAAAGTACAGTTAAAGTAAAGCTATGGAAGTAATTGTAGTTAAGATAGAGCACAAAATGTAAATGCAAACCGAGATTTAGAGTGGTTCGGTCAATCTTGACCAACATCCACTTTTGGCTTCCTCCTCCAATGAGGTCACCGACGTCCACTAGAGGCCTTCCTTCAATAGGCGAAGGCCAACCACCCTTTTACAGTTTCACTCCTTTTGACGGGCTTAGGAGACAACCCTTACAGATTTTTCACTCCTCTCTTGAATGATCAAAACTTTGAAGAAAAGAGGGAGAAGAACTTCTAGCCTTTTACGACACTTTTAAGCTCTCAAAATCTCAGAATAAATGCTAAGTTTCGGTGCCCTTTCATGCATGAAAGGGTGAGGTTTATATAGGCCCCAAACTGATATGAATTTGAAGCTCAAAAATGTCATATCCCATGTTTTCGGGGTTCTGGCAGTACTACCGCCATAAATGGGCAGTACTACCGCCTGACAGAGCTCGGAGACCGAGCTCGGGCGGTACCACCGCCTGTCAGGGGCGGTGCTACCGCCCAATCTCACTCGGAGACTGAGCCCAGGCGGTGCCACCGCCTGACAGGGGTGGTACCACCGCCCAGCCTCACTCTGAGTCTCGGTTGCTGGGCGGTGCCACCGCCGGCCAGGGAATCTGGGTCCGAATGGGCTGATCCATTCGGCCCAATTTGGGTCTGTCAAGGGCCCAATTGCCCCAAGATTAAGTTAATGGGATCACCTCCCATTTCTAACTTAATCATCATGCTAACTACGATAACTTTCAAGACATTTACTACAACTTGCTCCGGTGCGTCAATCGCTTCTTCCGTCGAGCTTCCGGCGAACTTCCGGCGATCATTCGACGAACCCTCGGCGATGCTCTGGCGGACTTCCGGCAAACTCCTGGACTTGCGACAATCCACTTGGCGAGTTCCGATGAGCTTCTTTGGCAAGCTCCTGGACTTCTCGGATTTGTTCCCGCAGAACTTCCGATGACCGTCCGGACTTCCGTCGAACTCTCGAACCCCCAACGTGATTATAGTCTTGACTTCGGCGCAACTCCTGCTGCATGTCTTACTTTCATCGTAGTTAATCCTGCACACTTATCTTAACATATGGATTATATCTCAAATGACAATTGACTTCATCATCAAAATCCGAGATTCAACAATTTCCCCCTTTTGATGATGACAATCAATTGATAACGGAGTTAACTTTAACTCCCCCTATCTATATGCCATACTCAAGATAAGTTAAGTCATTCTTGAATTCAAAGCCTTTGAATTCAAGAGACATATTGATAAGTTAAGATTGTTTAATCTTATCAATACTTCCATCATGATTCCTATCATGATGTATCTCTCTGAAAATGATGTCAATGCTTGACATCCATTTTCAAGTTTTACATTTCAAATGTGAATGATAGTAATGGTAGCAATTCATCATATGGTAAGATATCAACATATAAAATTACGATGCAAGTTCTTGATATCTTAACATATGGATTATATCTCAAATGACAATTGACTTCATCATCAAAATCCGAGATTCAACAATTTCCCCCTTTTTGATGATGACAATCAATTGATAACGGAGTTAACTTTAACTCCCCCTATCTATATGCCATACTCAAGATAAGTCATTCTTGAATTCAAAGCCTTTGAATTCAAGAGACATATTGATAAGTTAAGATTGTTTAATCTTATCAATACTTCCATCATGATTCCTATCATGATGTATCTCTCTGAAAATGATGTCAATGCTTGACATCCATTTTCAAGTTTTACATTTCAAATGTGAATGATAGTAATGGTAGCAATTCATCATATGGTAAGATATCAACATATAAAATTACGATGCAAGTTCTTGATATCTTAACATATGGATTATATCTCAAATGACAATTGACTTCATCATCAAAATCCGAGATTCAACAATTTCCCCCTTTTTGATGATGACAATCAATTGATAACGGAGTTAACTTTAACTCCCCCTATCTATATGCCATACTCAAGATAAGTCATTCTTGAATTCAAAGCCTTTGAATTCAAGAGACATATTGATAAGTTAAGATTGTTTAATCTTATCAATACTTCCATCATGATTCCTATCATGATGTATCTCTCTGAAAATGATGTCAATGCTTGACATCCATTTTCAAGTTTTACATTTCAAATGTGAATGATAGTAATGGTAGCAATTCATCATATGGTAAGATATCAACATATAAAATTACGATGCAAGTTCTTGATATCTTAACATAATGCAAATATTTCAAAGTGTTTAGCAATCATAGCATTTCTATAATCAATTTAACATAATTCAAATTCAAATATGACACTCATAGCATCAATTCATATATTTCTCCCCCTTTGTCATCAACAAAAAGGAGAACGATATAAGCAAATTTTAAACACAAGTGAGTGATTGGTAACAATGAGTGATAGGATACCAATTATACAAACATCTCAAGGAAAGATTAAATCACGCTTCATTTTTACAAGGATCAAGATATGTATGTGAATCAATATCCTTGCAAGTAAAAAATCTTCCTTTCTCAAAAAGAAAATTATAAGAAGGAATCATTTTATCAAATCCATTTCTCGAAAATATTTTTCACATTATAAGCCTACGAAGGATGCATTTGCTAATTGATTCCATATGTCAAAAATCAATGATATGAATCAAGCTCGATATGACATATGCTTATGAGAGCTACATTAAGTTCGGAAGAGAATAAGGTATCAAGAAAATCTGAAAATAAAATTTAACACTTTCATGCATTCGGACAAGGTTTTGCTATAGATTTTCCAATACAATCATGAAGATAAAACATGCTCATTATCATGAAAATTTTTATATCCAAAACACATAATTTCCAACATATTATTAAGGCATGTAATCATGTAAAATCATCATAGCAATTGAGTGATTTGATTATTGAATCAAGAAAGTCCGAAAAATAAATTTAATGAGTTCAAGCATTCGGACACATTAATATTCCTAATTCTCTTCTAATGAAATTAAATTGTTCTTCACTCAAAGGCTTTGTAAAAATATCAGCTAGTTGATGTTTAGTATCAATGAACTCTATAACTATATCATGATTAGTGACATGATCTCGTATAAAGTGATGTCTAATATCAATATGTTTTGTTCTTGAGTGTTGAATGAGATTCTTTGTTAAACATATAGCACTTGTGTTATCACATTTAATGAGAATATTTTTAAGATGAACTTTATAATCTTCTAAGGTGTTTTTCATCCACACAACTTGTGCACAGCATGCACTAGCTGCAATATACTCAGCTTCAGTTGTTGATAGTGCAACCGAGTTTTGTTTCTTAAATGACCAGGAAACAAGAGCATGTCCCAAAAATTGACATGTTCCTGATGTGCTTTTTCTATCTAATCTACATTCAACAAAATCTACATCAGCATAAGCAATTAACTCAAACTTCTCGGTTTTCGGATACCATAATCCTAGATTTGTGGTACCTTTAAGATATCTAAGTATTCTTTTAACCGCTTTGAGATGAGATATCTTAGGGTTCGATTGAAACCTAGCACAAAGTCCTACACTGAACATAATATCTGGTCTAGTTGCAGTGAGGTAAAGTAAACTTCCTATTATACCCCTATAAGTTTTTTGATCGAAGTTTTCTCCACTTTCATCAACTTCTAACTTAGTGGATGTGCTCATAGGAGTGTTAATAACTTTTGAGCTTTCCATATTAAATCTCTTTAGCAAATCTAAAGCATATTTAGTTTGACTAATAAAGATGCCATTTCTTAGTTGCTTAATTTGTAAGCCTAAGAAAAAGGTTAATTCTCCCATCAAACTCATTTCAAATTCTAAACTCATGGTTTTAGCAAAGGATTCACAAAGAGATTCGTTTGTAGAACCAAAGATAATATCATCAACATAAATCTGAACAATGAGAAAATTATTTTCAAAATTCTTGATAAACAATGTAGTATCAACCTTGCCTTTTATAAAATTATTTTTAATAAGAAAAGAACTAAGTCTTGTTGAATCTCAGATTTTGATGATGAAGTCAATTGTCATGTTTTATCTAATCCATATGTTGAGATAAGTATGCAGGATTAACTACGAAAGCTTGAAGACATAAAGCGAGTCTACCAGAATCAAGTTCGATGGGTGTTTGAGAGTCCGAAGATTCGTCGGAGATGCTGCCGGAACCAATCGAGAAGAAATCGGGGACTTGTCGGAGTTTTCGGAAGTCCGCCGAAGAGATCATCGGAGGTTCACAGAGATCATCGAGAAGGCTCGGCTACTCGTTGATTTCACCACAAGATCGAGAGCCAGGTGGGAGTCCGTCGAAAGAAATCCAAGGGCGTATCGGAAGTCCGCCGGAAGATCGCCGGAAAGCTCGCTGGAACAAGACTTGAAGTTCGCCGGTTAAAAACATGCTTAGGATTATGTTTTTTAGTTACGTAGTTTGCATGTAATTAAGGTTAGGATTAAGAAATAATCCTATATCTTGATTAGGGGCCAACTGGGCCCAAAATGAAACCTGGTTTGGGCCGGACTTAAAGCCCAACCAGTAACCAATAATGCTGGGCGGTGGCACCGCCCAGCACCCGAGAGCCAGGCGGTGGCACCGCCCAGTACACTGTCAGTGTCAAAACTGACAGGCGGTGGCACCGCTAGCTTCGGGAACTGAAGAGAATTCAAATTTTGGAGCCCAAATTTGAATCCTCTTGAGGCCTATAAATACCCCTCTATTCTCAGCTGAGATTACAACTCTTTGAGAAGCAATAGAGTAAAAAAAAAGGGTCTTAGCAAAGCCTTAGCAAGTCTTACTTTCAAATTGCTTGAGTGTTCACCTCCCTTTCTTTCTTGCTGAAATTTTGTAAGAGTGTGAACCACTTGTAAAGGTTGTAAGAGGGGTGTTTGTCCTTCCCCTTCAAAGTGATTTGCTAGTGAAAGTTGGGGGCCTCATCGAAGAAGGCTTCGCAAGTGGATGTAGGTCATTTTGACCGAACCACTTTAAATCTGCGTGTTCCTTGAATGTGTGAGTTGTTATTTTTCTGCAATCATTATCTACATAGAAGTAAGTTTTTGTTCTTCACTTTACTTTAGTTACTATTGAACGAAATATCCTCGCATTTTACGGAATCAGTTTCAAACCTACTAGTTTTAATCCGCTGCACTAATTCACACCCCCCTCTTAGTGCCGCTCCGATCCTAACAATTAGTATCAGAGCAAGGCTCACTCTCATATTTGGTTTAATACCCAAGAGAGATGGCTTACTCCGGCATGCACGAGGGACATTCTATTACACGTCCACCTATGTTTAATGGATCGGATTACACGTATTGGAAGACACGTATGAGAATCTTCCTCATTTCCATGGATTTCGAGCTTTGGACTATTGTTGAAAATGGGTTTCAAAAATCTTCTCTTCCGATGAGCGAATGGAATGAATCGGAGAAGAAAGTTTTTGCTTTAAACGCGAAGGCTATGAATGCCTTGTTTTGTGCACTAGACAAAAATGAATTTAATCGCGTTTCAATTTGTGATTCTGCTTTTGATATTTGGAGAACTCTTAAGGTCACTCATGAAGGCACTAGCCGAGTGAAAGAGTCCAAAATCAACATTCTTGTGCACTCTTACGAACTTTTCCGTATGAAACCAAGTGCGTCCATCGGAGACATGTACACCGGTTTCACGGATGTCATCAATGGACTCAAAGCTCTTGGTAAAGATTTTTCTAACTTTGAACTAGTAACTAAAATCTTAAGATCCCTTCTTAAAAGTTGGGATCCAAAAGTTACTGCTATTCAAGAGGCCAAGGACCTTAAAACATTCCCTCTTGAAGAACTTATTGGGTCTCTAATGACCTACGAAATGACATGTCAAGCTCATGACGAGCTCGAGAACCCCCTTCCAAAGAACAGGAAGGATATGGCGCTCAAATCACAAGAAGACCACTTGAAAGGAACATCAAGTGATGAGGACAGTGACAATGACATTATACTTTTGACTCAAAAATTTAAAAAATTTATAAGAAAGAACAAGTTTAAAAATAACACCAAAAACAAACTTGAACATAAAAGGACCAAGTGATATGTTATGAATGCAAGAAGCCGGGGCATTTCAAAAATGAATGTCCCCAAGCCAAAAGGAGAACATCAAAGAAGAAGGCGCTCAAAGCAACGTGGGATGATTCAAGCGCATCCGAAGAAGAGGAGTCCAACACCGAGCAAGTTGCTCATTACGCCGTAATGGCCATCGGAGAGGAGGTAACGAATTTAATGATGCAGATTTATCTTATCATGAATTATTAAATGTCTTCCATGAGTTATTTGATGAATGCAAAACAATTAGTAGAAAATACAAATTATTAAAAAAGGAGCATGATAGTCTTACTTGTAATTTTGATAAATTAAAATTGAATAGAATATCATGATAGTTTAGCTTTATGCATAAAATGCCATGATCTAGAAACTCTCCAAAAGGAGAACTTGATACTTAAGGACACCTTGAAGAAATTCGAGGTCGGTAGCAAGTCTTTGAACATGATCCTTACAAATAAGGGTCACGTTCCTAAAAGAAGTGGAATCGGATTTGTGAGAAGTTCTCACCAAAATCCAACCACCTTCATTAAGGTCCTATCTTACATGTTCAACACCAAAGCAATTGCAACTTTTGTTGCAAATATGGACATAAAACTTATCAATGTCCATTCAAGAAAATTAGTCGCGAACAAATAATTTGGGTTCCTAAAGGAACCACGATCAAGTCTATGCAACATGATAAATAAGTTTGATCAGTTTTTGAGGCACCCAAAAGTAAATGAGTACCCTAAAAATAATCCCTTCTTGTAGAAACATACACCATCCCCAAGCTAGGAGCAAGAGATGGTACCTT
The DNA here is from genome assembly GCA_004837865.1 of Musa balbisiana. Classification (NCBI taxonomy): domain Eukaryota; kingdom Viridiplantae; phylum Streptophyta; class Magnoliopsida; order Zingiberales; family Musaceae; genus Musa; species Musa balbisiana. The sequence goes on from CM017192.1 coordinate 25,411,921, forward strand.
GATAGTGAATGATCAAGGCATATGACCGGAGAATCCATCCTAATTTCCAACTGCATAGACGAAGGGCTATGTCACCTTCGGAGACAACAACAAAGGCAAATCATTGGCAAGGGAACCATAGGTAACAAATTAAACTTTTCTATTGATAATGTATTACTAGTTAATGGATTGAAACATCATCTCTTGAGTATTAGTCAATTATGCGATAAGGTTATATCATTAGCTTTGAATCAAATGTGTGTATTATTGAAAAACCAAACAATAACATGACTATGATTGCATTAAAACAAATAATGTCTACACCATCAATCTTGATGAACTAGGTAATGAAATGTGCCTCTCCGCTTTAAAAGATGATGCTTGGCTTTGGCATAGGAGATTAGGCCATGCAAGCATGAAACTAATATCTAAGATCTCATCTAGAGAATTAGTACGAGGGATTCCAAATATGAAGTTTGTTAAGGACAAAGTATGCGATGCGTGTCAACTAGGTAAACAAATAAAAACTAGTTTCAAACCAAAAAATCAAATTAGCACCACTAGACCATTACAATTGATCCATTTGGACTTATTTGGACCAATTGACACGACAAGTCTAGGAGGAAGCAAATACGCTTTTGTGATTATAGATGATTATACTAGATACACTTGGACCTATTTCTTGGCTCACAAAAGTGATTGTTTCAAATGTTTCTCTAAATTTTGTAAACTCACTCAAAACGAAAAAGGTTTCATGATTTCATCAATTCGGAGTGATCACGGTGGCGAATTTCAAAACCGTGATTTCCAAAATTTTTGTGAAGTTAACGGATATAATCACAACTTCTCCACTCCAAGAAACCCTCAACAAAATGGAGTAGTAGAAAGAAAAAATAGAAATCTACAAGAAATGGCAAGAACTATGTTGAATGAACATAGTCTACCTAAGTACTTTTGGGCCGAAGCCGTGAATACGGCTTGCTACATCATGAATAGGGTTCTAATAAGACCATCTCTATCAAAAACTCCCTATGAATTATGGAATAACAAAACACCAAATGTTTCTTATTTTAAAGTTTTCGGTTGCAAATGCTTTATTTTAAATGAAAAGGATGCCTTAGGAAAATTTGATGCTAAATCCGATGAAGGCATCTTTCTTGGTTACTCTTCCGTTTCTAAAGCTTTTCGTGTTTTTAACAAAAGAACCTTAGTTATAGAAGAGTCTATTCATGTAATTTTTAATGAAATTTCCGAGTTAAAGAAAAATGATTTTGATGATGATATTGGTTTTAAAAATTTGGATTTAAAGGAACCCCCTCCTCAAAATAGCAACTTGGATGCATCTTCTTCCAAAATCTCTTTACCCAAGGAATGGAAGTATGTAGATGCTCATCCAAAAGAGCAAATTATAGGAGATACATCACAAGGGGTTCAAACTCGTTCTTCTTTCAAGAGTTTTTGTGCTAATGCTGCCTTTCTCTCTCAAATCGAACCTAAATGCATTGACGAGGCCTTGAAAGATGATTCTTGGGTCATTGCAATGCAAGAGGAATTGAATCAATTTGAGAGGAATGAGGTATGGAAGCTTGTTCCTAGACCTAGTGACCATTTAGTCATTGGTACTAAATGGGTCTTTAGAAACAAGCAAGACGAATGTGGTATCGTGGTTAGAAACAAGGCTAGATTAGTGGCCAAAGGTTTCAACCAAGAAGAAGGTATCGACTACGAAGAAACCTTCTCTCCTGTGGCAAGATTAGAAGCCATTAGGATGCTCCTTGCCTATGCTAGTAGTAATAATTTTAAACTATTTCAAATGGACGTCAAAAGTGCCTTCTTGAATGGTTTTATTTCGGAAGAAGTATATGTCGAACAACGTCCTGGATTTGAAAATTCTCTTCTTCGTAATCATGTATTCAAATTGACTAAGGCTCTCTATGGTTTGAAACAAGCTCCTAGAGCTTGGTACGAAAGGCTTAGTTCCTTTCTTATTTTAAAGTTTTCGGTTGCAAATGCTTTATTTTAAATGAAAAGGATGCCTTAGGAAAATTTGATGCTAAATCCGATGAAGGCATCTTTCTTGGTTACTCTTCCGTTTCTAAAGCTTTTCGTGTTTTTAACAAAAGAACCTTAGTTATAGAAGAGTCTATTCATGTAATTTTAATGAAATTTCCGAGTTAAAGAAAAATGATTTTGATGATGATATTGGTTTTAAAAATTTGGATTTAAAGGAACCCCCTCCTCAAAATAGCAACTTGGATGCATCTTCTTCCAAAATCTCTTTACCCAAGGAATGGAAGTATGTAGATGCTCATCCAAAAGAGCAAATTATAGGAGATACATCACAAGGGGTTCAAACTCGTTCTTCTTTCAAGAGTTTTTGTGCTAATGCTGCCTTTCTCTCTCAAATCGAACCTAAATGCATTGACGAGGCCTTGAAAGATGATTCTTGGGTCATTGCAATGCAAGAGGAATTGAATCAATTTGAGAGGAATGAGGTATGGAAGCTTGTTCCTAGACCTAGTGACCATTTAGTCATTGGTACTAAATGGGTCTTTAGAAACAAGCAAGACGAATGTGGTATCGTGGTTAGAAACAAGGCTAGATTAGTGGCCAAAGGTTTCAACCAAGAAGAAGGTATCGACTACGAAGAAACCTTCTCTCCTGTGGCAAGATTAGAAGCCATTAGGATGCTCCTTGCCTATGCTAGTAGTAATAATTTTAAACTATTTCAAATGGACGTCAAAAGTGCCTTCTTGAATGGTTTTATTTCGGAAGAAGTATATGTCGAACAACGTCCTGGATTTGAAAATTCTCTTCTTCGTAATCATGTATTCAAATTGACTAAGGCTCTCTATGGTTTGAAACAAGCTCCTAGAGCTTGGTACGAAAGGCTTAGTTCCTTTCTTATTTTAAATAATTTTACCAAAGGCAAGGTTGATACTACATTGTTTATCAAACATTTTGAAATTAATTTTCTTATTGTGCAAATTTATGTTGATGATATTATTTTTGGTTCTTCGGATGAATCACTATGTGAATCATTTGGCAAAAATATGAGTCATGAATTTGAAATGAGTTTAATGGGTGAATTAATATTCTTTTTAGGATTGCAAATCAAACAACTTAATGACGGTATATTTCTTAACCAATCAAAATATACATTAGAATTGTTAAAACGATTTAACATGGATAATTCAAAAGCAATAAACACCCCTATGAGTACTACGACTAAGTTAGATATGGATGAAAATAATGAAAATTTCGATCAAAAAACGTATAGGGGAATGATAGGTAGTCTACTCTACCTCACCGCGACTAGACCGGATATTATGTTTAGTGTGGGACTTTGCGCTAGGTTTCAATCTAATCCTAAATTATCTCATCTCAAGAGTGTTAAAAGAATATTTAGATATCTTAAAGGAACTCCAAATTTAGGACTTTGGTATCCGAAATCAGAAAATTTTGATTTAATAGCTTATGCAGATGCTGATTTTGGCGAATGCAAGATAGATAGAAAAAGTACATCCGGAACATGCCAATTTTTAGGACATGCACTTGTTTCTTGGACTTCCAAGAAACAAAATTCAGTTGTACTATCTACGGCGGAAGCCGAATACATCGCTGCAAGTGCATGCTGTGCACAAATTGTTTGGATGAAAATAATGAAAATTTCGATCAAAAAACGTATAGGGGAATGATAGGTAGTCTACTCTACCTCACCGCGACTAGACCGGATATTATGTTTAGTGTGGGACTTTGCGCTAGGTTTCAATCTAATCCTAAATTATCTCATCTCAAGAGTGTTAAAAGAATATTTAGATATCTTAAAGGAACTCCAAATTTAGGACTTTGGTATCCGAAATCAGAAAATTTTGATTTAATAGCTTATGCAGATGCTGATTTTGGCGAATGCAAGATAGATAGAAAAAGTACATCCGGAACATGCCAATTTTTAGGACATGCACTTGTTTCTTGGACTTCCAAGAAACAAAATTCAGTTGTACTATCTACGGCGGAAGCCGAATACATCGCTGCAAGTGCATGCTGTGCACAAATTGTTTGGATGAAAAATACATTAGAAGACTATGGAATTCACTTGAAAAACATTCCCATAAAATGTGATAATACAAGTGCCATATGTCTTACCAAAAATCCAATTCAGCACTCTAGAACTAAGCATATCGACGTTAGGCATCATTTCATACGCGATCATGTCCTTAATAATAATGTTGTTCTAGAATTCATTGACACAAAGCATCAATTGGCAGACATCTTTACAAAAGCCTTAAATGAAGACCAATTTGAATTTATTAGAAGGGAATTAGGCATGTTAAATTATCCGTAAGAATGTACTTTCCGAAAAGTTTTTCATCCTATTTCCGTTCCTTAGTAGATTTGATCATTCTCTTTCAATTCCAAAAGAAATGTTTATCCTAACATCTCTAAAAAATAAAATAAAAAATAAAAAATAAAAAATAAAAATGGAGAACAAATGAAATTTTTTTCGCGGCAGCCAACGGTGGCACCGCCAGAACCGGCGGTAGCACCGCCTTCCTTCCGCGGCATGCCAGCGGTGGCACCGCCAGAACCAGCGGTAGCACCGCCTGAGCGTTCGGTCGCTAGGTGGTGGCACCGCTCGGTTTGGCGGTGGCACCGCCCGAGAGCCCTTATATAAATCCTAAGGGTTAGGGCCGGCGGTGACACCACCCCCAACCCGTGAGAACCTGCCTCAACCCTCCCCCAACCTCTCTAAAGCCTCATTCCAACATTTAGAAGCCTTGGAAAGAGATTTTTGTTGGTCCAAGCTCTCCATCTTTCAAGAAATTTTCCATAAGGTAAAACCTGAAATTTTCTTCTTCCTCTTTTCATTATTTTCCCTACCCTTTACAGTTTCATATTTTTGATCCATCATCTTGTCTAGATAATGGCTCCTAAGAGATCAAAAGGGAAAAGGATTGTAGGAGATTCATATGACCAAAATCTTTTTCAATCTAAAGAAGTAGCACTTAAATTTCCAAATTTCAAAACAAGAACTATACATAAGGGTAAACACGTTGATCTAAATGAACTAGGAAACCTAGAACCCATTAGGTGGTTTGCACATTTAGATGCCTTACCTCTCCTACAAATCAATGAACCAATTTATCCTAGGTTAGTTAGGCTATTTTATGCAAACTTGTGTGTGGACAACGAAAGCCTAAGTACTTACCTTTTAGGAACACAGATTAGAATCTTTGACAGCACTATTTGTGAATTAATTGGACTCACTGAAAAAGATAGGGGCTGTTATTTTAGAGGTAAATGGGATGTAAATGTAATCGGTGCAACTTACTTTGAAGCCGTAGAAACTATTTTTGCAAATCCGAACCTCGACATACTACCCAAGAGTTGCGAACACTTACTACCATTTAACTCTAAAATTCTTCATCACATCATAACAAGCATCATATTTCCTAAACAATTTCATCTTGATGAAATAAGTCAAATAGAGATGAGCACAATGTATTGGATTATGACCGATCAACATAACTGCTTTGGATACTCAATCCGGCAACACATGAAGGATATTATAGCTAAAGACGGTATGTTATCATAAGGGGGGTTAATCACATGACTTATACTTGCCCATGACATTTGTATCCCACCCGATGAAGAGACAATTCAAAGTGATCGATATAATATCATCAACATAAATCTATTGAAAAGACTTAGGTGCACTTTTAGCAACGGTATATGGGTGAGGCAACCTAGAAGGACTGATCCAATTCCCCCACCAGTAGAACACCCTGAAACACCAATTCTTAGGGGAAATGAATCTCCTCCTCCTAGTCCTTTTGGCGCAGCACCTTTAGCTCCTGCTTCCTCCTCTGAAGAACTCATTTTGGCAGAATTGTATCAGATCAAATCACAACAAGACCAACTCAAAACACAACAAGAGCAGATTCAAACTCAGCAATTTGAAATTTTGCAGGAACTACGACAAATGAATCAAAAAATAGATGTCCTGTATCAGCACTATGCATTTCCTCCTAAAGATTAATCGATGTATCTTTTATATTGACATGCGATCTTTGTCATCTTCTTTCCTTGAATGATGTTGAACCTTCTTTTGCAATGTATTTTGAATGATGTTGAACCTTCTTTTGTGATGTATTTTGAATGAAAGATAAAGTTTTAATTCTGGATTAATTTTTTTTTCTAACTAAATTCTATAGTAGTGTTGAATTCCTTTGCTTTAACAATCACAAATTATACGCTTAAAGACGCTCACCTTTTTGTTGATGACAAAGGGGGAGAAATATGGTAAATTGATAATTGCTATGCTATGATTGCCATATTTTCACTATGAAATGTTTGCATTATATGTTGATATCTTGCTATGATCACTATCATTCACGTTTGAAATATAAAACTTGAAAATGGTTGTCAAGTCTTGACATCATTTTCAGAAAGATACATCATGATAGGAATCATGATGGGAGTATTGATAAGGTTTGACTTATCAATATGTCTCTTGAATTCAAAGACTTTGAATTCAAGAATGACTTATCTCAAGTATGACATATAGATAGGGGGAGTTAATGTTAACTCCATTATCAATTGATTGTCATCATCAAAAAGGGGGAGATTGTTGAATCTCGAATTTTGATGATGAAGTCAATTGTCATATTTTATCTAATCCATATATTGAGATAAGTATGAAGGATTAACTACAAAAGCTTGAAGACATAAAGCGAGTCTACCGGAATCAAGTTCGATGGGTGTTTGAGAGTCCGAAGATTCGTCGGAGATGCTGCCAGAACCAATCGAGAAGAAATCGGGGACTTATTGGAGTTTTCGGAAGTCCGCCGAAGAGATCATCGGAGATTCGCAGAGATCACCGAGAAGGCTCGGCTACTCGTTGATTTCACCACAAGATCGGGAGCCAGTTGGGAGTCCGTCGGAAGAAATCCAAGGGCGTATCGGAAGTCCGCCGGAAGATCGCCGGAAAGCTCGCCGGAACAAGACTTGAAGTTCGCCGGTTAAAAACTTGCTTAGGATTATGTTTTTTAGTTACGTAGTTTGCATGTAATTAAGGTTAGGATTAAGAAATAATCCTATATCTTGATTAGGGGCCAACTAGGCCAAAAATGAAACCTGGTTTGGGCCGGACTTAAAGCCCAACTAGTAACCAATAATGCTGGGCGGTGGCACCGCCCAACACCCGAGAGCCAGGCGGTGGCACCGCCAGGTACACTGTCAGTGTCAAAACTGACAAGCGATGGCACCACCACTGACAGGCGGTGGCACCGCTAGCTTCGGGAACCGAAGAGAATTCAAATTTTGGAGCCCAAATTTGAATCCTCTGGAGTCCTATAAATACCCCTCTATTCTCAGCTGAGATTACAACTCTTTGAGAAGCAATAGAGTAAAAAAAAAGGGTCTTAGCAAAGCCTTAGCAAGTCTTACTTTCAAATTGCTTAGTGTTCACCTCCGTTTCTTTCTTGCTGAAATTTTGTAAGAGTGTGAACCACTTGTAAAGGTTGTAAGAGGGGTGTTTGTCATTCCCCTTCAAAGTGATTTGCTAGTGGAAGTTGGGGGCCTCATCGAAGAAGGCTTCGCAAGTGGATGTAGGTCATTTTGACCGAACCACATTAAATCTGCGTGTTCCTTGAATGTGTGAGTTGTTATTTTTCTGCAATCATTATCTATATAGAAGCAAGTTTTTGTTCTTCACTTTACTCTAATTACTATTGAACGAAATATCCTTGCATTTTACAGAATCAGTTTCAAACCTACTAGTTTTAATCCGCTGCACTAATTCACCCCCCCCCTCTTAGTGCCGCTCCAATCCTAACAAGTCTCTCATACCAAGCCCTTGGGGCTTGTTTTAAACCATAGAGAGCTTTAGTTAATTTAAACACATGATTAGTGAGGCTATTATTTTCAAATCCGGGAGGTTGTTCAACATAAACTTCTTCGGAAATAAAGCCATTAAGAAAAGCGCTTTTAACATCCATTTGAAATAACTTAAAATTATTATTACTAGCATAGGCAAGGAGCATCCTTATGGCTTCTAATCTAGCCACAGGAGCGAAGGTTTCTTCGTAATCGATACCTTCTTCTTGGTTGAAACCTTTGGCTACTAATCTAGCCTTGTTTCTAACCACGATACCATTTTCATCTTGCTTATTTCTAAAGACCCATTTAGTACCAATAACTAAATGGTCATTTGGCCTAGGAACAAGCTTCCACACCTCATTTCTCTCAAATTGATTTAACTCATCTTGCATTGTGATAATCCATGAATCATCTTTCATGGCTTTGTCAATACATTTAGGTTCAATTTGGGAGAGAAAAGCGGCATTGACACAAAATTCTTTAAGAGAAGAACGTGTTTGAACCCCCTTAGATGTGTCTCCTAGAATTAGCTCCTTAGGATGAGCATCTACATATTTTCAATCCTTGGGTAAGGATGTTTCGGAAGTGGATGCATCCAAGTTGCTAGTTGGAGAAGGGGTTTCATTTAAATTCAAAGAATCAAAATTAACATCATCATCAAAATCATTTTTCTTGATTTTGGAAATCTCATTGAAAACAACATGAATGGATTCTTCTATAATTAAAGTTCTTTTATTGAAGATACGAAAAGCTTTAGAAACCGAAGAATAACCAAGGAAAATTCCTTCATCGGATTTAGCATCAAATTTTTCTAAGGCATCTTTTTCATTCAAGATAAAACACTTACACCCAAAAACTTTAAAATATGAAACATTGGGTTTTTTGTTGTTCCACAACTCATAGGGAGTTTTGGTGAGTAAGGGTCTTACTAGAACTCTATTCAAAATATAGCATGCAGTGTTTACGGCTTCGGCCCAAAAGTATTTGGGTAGGCTATGTTCATTCAACATGGTTCTTGCCATTTCTTGTAAATTTCTATTTTTTCTTTCTACTACTCCATTTTGTTGAGGATTTCTTGGAGTAGAGAAGTTATGATTGTATCCATTAAATTCACAAAATTCTTAAAAATCATGGTTTTAAAATTCACCACCATGATCACTTCTAATTGATGAAATCATAGAACCCATTTCATTTTGGACAAGTTTGCAAAACTTGGTAAAATATCTAAAGCATTCATTTTTATGTTTTAAGAAATAAGTCCATGTGTATCTACTATAGTCATCTACAATGACGAAAGCGTATTTGCTACCTCCTAGTCTTGATGTAGAGATAGGTCCAAACAAGTCCATATGGATCAATTGTAAAGGCCTAGAGGTGCTTATTTGATTCTTAGATTTGAAACTACCCTTAATTTGTTTTCCTAATTGACAAGCATCACACACATTATCTTTGATGAACTTGATATGAGGAATTCCTCTTACAAGTTCTTTGGATGATATTTGAGTGATTAGTTTCATGCTAGCATGACCTAATCTCCTATGCCAAAGCCAAGCATCCTCATTCAAAACCGAGAAACACATTTCATTACAAAGATCATTGATGTCAATAGTGTATACATTATTTTGTTTTAATGCAATCATAGATGTGTTTTTGTGTGGTTTTTCAATGATGCAAGCATTAGATTCGAATTTGACAACATATCCTTTATCACACAATTGACTAATGCTCAAGAGGTTATGTTTTAAACCATCAACTAACAAAACATCTTCAATAAAGAAGTTGGATTTGTTATCTATGGTTCCTTTGCCAATGATTTTACCCTTGTTGTTGTCTCCGAAGGTGACATAGCCTTCGTCTATGCTAGTGAGTTTAGAGAATTGAGATGAATCTCCGGTCATATGCCTTGAGCATCCACTATCAAGGTACCATCTCTTGCTCCTAGCTTGTGATGATGTATGTTTCTACAAGAAAGGATGATTTTTAGGTACCCATTTACTTTTGGGTGCCTCAAACACTGATCTAAATTGTTTATCATGTTGCATAGAATTTATCGTGGTTCCTTTAGGAACCCAAATCAATTTGTTTGGACTAACTTTCTTGAGTGGACAATGATAAGTTCTATGTCCATGTTTGCAACAAAAGTTGCATTTGCTTTGGTGCCGAACATATAAGATAGGGCCTTCAATGAAGGTGGTTGGATTTTGGTGAGGACTTCTCATAAATCCGATTCCACTTCTTTTAGGAACATGACCCTTATTTGTAAGGATCATATTCAAAGACTTGCTACCAACCTCGAATTTCTTTAAGGTGTCCTTAAGTAGCAAGTTCTCCTTTTGGAGAGTTTCTAGATCATGACATTTTTTACATGGAGCTAAACTATCATGATATTGAATTTCTAATTTATCGAAATTACAAGTAAGACTATCATGCTCCTTTTTTAGCAATTTGTATTTTCTACTAATAGTTTTGCATTCATCAAATAAGTCATGGAAGGCATTTAGTAATTCATCAAATGATAAATCTGCATCAATTAAATTTGTTACCTCATCTCCGATGGCCATTAGGGCGTAATGAGCAACTTGCTCGGTGTTGGACTCCTCTTCTTCGGACGCGCTCGAGTCATCCCACGTTGCTTTGAGCGCCTTCTTCTTTGGTGTTCTCTTCTTGGCTTGGGGACAATCGCTTTTGTAGTGTCCCGGCTTCTTGCATTCGTAGCAAATAACTTGGTCCTTTTTGGGTTCAAATTTATTTTTTGAGTCATTTTTAAACTTGTTTCTTTTAATGAATTTTTTGAATTTTCTTGTTAGAAGTGCCAAGTCATCGTCACAGTCTTCATCACTTGAGTTTTCTCAAAAGTGGTCTTCGAAAGTTCTAAGTACCATATCCTTCCTGTTCTTTGGAAGGATGTCTTCTTGCTCTTCATGAGCTTTGCAAGTCATTTCGTAGGTCATTAATGACCCGATTAATTCTTCAAGAGGGAAATTGTTTAGATCTTTAGCCTCTTGAATAGCAGTGACTTTAGGGTCCCAACTCTTAGGAAGGGATCTTAGAATCTTATTTACGAGCTCAAAATCCGAAAAACTTTTGCCGAGTCCTTTTAGACCATTGACGACATCCGTGAAACGGGTGTACATATCGCCAATAGTCTCGCTCGGTTTCATTCGAAAAAGTTCAAAAGAATGTATCAAAAGATTGATTTTTGACTCTTTAACTCTACTTGTGCCTTCGTGAGTCACTTCAAGTGTATGCCAAATATCAAATGCAGTTTCACAAACCGAAACACGATTGAACTCATTTTTATCAAGCGCACAAAACAAGGCATTCATAGCCTTTGTATTAAGAGCGAAAGTGATTTCTTCTCTAAGTGTCCAATCGATCATTGGAAGAGAAGACTTCGAAATCCATTTTCGACAAGATTCTAATGTTTCAAAAATCCATTGAAATAAGGAATATCCTCATTCGTTCTCCCAAATAGGTGTAGTCCGTTCGCATTGAACATGGGGACGTGTATTTAGAGTGAACCTCAATTGATTTTCCGACATAATCCTTCTCTCTTGGGTTTTAAATCTCGATGTGCGAAGTTAACCCCGCCTCTTGATACCATTGTTAGGATCAAGAGCACTAAGAGGTGGGGGTGAATAGTGCAGGGGCGGAAAACTTTTGACTATTAAAACGACGTTCGTTGGTATATAAGAACGATTTCGATATGAAAGTCTATTCGGAAATTGCTTTAACTTAAAATCAAGGCAAAGTGTGTTTAAAGTAAAGCTATGGAGAATTGCAGTTAAGATAGATTACAAAATGTAAATGCCAGTCTCACTCGGAGACTGAGCCCAAGCGGTGCCATCGCCTGACAGGGGCAGTACCACCGCCCAGTCTCACTCGGAGACTGAGCCCAAGCGGTGCCATCGCCTGACAGGGGCAGTACCACCGCCCAGTCTCACTCGGAGACTGAGCCCAAGCGGTGCCATCGCCTGACAGGGGCAGTACCACCGCCCAGTCTCACTCGGAGACTGAGCCCAAGCGGTGCCATCGCCTGACAGGGGCAGTACCACCGCCCAGTCTCACTCGGAGACTGAGCCCAAGCGGTGCCATCGCCTGACAGGGGCAGTACCACCGCCCAGTCTCACTCGGAGACTGAGCCCAAGCGGTGCCATCGCCTGACAGGGGCAGTACCACCGCCCAGTCTCACTCGGAGACTGAGCCCAAGCGGTGCCATCGCCTGACAGGGGCAGTACCACCGCCCAGTCTCACTCGGAGACTGAGCCCAAGCGGTGCCATCGCCTGACAGGGGCAGTACCACCGCCCAGTCTCACTCGGAGACTGAGCCCAAGCGGTGCCATCGCCTGACAGGGGCAGTACCACCGCCCAGTCTCACTCGGAGACTGAGCCCAAGCGGTGCCATCGCCTGACAGGGGCAGTACCACCGCCCAGTCTCACTCGGAGACTGAGCCCAAGCGGTGCCATCGCCTGACAGGGGCAGTACCACCGCCCAGTCTCACTCGGAGACTGAGCCCAAGCGGTGCCATCGCCTGACAGGGGCAGTACCACCGCCCAGTCTCACTCGGAGACTGAGCCCAAGCGGTGCCATCGCCTGACAGGGGCAGTACCACCGCCCAGTCTCACTCGGAGACTGAGCCCAAGCGGTGCCATCGCCTGACAGGGGCGGTACCACCGCCCAGTCTCACTCGGAGACTGAGCCCAAGCGGTGCCATCGCCTGACAGGGGCAGTACCACCGCCCAGTCTCACTCGGAGACTGAGCCCAAGCGGTGCCATCGCCTGACAGGGGCAGTACCACCGCCCAGTCTCACTCGGAGACTGAGCCCAAGCGGTGCCATCGCCTGACAGGGGCGGTACCACCGCCCAGTCTCACTCGGAGACTGAGCCCAAGCGGTGCCATCGCCTGACAGGGGCAGTACCACCGCCCAGTCTCACTCGGAGACTGAGCCCAAGCGGTGCCATCGCCTGACAGGGGCGGTACCACCGCCCAGTCTCACTCGGAGACTGAGCCCAAGCGGTGCCATCGCCTGACAGGGGCGGTACCACCGCCCAGTCTCACTCGGAGACTGAGCCCAGGCGGTGCCACCGCCTGACAGGGGCGGTACCACCGCCCAGTCTCACTCGGAGACTGAGCCCAGGCGGTGCCACCGCCTGACAGGGGCGGTACCACCGCCCAGTCTCACTCGGAGACTGAGCCCAAGCGGTGCCATCGCCTGACAGGGGCGGTACCACCGCCCAGTCTCACTCGGAGACTGAGCCCAGGCGGTGCCACCGCCTGACAGGGGCGGTACCACCGCCCAGTCTCACTCGGAGACTGAGCCCAAGCGGTGCCATCGCCTGACAGGGGCGGTACCACCGCCCAGTCTCACTCGGAGACTGAGCCCAAGCGGTGCCATCGCCTGACAGGGGCGGTACCACCGCCCAGTCTCACTCGGAGACTGAGCCCAAGCGGTGCCATCGCCTGACAGGGGCGGTACCACCGCCCAGTCTCACTCGGAGACTGAGCCCAAGCGGTGCCATCGCCTGACAGGGGCGGTACCACCGCCCAGTCTCACTCGGAGACTGAGCCCAAGCGGTGCCATCGCCTGACAGGGGCGGTACCACCGCCCAGTCTCACTCGGAGACTGAGCCCAGGCGGTGCCACCGCCTGACAGGGGCGGTACCACCGCCCAGTCTCACTCGGAGACTGAGCCCAAGCGGTGCCATCGCCTGACAGGGGCAGTACCACCGCCCAGTCTCACTCGGAGACTGAGCCCAGGCGGTGCCACCGCCTGACAGGGGCGGTACCACCGCCCAGTCTCACTCGGAGACTGAGCCCAAGCGGTGCCATCGCCTGACAGGGGCAGTACCACCGCCCAGTCTCACTCGGAGACTGAGCCCAAGCGGTGCCATCGCCTGACAGGGGCAGTACCACCGCCCAGTCTCACTCGGAGACTGAGCCCAAGCGGTGCCATCGCCTGACAGGGGCGGTACCACCGCCCAGTCTCACTCGGAGACTGAGCCCAGGCGGTGCCACCGCCTGACAGGGGCGGTACCACCGCCCAGTCTCACTCGGAGACTGAGCCCAGGCGGTGCCACCGCCTGACAGGGGCGGTACCACCGCCCAGTCTCACTCGGAGACTGAGCCCAGGCGGTGCCACCGCCTGACAGGGGCGGTACCACCGCCCAGTCTCACTCGGAGACTGAGCCCAAGCGGTGCCATCGCCTGACAGGGGCGGTACCACCGCCCAGTCTCACTCGGAGACTGAGCCCAGGCGGTGCCACCGCCTGACAGGGGCAGTACCACCGCCCAGCCTCACTCTGAGTCTCGGCTGCTGGGCAGTGCCACCGCCGACCTAGGCGATGCCACCGCCGGCCAGGGAATCTGGGTCCGAATGGGCTGATCCATTCGGCCCAATTTGGGTCTGTCAAGGGCCCAATTGCCCCAAGATTAAGTTAATGGGATCACCTCCCATTTCTAACTTAATCATCATGCTAACTACGATAACTTTCAAGACATTTACTGCAACTTGCTCCGGTGCATCAATCGCTTCTTCCGTCGAGCTTCCGGCGAACTTCCGGCGATCATCCGACGAACCCTCGGCGATGCTCCGGCGGACTTCCGGCAAACTCCTGGACTTGCGACAATCCACTTGGCGAGTTCCGATGAGCTTCTTTGGCAAGCTCCTGGACTTCTCGGATTTGTTCCCACAGAACCTCCGATGACCGTCCGGACTTCCGTCGAACTCTCGAACCCCCAACGTGATTATAGTCTTGACTTCGGCGCAACTCCTGCTACATGTCTTACTTTCATCGTAGTTAATCCTGCACACTTATCTCAACATATGGATTAGATCACAAATGACAATTGACTTCATCATCAAAATCTGAGATTCAACAGCAAGGAGGAGGGCTTCCTCATCCCACCCGGCCATGACGACGACGGCGGCGACGGAGCGAAGCTCGGGGTTTAGGATTATTCCCGTGGTCTAACTAGTAATGATGATCTAACTAACTGATACTAAAAAAGGGTTAGAAAACTTGATCAATCTTGTTGAACTGCACCAAACTTTCGGTGAGACCCATAGATGGGTTGAACCTTGTTGACCCTTACTTCGGATGCTGGGCTAAACCTTGGCCTAGTTTGAACCCATTCAATAGATTGAGCTTTGCTAACCCAAAAATCTTACACTGGGCATGGCATAGCCAAGGTGAGACCCATAGATGGGTTGAAATTTGGTGACTAGGTCTGGTGCTAGGCTCCGCCATGCTCGAGGGAGGTTGGACCCATAGATGGGTTGAAATTTGGTGACTAGGTCTGGTGCTAGGCTCCGCCATGCTCGAGGGAGGTTGGACCCATAGATGGGTTGAACCTTGTTGACCCTTACTTCGGATGCTGGGCTAAACCTTGGCCTAGTTTGAACCCATTCAATAGATTGAGCTTTGCTAACCCAAAAATCTTACACTGGGCATGGCATAGCCAAGGTGAGACCCATAGATGGGTTGAAATTTGGTGACTAGGTCTGGTGCTAGGCTCCGCCATGCTCGAGGGAGGTTGGACCCATAGATGGGTTGAACCTTGTTGACCCTTACTTCGGATGCTGGGCTAAACCTTGGCCTAGTTTGAACCCATTCAATAGATTGAGCTTTGCTAACCCAAAAATCTTACACTGGGCATGGCATAGCCAAGGTGAGACCCATAGATGGGTTGAACCTTGTTGACCCTTACTTCGGATGCTGGGCTAAACCTTGGCCTAGTTTGAACCCATTCAATAGATTGAGCTTTGCTAACCCAAAAATCTTACACTGGGCATGGCATAGCCAAGGTGAGACCCATAGATGGGTTGAACCTTGTTGACCCTTACTTCGGATGCTGGGCTAAACCTTGGCCTAGTTTGAACCCATTCAATAGATTGAGCTTTGCTAACCCAAAAATCTTACACTGGGCATGGCATAGCCAAGGTGAGACCCATAGATGGGTTGAAATTTGGTGACTAGGTCTGGTGCTAGGCTCCGCCATGCTCGAGGGAGGTTGGACCCATAGATGGGTTGAAATTTGGTGACTAGGTCTGGTGCTAGGCTCCGCCATGCTCGAGGGAGGTTGGACCCATAGATGGGTTGAACCTTGTTGACCCTTACTTCGGATGCTGGGCTAAACCTTGGCCTAGTTTGAACCCATTCAATAGATTGAGCTTTGCTAACCCAAAAATCTTACACTGGGCATGGCATAGCCAAGGTGAGACCCATAGATGGGTTGAACCTTGTTGACCCTTACTTCGGATGCTGGGCTAAACCTTGGCCTAGTTTGAACCCATTCAATAGATTGAGCTTTGCTAACCCAAAAATCTTACACTGGGCATGGCATAGCCAAGGTGAGACCCATAGATGGGTTGAACCTTGTTGACCCTTACTTCGGATGCTGGGCTAAACCTTGGCCTAGTTTGAACCCATTCAATAGATTGAGCTTTGCTAACCCAAAAATCTTACACTGGGCATGGCATAGCCAAGGTGAGACCCATAGATGGGTTGAAATTTGGTGACTAGGTCTGGTGCTAGGCTCCGCCATGCTCGAGGGAGGTTGGACCCATAGATGGGTTGAACCTTGTTGACCCTTACTTCGGATGCTGGGCTAAACCTTGGCCTAGTTTGAACCCATTCAATAGATTGAGCTTTGCTAACCCAAAAATCTTACACTGGGCATGGCATAGCCAAGGTGAGACCCATAGATGGGTTGAAATTTGGTGACTAGGTCTGGTGCTAGGCTCCGCCATGCTCGAGGGAGGTTGGACCCATAGATGGGTTGAACCTTGTTGACCCTTACTTCGGATGCTGGGCTAAACCTTGGCCTAGTTTGAACCCATTCAATAGATTGAGCTTTGCTAACCCAAAAATCTTACACTGGGCATGGCATAGCCAAGGTGAGACCCATAGATGGGTTGAACCTTGTTGACCCTTACTTCGGATGCTGGGCTAAACCTTGGCCTAGTTTGAACCCATTCAATAGATTGAGCTTTGCTAACCCAAAAATCTTACACTGGGCATGGCATGGAACCCATAGATGGGTTGAACCGTGTTGACCCTTACTTTCGATGCTGGGCTAAACCTTGGCCTAGTTTGAACCCATTCAATAGATTGAGCTTTGCTAACCCAAAATCTTACACTGGGCATGGCATAGCCACAGGTGAGAATATAATTAGTCACTTCCTTGAGATGACACGCTATATAGCTAGCTGTGGTCACAAGTGACGACAAGCTATCGATCTCTTGACATCAAAAGCAAGTAGATTGAGATTCCCTACCGAGGGTCAATCACATGACGTGTGACACATCACACTATCAAGTTGCTATAGGCATTGTAATCGAGATAGTCGATCGAGTCAAGGCTAGTTGTGCTATTGAGAGATTGTCATCGTACTACCACATCATTTATCTGTGTAGACATCATCATCATCGAGCTAGGTCAACTAGTTGACTTTTTCATTACTCAAGGAAAAAAATGGTCATGTGGGTTAGAGAAGTACGAGCTCGGTCGGTCCTATCGAGGCATCACATCGCATCCTATCTTGCTTGGTGATCGTACACAGAGACTTATTTGAGAGGTTCCATATATTCTTCCATCGTCATTAATGGTCTTCGTCGAGCCATCATAAGCATTGGATGATTTCAAATAAAATGTATAGCATAGATTACGCATGGGCCCACCGATAAGAAATAAAGATGTGTAGGAGAAATAAGATTTCGCTTCTCTTCTCCTGAGATACGAGGAATATAAAATGTATAATATGTAGAGGAGAATACATACTTTGGTTTGGGAATGATTTTCAAAGTTGTAACCTTATTTTGCCAAATTAAATAGTTATGGTTGGTTTAATTTTTTAATGGACGATGTGTCTATCTTAAATACTATGTTGTAGGGTTATGCTTGCTATATAAGTCATATGATGTGATGTCTATCGTTAAGTGTCTTATGTCAATGATATTAAAATATTGTATATATGATATGATGCATACTCACTTGAATAAGACTATATAGACTTATATTTATTAAGTGATTACTCACTATAAACCCTATTTTGTAAGTAAGGATACTAAAATCCCTCCCAAGTTATTGTGTAGGGAAGTGAGTACGTGTAAGCCCATGATAGCATAGATATGGATGGTGACATGTGGGCATATTTTGTGTATAAATTTTTGACATGTTATGTTTGTGTTTTACATTAGTAAGATATTATAATTATATACAAGTGTCAAAAATACTATGTATAATGAAAACCCTACCATATTTTTAGTAAATTATTTTTTTAAGATTATCTACTTTTCGTTGCCCTCCTATCGATAGCAGTAATGAAAGTTGAAATAAGATATTCTACTTTAGTCTAAGATATGGGTAGAACTAGTATAGGGTATTATAATATATCTCTTTCATAAATATCATCTAATATCAACTAAATAATTCTTCTCTTTCAGTCTTAGCTCCAAAGATCAACAAAATAATGCTTTCCTTTATGATTGCTTGGGAGATAAACTTCAATAATTTTTTATCTTTTTCTCTATCAAAAATCAAGTCTTTTATCGGATCTTCATTTAGTGACTCAAAATCTCTATCATCTATCACATCTTTAAAATCATCCAAGATAATTTCTTTTAGACCTTCCAATCTAAGGAAAAAGTTCATATCATAATTTTCTATTGCTAAGAATCCTTTCCATTAAATCTAGATAAAACAAGATTCAAAATAAATCATCGTCCATATCTTCAGTCAACTCTTTTGGAAGTGATTAAAATTTCAATATATCAATATTATTTGTTAGCTAATGATCTTCATCGATCGTCTTTCTCCTACTATAATATGCTTTATCAATTGATCTCTTAATATTGATATCTTAAGTTATTTGATAGGCTGCTATAATCAGATCTACTTCTCATCAATGTTGTGAGTAATTCTTCTCCATGTATTTTCTCTTTCCTCATATTCTTTTCACTTTTTGAATTTTCTCTCTCTCTACTATTTTTTCTCTAATAGCCCTATTATCTCTCTCTAGAGGCCCTTGTTAGCATAAAATCTAAAATCATGCTATCTGTAATGCGAAAAAACTTTTATGCCAAGATTGAAATCAAATAAAATTAGATCTAATAATATTACGATGCATAATTTTCTTATTGTTCAGAAGAATAAACCTTATCTGATCTACAAGCGCTCCATCTTCGGATCTGAAATATCAATCTGCAAGGATCTGCAAGGAGAACTAGATCCTTCTCCTCTCTTCCTATCTTTTCATAGGACCACCTAGATTGATGGATTAGGGGATTAGGGGAGAGGGAGATTAAGAGAAAAACCTTAACCTCTCAATTGTTGAGATGCTACTCAGATGCCTCCTTATTTAGCCTCTAGAGATCTTGTCTATTTATAGGCGAGAGCAGAGGGTCTAAGATAAGTTATTAGGAGAGTTCCTCTTATCTCCTAAAGAATCCTACTTTAACTGAACTTCTTTTCTATTAGCCAATAACCATAATCAGAATCCAATCACATCTATAATATATCTTACCTAATTAAATAGGGCCACATAATCTAACATTCTCCCACTTGGCCCATTAATTAATAAGATACAAAAGGATTTAAAATCAAAATAAATAAATAAAATTTCTTTAAAAACAATTTGACTTAATTGGATTCTAAAATTTTAGAAAAACTATATATACATGCATGAATTTTAAAATAGACCAATAAGTTCAATAATTATAATAATACTATATTAAGTCTAACTAACAATATAAGTCATAGCAGTTGTATGTCATCAGTGTCACACTTCCTTCTATGTACTATAATACTGTATGCCTTTCCTAATGTAGTCCAAAATGACTCATATAATTTGTCTTGTCAAGACAATCCTGTTATCACATTTAACCATAATATGTACATACATAATTGTGAACAGGATAGCAGAAACAAATAACTTTAAGTACATAAGCAAGAATGTCAATTATAGTATCTACTCAAACATGCATCATCATATTCTTTATGGGTTGCTTACAAACTCAATCATAAGAACATATTCTTTCAAAATACTTTAGACTATAAGTTTTAAGTGATTGGATCAGCAATCAATACAGTGGAACTCAAGTAATTAATTGACATTGGATGTTTCTGGACTCATCTTCTTTGACCATCAAGTACTTTATACCATAATGCATAGAGATGCAATAGTACTTGTCATTCTTAGAGAAGAAAACAACTACAATGTCACAAAATATCTTCAACGATTTGGTAATTGAGTCTTACTACACCAAGTCCTGAGATAAAAATTTTGCAGTCAAAAATTTGATTAGTGGCCTCAAAGCATGCCATAAAATCAACTTCTATTATTAATAATAATAAATTACCCCTCTAATTGATATAGATATTAACCATAAGGTGGACTTCCTATTATCGAGGTAATTTATATAATCAATATCTGAAAAATACTATTATTTAAGTTGATATAATTTCATACATGTGAGCATATAATCTTTTGTCTATTCCGAATATCTTATTACTTTCTTTACAATCCTTTAGTGTTTTTACTTCTGGGTAACTCCAATATATACCTAACATTTTAACTATAAAAACTGATATCTTTTCTAACACAGGCTTGAGCATAGACTTCCAACTACGCATATACAAAGAATATCTTCTTTATCTGATTCTTTTTAAGTCATTTACAAGCATTTACTATTGACTAAAATTTTTCTTTTATGATTTACTGAACAAAGCTGTATATTAAAATCTTTTTAAGACTCAATTGATATATTCTAAGATAGTTTTCATAATCATTAAGGTCTATCCTTGAATTACTCAATGTTAATAATATAAGATGTCTCATTTATCAACCATCTTAAAACTCTTAGTGACAAATTTATTGATTTAGTATAATAAACTAAGATCACTATTGGTAAGACAAAATATTATCCATATATAAGACCAATATAATAAACTTGCTCCCACTAATATAAATACTGATTAATAGTATTTACCTTAAATATGAAAATAATGATATTAAGAACCTTTATATATCATTATCTTGAAGCTTGTTTAAGGTCATAAATGGATTCCTGAATTTGCATATCAAATTTTATATTTCTTTCATTTTCTTTTGGAGTAACCTATATAAAGCTAGATCTTTTAAGATATTTTTATATCTTTATGATATAACTCAAACTCATAATGAGTTACTAATGTCATGATGATTCTTAACGAGTTTATTAAAAATCTCGTTATGATCGATATATTTTTTATGGGTAAAACTTTTAACCATAAGTCTGACCATTATATCATTCGACATTGTCCTTTGAGTCACATTTATATAATAGACTCTTTTACAATTATTGGACAATTAGATAAATTTATCAGACACCATTCTGGTTATTGATTTTAACTCTTCTTTTATTGCATCATATTACTTTTCAGAATCATTACTTGTCATGCCCTATGACAACAATAAGGGATCCATTATGATTCCTGTATCATAATATATTCTTATAGATATGCAACATAATAACCATAAATGAAATGATTCCTTCCCCTTTGAGATATTCTCAAAGTTGTCAATTATGGTTGTTCTACAAGACCATTAATAATGATATCAATATAATCTGGGGGTTTAGTAATGTTATTTTATTATTCACTTTTATCAAATCATTTAATGATTTGACTAACAATAATCTCTCGAATAATAAAGTAGTATTAACTTGTATCTCCTCTATATCAAAATTAAATTTTGAGATTTTCACTCCCACTGATTTGCTATTTTATAGGAATCTTATAATACCAGATTTAATTATCCTCGTACTATGATTAGAGTAATAAGATATGTACCCCTTTAAACTTTTCTGAATATATAATAAAATATTCAGAAATAATTATTAAATCTAATTTTCTTTTATGTGAGTTGAAGATCCTTATCTTCATAGGATAATCACAAATATGTAAACATTTTAAGTTAGGTTTCCTATCATTTCATAACTTAAAAGAAGTCATGTAATTTACTTACTAGGAACACCATTCAAGATATATATAGTTGTCCTTGGAGCTTCTTCTCACATTGATTTAGGTACAAAAGAATAATCTATCATACTCCTAACCATATCTATAAGGTATGATGATATCTTTCAGTAATCGTATTGTAACACATTTGATAAATCATATATCTTATTTTTCTAAGAATCTAGCAAAAGAATTATAATTGGGTTCATCATAAATATCATAAAATTTATCACCCTTGTCAGATATGATAATCTTGACTTTTCTATCTAATTGTCTATCAACTTCATTTATATACACTTCAAGAGTATAAATGGTCATAGACTTTACATGAATTAGATATATATAATCATATCTCAATAGATTATTTATATGGTGATAAAATGTCTCTCTTTAATGAGACGAAAGCATAAAGTGATAAACATAACCTCAAGGAGTTTATAAAACTACATTTCACTTCAATATTTAAATATAGGATCATTGTAAACTTATGATTCATATTAATTCTGTGTAGACTATTATACAAAATTCAAAGGTTAATTTTATTGAATCATAGTAAGTTTATAACCTTCAAAAAGAGAAATAATATTCTAACAATTCTAGATAAAGAACTCAAATTCCTAGAATTATAAGAACATAGCATGGATTCTCAAGATTTATCAAATTGAATCATCTTTAGATATAAGCGATAAATACAAACTAATATCGCTTTCACTTTAAGATGATTCCCTACATTGATAAATATCTCATTCTCTTTTGGTTTTATCCCTCTTCATTTTTTAATGAATATCTATTATTGATAATATATGATGAAGCATCAAACTAATCCATCAATAATATCTGTAATATTTGATTTGAACCATATAAAGGTTATATTTATACTTTTTTCTTTCAAATCAAATCTTATAGTATATTTCTTCTTCACGTAACTTTATTTGCTACAAAAGTAACACTTTATTATAAAGATATTCTTTTATGAGTTTATATAGTAATTATAAACTCAGGTGGACTTACGCTTCATCCTTATTTTAGTGTTACCTACTCCCTGAGTAGTACTCAAAATATTTTGAGTCTTAAGCTTACAACTTTATCATTTATTTTGAGGATATAATTTTGAATTCCTCAAATACTATCATAGTAAGGTGTCAACTCATGACTTATCAGAAAATTTAAATTGATCCTTAGATATTCTTATGCGCTAGTTGTAAACTGTACTGAAGTCTAAGTATCATAAAATTGAGTCTTTCATACCTTTCTTGATCAGTCACCTCAATTATTTATTTCACAAAACTTTCAGTAATTTGTATTCTATTTAATTAATCTGATTAAGGTCTTACTTAATACAATATGCTCAAGCCATTTATTTCAGAAAGTATAGGGACATTTACAGAAACACAATAAAGGAAATGCCATAGTAATAATATAACATTAATGCTTTCAGTTTCCAAAATATGATGAACTATTGATATCATCTATATTTCACCTTTGGGTGAACTATTGACATATCTAGTGTTCACTCAAGATCATTTATGGAGGACTGATACCATCCTTATGAAATAGTGTTGTTACCTTTGGGTATACAACTCTAAACTATAAGAATATCCAAAATAGTATCATCCTACCCCATTACATAATTATTTGTGAAATAGTATTGTTACCTTTGGGTATACAACTCTAAACTATAAGAATATTCAAAATAGTATCATCCTACCCCATTACATAATTATTTGAAATAGATTCTGCTTTGGGATTATCTAAATCTCATAATTATATGTGTCATCGTGAATATTATTTTATTTAATATCATTTAGGATAAATTTCATATGTATAGATTATTGGTCCACGTCACTTTGGTGGCTATAGGACCAATACAAAAAGATAAAATACAGTTTAAAATATCCCATGAATGACATGAACTTTATTGTAATTCATATCCTATAAGCCTATCATCCCAAGCTACTTTGGTAGCTACCAGTCAGATAAACTCAGGAAAATAAATTACAAATAATATTCACTAAATTTCTTTATCCTGATTCATGCTGTCATTGTGAATATTATTTTATTTAATATCATTTAGGACTAATTTCATAATGTATTTTACAAATTATCGGTCCAGGTCACTTGATAAGGGATCTTAAGTTTCTTCTAATTTTGCATCATGTAGTTCTACTAATTTATTTTCATACCACATAGGGGGAATATATATGTTATGCCCTTCAATTTATTTTAATTTTGCATCATACACTTCTTCTTATTTACTTTCAGACTATACAGGATGAAATATATGCAGTGTCCGTTCATAGACTTGAACTATAACTAGCATATTAATAGAAGCATAATTATATATATATATATATATATATATATATATATATATATATATATATATATATATATATATATGTTACCATCACTTAGTGATATTATTTGTGATATCTATGCTTCGTAAATTTTATAAATGACATGCTCATATTTTTGGCTTTTAAATTTGAAGTATATATATTCCAAAAATATTAGTCTTAGTATTTTATAAAATATTGATTGAGAATTCATAAGCATTAATATTTTTGTTAAGTATAGTACAACAAGTCAAATTGCACTAGTGAACTTGAATACGAGACTATGTTATTGTAATAATCAAGCATAATGAGACTAGAAGTGGTGGTTGAATGTTAATCGGCTTTTAGAAAATCTCAAGATTTAGTTTAACCATGATTAACATAAGAAAGTTAACTTTTAAATATTATTTATCATAAGCTACATAGGCATGGATGGAGTAATAAAAAAAATTAATGGAGATAAAAACCAAAGAAGAGTATTATACCAAATGTTAAGATGCCTAAGTGAGATTAAAAGATGAGTTTAGACCAAAATTATCATCTTTGTCAAATTAAATTAAACTTAATTAAAGTTACTATAACATTAAAATTATATTAGTAAATGAAGAAAAAAAATCATGAAATGAGGTCAAATTGGATTGAATCATAGATCTCAAGATAACTTCTTAAGCACCTGTACCTTATTTGACTACATTCTCTTTACTAATATGATAACCCATGACCTATTCTTTCTTTGTTCAACTATTCTTACAACTTTTCTCATAAAGGCCCAGAAACCCTATCTCTGAGGAAGATTGAGGTAAGAAAAATCCAATTCTTACCTTGCTATATTTAGGGTTTTAGTTTTATACATTATAAGTTGATATTTTAACTGCTTTTGAGTAATCTAGACTTCAAATTTATCTTTAATTTTTGGATATATTTTATATAAATATTTTTTGATTCTAAAGACTCGAGAATATCTTTAATGTGAGGTTGGTGCATAGAGTTATTACTTTCTAAATTTAAAGTAGTCAAAATCTCTAATTATTTGAGAAGAGATTCTATTTGAGTTGAATTGACCATTGAAGAATATGATTAGACTCTATTCTTTTGATATGTTTTTAAAATTTTCTCTTTAAATTTTGTGATATTTGGAATTGAGAAAATACCATCTTTGTACACCAAGATATGAGATTTATAAGTTCAGATAGTTCTAACCCTTTTTAAAGTTGTTGGTAGTTAAATTATGAGGATAGTTTAGCCTTCAAATGCTTCTATTTTAAGCTAAAATTTTGTGTATATTTAGTTTTATATGTCTCTTAATTTTCTACAGAATTTCAAGATCATTTATTCAGTCTGAATAGTGCAAAAAAAATTCTTCATAATCATACGATGGTCTTACAGATATTAACTACTTATTTGTTTATAGAGTGAATTATTAAAAAAATAGTGGTAAAATTTAAATGAATTTTTAGATTGGGTATATTTAATTTTATAAGTGATTTTATCAAATATTTTTTTTATGAATTATTGCTATGAATTATCATAAATCACTAATTCAAAAGGTATGGTTTTTAATTAAGACATCTCATGTATTTATATAGGCTCTTAATTTGATAAGTGTATCACTCTCTGACATACTTGATCAATAAGAAACATGATCTTTCAATGACATCTTTATTTTTGAGTTCAATCATATAACCATAAGTTTAATTCACTATAAAACAGTGATCGTATAAATTATAGTATACGTAATATATTTTCTAAAGCATGTTTTGATTGATAAGATCATCATGAGCTAAATGTAAATGTATATATTTTGTAAGCATAAAATATTAATTATGATAAAAATATCTTGTATATATGTTTATATTATGATGTGTGATGTGAAAGTGCATGTGTTTTCCATAATATATAGTGTAGGAGTGCATAGATATATTACGATGTATACAGTGCAGAAGTGCATATATGTACTATGACGTGCGATGTGAAACTACTCGTATATATTATTACGTGTGATGTAAGAGTGCTCGTATATATTACGATAATGTATGGTGTGGGAGTACTCATATATGTTATGATTTGGGGTATAGAAATCTATGGATTTGCTATATTTCCTACATGTGAGTATATGTATTTGAATTATTTCAACATAAAATTTTACCTCCTTATTGTGCATATACTATGTTGCAGGGTTATGCTTGCTATATAAGTCACATGATGTGATGTTTATCGTTAAGTGTCTTGTGTCAATAATCTTGAAATATTGTATATATGATATGATACATACTCACTTGAATAAGGTTATATAGACTTATACTTATTGAGTGATTACTCACTCTAAACCCTATTTTGTATATAATAGATATGGGTAGAACTAGTAGCATATGAGTAGGACTAGTAGCAATGTATTTCACTATGTAGGATACAATGTATTTCACTATGTAGGATATTGTAATATGTAGGATATGAGTAGGACTAGTAGCTGTTGAATCTCGGATTTTGATGATGAAGTTAATTGTCATGTTTTATCTAATCCATATGTGAGATAAGTATGCAGGATTAACTACGAAAGGAAAGCTTGAAGACATAAAGCGAGTCTACTAGAATCAAGTTCGATGGGTGTTTGAGAGTCCGAAGATTCGTCGGAGATGTTGCCGGAACCAATCGAGAAGAAATCGGGGACTTGTCAGAGTTTTCGGAAGTCCGCCGAAGAGATCATCGGAGGTTCATAGAGATCACCGAGAAGGCTCGGCTACTCGTTGATTTCACCACAAGATCGAGAACCAGGTGGGAGTCCGTCGAAAGAAATCCAAGGGCGTATCGGAAGTCCGTCGGTAGATCACCGGAAAGCTCGCCGGAACAAGACTTGAAGTTCGCCGGTTAAAAACTTGCTTAGGATTATGTTTTTTAGTTACGTAGTTTGCATGTAATTAAGGTTAGGATTAAGAAATAATCTTATATCTTGATTAGGGGCCAATTGGGCCCAAAATGAAACCTGGTGTGGGCCGGACTTAAAGCCCAACTAGTAACCAATAATACTGGGCGGTGGAACCGCCCTACTGGTCGGTGGCACCGCCCAGCACCCGAGAGCCAGGCGGTGGCACCGCCACTGACAAGCGGTGGCACCGCTAGCTTTGGGAACCAAAGAGAATTCAAATTTTGGAGCCCAAATTTGAATCCTCTTGAGGCCTATAAATACCCCTCTATTCTCAGCTGAGATTACAACTCTTTGAGAAGCAATAGAGTAAAAAAAGGGTCTTAGCAAAGCCTTAGCAAGTCTTACTTTCAAATTGCTTGAGTGTTCACCTCCCTTTCTTTCTTGCTAAAATTCTGTAAGAGTGTGAACCACTTGTAAAGGTTGTAAGAGGGGTGTTTATCCTTCCCCTTCAAAGTGATTTGCTAGTGGAAGTTGGGGGCCTCATCGAAGAAGGCTTCGCAAGTGGATGTAGGTCATTTTGATCGAACCACTTTAAATCTGCGTGTTCCTTGAATGTGTGAGTTGTTATTTTTCTGCAATCATTATCTACATAGAAGCAAGTTTTTGTTCTTCACTTTACTCTAGTTACTATTGATCAAAATATCCTCGCATTTTACGGAATCAGTTTCAAACCTACTAGTTTTAATCCGCTACGCTAATTCACCCCCCCCTCTTAATGCCGCTCCGATCCTAACAATTGATATCAGAGCAAGGCTCACTCTCATATTTGGTTTAATACCCAAGAGAGATGGCTTACTCCGGCATGCATGAGGGACATTCTATTACACGTCCACCTATGTTTAATGGGTCGGATTACACGTATTGGAAGACACGTATGAGAATCTTTCTCATTTCCATGGATTTCGAGCTTTGGACTATTGTTGAAAATGGATTTCAAAAATCTTCTCTTCCGATGAGCGAATGGAATGAATCGGAGAAGAAAGTTTTGTTAGGATCGGAGCGGCACTAAGAGGGGGGGGGTGAATTAGTGCAGCGGTAAAGAACGATAAACTTTCGATGATTTAAACACTTTCGGAAACTTCGTACGATAAAAGCAACGTTTCGTTTGAAACCGTTTTGATTGCGTTTTAACTTGAAGGCATACGTATGAAGGAGACAAAGAAGTAGAGCATCAAAGTGAAGATGGTTTGCATTAATGTAAATGACAATAAGAAAAACGCAAACCAATTTATAGTGGTTCGGTCATGCGACCTACATCCACTTGCGAAGCCTTCTTCAATGAGCCTCCCAACTTCCACTAGCAAATCACTTTGAAGGGGAAAGACAAATACCCCTCTTACAACCTTTTACAAGTGGTTCACACTCTTACAGATTTTCAAAGAGAATGAGGGAGGTGAACACTTAAACTTTTGAAAACAAGACTTGCTAAAGACTTTGCTAAGGCTTTATCTCAATCTCTAACTTTCAAAGGTTGTTATCTATGCTGAGAATTGAGGGGTATTTATAGGCCTCAAGAGGATTCAAATTTGGGCTCCAAAATTTGAATTCTCTTCGGTTCCCGAAGCTAGCGGTGCCACCGCCTGTCAGTAGCAGTGCCACCGCCTGTCAGTTTTGACACTGACAGTGTGCTGGGTGGTGCCACCGCCTGGCTCTCGGGTGTTGGGCGGTGCCACCGCCCAGACCAGCAGTGCCACCGCCTGGCTCTCGGCACCGCCCAGCTCTGGCGGTGCCACCGCCTACACTATTTCAGCTCACTAGTTAGGCTCCAAACTTGGCCCAAACTAGTCCGAACTTGGGCCCAATTGGCCCCTACTTGGGTTATAAGATTAATACCTAATCCTAACCCTAATTATCATGCTAACTACGAATTTAAAGACATTTCCTAAGCTATTACAAAGTCCGCAAGTCAAGACTTCTTCCGGCGGTCTTTCGATAAACTCTCGGAAACCATTCTGCGGACTCCCGGCAAGCTCCTAGACTTCACGATTTGATCTTGGCGAGTTCCAATGAGCTTCTTCGGCAAGCTACGATCTTTCTCGGTGAGCTCCGCGAACTTCCGACGAACCTTTCGGCGAGCTTCCGAAAACCCATCGGCAAGCTCCCTACTCATTCTCGGCTAGTTCCGACAGCATTCCCGACGAACCTTCGGACTTCCGTCGAACTCTCGAACTCCCAACGAATCCTTCGTGCTTAACTCCGACACTTTGTTTCGCTTTATGTCTTCATCATTATCATAGTTAATCCTGCACACACAAGCCAAAACTCTACTCCGATCTAGACAATTATTACAACGCGAATTGACATTCTGTTGCCTAGCACGTCATTGGTTGGCGCTTCGTCCGATTCTTCAGCACATCGTTCTCTCTTGCGGCTTATTGCCCAATCGGTGGTTGACCTCCGCAACCCTGATATCCTTGGTGCAATTCCGCTCTCCTTGGCCCGATGCCCAACATCCGAAGCATTCTGCCGTCCAATATCCTGACGTGATCTCCTCCGGCGCAACGTCAATTCCTTCTGCGTCAACTGTCTAATCCTGATCGAGTAGACCTGCATCACTCAAAATGCAGTTAAACATCTAAACACAATTAATTAGTTTTATCATCAAAATCCGAGATTCAACAATCTCTCCCTTTTTGATGATGACAACTAATTGATGACTACCGGAGTTAACCTTAACTCCCCGGAGTTTAACCAAACTCCCCCTATCAATATGCCATTGATAGAACACTTGGATTATCCCAAATCTAAGCAACATTCATCACATGTTATGAAAAACATTTAAACCATCATGCAAATATATAAAATATTCAATTCAATGCATGAAGTCTTCAATATACTTCTCCCCCTATGTCATCAACAAAAAGGAGAAGTAGCTCTAGCTATTTTAAAAGATATTCAAGTTTTTGTAACGTGAAGCTAGATTTTCATCACAACATAGTAATTCAACACTTGCTTCTTGTGCAAAATTGCCCTTTGCTTTTCTTTGCATGTTCTAACTAGCAAAAGCTTTCTCTCCTTTGTTTTTGTCGAAAAGTAGGGAAGAGTACAAGCTAGCCAGCATTTGCCTTGAGCTAGCAATCTTTCTCCCCCTATGTCATTGCCGAAAAGAAGGAGAGGAACCAATGATTTAGACTTTTACATAAATTATGAATTTGCATCAATCAATATTTTAATCATCACATGATACATATAAGACAAAAATGCAAAGAAATCATGTCATGAAAGACATCAATTGTTAAACATGATATGATAATAGTCTCAAAAATTTCAATTTGCAATACATGTGATACATTACGATACTAAAAAATTTAATGCGATGCTTTTAAGGATATCAACCTATTTTTTATACAAAGCATGTCAAGAGCAATTATATTGCAAGTTTTCTAAGTTTTACAATTTTTGCTTCTTTTGAGATAGCAATTCTTTGCTTCTCTACAAGCTAGCAACTTTTATGATATGCAAGTTTTACTACATACAAGCTAGCAAATTTTATAATATTTTTAGAACATGCAAGCTAGTAGTTTTGAGATGTTCAAGAAAGCAACCCTTGCTTCTTAAAATATACAAGTTTGCTAGATGTGCACGTTAGCATGTTTTGCTTATTGAGATAGGCAAGATAGTGATGTTCAAGAAGACAACTTTTGCTTCTTGAAATAAGCAAGTTAGCAATCTTTGCTACTTAAGATAGGCAAGCTAGCAATCAAGTTTTTGCATCTTCTTGACTTGTGCAAATTAGCTATCTCCCCCTTTGTCATTGTCAAAAAGAAGGGAAGACCCTTTACATCAATTATGACAAAGGTAAGTATCAAAATTATTTGTGCATCATTATATTTTCAAATTAGAATATGCACATTTTCAAAAACCTTATATTTTATTTTTCATGCATGATACAAATAAATCAATCATCATTATGAGCATATTATACATGATATTCAAGCATTCATGATACATCATTTTGGCAACATGATCATAGCTTTTCAAATGATGGTATCTAAATGTCAAAGTTCATTACATCCTATCATGCATGATCATTAACTTCTCATTTGTATTTCATGCATAATTTCATTTCATCACATTAGGAATATCAAGAAGAATTAATTGGGTGATGAGATGAATATTTCATGAACACAAGCAATTGCATAAAAATCATATCATGAAGGATTAGAATATGTGTATACCAAAAGGCATGATTTCTTTTTGAAGAACCTCCTCATAAATAATCAAAAGAAAATCTTAGGAGATTAATTAAAGAAAAATCTTGATTCATTATAAAATTTCATATATGAAATATCGAGAAATCAAGATAATGATTCATAAAAAAATATCACAAGTAATATTCAAGAGAAAATTCATCATTCATTTTCAATTCATTCAATTTGTCAAATCAACATTTCTTGGGTATGCACGATATCAAAACATGGTTTCAAATTTTCAACATATAACATGTATAAATTTAAAAATCGAAGGGAGAAGGGAAAGAATTCAAAGGTACAAAGATTTCAACCATCTCATAAACAAATGAAGGATTAATTCATGAATCCAAAATTCCATGAATCATTTCGACAAATCTCCTTTTAAATAATCAAAATGATCATCAAAGGAAATCTCATATTATTCCAAGAAATCAAGATCATGATTTTGATAAAACTCATTTCAAATTTAAATCATCAAAATCATTTTTAAGGTTCACAAAATTCATAACATAAATAGATTCATGATTTCATGATAATATATTTTCCCCCTTTTTTAAGTGTTTCATTTTAAGTGTTTGATTTCATGTTAGCATGCTTTTTCATTTATGTCAAATAAAAACATGCATAAACGTTTAGGAGTGAAAAATGAATTTCGTCATAAAACCATTAAGACCAATAAATCACAAAAATCATCATGTATAACTTTAAAATTTTATGCATAAAATCGTTATATCATGGTGTCAAAACTTTAATATTTTCATTACAACATTAAGCAAGGTTTCATTGAACATAATTTTGAATGATTCTTATAGATACCTAAAACTTCTTTAGTTTTAATTTATATGATTGATTTTATAATAGCATGTTCAAATTTTTGTTCTTATGTCAAAATCATACATCATGTTTGAAAAACAAAGATAATGTACATAAAAAATATCAAGCCTTTCATACAAAAGCCATGCATCTTCATTGAAAAGCAATATGAAAATCATCAAAATACACATTCTTGCTTCTCAAGCACATACATAAGATTAATCTCACTAGGTTTACAATCATTAGATTTATATCTAACTTTTTATTCCATTAACATAAAACATGCAATTTTCATGAAAAATAATTATTCAAAAAAAAGAAAATGCATCATGGAAAACATCAAGTAGTTTCAAAATAAATTAAGGGAAGCCCATCAAAGCCCAATTCGTCGTTTCACCTTTGGAAGTTCTTGATTCATCCTTAGTTGCCTTCCTCTTCTTTGGCCTCTTCCTCCGTTCAAGTTCATTGTTTATTTTAGATTTTTGTTTAATGAACTTATTAAGATTTAGTGTTTGAAGTTCAAGTTCATCATTGTCCTCATCACTTGAGTCATCGCTCAAGTGGTATTCATTTGTCCGGAGTTCCAAATCCTTCCTATTCTTTGGAAGGTGGTTTAAGTGCTCATCGGGTTCAAAATGTTCCAAGAGTGTCATTTCATAGGTCATTAATGACCCGATTAATTCTTCTAATGGAAAATCATTTAAATTTTTTGTCTCTTGTATTGCGGTTATTTTAGGATCCCACCTTTTTGGAAGGGATCTTAAAATCTTACTTACGAGGTCAAAATTCGAAAAAGATTTACCAAGAACTCTTAGATTATTGACGACATCCGTGAAACGGGTGTACATGTCGCCTATAGTCTCACTTGGTTGTATTCGAAAAAGCTCAAAATCATGCAATAAAATGTTAACTATCGAGTCTTTGACTCTACTAGTTCCCTCGTGCGTGATTTCAAGTGTTCGCCAAATATCAAAAGTCGTTTCGTACATAGAAATCCGATTGAACTCATTTTTGTCCAAAGCACAAAATAAGGCATTCATAGCCTTTGCGTTTAAAGAAAAATACTTCTTCTCCAAATCCGACCATTCGTTCATCGGTTTAGAGGGAAGTTGAAAACCGTTTTCAACAATATTCCATAAATCTAAATTCATAGAAATCAAGAAAACTCTCATTCGAGTTTTCCACTAAGTGTAGTCCAATCCGTTAAACAACGGTGGACGAAAAACCAAAAAGCCCTCTTGAAAGCCATGAAGAGCCATTTCTCTCGAGTGTAAATCCGAAATGAGAAATACCAGGCTCTGATACCAATTGTTAGGATCGGAGCGGCACTAAGAGGGGGGGGTGAATTAGTGCAGCGGTAAAGAACGATAAACTTTCGATGATTTAAACACTTTCGGAAACTTCGTACGATAAAAGCAACGTTTCGTTTGAAACTGTTTCGATTGCGTTTTAACTTGAAGGCATACGTATGAAGGAGACAAAGAAGTAGAGCATCAAAGTGAAGATGGTTTGCAGTAATGTAAATGACAATAAGAAAAACGCAAACCGATTTATAGTGGTTCAGTCATGCGACCTACATCCACTTGCGAAGCCTTCTTCGATGAGGCTCCCAACTTCCACTAGCAAATCACTTTGAAGGGGAAAGACAAATACCCCTCTTACAACCTTTTATAAGTGGTTCACACTCTTACAGATTTTCAAAGAGAATGAGGGAGGTGAACACTTAAACTATTGAAAACAAGACTTGCTAAAGACTTTGCTAAGGCTTTATCTCAATCTCTAACTTCTCAAAGGTTGTTATCTCTACTGAGAATTGAGGGGTATTTATAGGCCTCAAGAGGATTCAAATTTGGGCTCCAAAATTTGAATTCTCTTCGGTTCCCGAAGCTAGCAGTGCCACCGCTTGTCAGTAGCAGTGCCACCGCCTGTCAGTTTTGACACTAACAGTGTACTGGGCGGTGCCACCGCCCAGACCGGTGGTGCCACCGCCTGGCTCTCGGGTGCTGGGCGGTGCCACCACCTGGCTCTGGCGGTGCCACCGCCTACACTATTTCAGCTCACTAGTTAGGCTCCAAACTTGGCCCAAACTAGTCCGAACTTGGGCCCAATTGGCCCCTACTTGGGTTATAAGATTAATACCTAATCCTAACCCTAATTATCATGCTAACTACGAATTTAAAGACATTTCCTAAGCTATTACAAAGTTCGCAAGTCAAGACTTCTTCCGGCGAACTTCCGACGGTCTTCCGATAAACTCTCGGAAACCATTCTGCGGACTCCCGGCAAGCTCCTAGACTTCACGATTTGATCTTAGCGAGTTCCAATGAGCTTCTTCGGCAAGCTACGATCTTTCTCGGTGAGCTCCGCGAACTTCCGACGAACCTTTCGGCGAGCTTCCGAAAACCCATCGACAAGCTCCCTACTCATTCTCGGCTAGTTCCGACAGCATTCCCGACGAACCTTTGGACTTCCGTCGAACTCTCGAACTCCCAACAAATCCGTCGTGCTTGACTCCGGCACTTTGTTTCGCTTTATGTCTTCATCATTATCGTAGTTAATCCTGCACACACAAGCCAAAACTCTACTCCGATCTAGACAATTATTACAATGCGAATTGACATTCTGTTGCCCGGCACGTCATTGGTTGGCGCTTCGTCTGATTCTTCAGCGCATCGTTCTCTCTTGCGGCTTATTATCCAATCGGCGGTTGACCTCCGCAACCCCGATATCCTTTGTGCAATTCCGCTCTCCTTGGCCCGATGCCCAACATTCGAAACATTCTGTCGTCCAATATCCTAACGTGATCTCCTCCGGCGCAACGTCAATTCCTTCTGCGTCAATTGTCTAATCCTGATCGAGTAGACCTGCATCACTCAAAATGCAGTTAAACATCTAAACACAATCAATTAGTTTCATCATCAAAATCCGAGATTCAACAAGTTTTTGCTTTAAACGCGAAGGCTATGAATGCCTTGTTTTGTGCACTAGACAAAAATGAATTTAATCGCGTTTCAATTTGTGATTCTGCTTTTGATATTTGGAGAACTCTTGAAGTCACTCATGAAGGCACTAGCCGAGTGAAAGAGTCCAAAATCAATATTCTTGTGCACTCTTATGAACTTTTCCGAATGAAACCAAGTGAGTCCATCGGAGACATGTACACCCGTTTCACGGATGTCATCAATGGACTCAAAGCTCTTGGTAAAGATTTTTTTAACTTTGAACTAGTAACTAAAATCTTAAGATCCCTTCCTAAAAGTTGGGATCCAAAAGTTACTGCCATTCAAGAGGCCAAGGACCTTAAAATATTCCCTCTTGAAGAACTTATTGAGTCTCTAATGACCTACGAAATGACATGTCAAGCTCATGACGAGCTCGAGAACCCCCTTCCAAAGAACAGGAAGGATATGACACTCAAATCACAAGAAGACCACTTGAAAGGAACATCAAGTGATGAGGACAGTGACAATGACATTGCACTTTTGACTCAAAAATTTAAAAAATTTATAAGAAAGAACAAATTTAAAAATAACACCAAAAACAAACTTGAATATAAAAAGGACCAAGTGATATGCTATGAATGCAAGAAGCCGGGGCATTTCAAAAATGAATGTCACCAAGCCAAAAAGAGAATATCAAAGAAGAAGGCGCTCAAAGCAACGTGGGATGATTCAAGCGCATCCGAAGAAGAGGAGTCCAACACCGAGCAAGTTGCTCATTACGCCCTAATGGCCATCGGAGAGGAGGTAACGAATTCAATTGATGCAGATTTATCTTATCATGAATTATTAAATGCCTTCCATGAGTTATTTGATGAATGCAAAACAATTAGTAGAAAATACAAATTGTTAAAAAAGGAGCATGATAGTCTTACTTGTAATTTTGATAAATTAAAAACTGAATATCATAATAGTTTAGCTTCATGCATAAAATGTCATGATCTAGAAACTCTCCAAAAGGAGAACTTGCTACTTAAGGACACCTTGAAGAAATTCGAGGTCGGTAGCAAGTCTTTGAACATGATCCTTACAAATAAGGGTCACGTTCCTAAAAGAAGTGGAATCAGATTTATGAGAAGTTCTCACCAAAATCCAACCACCTTCATTAAAGGTCATATCTTACATGTTCAACACCAAAGCAATTGCAACTTTTGTTGCAAATATGGACATAAAACTTATCAATGTCCATTCAAGAAAATTAGTCCGAACAAATTAATTTGGGTTCCTAAAGGAACCACGATCAAGTCTATGCAACATGATAAACAAGTTAGATCAGTTTTTGAGGCACCCAAAAGTAAATGGGTACCTAAAAATAATCCCTTCTTGTAGAAACATGCACCATCACAAGCTAGGAGCAAGAGATGGTACCTTGATAGTGGATGCTCAAGGCATATGACCGGAGATCCATCCTAATTCTCTAAGCTCACTAGCATAGACGAAGGCTATGTCACCTTCGGAGATAATAACAAAGGCAAAATCATTGGCAAGGGAACCATAGGTAATAAATTAAACTTTTCTATTGATAATGTATTACTAGTTGATGGATTGAAACATAATCTCTTGAGTATTAGTCAATTATGCGATAAAGGTTATATCGTTAGATTTGAATCAAATGTGTGTATTATTGAAAAACCAAACAATAC
>CM017192.1:25448787-25451287 GCA_004837865.1 Musa balbisiana
CAACGAACTCTCGAACTCCCAACGTGATCGCGTCCTTGACTCCAGGACTTCATTTTACTTCATGCCTTGCTATCGTAGTTAATCCTACACATATAAAATAAACTTCGATCTAGACAATTAATACTAAGCATTAATCAAGTTGTCCGACATGTCATTGGCGTCTCGACGCTTCATCCGATTCTTCGGCACATCGTTCTCTCTTGCGGCCTATTGTCCAATCGGTCAGTTGACTCCGCAACTCCGATATTCTTAGTGCAATGTCCGCTTTCTTAGCCCGATACCCGAATCCACGGCCCGAAGCCTTCTGTCGATACGTCGACCGATCCACCGGCCTAACATCCAATCTTCTGACATGTTCCTCCGGCCCAACATGATTTTTTCTGCTTTAATTATCTCATCCTGATTGAAGCCTCCTGCATCACTCAAAATGCAGATTAAAACATAAACACATATCAATTGGTTTCATCATTAAAATCCGAGATTCAACAGAGGTATATAGTTCAATCCCATTGGAACTTATTTTAAGTTTTTATTTATTTATTATTCCATTAATATAATTATAAGGTTTTAGTAACTTTAATTGAGTCTAATTTGGTCTGACCATAATGATATTTTTGGCCTAAACTCATTCTTTAATCTCACCTATATATCTCAATATTTTTAGTATAATACTCCTCTTTGATTTTTATTTTTATTTAAATTTTTATTACTCCATCCATAACTAAGTATCTTATTATCCTCTACATACAAAATGTTTCAAATTTAAACTTTTTTACTTTAATTATTTTTAAACTAATTAAACCTGAGATTTACTAATTTTGATTATAATTCAATCATCACTTATAGTCACTATATGTATGCTTATTACCATAACTTAACATCATACTCACATCCACTAGCACATAAAAGCCTATTGCACCAAGGATCATACTTTTTTTGTTATAATATATATAAGTAAACATTAATTCTTATACATGCTCAACCAACATTTCCTATACATAAAAAAATAATATTTTTGAAAAGGATGTATTTCAACTTTAAAGTAAAAAACATGAGAATGTCATTTATCATATTTATGAAGTATGGATATTAAAAACTATATTACTAAGTCAGGGTAATATATATAATTTATTTATACTTCTATTGATATTCTTATTATAATTTAATATGTGTAAGATTCAAGCACTATAAAACCAAGCGCCCTCTACTCTCTCACTTGTTAGAAATCATAAAAAAGAATCAAGTAGAATAGAGGAGACTTCAAAACTAAAAGCTCATATTGAATATTATAACTTTATAATATCTCATATTCTCTAAGCCTTTGCTTTAATTTATCTTTTCTCTTTGTTGTATGCCTAAAGCATTAAATATGTCCTTATTTATAGAGAGGAAAACTTAAGTCTTTGACTTCAACGATGATACAAACTCCTATCTTGAATTGACTTCCTAAACTAAAATCCTATCTAATCATAAAGTTTGATTTAATATTCCAGCATCCCCCTAAACTTTACAAAAGTAAATATTATAGAAAGTCTTAAAGTTTGATGTAATCTCCTTCATTATTGTTGCTATGTTTAGTGTTTCTAGATTATCTAAATTATAAGCCACACAATCCATAAAAGCCATCCATGTGCTTGATTTGTCTTATCTATCTTGATCAACTGTAAAACTCTGATTTGTCTAAACTAATCTTATACGATTTCTTGAACCAATCTCCAAATATGAAATCAGTTTGATCAATATATTCATTAGTATAGAAATCTATCTTTTTTTTTTGTTACTAGAGAATATTCATTAGTCCTTATAATTACTAATTATTAAATAATGATGATCTTCAAATCGCATTTGCGACATCTTTTGAATATTTAATAAGCGAATTTAGAAAAATTTCTTTTTCTTTAGGTAGAACAAAGACTTTTACACTTTCGATGAAATAAAATCATCTGCACCAATAACATCAATATTATCCAAATTGTCTAAATTTTGTTTGATCTCAACATCTTCAATAGTAGAAAAATGCATCACACTTGATGATATTTCTTTCCTATTTTCACTTGATAAGGGATCTTGAGTTTCTTCTAATTTTCCATCATGTAGTTCTTCTGATTTATTTTCAGACCACATAGGAGGATATATATGTTGTGCCCTTCAATTTAATCTAATTTTGCATCATACACTTCTTATTTATTTTCAGACTGTATAGGATGAAATATATGCAATGTCCGTTTCTCATACACTTTGAACTATAACTAGCATATTAATAGAAGTACAAATAATATATATATAAGCCAATTGCACCAAGGACCATACTTTTTTTGTTATAAAATATACTTAAAGTAAACATTAATTTTATGCATCCTCAACCAACATTTCCTAGAACATAGAAAATAATATTTTTGAAAAGGATGTATTTCAACTTTAAAGTCAAAAACATGAGAATGTCATTTATCATATTTATGAAGTATGGATATTAAAAACTATATTACTAAGTCAGGGTAAT
>CM017192.1:25463787-25473787 GCA_004837865.1 Musa balbisiana
ATGAATTATTGCTATGAATTATTATAAATCACTAATTAAAGAGGTATGGTTCTTAATTAAGACATCTCATGTCTCTACATAGGCTCTTAATTTGATAAGTGTATCACTCTCTAACATACTTAATCAATAAGAAACATGGTCTTTCAATGGCATCTTTATTTTTGAGTTCAATCAAATAAGCACAAGTTTAATTCACTATAAAACAGTGATCGTATAAATTATAGTATACATAAATATTTTTTAAAGCATATTTCAATTGATAAGATCATCATGAGCAAAATATAAATGTATATATTTTGTAAGCATAAAAATAAATTAATTATGATAAAAAATCTTGTAAATATGTATATATTATGATGTGTGATGTGAAAGTGAATGTGTTTTCCATAATATATAGTATAGGAGTGCATGGATATATTACGATGTATAATGCATAGTGCGGAAGTGCATATATGTATTATGACATGCGATGTGAGACTACTCGTATATATTATTATGTGTGATGTAAGAGTGCTCGTATATATTACGATAATGTATGGTGTGGGAGTACTCATATATGTTATGATTTGGGGTATAGAAATCTATGGATTTGCTATATTTCCTACATGTGAGTATATGTATTTGAATTATTTCAACATAAAATTTTACCTCCTTATTGTGCATATACTCTGTTGCAAGGTTATGCTTGCTATATAAGTCACATGATGTGATGTTTATCGTTAAGTGTCTTGTGTCAATAATCTTGAAATATTGTATATATGATATGATACATACTCACTTGAATAAAGTATATAGACTTATACTTATTGAGTGATTACTCACTCTAAACCCTATTTTGTATATAATAGATATGGGTAGAACTAGTAGCATATGAGTAAGACTAGTAGCAGTGTATTTCACTATGTAGGATATTGTAATATGTAGGATATGAGTAGGACTAGTAGCAGCGTTTTACAATATGTATATATTGGATATGGGTAGAACTCGTAGCAGGGTATTACAATATACTTCCTTCATAATATCATGGAAGATCAACTAGGCTTCTCTTTCTGTCTTAAGCTTCAAAGATTAATGAAATAATGCTTTCATTTATGATTGAAAGCATTAAGTCTTAGCTACTGGATATGGCCTACACATCTGCTCAAAGAATAAAATACGTTAGGAGGCTTTTCGATAAGGTGTAGCTGTGGGATACACAGGTTATGCATGAGAGTTCTTAGTTGACGTTAATATTATTCTTCATGGGTCGATGATCATGTTGTTTGAAGGTGGGTGGCATCTTAGATTAGTATTAAAGTTTAAACTTGCTTGGCCAAATTATAGTTAAAGTTATTGTGCAAGAAAATATTTTGCAAGAAATTATATATATATATATATATATATATATATATATCTCATATGTTTAGAAAATATTTATTTTCTATATAACGAATGCATTAGGAAGCCATAAAAGTTTTATTCGAATGATAGAATTTCTTTCAATCCATTTTATTTGCAAAGTATGACATTTCTTTCCACTAGCTATAACAAGAGAACCCTTACTGAGCTTCCATTGCCCTCTGTGAAATCTGCTTTCATAGTCTCATCATCCAGTCCTTCCAACTGAAATTAAATTCAGCCTCAAGTCAACCACATGCCTCACATCCTTAAGTACCAACTTGCAGCCAAGGTTGGTCTTTAAATGGATATCACCCATGGCCGATATGTCTACTGTGGCCATAGTTGCCCATCTTGACAACACCAAAATTCAGACCTGTATGTAGAAAAAAACTCTCTCCGTGGTGTAGGCATATATATATATATTATATATATATATTATATATATATATATTATATATATATATTATATATATATATATTATATATATATATTATATATATATATATTATATATATATATATATATATTATATATATATATTATATATATATATATTATATATATATATTATATATATATATTATATATATATATTATATATATATATTATATATATATATATTATATATATATATTATATATATATATATTATATATATATATTATATATATATATTATATATATATATATATTATATATATATATTATATATATATATATATATTATATATATATATATATATATTATATATATATATATATTATATATATATATATTATATATATATATTATATATATATATATTATATATATATATTATATATATATATATATATTATATATATATATATTATATATATATATTATATATATATATATATATTATATATATATATATATATATATTGCTTCATAGTCTTCATCATCCAGTCTTCCAACTGAATTAAATTCAGCCTCAAGTCAACCACATGCCTCACATCCTTAGTACCCACTTGCAGCCAAGGTTGGTCTTTAAATGGATATCACCCATGCCGATGATGTCTACTGTGCCATAGTTGCACATCTTGACAACACCAAAATTTCCAGACCTGTAGTAGAAAAAACTCTCTCCGTGGTTTGTAGCATGATAAGAAGCACTGTATCAATCACCCACTCAAGATCCTGACAACACAAGAAAAATATCATCAGAAGGAGACAAAATAAATAATCACCACCCTGCACTGTAGCTGTAGTATTATTTTTTGACTCTGTAGACTCCACTTCTTTTCCCTTTTCTTGCTCTTCTAGGTTGCTTACATTGGTTATATATATATATTATATATATATATTATATATATATATTATATATATATATATATATTATATATATATATATATATATATATATATATATATTATATATATATATTATATATATATATTATATATATATATGTCCTCTGTTCTCTAAGATAAGTGCCTGTGAATCATTCTGAGATGTTGCTGA
The DNA here is from genome assembly GCA_004837865.1 of Musa balbisiana. Lineage (NCBI taxonomy): Eukaryota > Viridiplantae > Streptophyta > Magnoliopsida > Zingiberales > Musaceae > Musa > Musa balbisiana. Next base: position 25,466,657 of record CM017192.1, read on the forward strand.
ACTCTTCTTCTCAACTCCTCATTCAACAAACTGCTTGTTACTTGATTCATAGTGACAACACCATCTAGCGCAGAATTACTAAGGGAAACCACTAATGTCTCCCAACTTTCTGGTAATGAACTGAGAAGTAACAATGTCTGCAACTCATCATCAAGAGAACATTTTATAGGAGTATAACTGGTTAGTAATACTCTGCATTCATTCAAATGCTCAGCAATAGAAGCACCCTCTCTATATTTTAGGTTCACAAGTTTTTTGATCAAAAAAGCTTTGTTGCCAGCTATTTTTCTTTCATAGAGACTTTTCAACTTTTTCCAAAGAGAATATGCAGAAATTTCAGTAGAAACATGGTGAAAGACACTATCTTTAAGCCACTGTCGAATAAACCCAACTGTTTTTCGATCTAACCTCTTCCACTCATCATCTGTCATAGTTGTGGGTTTTGCACTATCCCCCTGCAAAGGTCCATACAAATCTTTGCAATACAAGAGATCTTCCATTCTTGGTTTCCATATCATCCAATTATTTCCATTTAAATTAATCATGCGAGAAACATTACTGGCCTCCATGTTCAAATACAAATTAAATCACTACAACCCTGCTCTGATACCAGTTGATGGGAATATATCGCAGAAATAACCTTTGTATATGAACAAGTACTAGAAGACCATAATACGCAGCGGAATTAAATGGAAGCACAATCAAATGAAACACCAAGATATACGTGGAAAACCCCTCCAATGTGAAGGGTAAAAACCACGGGGCAAACTAGAGATAATCCACTCTATGAGAATAATGAATATACAAATCTCAATCTCTTGCCCAAAACCCTAACAACAACCACAAGAGAATAACTGGGATACAAGGATCACGTCACTGCTCACAATATCTAAAACCTCCCCAAGTAATCATAGTAAGAGTCTATTGTAGATTCGATCTAACATGAGATGAGAACACTGCTAGATGATTGAGAACAGTCTCTCCTTGTTCTCCTTCTTCCCTTTGGAATCCCGTGGCTGTGCAGATCTCCCAAGTTGCTGTCTTATTTAAGCCTTTTTATGCTTCTAAAACGCAGTCACCACACCCCCTAATCTTAATTAGGGTTAGGTTAAGAGGGGGTGTGGGCTGTGGGCTGCCCAAGCCCACTATGGGCTGAATATGTGGGCTGTCAGCCCAACAGGAAGAACACAAGAAGAAAGAACTCGAAAGCAGAGACCAGCGACTACAAAAACGACATCAGAGGCAACCAGCACCTAAGAATCAAGATCAAGAATCAACCCGAAAGCACAGAAACAATTCGGCACAAGAGTTCCAGAAACGAGCAATCGCCAACGTAGATAGCGTAAATCAATATCGCCAAAACAAGAACGACAACTACAGATGCGGGCAAAGAAATTGTTAAATTGAACCTGAGGTTAAAACGGGAGGGCGGAGCGGCAGCGGGAGGAGTCGGAGATGCAGGAGGAGGAGAATCTTGGCAGATCTCAGTGGCGAAGGCGTCGACCGGGTTCCCGCAGGCGGAGGGGAGGGAGAAGAGGCGTGAAGCGTCGATCGGCTTCCCCAAGAATGCTTTCTGACGGGCCAGAAGGCATAGGCAGGCGGCCTCGGGACCTTCGATGGCGGCGGAGAAGGCCAAGCAGCATTGTAAGGTCGGGGCAGGGTAGGCGTGCCAGAACAGATGAGGCGACTTCGCCAAGTGGGGCAAGCAAAATCGCATGGCCGCCATCGCACTCGGACAGGGATCCGGAGGAGGCAGCAGCATTCTAGCGGAGGAGGCTTGCAGGCGCAGGCAAAGGAAGACGAAGCCGAAGAGGGAGACGAGCTGGGAGAAGGAGAGCTTCATTCTTGATCCAATTCCGCCAGCCAACGCGCGCGCGAGAGAAGGAGAAACAATCTCGGCAGGGAGAAGACGAAGACGAGCGGGGGAGAAGACGGGCTAGGTTCTTGCTCGCCTTCCGCGAGCCAACGGGATTGACAGAGGAGAGCGGGAGAGGAGAAATAACCTTCGCCGGGAGAGGGGGACGAGCGGGAGAAGACAGACAGACTTCCTTCTTGATCACCTTCCGCCAGAGAGAGGATATATAGCCTTGGTGGGGGAGGAGAGCGGTTTCGTTCTTGACCGCCTTCCGCATAGAAAGCGCGCGAGTGAGAGAGCGTGCGGTGAGGCCCTATGTAAGAAGCCACGTCATGTTATCTTTGAGATTCGTGCCTGATGAATTATCCCACCAGCTTTAGATGGGACCCATTAGCATGGCCGCCATCGTACTCGGACAGGGATCCGGAGGAGGCAGCGGAGGAGGCTTGCAGGCGCAGGCAAAGGAAGACGAAGACGAAGCCGAAGAGGGAGATGAGCAGGGAGAAGGGAGAGCTTCATTCTTGATCCTTCTTGATCGAATTCCACCACCCAACTTGCGCGCGAGAGAAGGAGAAACAACCTTGGCCCGGAGAAGATGAAGAGGGAGACGAACGGGGCAGAAGACAGGCTTGGTTCTTGATCGCCTTCCGCCAACCAACGAGGAATAACCTTCGCCGGAAGAAGCCGAAGACCAAGAGGGAGACGAGCGGGAGAAGACAGACTTCCTAAGAGGATAAATAGCCTTCGTGGGGGAGAAGATGGGGAGGGAGAAGAGCGGTTTCGTTCTTGACCGCCTTCCGCATAGAAAGTGTGCGATTGAGAGAGCAGTGCGGTGAGGCCCGATGTAAGCCATGTCATGTAATCTTTCAGATTCGTGTGTGATGATTAGATTGGACCCATTATCATAGGAAAGAAAGCAGACATGATAACGAGCCGCAGAATCCAAACATGCATCACGCCAAATTCGTCGACAAGATATATGTCTCATGGCTCTTTAACTTTTTATTAATCTCAAAGGATCAGATTGATGCCGAGTGGTCGAGCTCGATGGCCTACCAACTTTTATCTTCTTCGTATGGTTGGTTAGTTTTTCGTACAGTTTATTGGTTTCTCTTGGATAGATAGAGAAGACAAACTATCATCTTACGAAGAACTCTCTCTGTAACTAGATCATCAAATGCCATATAGAGTATGTCTTTGATGGCTTACAATCTCAAGACATATATTTTATCGTGCCCTAGGACATCCATGTTGGTCGACTAAGCAATCACTCTTCGTCTCCCAATACATCACCATCCATATCATTCTATTCCTAATCTCACCTAAACCATACATGCATGAGTAAAATAGGATGTTACTCTTGAATTCTTTTATTGTTATCGATAGAAGTGCAAAGAAAGGAATAGATAATCTTAAAAGTAAAATATACTAATTTACTAAATAAAATGATAAGATTCCCTTTATACATAGTGATTTTGATACCTGTACATAATTATAGCATTTAACTAAAAGAAAAACACACTCGTACAACATGTTTAAATATTATAAACATACAAATGTCTATAGCACGTCATCCATATTTGCACTACCGTGCGCTTACATGTGCTCGCTTCCCAGCTCAATCACTTGGGTGGGGTACTAGTATCTTTACCTGTAAAATAGGGTCAATAATGAAAAATCAGTATTATATTTACTTGTAAAGTAAGTAGAAGCTTTTATATCTTTACTTAGATAATCATATATCATGTCACATATATAAGATTTCAAAATTATCGACGGACGATATTTAAAGGTAAACACATCATCATATGACTTCTTTAGCAAGCACAACCTTACAACTTATCATATGCAAAATAAAGAGGTAAAATTCTACATCAAAAAAATAAAAAAATGCTTATATGCACATGAAAGAAACATAACAAATTCATGGACTTCTACATCCCATATCATAACATATGCATGCACTCTCACACTATATATCATCGTAATATATACGTGTACTCATACGTCGTATGTCATAACATATATGTGCACCTGCATGCCACACGTCACAATATATATGTGGACTCCTACATCATATGTTATAACATATATTTGTATTGCATGTTGTAATATATCTGTGTACTCTAACAACATATTTCATTGAAAACATATGCACTTTCATATCGTATATCATTATTTATACATGGATATAATATGTTTTTATGCTTACAAAATATATACATTTATATTTAGCTCAAGTCTAGCTAATGATAATTATATCATTAAGAAATTCACATTTAGCTCATGTCTAGCTAATGATAATTATATCATTAAGAACATATTTCTTCAAAATATGTTACAAATATGATAATTTATACGACCACTATAATGCAATAAATTAAACTTATGCTTACCTAATTTTGCTAAAAAATAAAGTTGTTAGTGAAATGCCATATTCCTCAATGCTCAATTATGTTGGGGAGTGGTACACCTACAAAATTAGGAGCATAGGGCCATGAGATGCTTTAATTAAAAACCCTATCTCTTGAACTATTGATTTATAATAACTCATAACAATAATTAAATAGAATTTTTTTTATAAAATCCTTAATAAAATTTATTATACTCGATCTAAAAATTTATCTAAATTCTACTATTAATGTTTTTTCAAAATTCACTTTATAATCAAAGAACTAGTTGGTATCACTCAAACCATCGCACAATTCAGTAAAAAAAAATTTACTTCACTATTTTAAATAACCAAACGATATTGAATTATCATGAAATAATCATGGAAACCTATGAGACATATAAAACTAAACTACCCTCTTAATTCACTATTAATATTTATTATGTTATGCTGAAACCAGGTTAGAACTATTTAAATTTATAACCTCATATCTTAGGCATAGGGGATACTTACTCAATTCTAAATCCTACAAAATCTTGAGGAAACCTTTTAAAATATATCAAATGATAATACCTAATAATATCTCTAAGGGGATCAATTTAGCTAAAATAGAACCTCTTTTTACAAAATATGAGATTTTGAGTACCTGAGGCACTCATAATTCTATGCACCAATCTCATATTAATGTAATACTAGAGGACTCAAAACCATAATAAATTTGTACAAAATATATATCTAAAAATTAATTATAAATTCAAAGTTTATGTTTCTAAAAGGTAGTTGAAATATCTCTGTAAAGCCGAAATCCTAAGTATAGCAAGGGAATTATTGTGTTTTTCTTACCTTCAACTTTCCTAGAGTTGAGGTTTCCTATTTTCTATGGGAAAAACTAAGAGAATAGGTGAAGAAGGGGAGAAAAGGTTATTGGTTATTAGGTAGGTAAAGAGAATAAAGCTAAAAATAAAGTAGAGGTGCATAAGAGGTTAACAAGAGGTCTATAGTTCAATCCCATTGGACTTTATTTTAAGTTTTTATTTATTTTTCTTTCATTAATATAATTATAAGGTTTTAGTAACTTTAATTGAGTCTAATTTGGTCTGACCATAATGATATTTTGGCCTAAACCCATTCTTTAATCTCACCTATATATCTCAATATTTTTAGTATAACACTCCTCTTTGATTTACATTTTCATTTAAATTTTATTACTCCATCCATAACTAAGTATCTTATTATCCTCTACATACAAAATGTTTCAAATTTAACTTTCTTACTTTAATTATTTTTAAACTAATTAAACCTGAGATTTACTTAATTTTGATTATAATTCAATCATCACTTATAGTCACTATATGTATGCTTATTACCATAACTTAACTTCATACTCACATCCACTAGCACATAAAGCCTATTGCACCAAGGACCATACTTTTTTTGTTACAAAATATATTTAAAGTAAACATTAATTCTTATGCATGCTCAACGAACATTTCCTAGAACATAAAAATAATATTTTTGAAAAGGATGTACTTCAACTTTGAAAGTTAAAAACATGAGAATGTCATTTATCATATTTATGAAGTATGGATATTAAAAATTATATTACTAAGTAAGGGTAATATATATAATTTATTTATACTTCTATTGATATTTTATTATAATTTAATGCATGTAAGATTCTAGCACTATAAAACCAAGCGCCCTCTACTCTCTCACTTGTTAGAAATCATAAAAAAGAATCAAGTAGAATAGAGGATACTTCAAAACTAAAAGCTCATATTGAATATTAAAATTTTATAATATCTCATATTCTCTAAGCATTTGCTTTAATTTATCTTTTCTCTTTGTTGTATGCCTAAATCATTAAATATGTTCTTATTTATAGAGAGGAAAACTTAAGACTTTGACTTCAACGATGATATAAACTCCTATCTTGACTTAACTTCCTAAACTAAAATCCTATATAATCATAAAGTTTGATTTAATATTCCAGCATCCCCCCCTAAATTAAACTTTACAAAAACAAATATTATAGAAAGTCTTAAAGTTTGATGTAATCTCCTTCAATGTTGTTGCTACGTTTAGTGTTTTTAGATTATCTGAATTATAAGCCACACAATCCATAAAACCATCCATGTGCTTGATTTGCCTTATCTATCTTGATCAACTATAAAACTCTGATTTATCTAAACTATTCTTATAAGATTTCTTGAACCAATCTCCAAATATGAAATCGGTTTGATCAACATAATTATTAGTGCAGAAATCTATCTTTTTTTTTCTTTACAAGAGAATATTCATTAGTCCTTATAACTACTAGTTATTAAATAATGATGATCTTCAAATAGCATTTGCGACATCTTTCAAATCTTTAATAATGACTTTAGAAATTTTTCTTTTTCTTTAGACAAACAAAGACTTTTACACTTTCGATGAAATAAAATCATCTGCACCAATACAATCAATATTATACATATTGTCTAAATCTTGTTTGATCTCGACATCTTCAATCGGTAGAAAAATGCATCACACGTGATGATATTTCTTTCCCATTTTCACTTGATAAGGGATCTTAAGTTTCTTCTAATTTTGCATCATGTAGTTCTTCTGATTATTTTCAGACCACATAGGAGGATATATATGTTGTGCCCTTCAATTTATTCTAATTTGCATCATACACTTCTTCTTATTTATTTTCAGACTGTATAGGATGAATATATGCAGTGTCCGTTTCTCATAGACTTTGAACTATAACTAGCATATTAATAGAAGCACAAATAATATATATATGTGAGTGTCCGTTTCTCATAGACTTTGAACTATAACTATCATATTAATAGAAGCACAAATAATATATATATATATATATTTATATGATATATAC
>CM017192.1:25476287-25481287 GCA_004837865.1 Musa balbisiana
TATTCAATTTTATAAGAGATTTTATCAAATTTTTTTTATGAATTATTGCTATGAATTATCATAAATCACTAATTCAAGAAGTACGGTTCTTAATTAAGATATCTCATGTCTCTATATAGGCTTTTAATTTGATAAGTGTATCACTCTTTGACATACTCAATCAATAAGAAATATGGTCTTTCAATGGCATCTTTATTTTTGAGTTCCATCAAGTAAGCATAAGTTTAATTCACTATAAAACAGTGATCGTATAAATTATAGTATACATAATATATTTTCTAAAGCTTCTTTTGATTGATAAGATCATCATGAGCTAAATGTAAATGTATATATTTTGTAAGCATAAAAGTAAATTAATTATGATAAAAATATCTTGTAAATATGTATATATTATGATGTGTGATGTGAAAGTGCATGTGTTTTCCATAATATATAGTGTAGGAGTGCATGGATATATTACGATGTATAATGCACATATATGATATGATGTGCACTGTGAGAGTGCATATATGTATGTCAAACTCAAAACGAATAATGCGATTTACGATGAAAATAAAGTTCGAGTAGCATCAACATCCAATCCATGTGTATCCAATGTAAAACCAACACAAAACAAAACTGGTATGATAATTCTTCAAAAAAAAAATATAATATGAGAAAGAATCAATGAAAATTATAATGATTTGGCTCAGAAATGACCGGCGCACAGAAATAAAGAGGGTCGACCCGATTATGTTATCAACTTGTGGTCCTCCTGAATGATTACCCAAGAGTTACTCATTTAGAAATTTCTAATTATGGCTGGCTACAATAACTCCGAGAAAACGATGCAAACTCTAGGATCTACGAAGAGAGTGTGTCCAACGAGATCCAGCCGAATACCATGAACAAAGAAACATCATGAGCAAAGAAGACGATTATCATGCATGCAACTGAAAAACCAAACGGAAGAAAGGAAGGGAACCCAGAACCGTGTACTAGCGAAGTAAAGAACCCAGGCAGAATCTAGAATCCAAGAAACCAGTGTACGTTTTCGAACACACATGCAAGATCCCAACGGAAGAACCACAAGAAGAAAGAACTCGGAAGCGAGACCAGCGACTACAAAAAACGACATCAGAGGCAACCAGCACCTAAGAATCAAGATCAAGAATCACCCGAAAGCAAAAGAACAATTCGGCACAAGAGTTCCAGAAACGAGCAATCGCCAACGTAGATAGCGTAAATCATATCGCCAAAACAAGAACGACAACTACAGATCGGGCAAAGGAATTGTTAAATTGAACCTGAGGTTAAAACGGGAGGGCGGAGCGGCAGCGGGAGGAGTCGAGATGCAGGAGGAGGAGAATCTTGGCAGATCTCAGTGGCGAAGGCGTCGACCGGGTTCCCGCAGGCGGAGGGGAGGGAGAAGAGGCGTGAAGCGTCGATCGGCTTCCCCAAGAATGCTTTCTGACGGGCCAGAAGGCATAGGCAGGCGGCCTCGGGACCTTCGATGGCGGCGGAGAAGGCCAAGCAGCATTGTAAGGTCGGGGCAGGGTAGGCGTGCCAGAACAGATGAGGCGACTTCGCCAAGTGGGGCAAGCAAAATCGCATGGCCGCCATCGCACTCGGACAGGGATCCGGAGGAGGCAGCAGCATTCTAGCGGAGGAGGCTTGCAGGCGCAGGCAAAGGAAGACGAAGCCGAAGAGGGAGACGAGCTGGGAGAAGGAGAGCTTCATTCTTGATCCAATTCCGCCAGCCAACGCGCGCGCGAGAGAAGGAGAAACAATCTCGGCAGGGAGAAGACGAAGACGAAGCCGAAGAGGGAGACGAGCTGGGAGAAGGAGAGCTTCATTCTTGATCCAATTCCGCCAGCCAACGCGCGCGCGAGAGAAGGAGAAACAATCTCGGCAGGGAGAAGACGAAGACGAAGCCGAAGAGGGAGACGAGCTGGGAGAAGGAGAGCTTCATTCTTGATCCAATTCAAAAAAAAAAAAACAAAAACGGAAGAAAGAAGGAACCCAGAAACAGTGTACTAGCTATTAAAGAACCCATGCAGAATCTAGAATCCAAGAAACCAGTGTACGTTTTCGAACACACATGCAAGATCCCAACGGAAGAACACAAGAAGAAAGAACTCGAAAGCAGAGACCAGCGACTACAAAAACGACATCAGAGGCAACCAGCACCTAAGAATCAAGATCAAGAATCAACCCGAAAGCACAGAAACAATTCGGCACAAGAGTTCCAGAAACGAGCAATCGCCAACGTAGATAGCGTAAATCAATATCGCCAAAACAAGAACGACAACTACAGATGCGGGCAAAGAAATTGTTAAATTGAACCTGAGGTTAAAACGGGAGGGCGGAGCGGCAGCGGGAGGAGTCGGAGATGCAGGAGGAGGAGAATCTTGGCAGATCTCAGTGGCGAAGGCGTCGACCGGGTTCCCGCAGGCGGAGGGGAGGGAGAAGAGCGGTTTCGTTCTTGACCGCCTTCCGCATAGAAAGCGCGCGAGTGAGAGAGCGTGCGGTGAGGCCCTATGTAAGAAGCCACGTCATGTTATCTTTGAGATTCGTGCCTGATGAATTATCCCACCAGCTTTAGATGGGACCCATTAGCATGGCCGCCATCGCACTCGGACAGGGATCCGGAGGAGGCAGCAGCATTCTAGCGGAGGAGGCTTGCAGGCGCAGGCAAAGGAAGACGAAGACGAAGCCGAAGAGGGAGACGAGCGGGAGAAGACAGACTTCCTTCTTGATCACCTTCCGCCAGAGAGAGGATATATAGCCTTGGTGGGGGAGGAGAGCGGTTTCGTTCTTGACCGCCTTCCGCATAGAAAGCGCGCGAGTGAGAGAGCGTGCGGTGAGGCCCTATGTAAGAAGCCACGTCATGTTATCTTTGAGATTCGTGCCTGATGAATTATCCCACCAGCTTTAGATGGGACCCATTAGCATGGCCGCCATCGCACTCGGACAGGGATCCGGAGGAGGCAGCAGCATTCTAGCGGAGGAGGCTTGCAGGCGCAGGCAAAGGAAGACGAAGACGAAGCCGAAGAGGGAGACGAGCGGGAGAAGACAGACAGACTTCCTTCTTGATCACCTTCCGCCAGAGAGAGGATATATAGCCTTGGTGGGGGAGGAGAGCGGTTTCGTTCTTGACCGCCTTCCGCATAGAAAGCGCGCGAGTGAGAGAGCGTGCGGTGAGGCCCTATGTAAGAAGCCACGTCATGTTATCTTTGAGATTCGTGCCTGATGAATTATCCCACCAGCTTTAGATGGGACCCATTAGCATGGCCGCCATCGCACTCGGACAGGGATCCGGAGGAGGCAGCGGAGGAGGCTTGCAGGCGCAGGCAAAGGAAGACGAAGACGAAGCCGAAGAGGGAGACGAGCGGGAGAAGGAGAGCTTCATTCTTGATCCAATTCCGCCAGCCAACGCGCGCGCGAGAGAAGGAGAAACAATCTCGGCAGGGAGAAGACGAAGACGAGCGGGGGAGAAGACGGGCTAGGTTCTTGCTCGCCTTCCGCGAGCCAACGGGATTGACAGAGGAGAGCGGGAGAGGAGAAATAACCTTCGCCGGGAGAGGGGGACGAGCGGGAGAAGACAGACAGACTTCCTTCTTGATCACCTTCCGCCAGAGAGAGGATATATAGCCTTGGTGGGGGAGGAGAGCGGTTTCGTTCTTGACCGCCTTCCGCATAGAAAGCGCGCGAGTGAGAGAGCGTGCGGTGAGGCCCTATGTAAGAAGCCACGTCATGTTATCTTTGAGATTCGTGCCTGATGAATTATCCCACCAGCTTTAGATGGGACCCATTAGCATGGCCGCCATCGCACTCGGACAGGGATCCGGAGGAGGCAGCGGAGGAGGCTTGCAGGCGCAGGCAACGGAAGCCGAAGCCGAAGAGGGAGACGAGCTGGGAGAAGGAGAGCTCATTCTTGATCCAATTCCGCCAGCCAACGCGCGCGCGAGAGAAGGAGAAACAATCTCGGCAGGGAGAAGACGAAGACGAGCGGGGGAGAAGAGGGCTAGGGTCTTGCTCGCCTTCCGCGAGCCACGGGATTGACAGAGGAGAGCGGGAGAGGAGAAAATAACCTTCGCCGGGAGGAGGGGACGAGCGGGAGAAGACAGACAGACTTCCTTCTTGATCACCTTCCGCCAGAGAGAGGATATATAGCCTTGGTGGGGGAGGAGAGCGGTTTCGTTCTTGACCGCCTTCCGCATAGAAAGCGCGCGAGTGAGAGAGCGTGCGGTGAGGCCCTATGTAGAAGCCACGTCATGTTATCTTTGAGATTCGTGCCTGATGAATTATCCCACCAGCTTTAGATGGGACCATTAGCATGGCCGCCATCGTACTCGGACAGGGATCCGGAGAGGCAGCGGAGGAGGCTTGCAGGCGCAGGCAAAGGAAGACGAAGACGAAGCCGAAGAGGGAGATGAGCAGGGAGAAGGGAGAGCTTCATTCTTGATCCTTCTTGATCGAATTCCACCACCCAACTTGCGCGCGAGAGAAGGAGAAACAACCTTGGCCGGAGAAGATGAAGAGGAGACGAACGGGGCAGAAGACAGGCTTGGTTCTTGATCGCCTTCCGCCAACCAACGAGGAATAACCTTCGCCGGAAGAAGCCGAAGACCAAGAGGGAGACGAGCGGGAGAAGACAGACTTCCTAGAGAGGATAAAAAATAGCCTTCGTGGGGGAGAAGATGGGGAGGGAGAAGAGCGGTTTCGTTCTTGACCGCCTTCCGCATAGAAAGCGCGCGATTGAGAGAGCATGCGGTGAGGCCCGATGTAAGCCATGTCATGTAATCTTTCAGATTCGTGTGTGATGATTAGATTGGACCCATTATCATAGGAAAGAAAGCAGACATGATAACGAGCCGCAGAATCCAAACATGCATCAAGCCAAATTCGTCGACAGATATATGTCTCATGGCTCTTTAACTTTTTATTAATCTCAAAGGATCAGATTGATGCCGAGTGGTCGAGCTCGATGGCCTACCAACTTTTATCTTCTTCGTATG
>CM017192.1:25488787-25601287 GCA_004837865.1 Musa balbisiana
GTAAAATCATTGGCAAAGGAACTATAGGTAACAAATCTAACTTCTTTATTGAAGATGTGTTATTGGTTGATGGTTTAAAGCATAATCTCTTAAGCATTAGTTAATTATGTGATAAATAATACATCATTAGATTTGAATCCAATGCTTGCATCATTGAAAAACCACACAAAAATACATCTATGATTGCCCTAAAATAAAATAATGTATACACTATCGACATTGATGATCTTTATAATGAAATGTATTTTTTGGTTTTGAATGATGATGCTTGGCTTTGGCATAGGAGATTAGGTCATGCTAGCATGAAACTAATCTCTCAAATTTCATCTAAAGAACCTGTAAAAGAATTCATCACATTAAGTTCGTCAAAGATAATGTGTGTGATGCATGTCAACTAGGAAAACAAATAAAAGGTAGCTTTAAACCAAAGAACCAAATAAGCACCTCTAGACCATTGCAATTGATCTATATGGACTTGTTCAAACCAATTGCTACATCAAGCCTAGGAGGTAGCAAATATGCCTTTATTATTGTGGATGATTATAGTAGATATACATGGACTTACTTTTTGGCACATAAAAGTGATTGCTTTAAGTATTTCACTAAGTTTTGTAAACTTATTCAAAATAAAAAGGATTTTATGATTTCATCAATTCGAAGTGATCATGGTGGGAAATTTCAAAACCGTGATTTTCAAGATTTTTGTGAATCTAATGGATACAACCACAACTTCTCTACTCCAAGAAACTCTCAACAAAATGGAGTAGTAGAAAGAAAAAATAGAAACTTACAAGAAATGACAAGAACCATATTAAATGAACATAGCCTACCCAAATATTTTTGGGCCGAAGCCATAAATACGATATGCTATATCATGAATAGGGTTCTAGTAAGACTATTACTTTCGAAAACTCCTTATGAGTTGTGGAATAACAAAAAACCCAACGTTTCATATTTTAAATCTTTGGATGTAAATGTTTTATTTTAAATGAAAAAGATACCTTAGGAAAGTTTAATGCAAAATCCGATTAAGAAATTTTTCTTGGTTATTTTTCTATTTCGTAATTTTAACAAAAGAACTTTGGTTATAGAAGAATTAATTCATGTGGTTTTTAATGAAGTTTTCTAAGTTAAGAGAAATTATTTTGATGATGATCTTAATTTTGATACTTTGAATTTAAATGAATCTCCTTCTCCATATAGCAACTTAGATGCATCTTTTTCCGAAACATCCTTACATAAGGAATGAAAGTATGCAGATGCTCATCCCAAGGAGCTAATCATAGGAGACACATCTAAAGGGGTTTAAACTCATTCTTCTCTTAAGAGTTTTTGTGCTAATGCCATTTTTCTCTCCCAAATTGAACCCAAATGCATTGATATGGAATTGAAAGATGATTCATGGGTTATCGCAATGCAAGAAGAGTTAAATCAATTTGAGAGAAATGAGGTATGAAATCTTATTCCAAGGCCAAATGATCATTTAGTTATTGGTACTAAATGAGTCTTTACAAACAAGTAAGATGAATTTGGTATCATGGTAAGAAACAAAGCTAGATTAGTGGCCAAAGGTTTTAACCAAGAAAAATGTATCGATTATGAAGAAACCTTCGCTCCTATGGCGCGATTAAAAGCCATAAGGATACTCCTTGCCTATATTAGTAGTAATAATTTTAAGTTATTTCAAATGAATGTTAAAAGTACTTTTTTTAGTGATTTTATTTCTGAAGAAGTTTATGTTAAATAGCCTCCTAGATTTGAGAAAATTAAGTTCCTCAATCATGTGTGTAAATTGACTAAAGCTCTCTATGGATTAAAACTAGCCCCAAGGGCTTAGTATGAGAGACTTAGCTCTTTCTTATTCAAAATAATTTCTCTAAAGCCAAGGTCGATACTACATTGTTTATCAAAAATTTTGAAAATGATTTTATTATTTTTCAAATTTATGTTGATGACATTATTTTTGGCTTTACAAATGAATCGTTATGTATATATATGTATATATATATGTATATGTATGTATATGTATGTATAAATATATTTATACATACATATACATACATATACATATATATATATATATATATACATATATATATATATATATATATATATATATATATATATATATATATATATATATATATATATATATATATATATATATATATATATATATATATATATATATGTATATATATATATGTATATATGTATATATGTATATACATATATATATATATATATATATGTATATACATATATATATATATATATATATATATATATATATATATATATATATATATATATATATATATATATATATATATATATATATATATATATATATATATATATATATATATATATATATATATATATATATATATATATATATATATATATATATATATATATATATATATATATATATATATATATATATATATATATATATATATATATATATATATATATATATATATATATATATATATATATATATATATATATATATATATATATATATATATATATATATATATATATATATATATATATATATATATATATATATATATATATATATCATACTTTGCTTTGGGAAATGATTTGCTTGTGGAAGTTGTAACCTGTTCTGCCTAACTAAATATTGTGGTTGGGTTTATTGTTTAATGGACGACGTGTCTATCTTAAAATTTTTAGTTTTCGTCATTCCTCCTGTTGAATGTTTGTCACTTAAAAGGATGAGCAATAGCTACTGGGTAGGTATTGGATACACAAGGTATGCATTAGAGTTCTTAGTTGACTTTAACTATATATATATATATATATATATATATATATATATATATATATATATATATATATATATATATATATATATATATATATATATATATATATATATATATATATATATATATATATATATATATATATATATATATATATATATATATATATATATATATATATATATATATATATATATATATATATATATATATATATATATATATATATATATATATATATATATATATATATATATATATATATATATATATATATATATATATATATATATATATATATATATATATATATATATATATATATATATATATATATATATATATATATATATATATATATATATATATATATATATATATATATATATATATATATATATATATATATATATATATATATATATATATATATATATATATATATATATATATATATATATATATATATATATATATATATATATATATATATATATATATATATATATATATATATATATTAGGTATGGGATACACAAGGTATGCATTAGAGTTCTTAGTTGACTTTAACTATTAATTCTTCATGGTAGATGATCATGTTGTTGAAGGTGGGTGGCATCTTAGATTAATATTAAAGTTTAAATTTGTTTGACCAAATTATAGTTAAAGTTATTGTTGCAAGAAAATATTTTACTTTGGTAGGATAAGGAATTTGTGTTTTTTTTTTGTGCAAATTAGAAGTAACCATAGCCATAGATCACAGAAAATATTTTTCAAATGATAAATATATTCTTAAACATATTCAAGCCATTTTCCTTGCTTTAAGAAGTCGACTTTAAATACTTAAGACATCTCATATGTTTAGAAAATATTTATTTCTATATAATAAAAGCACTAGGAAGCTACAATATTTTTGTTCAAATGATAGAATTTCATTCAATCTATATTATTTGCAATATGCAATTCTTAATATGAGGAAATCCTCAATCGAATGATAGATCAAGGCAAAACCTCATTCGAGGGAAAAACCCCAACCAGAAAAACTATAGTGAGAAAAAATCTTCGTGAGCGTACTCAAGGGAGGCTCAATCGATTTATTTACCCATAACTCGGGTCAAGTAAAGGACAAAAATATAAAGCTCATAACCTAGGCCCTCCATCTCAAATCAACTCCAAATAAGAATTTCACTTATATATATGTTTGTCAAACTCAAAACGAATAATGCAATTTATGATGAAAATAAAGTTCGAGTAGCATCAACATCGATGTATCCATTGTAAAACCAACACAAAACGATGTATCCATTGTAAAACCAGCACAAAACCAACATGATAAATTTTCAAAAAAAATTAATATGTGAAAAAAATCAATGAAAATTGTAATGATTAATATAACTAAAATAAAACTATAATGATGAATGAAAATAAAGCCCGAAACCCAATCACTTGGGTGGGATATTAATATCTTTACTTGTAAAATATAATATATGATAAATATTTATTTAGTAGCTAAAATAAATTCTATAGTGAATATTTAATTAGTAAGTATAAGTCTTTATAATTTTATTTAGGTGAGCATAATGTCATATATATATATATATAAGATTTCAAAATCATCGAGACCTTAAAATGATAAACACTTCATCATATAATTTCTTTACTAGACATAAATCTATAATATAACATATACAAAATAAAATATCTTCTCAAAACACCCCCTCAGCTGACGATGCCTTCACCCCCATTCCAGTGGCTCAACTCCAAGAACTCCGACATGTACGTCGTTCAGATCTATCGTACCTTATTCGCTCGGCCTCTTACCCTTTCAAAAAAAAAAAAAAAACTTGCATGAGATCTGTTGCATCACGTTCAGATCTCAAGATCACTGACTTGGGGTGAGATCCGCAGCTCGATTGTGAGGGCTTATCCCCTGCTGAAATCAGCCAAACTGCTCTGGTTCTGAATGTTCGTTCTGTATTAGTGTGGCATCATCTGTTTTTGGGCGATAGTAGTATTTCAAATATAATTGCTATCATTTACTTGGCAGTCATTAATTAACTGTAGTCTAATCTGAAGTTACCACAATCTGCATATATGCATAATTTATTCTTACATAGTCATATTCAAACCAATCTTTAATTTCTCACAATATTACATCCCTATGCTTTGGACTGAATTCTAAATGTAAATTTACACACCATGTACCCAACACATGCACACAACCATATGTATATAAACATGTTCGTGCCATCCTGGTATAATTCTATTTTTAATTGTTTTGTTTCTATTTTCCTTACAAGCAAGTCAGTTTCTGTGCTATCAACTATATGATTCTATTGCTCAACTACATAAATAAATTATGATTTGTAGGAATGATTAATACATGTTCAGGGCAACCAGGTCGATTTTAGTGACAATAATAATTTTTACAGTTGTTCTTATGAGATCAGGTTTGCTACATCGTCATATAAACATTGTGATTACCAAATTACATAATATGTTCATCATGAATATTTTGACAATCCTAATCATGTTTTTTTATATTCTAATCCCAATCACAATCATGTACCTTTTGTTTTATCACCTACTTTTTTCTAGTTTCTTCTTCTCTTCCTCCTTCTCTGATAGCAATGGGCATCCACATCATTGTAGCTTTTCCTCTTAAATTCTCCTCTGTTCTTTGGCTAAACATCTATTGTGGAGATCATATGTGAACATTGTACTTTGCAAAGTGGGTTTACATTTAATATAAATTGTTTAGTTGATAATAGTTTTGGTGTCTTTTTTATATGTCAATCAATTCTATTTCATCTGAATTTGTTTTATTACTATAAAAATAACTGTGCAAACTGAATATCCTATTGCAACGCAGAATTTTGGTAGCTTCTTAAGATTGTTTCTCATTTGGAGCCTTCCTGGTGCTTTGCCATGTCTTTTGCAATCCCAAGCCATTGGGAATGCTAAAAATCCAATGGAGATACTTGATTAGGCATTTTATTATAGCTATTGTTCTATCCTTTAATATAATTGATTATGTTGGATGAGATTTATCTCACTTTAATTTTCAGCATGCATATATGAGATATATTTGTGTGAATCAGAAGTGAAACCATGTTATTCAAGTTTTGTGTGAATAACAATGGGGGCGACACGATAGGAAGAGGGGGTGGCGGAAACAGAAGAGGGAGAAGGAGAGGACAAAGGGGGAGGGGAACTAAGGAGAGAGAAAGGGGGAGGAGATGAAATGGAGGGAAGAAGGGTGAGGAGGCAAAGGAAGATGAGGAGAGTGAGGAAGGGGATGATTGGGAGGAGGTGGGGGAGGGTGGAGGCAGATGGAGTATGGAGGGGGAAAGTAGGAGGAGAGTGATGAGTGGGAAGAGGAGGAAGAAGAGGGAGAGGAGGCAGAGAAGGAGGAATGGTATATTGAGGAGTAGGGGGAAAAGGAGGTGGAGGCAGAGGGGAAGAGAGAGAAGGGGTGGAGGAGGAGAAGGGCTCCGGGAGGGTGACAGGGATGGGGAGGGGGAGGAGAAGGTGGAGGGGAGTGTAAGTGTGTAGCTGAAAAGTTCTGAGGTTTTGCTTGTTTTGCTCTTAGGTATCTGTTATAGTTTATAGAAGAATTTGCTATAAGGATAAAACACTACGAGGATAAAACACTATGAAATTCAAAAACTCTCTCACTAACACACCCACAGTCATTGAATAAGGAAGCTATCAATAAGGAATATGGGGAAGTGGGAAAGAAAGGGCGGAGGAGGAGGGGAGAGTGGGAGGGAGAGGGGGAGGAGGAAATTGAGGAGAAGGGGAAGGAGAGGACGGAGGGGAGGGGTAAATGAAGGAGAGGGAGCGTGGGGCAAAGGGGAAGGAGGTGGAATGGAGGAGGGTGAGGTGGCAAGGGTAGAAGAAGAAGAGAGTGAGGAAGGGGATGAGGGGGGTGGGGGAATGGAGCAAGTCGAGAGATTGAAGAGGAAGAAGAGGGGGATGAGGTAGAGGAGGGGAGGCTGAGGGGTAGGGAGCAAAGGAGGAGGTGGAGGTGGAGGTGGAGGGTGGGGGAGGGGAAGGGGGCAAAGGAGGAGGAGACAAAGGAAAGTGTTTGGTCCAGCTCATAGATGGGCTTGGACTAGTTGATTTGGGCACTGATCCCATATTTGATATATTAAAAAAAAAAAAAAGAAAGAAAAGGGAAACAAAACATATGTGTGCAGTGAGGGTAACGAAGGCGTGTGTGCGTTGAACAATGCCGGAGCCGAGAAAAAGAATAGAGGAAGAAAATGAGAAAAAGTTAAGGATTTGAGGAGTTTGCTAGATGATCGAGTAGCTAAAATTTATTGGTTTTGGTCCAAATTTTATGTGAAAAATATTTACAATAAGCTCTACAATCTTAATGGTACCGATCTATAATTTATCCCCTCTAAGGTACTTTCCTATTATACCCATTTTGTGAGACATAAAATTTTTCTTTTATGAAACCCATATGTGGTGATGATGATATGCTATGGGTCAAGATCTGTGTTCTTGATGTTATTATGATCATTTGATTATTCTAGAGAAGACTTATTATAAATATGTTATAGTGGAAGTTTGAAGTGGACTACGGTCCCGTGATTTTTCCTGCATTGAGGTTTTTATATAAAAATTTTAATATCTCATTTTGAGATTGATTTATTATTATATTATTTATGCTGCTCTAATTAATATTTACTTTTAATAACAAGTTAGTATTTTGATGAGGAACTCATTTTGATACACAAAGAGGGAAAATAATTATTCCGTTATAATAGTTTTTCCAATAGGTATCAGAGCTCTAAGTTGTTTGGTGCTAGTTTTTCTTGTATGATTGAAATAGAAGAGTTAGATAGTATGATTAAATTAAACTCATCAAATTATTTCACTTGGAGACGTATAATGGAAGATTTTACAAAGATTTGTATAAGCCTATCAAAGTTAAAAGAAAACCTTCTACTATGGAAGATGAGGAATAAGAGGTTTAACATAGAAAAGATATATTAGAATATGGATGGATATAAATTTGCATAAGTATATTTCTGATGAAACTAGAGCTGATGTTGTTTGGCAAAAATTAGAAAATCTTTTTATAAAAAAGATAGTGAGAAATAAAATTTCTCTCCTCAAAAGACTTATCAATTTAAAGTATAAATATGGTAGCAACATTGTTGAGCACATAAGCCTATTTTAGAGTCTTGCAAATAAGCTAATTGCTATGAAAATGAATATAGATGATGAGATGCAAGGATTATTACTTCTCATCTCTTTACCAAAAAGTTGGGAAACATATGTGGTGACAATTTGTAACTCCACATTAGAGGGGACTCTAACTATAGATATGGTTAAAAATAATTTTCTAAATGAAGATGTCAGAAGGAAAGGACAGGGAGAATATTCTTCTAGTGCACTTGTTATTGAAGAACAAGATAGATATGGAAAAAGTCATAATAGAAATCCACATGGTTATAGAGGAAGATCCAAGTCTAGAAGAGATATCAAGTGTTTCCACTATAACAGGTCAGGTCATATGAAGAAAGAGTGTAGGTTTTGGAAGCGAGAATAGAATAAAATGAAGAAAAATGATAGAGAGACCAATATAATTGCTATTGAAGGTGATATCATTATTGTTTGTGATGATGGATGTGTTAGTCTTGTAGCTCAGGATAGTAATTGGGTAATTGACTTTGGTGCTTCATTTTATGTTACTTTTCATAGTGATTTCTTCAGATCTTACACTACTGGTGATTTTGACAATGTTAAAATGAGAAACAATGGTACATCTAAGATTGTGAGTATTGGAGATATTTTCTTGGAGACAGTAATGGGAGCAAATTGATACTCAACGATGTTAGATATATTTCAGATATTCGTCTTAACTTGATATCTACAGGCAGACTTGATGATAAGGGATTTTTACACTATTTTGGTGAAAGCAAATGGAAGCTCACTAAAAGTTCTCTAATTATAGTGAGAGGAAAGAAGCTAAACTCTTTCTATGTCATAGAAGCTAAGCTACATAAAGGAGAAATCAATGCAATTCAAAAGGGTGAAAGCATAAATCTTTGGCACAAAAGATGTTGAATCTCAGATTTTGATGATGAAATTAATTGATAAATTATTTGATCCAATCTATATGTTGAGAAAAGTATGCTAGATTAACTATGATAGCAATCAAGGCATAAAGCAAAACGAAGTGTCGGAGTCAAAATCGAGATTTTGTTGGGAGTTTGAGAGTTCATCGGAAGTCTGGAGGTTTGTCGAAAATGCTGTCGGAATTGACCGAGAAGAAGCTCGTCGGAACTCGCTAAGAAGATCGCTATGAAGTCCAAGAGCTTATCAGAGTTTATTGGAAGATTGCCGAGAGATCATCAAAAGTTTGTCGGAAGATCGTCGGAAGAAACCTAGACTTACGAGCTTGTTTTATTTAGTGTATGCCTTAAAAATCGTAGTTAGCACATAATTAGGCTTAGGTTTGGGAGGTAATCCCATTAAACCTATTAAGGGCCAACTGAGCTCATAATTTGACTGGTTTGGGCCAGATTCAAGGCCCAACCAAGTTACTGAACCCTGTTTGTTTAGTGGTTGCACCACTAGACTGGGGTGGTGGAACCGCCTAGGGCTTAGTCACCAAGAAGCCTCGGCGGTGGTACCAATCAAACTAGGAGGTGGTATCGGTCAAGCTTAGCGGTGGTACCGTCGACAGTTATTACTGCCAGACGATGGTACCACTAGAGCCCAGTCTCTAAGGCTTTATCAAGTGGTAGTACCATTAGACTGAGCGGTGGTATCACCTAGTGTTAGTGCTGCAAGCAGTGATATTGCCCAGCACAAGCAGTGGTACCGCCAGTAACCCGGAAACCCGAGATGAGACACTTTTTGGCTCCAATTTTGAAGCTATTGGGGCCTATAAATTCCCCACCCTTTTCTACATGAGTTCAATCGAGTGTCTATTTGTGAAATAGCTTTCGATATTTTGTACACACTCGAAATCACTCACGAAGGCACTAGTAGAGTAAAGGAGTCCAAAATAAATCTTTTAGTTCATACTTATGAATTGTTTTCGATGAAACCAAGTGTGACCATTGGAGACATGTACACCTGATTTACGGATGTCGTCAACGGTCTAAAAGCATTTGGTAAAAGTTTTTCTAACTTTGAACTCATTAATAAAATATTAAGATCTCTTGCAAAGAGTTGGGACCCTAAAGTAACGACCATTCAAGAGGCCAAGGATTTGAATAATTTCTCTCTCAAAGAACTTATCGGGTTATTAATGACCTATGAGATGACTTGCAATGCTCATGAAGAGCTTGAGAATAACCTTCCAAAGAATAGAAGGATATGACACTAATAACTCATGAAGACCACTTGAAAGGAAGTTAAAGTGATGAGGATTATGATGATGACTTGGGACTCATGACAAGAAAGTTCAAAAAATTCATTAAAAAAATAATTCTAAAAATGACACTAAAAATAAAATTGAACCCAAGAAAGAATAAGTTATATGTTATAAATGCAAGAAGTTGGGATATTTCAAAAGTGAATATCTCTAAATGAAGAAGAAACAACTAAAGAAGAAGAAGACTCTCAAAGTAACGTGGGATGACTCGAGCGATTTCAAAGATGAAAAACAAAGCAACAAGGAAATCGCCAACTATGCACTAATGGTTATCAAAGATGAGGTAAGTTGTTCATTAGATGTAAATTTATCTTTCAATGATCTTTTAAGTGTTTTTGATGATTTGTTCGATGAATGTAGAATAATGAGCAAAAAGTTTAATTGTTTGAAAAAGAAGTATGACATTTTAAATAATGAATTTGAAAAACTTAAGCATGATAATCCTTCATTACCTCCATGTACTAAGTATGAACACTTAGTAGCACTTGAGAAGGAAAACTTGCTACTCAAAGAAACTCTAGAAAAATTTAAGATTGGTAGTAAGTCATTGAATATGATCCTTGCTAATAAGGGTCACGTTTATAAAAGAGACAGAATCGGATTTGTGAGTAGCTCTCACCAAAATCTAACTACTTTTGTTAAAGGTCTTACCTTGCATGTATCACCCTCCATCAAATGTTACTTTTATTACAAATTCGGACATATTACTTATAAGTTGAAGAGATATATATAGTCCATACAAATTGATTTGAGTTCCTAAAGGAACCGTAAAGAACTCCATGTAAAATGATAAGTTGAGTAGATCGATATTTGAGGTACCTAAGGTCAAATGGTTACCTAAAAATCATCCTTTTTTGTAGAAATATTTACCATCACAAGTCAGGAGCAAAAGATGGTACATTGATAGTAGATACTCAAGGCACATAATCGGAGATCCATCTAAATTCTCTAAGCTCACTAGCCTAGACGAAGGGTATGTCATATTTGGAGACAACAACAAGGGTAAAATCATTGGCAAAGGAACCATAGGTAATAAATCCAACTTTTTGATTAAAGATGTGTTATTGGTTAATGGCTTAAAGGATAATCTTTTGAATATTAGTCAATTGTGTGATAAAGGATACATCAATAGATTTGAATCCAATACTTGCATTATTGACACAAAAACACATCTATAATTGTCCTAAAACAAAATAATGTATATGCTATTGACATTGATGATCTTTGTAATGAAACGTATTTTTTGGTTTTGAATGACGATGTTTGACTTTGGTATAGGAGATTAGGTCATGCGAGTATGAAACTAATTTCTCAAATCTCATCTCGAGAACTTGTAAGAGGCATTCATAATATTAAGTTTGTTAAAGATAATGTGTGTGATGCATGTCAACTAGGAAAATAAATAAAAGGTAGTTTCAAATCAAATAATCAAATAAGCACATCTAGACTATTGCAATTGATCCATATGGATAGAACAAGCCTAGGAGATAGCAAATATACCTTTGTAATTATAGACGGTTATAGTAGATACACTTGGAAATACTTTTTGACACACAAAAGTATTGCTTTAAGTGTTTTTCTAAGTTTTGTAAACTAGTTTAAAATAAAAAAAGCTTTATGATTTCATCAATTCGAAGTGATCACGGTGGTGAATTTCAAAATCGCGATTTCTAAAACTTTTATGAATATAGTAGATACAACAATAATTTTTTTACTCTAAGAAATCCTCAATAAAATGGAATAGTAGGAAGAAAAAATAGGAGTTTACAAGAAATGGCAAGAACCATGTTAAGGGAACATAGCCTACTCAAATATTTTTGGGCTAAAGCCGTTAATATGACATGCTATGTCATGAATAGGATTCTAGTAAAACCATTACTTTCCAAAACTCCTTACGAACTATGGAATAACAAAAAATCTAACGTTTGATATTTTAAAGTTTTCGGTTGTAAATGTTTTATCTTGAATTAAAAAGATACCTTAGGAAAGTTTGATGCAAAATCCGATGAAGGTATTTTTCTTGATTATTCTTCTATTTCTAAAGCCTTTCATGTCTTTAATAAAAGAACCTTAGTTATAAAAGAGTCTATTCATGTTGTCTTTAATGAAGTTTTCAAATTTAAGAAAAATAATTTTGATGATGATCTTAAATTTGATGCTTTGAATTTGAATGAAACCTCTTCTCCAACTAGCAATTTGGATACATCTTCTTTAGAAACATCCTTACATAAGGAATGGAAGTATATAGATGCTCATCCTAAGGAGCTAATTATAGGAGACACATCAAAGGGTATTCAAACTCGTTCTTCTTTTAAAATTTTTTGTGCCAATACTACTTTTCTTTCTCAAATTGAACCAAAATGCATTGACAAAGCCTTGAAAGATGATACATAGGTTATTGCAATACAAGAAGTGTTGAACCAATTTGAGAGAAATGAGGTATGAAAGCTTGTTCTGAGACCTAGTGACCATTTAGTTATTGGTTCTAAATTGGTCTTTAGAAACAAGCAAGATGAATTTGGTATTGTGGTTAGAAATAAGGCTAGATTAGTGGCCAAGAGTTTAAACTAAAAAGAAAGTATCGATTATGAAGAAATCTTCACTCCTGTGGCAAGATTAAAAGCCATAAGGATGCTCTTTGCCTATGCTAGTAGTAATAATTTGAAGTTATTTCAAATGGATGTTAAAAGTGCTTTCTTAAACGGTTTTATTTCAAAAGAAGTGTATGTTGAACAACCACTCGGATTTGAGAACTCTCTTTTTCCTAATCATGTGTTTAAATTAACTAAAGCTCTATATGGATTAAAACAAGCCTCAAGGGCTTG
The DNA here is from genome assembly GCA_004837865.1 of Musa balbisiana. Lineage (NCBI taxonomy): Eukaryota > Viridiplantae > Streptophyta > Magnoliopsida > Zingiberales > Musaceae > Musa > Musa balbisiana. The sequence continues at coordinate 25,501,816 of CM017192.1, forward strand.
GTATGAGAGACTTAACTCCTTTCTTATCTAAAATAATTTCTCTAAAGGCAAGATTGATACTACATTGTTTATAAAAATTTTGAAAATGGCTTTCTTGTTGTTCAAATTTATGTTGATATTATTTTTGATTTAATAAATGAATCCTTATGCAAATCATTTGCCAGAATATGAGCCAAGAGTTTGAAATAAGTTTAATGGGTGAACTAACTTTCTTTTTAGGCTTACAAATCAAACAACTTAATGATGATATTTTTCTTAATCAAATCAAATATGCATTAGAATTACTAAAATGGTCTAATTTGGATGGTTCAAAAGCTATCAATACTCCTATGAGTACCTCCACTAAGTTTGATATGGACGAAAGTGGAGAAAGCTTTGATCAAAAAACTTATAGGGGTATGATAGGTAGTTTACTATACCTCATCGCAACTAGACCAGATATCATATTTAGCGTAGGACTTTGTGCTAGATTTCAATCTAATCCTAAAAAATCTCATCTTAAAGTCGTTAAAATAATTCTTAGATATCTTAAAGGAACCCCTAATATATGATTATAGTATCCAAAATCTGAAAACTTTGAATTAATTACTTATGCTAATGAGGATTTTATTGGATGTAGAGAAGATAGAAAAAGCACATTCAGAATATATCAATTCTTAGGTTATGCACTTGTCTCTTGGTCTTCCAAGAAACAAAACTCGATTGCATTATCTACAATCGAAGCTGAGTATATAGCCATTGGTGCATATTGTGCACAAGTTGTATGGATGAAAAATACATTAGAAGATTATAGAATTCCCTTTAAGAATATTCCCTTAAAATGTGATAACACAAGTACAATATGTTTAACAAAAAATTTTATTCAACACTCTAGAACTAAACATATTGACATTATGTATTATTTTATAAGAGATCATGTTAATAACCATGATATATCTTTAGAGTTTATTGATACGAAACATCAATTAGTTGATATTTTTATAAAACCTTTAAATGAAGAAAATTTTGATTTCATTAGAAGAGAGTTAGGGATGTTAAACTGTTTGAATGCATGAGTTTGTTATATATCTTTTCTAGACTTTCTCAATTTTTCATAAATAAATCTTTCAAGAATTTATTTTATTTCATAAATAAAGCTTTCATTAAATCTGAAATTTCAATTTACTTGGTATCAAATTTACTTCATACCCTTGCTTCATCACTTAATGATTTTTGATACACTTAGTCCTGTCACTTATTGATTTTATTGACAAATACATTTCTCACAGATTTTACTCTTATAAATTTTTAATGAGAAACAGATTTTATTGACGGATATTCATGAACTATCAATATTTCGATTCTTCTTGATAAATGCACTATTCATAAACCTTTCCTTATCTTTGCTTGAGACAATTGCCCATTTCCTTTTTGTTGATGACAAAGGAGGAGAAATGTGACAAATTGATGTTAAATTAGCATTATAAATGTTTGAAATAATGTGTTAAATGTATCTTATCATAAATGCTTGAATGTTTTACGATTGCTTGAAATATGATTGGAATCGTCAAATACATCACAAATACTTGAAAAATATCAAAATGTATTGCATATGCATCATACGTATCGTAATGTGGCATGAATACATGAAAATGTTTCATTCTTAAAATCATGCTTAATTTCGAATCAAAATGATAAATGTCTATCATTGTGATTATCATGCTTAATTTGTTACTTACAATTGATATCATGTCTCAGATTGATGAATTGTCATCTTTTATCGAAAATTGAATCTTGCTAAATTTCATATTTAAAATTTATATTGTACTTGAAAATGATGATTGTCTATCATCATTCTATATTGGACTTAAAAATGGATGTCATGCCTTGACATCATTTGTATTGTGATAAATACATGGTATCGTATTTTGAGATGGAAAATCATGATTGGTATCATGATGTGCATGTCGATAAGTTTAATTGCATATAACTTATCAATTTGATGCTTGAATTCAAAGGCCTTGAATTCAAGAGTGTCTTTTCTCAAGTATGGCATATAGATAGGGGGAGTTAAGATTAACTCTGTCATCAATTGATTGTTATCATCAAAAAGGGGAAGATTGTTGAATCTTGGACTTTGATGATGAAAGCAATTGGTAAATTATTTGATCCAATATATATATTGAGAAAAGTGTGCGGGATTAACTACGATAACGATCAAGGCATAAAGCAAAACGAAGTGCTGGAGTCAAGATCGAGATTTCGTTGGGAGTTTGAGAGTTCGTCGGAAGTCCGGAGGTTCATCGGAAATACTATCAGAATTGACCACGAAGAAGCTCATCGAAACTTGCCAAAAAGATCATCATGAAGTCCAAGAGCTTGTTGGAAATCTACTGGAAGATTACCGAGAAATTGTCGAAAGTCCGTCGGAAGATCGCTAAAAGAAACCTATACTTACCGGGCTTGTTTTATTTAGTGTATGTTTTAAAAATCTTAGTTAGCACATAATTAGGCTTAGATTTGGGAGGTAATCTCATTAAACCTGTTGGACTAGTTTGGGCCAGATTCAAGGCCCAACTAAGTTGTTGAACCTTGTTTGGCAGTGGCATCGCTAGTCTGGGGCGGTGGAACCACTTAGGGCTCAGTCACCAAGAAGCTTAGTCGGTGGTACCATTGGCAGTTATTACTTCTAAGCAGTGGTACTACTAGAGCCCAATCTTCGAGGCTCTATCAAGCAGTAGTACCATCAGACTGGGCGATGGTATCGCTAGTATCCCGGAAACCCGGGATGAGATACTTTTTGGCTCCAATTTTGAAGTCATTGGGGCCTATAAATACCCCACCCTTTTCTGCATGAAAGGGCAACAAAGTGCAATCATAGTGTGAAAAAATATTTAAATATTAGGGTATAAAAGTGTTGTAAAAGTACAAAGAGTCCTCCTCTCTCTCTTTAGCTTTGTAATCATCCAAGAAAAGGTGTGAGGCTTATAAGGGTTATCTCCTAAACCCATGAAAAGGAGAAAGCACTGTAAAGAGGTGGTTGGTCTTCTCCTATTAAAGGAAGACCATTAGTGGATGTCGGTGATCTCAATGGAGGAGGAATCAGAAGTGGATGTAGGTCACAATGATCGAACCACTATAAATTCCAGTGTGTTCTTTCCTTACTGCTTATTTTCTTACTTGTGTTGCATTCTGTTTTACTTCATTACAAATTGTCCAATCTCCTCTTCTCTACTTATTTATAAACTTATTAAAGCCAAACATCTTTTCAAAACAGTTCTTATTAAACTAAAGTTTTTTCATCGTACGAAGTTTTTGAAATCACTTAAATTGATCGCTTTTATCTACTGTACCACTTCACCACCCTTGCCCCCCTCCTAGTGCCGTTCTTGATCCTAAAACAAGAGGCTTAGTCATATCTATGAGAAGGGACTTCAAACTCTTGCTAGAAATCAGTTCTTACCAGAGTTGCAAGGTACATCTCTTAAATTTTGTGATTATTACTTTGTTAGAAAAAACACATAGAGTTGTCTTTCATACATATCCATCATTTAGAAAATCAAATGTTATTGATTTAATTCATACTAATGTCTATACTATGCAAACTAGAACTCTTGGAGGTGCTCTTTTGTTACTTTCATTGATAACCATTCTAGAAAAGTTTGAGCTTTTGTTTTGAAATTTAGAGACCAAGTACTTGATGATTTCAAAGAATTTCATGTCAGTGTTGAAAGAGAAACTGGTAGAAAGCTAAAGTGTGATCGAGCAGATAATGGTGGCAAGTATAAGGGTCATTTTGAGAATTATTGTAGGTTTCATGATATCAGGCTTGAGAAAATAGTTTCTAGAACTCCTCAGCAAAATAGTGTGGCAGAAAGGATGAACAAAACCAATGAAAAAAGGATTAGGTGTATGTTTTCCCATGCCACGTTACCTAAGTCATTTTGGGGAGAGGTTACGAGAACTACAATTGACCTGATAAATCTTTCTCCATCAGTTCCTTTGAAATGTGATGTTCCAGAGAGAGTACAGAAAGGAAAAGATATATCTTATGATTACTTGAGATTCTTTGGGTGCAAAGCATTTGTTTATATTCCCAAAGATGAGAGGTCCCAGCTTGATAATAAGGTAAAAATATGTATTTTCTTATGATATGGTCATGAAGAGTTTGGGTACAGATTATAGGATCTAGTGAACAAAAAGAATATTAGAAGCAAAGATGATGCATTTCTTGAAAACTAATTATTTGATGATGGTGACAATGCTGAGAAGCCAAAAACCTCTATTTATATTCCTTAGAGTTTTGGTTTAGTCCCTCCACCTATAGTGCATGATGATCATGGGAGAGATGAACAAGAAGATTGTGGTGAGAATGATAATGATGATGCTCCTATAGTTAATGATGTTGAACCAATTGAGTAAGCACCTCCACTACTAGTTGAGATTTCATTGAGAAGATCCACAAGAGAGCGACAACCATCTACAATATATCCTCCACATGAGTATGTTATGCTTATTGATGGGGTGAGCCAAAAATTTACCAAGAAGCTATTCTACATGAGTATAAAAATGAGTGGGTTAAAGCTATGCAAGAAGAGATGAGATCCTTGCTTGAGAACCACACCTATAACTTAGTAAAGTTGCCTAAAGGGAAGAAAGCTCTCAAGAATAAATAGGTTTATAAATTGAAGACCGGAAATAATAGCTCACAACAAAGATACAAAGCATGACTAATTGTGAAAAGATTCAGTTTGAAGAAATGTATTGACTTTGAAGAAATATTTTCTCCTATGATGAAAATATCTTCTATTCGAATTGTTCTTGGTTTGGCTACCCACTTGAATTTAGAAGTTGAGCAACTTGATATGAAAACTGTATTTCTTCATGGTGACTTAGAAGAAGAAATATATGTGGAGTAACCAGAAGGTTTCAAAGTCAAGGGAAAAGAAAATCTAGTGTGCAAGCTTAGGAAAAGCTTATATGGTCTCAAACAAGCACCCAAACAGTGGTACAAAAAATTGGATTCCTTTATGATGAGCCAAGGGTACAATAGAACCACATCTAATCATTATATATTTACAAAAAAATTATCAGATGGTGATTTCATTATTCTCCTACTATATGTTGATGATATGTTGATTGTTGGTCATGATGCTAGTAAAATTGAGAAACTTAAAAGAGAGCTAAGTAAGTCTTTTGCAATCAAAGACAAGATTAATAAAACAAATACTTGGCATGAAGATTCTTCATGATAGGAAGAAAGGAAAGATATGATTATCTTAGGAGACCTACATTGAAAAGGTTTTTGGAAGATTTAATATAAGTAAAGCCAAAGCAATTTATTCTCCACTTGCAGGTCTTCAAGCTTAGTTCGAAACAATATTCTACAAGTGAGAAAGAAAAAGAAGAAATGTCCAGAGTGCCTTATTCATCTGCAGTAGGCAGTTTGATGTATGCTATGGTTTGTACTAGGTCAGATATAGCTCATTCTATTGGAATTGTCAACCAATTTCTCTTTAATCCTGATAAAGAACATTAGGCAATGGTGAAACAGATATTAAGATATCTAAGAGGTACTTCCAGGTTGTATTTATGCTTTAGCAGTGGTGAATCGGTATTAGATAGGTACACAGATGTAGACATGGTAAGTGATACTGATTCTAAGAAATCCACTTTGGGATTCTTGATGACATTTATAGGGGGAGCAGTCTCTTGGCAATCTAAGATATAGAATTGTGTTGCTCTATCGACCATAAAAGTAGAATACATAGCAATTACTGAAGTCTGCAAGGAAGCTTTGTGGATAAAAAAATTTCTAAGGAATTGTGCTTGAAACAGGAAGGGAATACTATTTATTGTGACAGTCAGAGTATCATTCACCTCTCCAAGAATTCAACATACAATTCTAGATCCAAGTATATTGATGTAAGATATCACTGGATTCATGATGTGCTTGAGATGAAAGAATTGCACTTAGAAAAAGTGCATACTAATGAGAATGGATCAAACATGTTGATGAAGCTTTTACCTAAGGAGAAGCTTGAAGCATGTAGGTGAAGAGTGAGCTTAGTACAACCCACCATATGAAATGAAGGGGGAGAATTGTTGGGTCCAACGCATAGGTGGGATTGGACTAGTTGATTCAAGCATTGAGCCCAAATATAGTGTATTTAAAAGAAAGAAAAAAGAAAGAAAAGGGAAACAAAACAGACATGCACAATAAGGGTAGCAAAGGTATGTGTGCAGCAAACAATAGTAGCACTAAGAAAAGGAACAAAGAGAGAAAAAGAAAAAAAGTTAAGGTTTTGAGGCTTTTGCTAGATAATCAAATAGCTAAAATTCATTGGTTTTGGCTCAAATTTTATGTAATGAATCCTTACAACAAGATCTACAATCTTAGTGGTATCAATCTATAGTTTATCCTCTCTAAGGTACTTTTCTACTATACCCATTTTATGAGATATAAAATTTTACTTTTGTGAAATCCATCCGTGATGATGATGATATGCTATGGTTGAGCCAAGATCTATGTTCTTGATATTATTGTGATCCTATGATTATTTTGGAGAAGACTTATTGTAAACCTATTATCATTATTGGTGATCGTGGAATTTTGAAGTGTAGTACGGTCCCGTGGTTTTTCCCGCAATGGGTTTTCCATGTAAAAATTTCAGTATATCACTTTGTGATTGATTTATTATTATATTATCTATACTGCTCTGGTTAATATTTGCTTTTGATAACAAATTAGTGTTTCGATAAGGAACCTATTTTGATACACAAAAAGGGAAAGGAATTATTTTGCTATAATAGTTTTTCCCAATAGAAAGTTTAATGAGAGGAAGATGGGGAGGCAAAGCAAAAATGAGGAAGGGAGGAGGAGGGAGGAGAAGGGGAGGAGGAGACGAAGACAAAGAGGGGGGGAGGGGTGGGGATGGAGAGTGGGAGACAAAGACAAAGACAAAGAGGAGGAGACAAAGACAAAGACAATGGGCGCAGGCCTCATTATGAAGTGGGCTAAGGAGAGTGAGAGTGGGCAGAGAGGAATGGGGATGGGGAGGAGGTGGGAGATGAGGTAGAGGAGGAGAAGGAGCGAGTGAGGTAAGGACAGGGGCTTGAGGAGTAGGAGTTAGAGGAGGGGGAGGGGGAATTAAATGTTTTAGTCATAAAGAACATATCGATCATAACGAGACATTTTTTTTATTTTCTAAATGAAGTCATTAAGAATTGTCATGATATTAATAGCTCATTATAATTTTGAGTTACATCACATGGATATAAAAATAAGTTTTCTGAATGGGGATCTAGAATTATATGAGTTAACTTAAATGATTCATAGGGAAAATAAAAGGAATATAAAATTTGATATGTAAATTTAGAATATTTATTTTTGACTGTAAACAAGCCTTCAAACATTGGTATATAAAGTTTTTTATATAATTATTTCCTTCATATTTAAGAAAAATATTATTGATTAGTATTTATATTTGAAGATCAGTGGAAGCAAGTTTATCTATTGATCACCAATAATTTTAAGATGGTTGATATAAATGAGGTATCTTATATTATTAGCATTGAGATATTTAGAGATAGATCTCAATAATTACTAAGACTATATCAAAAAGGATATATTAACCAAGTCTTGGAGAGCTTTAGTATATTATTTTATTCAGTAAATGATAAAAGTAAAATTTTCAATTAAAACAAGTATTTTTTTAAATGACTTGAAAAAGAATTAGATAAAAAAAACAATCATTCTATATATACAATTGGAAGTCCATTATATGCTCAAGCTTATGCTAGATTAGATATCAATTTTACAGTTGGAATACTAAGTAGATATTAGAGTCATTGATGAATAAAAATACTAAAAGACTACAAAGAAAGTAATAAGATATCTGGAATGGTTGAATGATTATATGCTTACATATATTAAATTAGATCAATTTGAAATGATAGCAAGTTTGAGGAGTTGATTTGTAAATTGTCTCAATAATAGGAAGTCTACTTTATGATTTATATTTATATCAGTTAGAGGGGTAATTTATATGGAAAAGTATAAAGTAATATAATATTTTATTATTAATAATAGCAGTTGATTTTGTAATATTCTTTGAGACTACTAATCAAGCTTTATGATTATGAAATTTTATCTCATGTGGTCAAACTCAATTGTTAAGTCACTAAAGATACTTTGTGACATATCATAGTAGTTTTGTTTTCTAAGAATGACAAGTACTATTGCAACTCTATATATTATAGTATAAAATACTTAATAGTTATAGAAAAAGAGTCTAGAAACAATTAATGTTAATTAATAACTTGAGTTTCACTGTATAAATTATTCATACATTCACTTAGGACTTACAGTTTAAAGTGTTTGAAAAAACATATTCTTACTATTGGGTTTGTGAGCAACTCATAAAAGATATGATGATATTTATCTAAGGGCATATTATAATTGGCATTCTTTTTTATAGAGTTAAAATTATTTATTTTTACTATCTTGTTCATATTTATGTATGTATATATTATGGTTGAATATGTTAGGATCAAGTCGACACTAAGAAGGGGGGGGGTGAATTTGTGTATCAGATTAAAACGTCAGTTTAAAAGTCTTTATACGTTAAGAATGATATCGGAAGATAACTTTAAAGCGTGTTTGTTCGTAAGGATAGTGAAAGCTAAGTAAGGAGGAAGTAAAGCTATTATAAAGTAAGTAAATAGCAATAATAGAAATGTAAACCAGAATTTATAGTGGTTCGGTCGGTGTGACCTTTATCCACTTCGGATTTCTACTCCGTCGAGGTCACCGGTGTCCACTAATGGTCTTCCTTCAATAGGCAAAGACTAACCACCTCTTTACAACACTTTATCCTTTTCACGAGTTTAGGAGATAACCCTTACAAGCCTCACACTTCTCCTGAATGATCACAACACTTAGAAAGGGAGAAGGACTCTTTTCACTTTTACAATACTTTTAACACCCCAAAATTTTAAGATTTTGTTTACACTTTCATGCCCTTTCATGCAGAAAATGGTGGGGTATAGGCCCTAATGGCTTCAGAATTAGAGCAAAATAGTGTCACATCCTCGGATTTCGAGGTACTAGCGGTACCATCACCATTATTGGGCAGTACTACCACCTACAGACTAACACTGAGCAGTACCATCACTCAGTCTGGATGGTACGACCGCTTGATAGAGCTTAGAGACCGAGCTTTGGCGATACCACCACTTGATAAGGTGGTACCATAGCCTGACATCATTAACTGCTAGCGATATCATCACCCAAACCACCTGGGAGACCGTGTCCCAAGCGGTGCCACCACCGGCCGTGACTTCAGTGTTGAATCTCGGATTTTGATGATGAAGTTAATTGTAATTTGTTTGATTTAATCTATATGTTGAGAAAAGTGTGCAGGATTAACTACGATAGCAGTAAGACATAAAGTAGGTGTTGTGCTGGAGTCAAGATCGAGATCTCATTAGGAGTTCGAGAGTTTGATGGAAGTCCGAACGCTCGTCGAAAGTTTTGCTGAGAAGTCCAAGAGCTTGCTAAAGAAGCTCATCGGAACTCGCTAAGAAGATCGTTGTAAAATCCAAGAGCTTATCGGGAATCCATCGGAACATTGCTGAGAGTTCGTTGGATGTTCGCCGGAAGTACGCCGGAAGCTCGCCGGAAGAGTAATTGATGCATCGGAACAAGATGCACTATAATTATGTCTTAATTATCGTAGTTAGAGTATAAATTAAGTTAGAATTGGGAGGTAATCCCATTAACTTAATTAGGAACCAATTGGGCCCTTAAAGGATTGAATTGGGCCAATTTGAGCACCCAATTCAGCCCCTGAAATCATGGCCAACAGTGGCACCGCTTGGAAACCAGTGCCCCAAGATATCTGGGTGGTGGTATCACCTAGTGTCAGATCAGTGGCGGTAGTATCGCCTAGTAACGGTGGTGGTACCGCTAGTACCCTGGATTATGGGGATGTGACACTTTTTGGCTCCAATTTTGAAGCCATTGGGGCCTATAAAAACCCCACCATTTTCTACATGAAAAGACACAAAAAGTATTTAGATAATCTTGAGTTATTATGGTGTAAAAGTATTGTAAACAAGTGCTAGAGTCCTCCTCCTCCCTTTCTAAGTTTTGAGATCATTCAAGAGAGGTTTGAGACTTGTAAGGGTTCTATCCTAAACCTGTGAAAAGGAGAAAGCACTGTAAAAGAGGTGGTTGGTCTTCACCTATCGAAGGAAGGCCTTTAGTGGACGCCAGAGGCCTCATCGGAGGAGGAATCCGAAAGTGGATGCAGGTTACGTTGACCGAACCACTCTAAATTCTGGTTTGCTTTTTATTTGTGCAAATTTACTTTACTACAAACCTCCTTAATCTTCTCTTGCACTTTTACAAAAGCTTTCGAGTTCAACTTCTCTTCGAGATAGATTGAATCAAAACTATTTTTATCGAAATCGGTTTTAAACGAAATGAATAATTTTTTGAAATTGAGAAAGTTTTCCGCTACACTAATTCACCCCCCTCTTAGTGCCGCTCTTGATCCTAACAATTGTATCAGAGGTAGGTTCACTCTCATCTAGTTTTAAACCCAAGAGAGATGACATTCGCCAGCAACCTAGAGAGCCATTCAATTACACATCTGCCCATATTCAATAGGACGGATTACACATATTAGAAGACTAGAATGAGAATCTTCCTAAGTTTAATGCATTTCGAACTATGGAATATTGTAGAAAATAGATTTCAAAAGTCTTTTCTTCCAATGAATGATTGGAATGAGTTGGAGAAGGGAACTTTTTCTTTAAACGCAAAGGCTATGAATGCCTTGTTTTGTGCCTTAGATAAAAACGAGTTTAATCATGTGTCCATTTGTGAAACGACATTTGATATTTGGCACACACTCGAAGTGACTCATGAAGGCACTAGTAGAGTGAAGGAGTCAAAAATTAATCTCTTAGTGCATTCTTATGAGTTGTTTCGAATGAAACCCAATGAGACTATTTGAGACATGTACACCCGATTTACGGATGTCGTTAATGGTCACCATTAGAGACCATTGGTAAAGGTTTATCAGATTTTGAACTCATTAATAAGATTTTAAGATCCCTTCCAAAAAGTTAGGTTCCTAAAGTAACGACCATTCAAGAGGCCAAAGATCTAAATAATTTTCCTCTTGAAGAACTAATTGAGTTACTAATGACCTATGAAATGACATATAAAGCTCATGAAGAGCTTAAGGACACCCTTCCAAAGAACAAAAAGGATATAGCATTGAGAACACAAGAAAACCGCTTGAGAGAAAACTCAAGTGATGAGGACCTTGATGAAGACTTGGCACTATTAACAAGAAAATTTAAAAAAATTATAAAAAAATAAATTCAAAAATGATACTAAAAATAAATTTGAACCAAAGAAAGAACAAGCAATATGCTATGAATGCAAGAAGCTAGAATATTACAAGAGCAAATGTCACATAACCAAGAAGAAGTCGCTCAAAGCTACATGGGACGACTCAAGTGCTTCCGAAGAAGAGGAGCCAACTAACACCGAACAAGTTGCTCACTATGCGCTAATGGCTATTGAAGATGAGGTAACAAGTCCATTAGATATAAATTTAACTTTTGATGAGTTTTCAAGTGCTTTCCATGAATTATTTGATGAATATAAAGTTTTGAGTAAAAAATATAATTCTTTGAAAAAGGAACATGCTTCTCTTATTAGTGATATTGATAGAGTAAAGATTGAGCATGAAAATAGCTTAGTTCCCTGCATAAAATGCCATGATTTAGAAATACTTCAAAAAGAAAACTTGCTACTCAAAAATACCTTGAAGAAATTTGAGGTTGGTAGCAAGTCCTTGAATATAATCCTTGCCAATAAGGGTCACGTTTATAGGAAAGGCGGAATCAGATTTGAGTAGCTCTTATCAAAATCCAACCACCTTTATTAAAGGCCCTACCTTGCATGTATCACCTCACACTAAATGTAACTTTTGTTGCAAACTTAGACATGTTGCATACAAATGTCCATTTAAGAAATATAGTCCACATAAATTGATTTGAGTTCTTAAAAGAACCTCAAATGACTCCATGCAACATGATATGTTATGTAGATCGATTATTAAAGCACCCAAGATCAAATGGGTACCTAAAAATCATCTTTTTTTGTAGAAAAATGTATCATCACAAGCTAGGAGCAAGAGATGGTACCTTGATAGTGGCATGCTCAAGGCATATGACTAGAGATCCATCCCACTTCTCTAAGCTCACTAGCCTAGACGAAGGATATGTCACATTCGGAGACAACAAGGGTAAAATCATTGGTAATGGAACCATAGGTAACCAAACTAGAGATCCATCCCACTTCTCTAAGCTCACTAGCCTAGACGAAGGATATGTCACATTCGGAGACAACAAGGGTAAAATCATTGGTAATGGAACCATAGGTAACAAATCCAACCTTGTTATTGAAGATGTATTGTTAGTTGATGGTTTAAAGCATAACCTTTTGAGTATTAGTCAATTATATGATAAATGATATATCGTTAGATTTAAATCTAATGCTTGCATTCTTGAAAAACCATACAAAAACACATCTATGATTGCACTAAAACAAAATAACATATACATTATTGACATTAATGATCTTTGCAATGAAATATGTTTTTCGGTTTTGAATGATGATGCTTGGCTTTGGCATAGGAGATTAGGTCATGCTAGCATGAAACTATCTCTCAAATTTCATTTAAAGAACTCATAAGAGGAATTCCTTATATCAAGTTCGTCAAAGATAATGTGTGTGATGCATGTCAACTAGAAAAACAAATAAAGGGTAGCTTCAAACCTATGAACTAAATAAGCACCTCTAGACCTTTGCAATTGATCCATATGGACTTGTTCGGACCAATTGCTACATCAAGCTTAGGAGGTAGCAAATATGCATTCGTCATTGTGGATGACTTTAGTAGATACACATGGACTTACTTCTTAACTCATAAAAATGATTGCATTAGGTATTTCTCTAAGTTTTGTAAACTTATTCAAAATGAAAAAGGTTTTATGATTTCGTCAATTCGAAGTGATCACAGTGGTGAATTTCAAAACCGTGATTTCCAAGAATTTTGTGAATCTAATGGATACAACCACAACTTTTCTACTCCAAGAAATCCTCAACAAAATGGAGTAGTAGAAAGAAAGAATAGAAACTTACAAGAAATGGCTAGAACCATATTAAATGAATATAGTCTACCCAAATATTTTTGGACTGAAGCCGTAAATATGGCATGCTATGTCATGAATAGGGTTCTTATAAGATCATTACTTTTCAAAACTCCTTATAAGTTGTAGAACAACAAAAAACCCAATATTTCATATTTTATTGTTTTCGGATGTAAATGCTTTATATTGAATGAAAATGATACCTTAAGAAAGTTTGATGCAAAATCTGATGAAGGCATTTTTCTTCGTTATTCTTCTATCTCTAAAGCTTTTTGTATCTTTAATAAAGGAACTTTGATTATAAAAGAATCAATTCATGTGGTTTTTATTGAAATTTTCAAAGTTAAGAAAAATGATTTTGATGATGATATTAATTTTGATACTTTGAATTTGAATGAATTCCCTTCTCCACCTAGCAACTTGGATGCATCTTTTTCCGAAACTTCCTTACCTAAGGAATGGAAGAATGTAGATGTTCATCCCAAGGAGCTAATTATAGGAGACACATCTAAAGGGGTTCAAACTCATTCCTCTCTTAAGAATTCTTGTGCAAACACCATTTTTCTCTCCCAAATTAAACCTAAATGCATTGATGAGGTCTTGAAAGATAATTCATAGGTCATCACAATGCAAGAGGAGTTGAATCAATTTGAGAGAAATGAGGTGTGGAAGCTTGTTCCTAGGCCAAATGACCATTTAGTTATTGGTACTAAATGGGTCTTTAGAAGCAAGCAAGATGAATTTGGTATCGTGGTTCGAAACAAGGCTAGATTTAGTGGCCAAGGGTTTCAACCAAGAAGAATGTATCGATTATGAAGAAACTTTCACTCCTATGGCACGATTAGAAGCCATAAGGATTCTCCTTGCCTATGCTAGTAGTAATAATTTTAAGTTGTTTCAAATGGATGTTAAAAGTGCTTTTCTTAATGGCTTTATTTCCGAAGAAGTTTATGTTGAACAACCTCCTGGATTTGAGAATAATAATCTCCCTAATCATGTGTTTAAATTGACTAAAGCTCTCTATGGATTGAAACAAGCCCCAAGGGCTTGATATGAGAGACTTAGCTCATTTCTTATTGAAAATAATTTCTCTAAAGGCAAGGTCGATACTACATTGTTTATCAAAAATTTTGAAAATAATTTTCTCATTGTTTAAATTTTTGTTGATAATATTATTTTCGGTTCCACGAATAAATCTCTATGTGAGTCATTTGCTAAAAGTATGAGTCATGAATTTGAAATGAGTTTGATGGGGGAATTAACTTTCTTTTTGGGCTTACAAATCAAACAACTAAGTAATGTCATTTTTCTTAGTCAAATAAAATATGCTTTAGATTTGCTAAAAAGGTTTAATATGGATAGCTCAAAGGCTATCAATACTCTCATGAGTACCTCCACTAAGTTAGACATTGATGAAAATGGAGAAAGCTTTGATCAAAAAGCTTATAGGGGTATGATAGGAAGTTTACTATTCACCGCAACTAGACCAGATATCATGTTTATTGTAAGTATTTGTGCTAGATTTCAATCTAATCCTAAGATATCTCATCTTAAAGCAGTTAAGAGAATTCTTAGATATCTTAAAGGTACCACTAATCTAAGATTATGATATCCAAAATCTGAGAACTTTGAGCTAATTGCTTATGTTGATGCAGATTTTACTGGATGTAGATTAGATAGAAAAAACACATCCAAAACATATCAATTTTTAGGACACACACTTGTTTCTTGGTCTTCTAAGAAACAAAATTCGGTTGCAATATCTACAACCAAAGCCGAGCACATTGCAGCTAGTGCATGCTGTGCACAAGTTATGTAGATGAAAAACACTTTAGAGGGTTATAAGATTCATCTTAAAAATATTCCCATAAAATGTGATAACACTAGTGCAATATATTTAACAAAAAATCCCATTCAACACTCTAGAACTAAACATATTGATATTAGGTATTACTTTATACAAGATCATGTTAATAATCATGATGTAATCTTAGAGTTTATTGATATGAAACATCAATTAGCAAATATTTTTACAAAGCCCTTAAGTGAAGAACAATTCGATTTTATTAGAAGAGAATTAGGAATGTTAATTTGTCCGAATGCATGAATTTGTTAAATTTTATTTTCGAACTTTCTCGATTCTTTGTATCACTCACTTTAATCATGCTCTTATAGAATGCATAATGAGCCATATGCATTTTCCTATATGAGTTTAATATGATGTTTGAGTATGAATCATCTCCTCGTATGATGTGAATTTTACATGATAAGGTTGTGTGCTTCACTTAGATGTTATAACTTTTATGTTGGAATTTTATGCTTTGATGTTGAAAATTTCTATGATAATTATGATCTCTATTATTGAGAAGTTTTAATTATACATGATGCAATATTGGGTTCTTAACTTTTGAGTGCTACAAGCACTAATGATATTACCTCATGCAAGTAATGATGAAAGGCTATGACGAAACATTTTATAATTGCATGAAGTGTCTATACATTTAAATATCTTGATGTTTGATACATAGAAGTCATTGACAAATGCATCTATCACGAATTTCACTCTTATGAATTTTTAATGAGAAATGGATTTGATGCAATGCTTTTCTCACTGTGGAATTTTATTCGTTAATTTCTCCTTCATGTGATACTCCTCTCCCATGAATTCTTTCTTATTCTTCTCATAAAAAATGAAGGAATTCCAATTGATATCTTAATCCTTGAAAGATGTGTTTTCGTGTGTGATAATTTGCAAGATTGGGGATTTGATTTCATATGAATATCTCGATCCTTTTCATGAATCCCTTATATTTGTCAAAATGAAAGCATGTTTTAACGAAAATTTATTTATCGTTTTGATTCAAATCATTTCACTAATTTAGTTCTTAATGGATTCCCTCCTTCCCTTCTTTCCTCTTCTTCATGCAAAATATGATGACAAAGGGGGAGAAGTTGTTGGAATCTATCGCTTTAATGTTGATAACATTTAATGATGAAGAACTTTTGAGTGTGAAACTTGCTTGATTTTTTTTACCACACTTGCATTGTTGAATTATTCTCCTTTTTGTTGATGACAAAGGGGGAGAAATAATACCAAATGTGGTAAATTGATGATAAATGTATGCAATGTATTTCATCATATATACTTGAAATATTTGCTTGATAAATTTCTTTCATTATGATAAGATATCTAGAGCTTAACTTGCTATTTTGTAATTGATATCTTGCCATAGAACGATGAATTGCTATCTTTGTCATCTTTCATATTTGAAATATTATACTTGAAAATGAATATCATGACTTGACATCATACCTGGCATCATATTTTGAGAATAATAGATCATGATAGGAATCATGATGTGTATGTTGATAAGTTTAATTAACTTATCTTAGCAATTTATTTCTTGAATTCAAGAATGTCTTTACTCAAATATGACATATAAATAGGGAGAGTTAAGGTTAACTCTGTCATCAATTGATTGTCATCGTAAAAAAGGGAGAGATTGTTGAATCTCGGATTTTGATGATAAAGTCAATTGTAATTTGTTTGATCTAATCTATATGTTGAGAAAAGTGTGCAGAATTAACTATGATAGCAGTAAGACATAAAGCAAGTGTTGTGCCGGAGTCAAGATCGAGGTCTCATTGGGAGTTCGAGAGTTCGATAGAAGTCCGGACGCTCGTCGGAAGTTCTACCGAGAAGTCCAGGAGCTTACCAAAGAAGCTCAGCGGAACTTGCCAAGAAGATCGTAAAGTCTAGGAGCTTGCCGGGAGTGTTGAATCTCGAATTTTGATGATGAAGTCAATTGTCATTTGATATCTAATCCATATATTGAGATAAGTGTGTAGGATTAACTACGATGAAAGTAAGACATGTAGCAGGAGTTGCGTCGGAGTCAAGACTATGATCACGTTGGGGGTTCGAGAGTTCGACGAAAGTCCGGACGGTCGTCGGAGGTTCTATGGGAACAAACCCGAGAAGTCCAGGAGCTTGCCAAAGAAGCTCGTCGGAACTTGCCAAGTGGATCATCGCAAGTTCAGGAGTTTGTCGGAAGTCCACCGGAGCACTGCTGAGGGTTCCTTGGATGTTCGCTGGAAGTTCACCGGAAGCTCGCCGGAAGAAGTGATTGACGCACCGGAGCAAGTTGCAGTAAATGTCTTAAAAATATCGTAGTTAGCATGATGAAAGTTAGAAATGGGAGGTGATCCCATTAACTTAATCTTGGGGTAATTGGGCCCTTGACAGACCCAAATTGGGCCGAATGGATTAGCCCATTCGGACCCAGATTTCTTGGTCGACGGTGGCACTGCTTGGGTCAGCGTTGGCACACCCCAGGAGCTCAGTCTCCCAGGAAAGCTGGGCGGTGGAACCGCCCATGTCAGGCAGTGGTACTGCCTGGTCTCGGTCTCCGAGCGAGGTTGGGCGGTGGTACCACCCTTGTCAGGCGGTGGTACCGCCTTAGCTCGGTCTCCGAGCTCTGTCAGGCGGTAGTACCACCCAGTTATAGCGGTAGTACTGCTAGGACCTCGGAAATCCAGGATATGAAATTTTTGAGCTCCAAATTCAAACCAGTTTGGGGCCTATATATATCCCACCCTTTCCTGTATGAAAGGGTACCGAAAGCTTGATCTTACTCTATGATTTTTAGAGCTCAAAAGTGTTGTAAAGGGCAAAAGTTCTTCTCCCTCTTTTCTTCCAAGTTTTGATCATTCACGAGGAGTGAAAAATTTGTAAGGGTTGTCTTCTAAGCCCGTCAAAAGGAGTGAAACTGTAAAAGGGTGGTTGGCCTTCACCTATTAAAGGAAGGCCTCTGTTGGACATCGGTGACCTCGTCGGAAGAGGAAGCCAAAAGTGGATGTAGGTCAAGATTGACCGAACCACTCTAAATCTCGGTTTGCATTTACATTTTGTTCTCTATGTTAACTGCAAACTGCCTCCATAGCTTTACTTTAACTACACTTCACTTGATCTTAAGTTAAAGTAATTTTCGAATCGGCTTTCATACCGAAATCATTTTTATCGTACGAATGTCGTTGTAAATCGTCGAAAGTTTTCCGCTGCACTAATTCACCCCCCCCCCCTCTTAGTGCTCTTGATCCTAACAATTGATATCAGAGTAGGGTTAACTCTTAATCGGATTAAAATCCAAGAGAGATGACATATGCCGAAAACCAAGAGGGTCACTTTATTACACGTCCCCCCATGTTCAATGGGACAGACTACACCTATTGGAAGACCCGAATGAGGATCTTCCTTATTTCCATAGATTTTAAACTTTGGAATATTATTGAAAACATATTTTCAAGGTCTTCTCTTCCAATGATCAATTGGAATGAATTGGAGAAGAAGACTTCCGCTCTTAATGCAAAGGCTATGAATGCCTTATTTTGTACACTTGATAAAAACGAGTTCAATCGTGTTTCGGTTTATGAAACTGCATTTGATATTTGGCATACACTCAAAGTGACTCATGAAGGTACAAGTAAAGTGAAAGAGTCAAAAATCAATCTTTTGATATATTCTTTTGAACTTTTTCGAATGAAACCGAGTGAGACCATAGGCGACATGTACACCCGTTTCACGGATGTCATCAATGGTCTAAAAGGACTCGGCAAAAGTTTTTCAAATTTTGAGCTCATAAATAAGATTCTAAGATCCCTTCCTAAGAGTTGGGACCTTAGAGTCACTGCTATTTAAGAGGCTAAAGATTTAAACAACTTCCCTCTTGAAGAATTAATCGGGTCATTAATGACCTACGAAATGACTTGCAAAGCTCATGAAGAATAAGAAGACATCCTTCCAAAAAATAGGAAAGATATGGCACTTAGAACTTTTAAAGACCACTTGAGAGAAAACTCAAGTGATGAAGACTGTGATGATGACTTGGCACTTCTAACAAGAAAATTCAAAAAATTCATTAAAAGAAATAAGTTTAAAAATGACACAAAAAATAAATTTGAACCCAAAAAGGACCAAGTTATTTGCTACGAATGCAAGAAGCCGGGACACTACAAAAGTGATTGTCCCCAAGCCAAGAAGAGAACACCAAAGAAGAAGACGCTCAAAGCAACGTGGGATGACTCAAGCGCGTCCGAAGAAGAAGAGTCCAACACCGAGCAAGTTGCTCATTATGCCCTAATGGCCATCGGAGATGAGGTAACAAATTTAATTGATGCAGATTTATCATTTGACGAATTATTAAATGCCTTCCATGACTTATTTGATGAATGCAAAAATATTAGTAGAAAATATAAATTACTAAAAAAGGAGCATGATAGTCTTACCTGTAATTTCGATAAATTAAATACTGAATATCATGATAGTTTAGCTCCATGTAAAAAATGTCATGATCTAGAAACTCCCCAAAAAGAAAACTTGCTACTTAAGGACACCTTGAAGAAATTCGAGGTTGGTAGTAAGTCTTTGAATATGATCCTTGCAAATAAGGGTCATATTCCTAAAAGAAGTGGAATCGGATTTGTGAGAAGTCCTCACCAAAATCCAACCACCTTCATAAAAGGCCCCTTCTTACATGTTCGGCACCAAAGTAAATGCAACTTTTGTTGCAAATATGGACATAAAGCTTATCATTGTCCATTCAAGAAAATTAGTCCGACCAAACTGATTTGGGTTCCTAAAGGAACCATGATAAATTCTATGCAACATGATAAACAATTTAGATTAGTTTTTGAGGCACCCAAAAGTAAATGGGTACCTAAAAATCATCATTTCTTGTAGAAATGTAGATTGTCACAAGCTAGGAGTAAGAGATAATATCTTGCTTTTTAGGTACTCAATATTCATGACCCGAGATCCAAAAAGACACATGATGCTCTCTAGCCTAAATGATAAAAAGAGGATTAGAGAATTAATATTACACAGTGATACTGATACAATCCTATTTGATCCCTCAGATTTTGAAACTCATATGTAATTCTCCCTTCACACATCCTCTGGATTTCTAAATTCATCGGATTCATTCCTTCTTTATTTTCGGCTCCAACCATATCATGAACTTACATCCATCTTGCAAGCCAAGTTTGTCATGAACTAGCGAAGCTTACCAACTTGAACAATAAGTCATGAACATGTCATATGACATTTGAAGTAGAGTATGCGCATCACAATATCTATCATGAACGTACAAAATTTCTCATCTTGAGATGGAAACTCTTACGTAATTACGTAATTAAAGTTGATTACTCCACAAACAAAAACTCTTATCAAATCAAAAACATCCAAATCAGCCCAAATAGCCTCAAAATAGTGCTTACCGCCTGTAGGCGGTGGCACCGCCCAGCTGGCGGTAGCACCGTTGGCTATCATGGGTAGCAAGCGGTTGCACCGCCCAGCCAGCGGTGCCACCGCCCGTAACTCTGCCCCTTTTAAACCGAGCTAGGGCCGATGGTGGAACCGACCCCAACTCACTCTCTTCTCCTCCTAGCAGCTCTAACTCTTCTCCACCTCCATTTCTCTCCTTGAGCTACCCAAAAACTGCCCATTTCGTGCAAGATTAAGAATCAATCATTTATCTTCTTGAAGATCTCAACTAAGGTATTCTCAAAGAGGCTTTTGATTTCTATTTTGTGTCATTTACTCTTGCTCATTACTATCTTCTTTAGTAGCAGTAGTTATGGGCTCTAGAAGATCCTCTAGGGACAAAGGGAAGAGGAGATTAGAAGAAGACTTTGATCCCACCCTTTTCGATTCAAAACTACATGCCCAAAAATTTGCTTCTATAGAGTTTAGAAATGTCCATAAGGGAAAGTATGTTGATCTAAATGAACTAAGTAATTTAGAGACAATTCAATAGTTTACAAATTTAGATCTACTCCCAATCCTACAAATTAGTGAACCCATCTTCCCTAGACTTGTTAGGTTGTTTTACAACAATCTACATATAGATGAAGAAGAAAGAGTGTCTACCTATCTCTCAGGACAATATATTTTCATTATGGATAGATTCATTGGTGACATGATAGGCATCCTCGTAAAAGATAAAGGTTGTTATTTTAAAGGACTATGGGATGATGAAACAGTTGGGACCACATACATTAAAGCCTTAGGAATAATTTTTGGTAATCCCAACTTAGTGATACTTCCTAAAGCTGTGAACATTTATTACCACTAAACACCAAAATGCTTCATCACATATTAACGAGTATCATTCTCCCGAAACAATACCATCATGATGAAGTAAGTCAAATGGAACTAGGTACCATGTATTGGATCATGAAAGGATATAATAATTGTTTTGGTTACCTTATCCAACCAAACATGATAGAAATATCTAAAAAGGACATGATGCTTCCATATGGTGGCATAATCACTAGAATACTCCATGCCTACGATATTGCAATACCCCCCGACGAAGAGGTTATAATTAGATTTAGCATCATAAATAAAATTCTACTTCAACAAATGAGATGTACATTTAGAAATGGTATGTGGGTTAGAATGCTTAGAAGAACCGATTTCCCTCAACCTAAACCAGAACCAGAAACACCAATCTTTAGGAGTAATCAATCTCTTTCGATTGGTCCCTTTGAGGAAACACATCCATTTGAGCAAGCTCCTGCATCATCTATCGAAGACATAGGGATTCAGATGGATCGTTTTGAACAAAGACAAGATCGGTTTGAACAAAGACAAGATCGGCTTGAACATCACCAAGATCAAATCCTATCTGAGCTACAGCAAATTCATCGACAATTTGACTCCTTATTTAGGCATCTTAATTTTCCACCTCCTGAATGAGCTTGTATATATAAATGTGGACACAATCTCTTCTTGTCTTGTTGTAATAATTATGTTGAAAACTCTTTATGCTAACTTTGATCACAATGCCCCTTGCCTTGATGACTACTAATCCTTGATGTGTTTACTTGATGTATTATTTGGTGAGCATATGTAGAATTAAGAACATTAATTGAACATCATTTTCGGATTTTCCTTGAATCTCTTTACGCTACTCATTCTCAGATTTTCCTTGATCACTTAAATTTTGCGTGGAAATTGATTGCCTCTATAACATGCTTACCTTGAAAATCTTGTGCCTTGGTTTCTATGATGAGTATGTTATACTTTCATTGTGATTTGAAAAGATTCATACTCTCTTAATCTTTGAAAGATGTGTCTGAATGCTTAAACTCATTAAATTTATTTTTCGAACTTTCTTGATTCAATGATCAAATCATTTAATTGCATATGATGAGAATTTTACTTGATTACATAGCATGTTGGAAATTATGTGTTTTGAATACTAAAATTTCCATGTTGATGAGCATATTTATCTTCATTGAAAAACTATGGCAAAGATGTGTCCGAATGCTTGTACTCATTAAATTTATTTTCTGTACTTTCTTGATTCATTCAATTGCTATGATGAGAATATTACACTATTACATGCCTTAATAACATGTTGGAAATTATGTGTTTTGGATACAAAAATTTTCATGATAATAAGCATGTTTTATCTTCATGATTGTATTTGAAAATCTATAGTAAAACCTTGTTCGAATGCATGAAAGTGTTAAATTTCATTTTCGGATTTTCATGATCCTAACAATCAGATTTTCTTGATACATTATTCTCTTCTGGACTTAATAAGTATATGTCATATCGAGTTTGATTTATATCGTTGATTTTTGACATATGGAATCAACTAGCAAATGCATCTCTCATAGACTTATCATGTGAAAAATATTTTTTGAGAAATGGATTTGATGATTCGTTCTTATAAACTTCTTTAAAAAAAAAAGGGAAGATATTTTTTACTTTCAAGGATTTGATTTACATACATATCTTGATCCTTGTAAAAATGAAGAGTGCTTTAAATCTCTTATCGATTTTAACTTCATTCGAGTAATCTCACAAATGGCTTTCCTCCATGCAAAAAGATAATACTAAATAAAAAGAAAAAAGTAATCTCCATGTCATGTTTTCCTTGAGATGTTTGTATAATTGGTATCCTATCTCTCATTGTTGAAAAATGACATGAACCTAGTTATGGCATGAATCATTACCGCACTTATGTTTAAAATTTGCTTATATCGTTCTCCTTTTTGTTGATGACAAAGGGAGAGAAATATATGAATTGATGCTATGAGTGCCATATTTGAATTTGAATTATGTTAAGATATCAAAAGAAGCTTGCATCAAAATATATGGTAAATTGATAATAGAAATGCTATGATTGCCATATTTGCATTATGACATATATGCATCATGTTAAGATATCAAGAACTTGCATCTCAATTTTACATGTTAATATCTTGCCATGTGATGAAATGCTATGATTGCTAAACACTTGAAATATTTGCATCATGTTAAGATATCAAGAACTTGCATCGCCATTTTACTTGTTGATATCTTGCCATGTGATGAAATACTATGATTGCTAAACACTTGAAATGCTTGCATTATGTTAAGATATAAAAAGCTTACATCGTAATTTTATATGTTGATATCTTACCATATGATGAATTGCTACCATTACTATCATTCACACTTGAAATGTAAGACTTGAAAATGGATGTCAAACCTTGACATCATTTTCAGAGAGATACATCATGATAGGAATCATGATGGGAGTATTGATAAGGTTAAACAATCTT
Source organism: Musa balbisiana (assembly GCA_004837865.1). Lineage (NCBI taxonomy): Eukaryota > Viridiplantae > Streptophyta > Magnoliopsida > Zingiberales > Musaceae > Musa > Musa balbisiana. Next base: position 25,525,648 of record CM017192.1, read on the forward strand.
AACTTATCAATATGTCTCTTGAATTCAAAGGCTTTGAATTCAAGAATGACTTATCTCGAGTATAGCATATAGATAGGAGGAGTTAAGGTTAACTCTATTATCAATTGATTGTCATCATCAAAAAGGGGGAGATTGTTGAATCTCGGATTTTGATGATGAAGTCAATTGTCATTTGTTATCTAATCCATATGTTGAGATAAGTGTGTAGGATTAACTACGATAAAAGTAAGACATGCAATAGGAGTTACGCCGGAGTCAAGACTATAATCACGTTGGAGGTTCGAGAGTTCGACGGAAGTTCGGACGGTCATCGGAGGTTCTGCGGGAACAAATCCGAGAAGTCCAGGAGCTTGCCAAAGAAGCTTGTCGGAACTCGCCAAGTGGATCGTCGCAAGTCCAGGACTTTTCCGAAAGTCCACCAAAGCATCGCCAAGGGTTCGTCGGATGTTCGTCGGAAGTTCGTCGAAAGAAGCGATTGACGCACTGGAGCAAGTTGTAGTAAATGTCTTAAAAATATCATAGTTAGCATGATGATTAAGTTAGAAATGAGAGGTGATCCCATTAACTTAATCTTGGGGCAATTGGGCTCTTGACAGACCCAAATTGGGCCGAATGGATCCGCCCATTCGGACCCAGATTTCTTGGCCGACGGTGGCACCGCTTGGGTCGGCAGTGGCACTGCCCAGGAGCTTAGTCTCCTAGGAAAGCTAGGCAGTGGAACCGCCCATGTCAGGCGATGGTACCGCTTGGGCTCGGTCTCCGAGCGAGACTGGGCGGTGTACCGTCTAAGCATGGTCTCCGAGCTCTGTCAGGCAGTAGTACCGCCCAGTTATGGTGGTAGTACCGCTAGGACCCCGGAAGTCCGGGATATGATATTTTTTAGGTCCAAATTCAAATCAATTTGGGGCCTATATATACCCCACCCTTTCCTGCATGAAAGGGCACCAGAAGCTTGATCTTACTCTATGATTTTTAGAGCTCAAAAGTATTGTAAAGGGCAAAAGTTCTTCTCCCTCTTTTCTTCTAAGTTTTGATCATTCAAGAGAGGAGTGAAAAATTTGTAAGGATTATCTCCTAAGCTCGTCAAAAGGAGTGAAACTATAAAAGGGTGGTTGGCCTTCGCCTATTGAAGGAAGGCCTCTAGTGGACGTCGGTGACCTCATCGGAGGAGGAAGCCAAAAGTGGTTGTAGGTCAAGATTGACCGAACCACTCTAAATCTCGGTTTACATTTACATTTTATTCTCTATCTTAAGTGCAAACTGCCTCCATAGCTTTACTTTAACTGCACTTCGCTTGATCTTAAGTTAAAGTAATTTCCGAATCGGCTTTCATATCGAAATTGTTTTTATCATACGAACGTCGTTGTAAATCGTCGAAAGTTTTCCACCGCACTAATTCACCCATCCCCCCCACCCCCCCCCCCCCCCCTTAGTGCTCTTGATCCTAACAGGGAGTCCGCGGGAACATTGCCGAGAGTTCATCGGATATTCACCAGAAGTATGTCGGAAGCTCACCAGAAGAGCAATTGACGCACCGGAACAAGATGCACTATAATTATGTCTTAATTATCATAGTTAGAGCATAAATTAAGTTAGGATTGAGAGGTAATACCACTAACTTAGTTAGGGGCTAATTGGGCCCTTAACAGGATTGAATTGGGCCGAATTGAGCACCCAATTCAGCCCCTGAAATCATGGCCAGTGGTGGCACCGCTTGGAAAGCAGTGCCTTAGGATATTTGGCGGTGGTACCACCTAGTGTCAGATCAACGATGATAGTACCGCCCAGTAATGGCAGTGGTACCACCAATATCCCGGATTCCGGGGATGTGACACTTTTTTCTCCAATTTTGAAGCCATTGGGGCTTATAAAAACCCCACCATTTTCTACATAAAAGGATGTGAAAAGTATTAAGATAATCTTGAGTTATTGGGGTGTAAAAGTGTTGTAAACAAGAGCTAGAGTCCTCCTCCCTTTCTAAGTTTTGAGATCATTTAAGAGAGGTGTGAGACTTCTAAGAGTTCTCTCCTAAACCCATGAAAAGGAGAAAGCATTGTAAAAGAGGTGGTTGGTCTTCACCTATTGAAAGAAGGCCTTTAGTGGATGCCAGAGACCTCGTCGGAGGAGGAATCTGAAAGTGGATGTAGGTCACGTTGACCGAACTACTCTAAATTCTGGTTTGCTTTTCATTTGTGCAAATTTATTTTACTGCAAACCTCCTTAATCTTCTCTTGCACTTTTACGAAAGCTTTCGAGTTCAACTTCTCTCCGAAACAGATTGAATGGGAACCATTTTCATCGGAATCCGTTTTAAATGAAACGAACAATTGTTTGAAATCAAGAAAGTTTTCCACTGCACTAATTCACCCCCTCTCTTAGTGCCACTCTTGATCCTAACGTTCAGGTGTTGAATAGGCTGTTCAATCGGACCAATTTGGCCCTATTAAGGGCCCAGTTGGCCCTTAACTGAATTAGTGGGATTACCTCCTGATCCTAACTCAACTAATATTCTAACTATGATTAAGGCAAGCAATCTATGTCTGGTATGTCAATTTTTCTCTCGGTAAACATTCGGCAAGCTTCTTAGCAAGTCTTCCGGCGAACACCCAATGAACTCTCGGTGATCTTCTTACGAACTCTAGGCAGTCTTCCGGCGAACTCTCAACGAGATCCTGACATACTTCCGGTATATTATCCGAATCTTCGACTCTGGACCATCATCGTAGTTAATCCTGCACACTTATCTTAACACATAGATTAGGTCAAACAATTTACCAATTGATTTCATCATCAAAATCTGAGATTCAATATTCTCCCCCTTTTTGATGATGATAACCAATTGCTGACGGAGTTAACCTTAACTCTCCCTATCTATATGTCATACTTCAGAGAATAAAAACTTGAATTCACAACCTTGAATTCAAGCTTTAATCGATTTTAATTAGAAATCACGAGCATTGTGCATCATCATAGTTTCAAGTCAACAAGATATTAAATGCACAATTTCATCATTTCATGCATGATAAAATGCTTCGGGCATAGTCTTAAATTACTATTTGTATGAAATATCATCATGATATAACTTTTATGTTTATTACATTGTAGCATTGAAAAGTTCACAATATTAAAAATTTGATATTGCATCATTGTATGGTAACATTAAAAATTCTCAACATTAAAGAGATCACAACATCAAAGTAAACACAACATCAAAGGTTCTCAACATAAAATAGATCACATCATCAAAGTAAACACAAGATTACAACATCAAAGTGAATACAACATCAAAAGTTCTCAACAACAAAGGTTCTCAACATAAAAGAGATCACAACATCAAAGTAAACACAAGATTACAACATCAAAGTAAATACAACATCAAAAGTTCTCAACAAAAAAGAGAGATTCCATCAACTTCTCCTGCTTTGTCATCAGCAAAAAGATATACATTAGCTATTCAAGTGGTAGTAAGTCAAAAAGTCAAAACAGAGTATTAGGTTGTTAATGAATTTGCTGCAACTCAGTTAAAATTTGATCTTGACATTTTTCAAATTGATTCATTCGAGTCCCTATGTCGTTGATAGATGAGGAGAGTGCTTGCTCTATTCGAGGTATTACCTCAAACGGACTAATAAGAGGAGATTGATTTCCCCTAAATATTAGTGTTTCAGGTTCTGGATCAAGTGGGAGGGGATTAGTCTTTCTATGTAATCTAGTTCATTTCCCATTTCTGATTATACATCTTAATCATCTTAGCAGGTTTCTATTTATGATGTTGACCCTATCTAGTTTCAATATTTCTTTGTCAGGTAGAATGGCTATATCATATGCATGGCTTAGTCTAGTGATCAAGCCACCATATGGAAGCATCATGTCATTTTTTGATAGTTCAAATATGTTTTGTTGTATTAGGTAACCAAAACAATTGTCATGTCCCTTTATAATCTAATACATCGTACCTAATTCCATTTGGCTAACTTCATCATGATGATATTGTTTTGGGAGTATAATACTTATCAAGATATTATGAAGTAATTTGGTGTTGAAGGGTAGTAAATGTTCATAGCTTTTTGGAAGGATAGACAAGTTTGGATTACCAAAAATTATACCTAAGGCATCATAATAAGTGGTCCCAACTGATTTTTCGTCCCATTGTCCTCTAAAGTAACAACCTCTCCCTTTAATAACTTAAAAAGTCTAGGATAGATAAGTTCACTTATTTGAAGGATTGAGAGGATATCTAGGTTAGCAAACCATTGAATTGATTTCAAATCACTTAATTCCTCTAAATCTACATATTTCTCCTTATAAAATTTCTAGACTCTATGGTTGAAAATTTTAGGGCATGTTGAGGAGAATAAAAAAGTAGGGAGTCATAGGTTTCATCTAATCTCCTCTTCCCTTTGTCCCTTGAGGATCTTCTAGAAGTCATGGAGACTACATTTATTAAGAAAAAATGAGAGGAGCAAGGGAGACAAGGCTCTTGATGGTGGTGAGGTTGGAGATGCTGTCGTAGCGATGAATATAACCATGATACTAGCCTTCCCCTCCACTGTCATCATAATTGAGACATATAAAATAATAATATATGATTTGAGCATCAGTCACAAATTCGAGTAGCTGATGATTACGTGGATTGAGTACTTAATTGAGAAAAAACTCTTCCACAAAATCTATATAAATGCTCATCACCTTAACAAATAAAATGTATCCCTTTTATAATCTAATACATCGTACCTAATTCCATTTGGCTAACTTCATCATGATGATATTGTTTTGGGAGTATAATACTTATCAAGATATTATGAAGTAATTTGGTGTTGAAGGGTAGTAAATGTTCATAGCTTTTTGGAAGGATAGACAAGTTTGGATTACCAAAAATTATACCTAAGGCATCATAATAAGTGGTCCCAACTGATTTTTCGTCCCATTGTCCTCTAAAGTAACAACCTCTCCCTTTTTCAGCAATTCCTATGAGGTTACAAATTATGCTATCCGTAATGAGTATATGATGTCCTAAGAGATAAGTGAAGACCTATTGTGTTCATCCGCATGCAAGTTGTTGTAAAACAACTTAAAAAGTCTAGGATAGATAAGTTCACTTATTTGAAGGATTGAGAGGATATCTAGGTTAGCAAACCATTGAATTGATTTCAAATCACTTAATTCCTCTAAATCTACATATTTCTCCTTATAAAATTTCTAGACTCTATGGTTGAAAATTTTAGGGCATGTTGAGGAGAATAAAAAAGTAGGGAGTCATAGGTTTCATCTAATCTCCTCTTCCCTTTGTCCCTTGAGGATCTTCTAGAAGTCATGGAGACTACATTTATTAAGAAAAAATGAGAGGAGCAAGGGAGACAAGGCTCTTGATGGTGGTGAGGTTGGAGATGCTGTCGTAGCGATGAATATAACCATGATACTAGCCTTCCCCTCCACTGTCATCATAATTGAGACATATAAAATAATAATATATGATTTGAGCATCAGTCACAAATTCGAGTAGCTGATGATTACGTGGATTGAGTACTTAATTGAGAAAAAACTCTTCCACAAAATCTATATAAATGCTCATCACCTTAACAAATAAAATGTATCCCTTTTATAATCTATTCCTCACTTCTACATAGTATCAGAACTCTTCTTACCTCAAGCAAGGCTTTCCCTTCCCTTCCTTGTTGTCTAACGATAGTAATATGTCTTCTCCATTGATCTATCACTATTGGTTTCCTCTTCTACTCAGTAGCTTGTTATCTACGGTGTCATTGCTATGACTTCAATCGCCAAAGGTCATGTTGCCCTCCACTAATCCAATGTCTATTCTCTCTCTCTACCTTTCCACCTACCACTAGTGCCCCTCTTCTTTGTCTTGTCGTAGTTGTCATCCTCGTCGTCCCACCCTTCTTGCACTAACAGCCTCCTCGTGACCAACTTCTCCCCCTTCACCTCATTGTAGTTGCCCGTCAACTTCCAAATAGCCTCCTCCTCCTCTTAACTGGCAAAGCACTCTCCCTTCTTCCTTCAGTGGCTGCTCTCTACCGTTGTTGATCATCCTCATCAATGAAGTGCTTGCCCATTCTTTCTCACTGGTGAAGGGCTTTCTACCTCGCGCACTCTCCCTTCTTCCTCACCAGGCACTCTCACCTTCATCGACCAATCCCATGATTGTTCCCTTCTAGTTCCCCACGTTCCTTTGTGTGGGGTTGTCGTCATCACTTGCCCCAAGAAACAATGTAGGTCTCTACTTATAAGGTTTCCCACCTCAGTCCTCCTATGTGGATCTAGTGGAGGATCCTCTCGCTTTTTCCTCACTAGTGAACCTCTTGTGCCACGAGCGCCCCTTCCCTCTCACTAACCATCGCATCTTACTCAACGGTCTATTTCTTTCACTGACTGAATCTCCTCCTCTTAGCCGTAAGCCACAACCCACTACCTCTCACTTCCATTGTCGCCTCCTCTCTCATGAGTACTTCTTTCTAGTCATAAGTGCCCTACAAGTCAATCACGTGAGCGATAGCACGTGTGACATGATACACATTCTTTTTGCTTATTATATTATTTGATATTTTATCACTTTATTTACATACTGCATATATTGTGATGTCTATGGATTTATGCAATGAGAATTGGATCGTGATGAGATCATGATAATGAGATTGACTCACCTTTAAACACAAACCCTAAGTAATCCTGGTCATAGGTTACTCGAGAGGGACATCGAGATAACAGGACAGATTGGTGTGCTATATACCCATCCATATGATGGAAGTAGTTGGTCTCATGGCTGCTGGTATGGGGACACTAGGGATACAATGCAGGTGCTCATTGGAGAATAAGTTCACTGATTGATCTGCTCATAGAATACTGGATTAATGCCTTATTATTAGACAACGATTCCATCATCTCAATGGTGAATCTGATCTTTAGACTTGAGACACTATGCATATCCTATATTAGTACTCCACTCTTTGATACCAGACTTATAGGTTTGGAAGTTTCAAATCTAGTACAATCGATCATCGGGAGTGACAACCAACCTTATGAGAGCTATTGAGTATCGATAGAGGATTATCTACCCTCTGTGTCATGAGAGGAATATCTCATGTGTTATTGCATAGGCAAATCCCTAGCTAGGGTCATCAAATTGAGAGAGAAAGAGTTCTCCAAGAGAATCCAATTAGAATGAGACTTAGATAGAAACCGTATAGGCCTGACAACACCATGCTTGATATATAGTCTCTAAGATATTAGATGGATGAGGGAATATAGATACATAGTAACTGAGGATAAATAGGTCTAATGGATTGGATTCCCTTATATCATTTGAGGACTATAGCGTAGTGGCCTAGTATGTTCGTAGTCGATGAGTCGAGTGAATTATTATGGAGATAATAATTCACTGAGCCATAAGGAGTTCTGACAGGTATGACTCACAACTAGCTTAATATTGGGCCTAGAGGGTCACACACATATGGTAGGTGTTGCAATAAGTAGAGATTTAGATATGAGATATCTGCTAAAGCTCCTATCTTATTGGATATCCAAAAAACCCTTGAGTTATTAGATGATATAGATGAGAGCTAATAAGAGATTACTAGGTAGAGACCCACTAATCTAAGTGGCTTGGGTAATTGGATGGAGATCCAATACCCAATAGGGTATGATCCATTAGGGTTAAGTTGACATAGGACCTTGATAAATAGGAGGGAACTAAAGGGTCATAGGCTAGACTTTTTTTAGCTACCACCTCCTATTCTCCTCTCTCCCTCTCCTCCTCAACCTACAGCCCCTATTTAGGGCATGTGGATAGCAAGAAGGGTCACCCCTTCTTGATTGTGTGGTGCCCGTAGCGAGGAGGTTTGTGCAGCAATTTGAGGAGCGTCTTCAAAGCCCCTGCCATGTGGATCATCGCTAGAGAGGAGGACAGTTGACTTCCTTTATCCTCTCTTATAGATCTATAGAAATTCAAGGATATACAATCTTCCTAGGTAACATAATCTTCTTATACGTACAGTTTTTCCGTTTTTTGAGTTTTTACGCACCAATCTTTGCACTATAGCAAAATACTAATTTTTTGTAAAAATTTGGGATTTTTATTTTTTGTTCTTCCACTATGCATATAATGTCAACCTAGATTTTCCAATAGTAATATTAGAACTAATTTTTTCATGCAAAAGGTTGGTTTTTAAACTGTGTGTTATGTTCAACCACGTAGGATTGTTTTTACATGATTGCTATAATTTTTTATCGTAGTTTTAAGATTTGGACTATACATCTTCTCCCTACTAAAAGGTGTTTTAGATCAATGTTTTGTCGCCAAAATTGTTATCACAGAATAGGGGTGAAAGGGCAACAAATGTTGCCACCCTACAATTTTGGCCAAAGGCTACTTGCAGCCTTGGCTGAGAGCATAGCTTACTGCTCTTGGCCTGGCCAAAAGCAGTAGGGTCGAGAGCACCCTTGCTACTCTCGACTTGCAGCAAGATAGCCCTTGTAGCTTGGTTTCCTAGATGCAAGGGGCACCCCTAGTGGCCAAGACTATTGGTCGCATAGGGCAAATTAGCGGCCAGGGTTTCTCGGTGGCAAGAGTAACCCTGGCAATTAGGGTTTCCTAGTCGTGTGGGGCACCCTAGGGTAGGGCACCCTAAAAGGGCTATAGAATAATTAATTAAAAGGTTTAAATTAATTATTATTATTATTATCTAGTAGTCCTATATAATGATGTATACATGTGATGTGTGATATGTACGGATGATCATGGACCATGTGATGCGATATATATATCTATTGTGATTATTATTATTATTGGGGCCTACGAGTCTCTATTTTTTCTCGTTAATTTTGGGCCTATATGCTTGTAATTATGTTGTAATTACACGAGGAGACGCAACGAGAGCGTGGAGGCGATGGTGGGTCGAGTTGGACGATCAAGACACATGGAAATGCGCCGATATACCGACTGAACCGATGAGGATGAGATGGACAATCACAAGGTATAGAGATGCGCCAAAGCATATATAGATTATGATGTGAATGATTGGGCCCATTGGTTCGGGCTTGATCACATTAGGTTGTAGTCCATGTTCATATGGTGTAATTGCTCATGTGATGTGTGATTGATTATACACCTACTAGATATGTATATATATTTGCATATGATATAGATATATATTAAAATATATGTGTGTGACATGCCTTGGGAGACTAAATCAAAATCCCCTCTCTCGATAATATTAAGTCAGTAAACATGAGACAATTAGATTGACCCACATGGCTTTGCATCGTTATAGAAAGAAATCGATTCCTGACATAGGTTGAGTTAGTCGAGTCCCTTGAGGCTCACCTATATTGTGATTCGATATCTTGCCTATAACATAAAGATGTCAATGGTGACCTATGGATGTGATATACTTGGTTGAGTCCCTTGAGGGTATATCATCAAATCAAACTCATCTTGTAATGATGGAGACGACTTAACCTAACATCATGGTTGGTCGAGTCCATCGAGGTCATAGTGGTTTGGAGGCTGAACAGGATGGGAATCACAAAGGATTGTGATCGGCAAGAGTTTCCTATCTTTTTGGGCTTAGTGTGATTGGTCAAGTCCCTCGTGGTTACATTAAGATGTCGATTGGATCTCAATCCCCACTAGAGATCCGTCGAGGTCTCCGATTCACATATCGGAGGGAGTTGTATGTTTTGTGATAAAATAGTGGGAGTATATTAAGATAAAAGTCCTTATCTTGATTGTTTACTTTTTTAAAGTCTACATATTATTTATTTTTGCTACATATTTTCAAAAAATATCGCTTTCAAATCCCTAACGTGGCATACTTGATGTCAACCACCTCACTGGCCCAAATTATACGGATTGGCTCTATAACTTGAGAATCATTCTCACTGTTGAATCTCAAATTTTAATAATGAAACCAATTGATAGTGTTTATGATTTGATCTGTATTTTGAGTGACGTAGGAAGCTTCGATCAAGGAGAGACAATTAAAGAATAAAGAATCATGTTGGGTCGGAAACATATCAGAAGATTGGACGTTGAGCTGAAGGATCGGTTGACATATCGGTAGAAGGCTTCGGGCCATGAGTTTGGGCATTGGCCCAAAAAGAGCGGATATTACGCTAAGGAAATCGGAGTTACGGAGGTCAACTGGCCGATTGGACAATAGGCCACAAGAGAGGACGATGCGTCGATGAATCAATGACATGCCGGACAACATGATTCAAGCTTTGTAATAATTGTCTAGATCAAAGTGGGTTTTATATGTGCAGGATTAACTATGATAGCAAGGCATAAAGAAAAATGAAGTCCCATAGTCAAGAACGAGATTTCGTTGGGAGTTCAAGAGTTCGTCGAAAGTCCGGACATTCGTTAGAAGTTCTACCGGAATTGACCAAGAAGTCTAGGAGCTTGCTGAAGATGCTCTTCGGAACTCGCCAAGAAGATCGTCGTGAAGTCCAAGAGCTTGTCAGGAGTCCACTGGAACATTGCCGAGAGATCGTTAGAAATTCACCGTAAGAAACTTAGACTACCGGACCGAATTTACTTATTATATGCCTTAAATTTCATAGTTAGCATATAACTAGAATTAGAATTGGGTCAACCTAATTGGGGGATAGTGGGGCCCAAGTTTAGGCTTTGTTGGGCCAAGAGAAAGGCCCAAATAGTAACCAAACAAGTGAAATCGTCATGGTACAATCTTCGAGAATATGTCAAGTAGTGTTGCTAGTCTGGCGGATGGTACTGGATAGACACAGTCTCCTAGGTGGTGGGACCACCCAGTGTTAGGCTGCTAGCGGTGGTACCGCCTGTACCCTAAAATTTCATATATTTGAATTTTAGCTTGAAGTTTTGAAGCCATTTGGGGTCTATAAATACCCCAGCTATTCCTGCATGGAGTAGCAAGAAAAGTGAACAAAAACTCTATGTTTTTAGAGTGGAAAACCCTTGTAAAGTATAGAGTCCCTCCTCCTAAAGTTTAGAGAACATTCTAAGGGAGAGTGTGAGGGAAGCTTTGTAAAAAGGGGGTGTAAAGTTTCTCTCCTGAGCTTGCAAAAGGAGAATAGAGTTGTGAGAAGGAGGTTGATCTTCACCTATTAAAGAAAGATCATTAGTGGATGCCGGTGGCCTCGACGGAAGAGGAATCGATGGAGTGGATGTAGATCACGACGACCGAACTACTATAACTCAGTTTGCATTTACTTCTTGCAATTTACATTTACTACAAACTACCCTTCTTTACTCTCACTGCTCTACTTCCTCATTACATGCTTATGTAAGTGTTTTTAAGTTAAACATATGTTCGATTGGTTTTAATCATATAAAGATTTTTCAAACCGACGTTTTTACCACTGCACTAATTCACACCCCCCCCCCCCCCTCTTAATGCCAACTCGTTCCTAACACTCACGATAGAGAAATCATGTACGTTCTTGATAAAGTGATGCCTACCCCTAAGGAAGGGGCAAACGAGGATGAGATCACTTGCTATGTGAAGTATATAGATGACTTGACTCTTGCTCAATGCTACATGTTGGGCTCCATGACTCCCGAGTTACAAAGATAGCATGAAAAGATAAATGCCAGATCCATTCTCTGGCATGTGCATAAATGTTTGAGAAATAGGGAAGGACTCAGCAATATGAGATATCCAAGATCTCTTCTATGTCAGGATGATTGAGGGAAAATCAGTTCAGAACCATGTTCTTAAGATGATTGAGTGGATAGAAAAACTCAAGTCTAGCAATGGTCCTAGAGGATAACCTATGTGTGGATCTTGTGCTTTAGTCCGTACCAGATTCCTTTTCAAAGTTCATCATGAAATTTAATATAAACAAGCTTGGGGTGACTCTCCTTGAGCTCCTCGATATGTTAAGGGAGGTTGAGAGCGCTATCAAGAAAAAGAAGCTAGTTCTTTATGCTAGTGAGACGAGAAAGAAAAGAAAAATAGAGAAGTCCTTTAAGAAGGGCAAGGACAGACTAGCTAAAGCAAAGGTTGCTAAGAAAGACCCGATAAAGGATAAAGGCTGGTTCTTCTACTATGACAAAGACGAGCATTGGAAGAGGAACTACAAGGAGTGTCTTAAAGAGAAGGCGAAACAAAAGCTTAGAGAAGCTTTAGATACATTCATGATTAGTCTCCATTTGTCAGATTCTTATGATAACACATGGGTATTAGATACCAGTAGTCTATGGTGAGTTTTATCGACCTACCCATCTCATTCTAAGAATAAGCCCTAGAGATCGCAACTTATCTTTTGAACAAAGTTCCAACTAAGTCGGTAGTATCTATACCATATGAGATATGAAAAGGGAAGAAGCTCAATCTTAATATTGTTAAGATTTGGAGCTGCCTTACCCACATTAAGAGACACAACCCTAATAAGTTAGAATCCAAGATGGAATGGTGCAAGTTTGTGGGATACCCCAAGGAAACTCGTAGGTATTATTTCTATTACTCCAAGGACCAAAAGGTCTTTGTAGTCAAGAGGGTAGTATTCCTTGAGAAGGAACACATTCTTAGTAGAGATAGTGGAAGCATGATAGAGTCGAGCGAGGTTAGAGAACCTAGCTCAAGCACCATTCCATAGCCTGAGTCTATTTAGGTACCTAACACATAAGTTTCAAATTTACATAGGTCCGGTAGAGTACTCTATCCTCTTGAGAGATATATGGGACATATCAAAGGAGAGGATGTTGAGGATATTGATTCTTAAACCCATAAAGAGGCTATTACGAGTATAGACTCTAGGAAGTAGTAAGAAGCCATGAATTCTGAGATTGATTTCATGTACTCCAACAAGGTTTAGAACCTATTTGATGACCCGAGGGTATTGTACCCATTAGTTACAATGGATCTTCAGGAAGAATATCGAAGTAGATAGAAAGGTAGAGACCTATAAAGTAATGCTAGTAGCTAAGGGGTATTGTCAAAGGCAATTTGTTGACTATGACGAAACCATCTTACCCGTAGTCATGCTAAAATCTATCCTAATTCTATTGGCTATTATAGCATACTATGATTATGAGGTCTGGCAGATGGACGTGAAAATCATATTCCTCAATGGCAACCTCGAGGAGGAGGTGTGTATAATACAGCTTGAGGGATTCATGTCCAAAAAAAGTCTAGATAAGGTATGCAGATTGCTTAAATTTATCTATGGACTAAAGTAAGCTTCCCAAAGTTGAAACATAAGATGTGATGAGGCGATCAGATCTTATGACTTTGTTAAGAATGAATATGAGCCTTATGTGTGTTAGGATCAAGAGCACTAAGAGGGGGGGGGGTGAATTAGTGCAGCGAAAAACTTTCGACGATTTAAAATGACGTTCGTATAATAAGAACGATTTCGGTATGAAAGTCGATTCAGAAATTGCTTTAACTTAAGATCAAGTAAAGTGCAGTTAAAGTAAAGCTATGGAAGTAATTGCAGTTAAGATAGAGAACAAAATGTAAATGCAAACCGAGATTTAGAGTGGTTCGGTCAATCTTGACCTACATCCACTTTTGGCTTCCTCCTCCGATGAGGTCACCGACGTCCACTAGAGGCCTTCCTTCAATAGGCGAAGGCCAACCACCCTTTTACAGTTTCACTCCGTTTGACGGGCTTAGGAGACAACCCTTACAGATTTTTCACTCCTCTCTTGAATGATCAAAACTTCTAAGAAAAGAGGGAGAAGAACTTCTAGCCTTTTACAACACTTTTTAAGCTCTCAAAATCTCAGAATAAATGCTAAGTTTAGGTGCCCTTTCATGCATGAAAGGGTGGGGTTTATATAGGCCCCAAACTGATTTGAATTTGGAGCTCAAAAATGTTATTTCCCATATTTTCGGGGCCCTGGCGGTACTACCACCTGACAGAGCTCGGAGACCGAGCTCAGGCAGTACCACCTCCTGACAAGGGCGATACTACCGCCCAGTCTCAATCGGAGACTGAGCCCAGGCGATGCCACCGCCTGATAGGGGCGGTGCTACCGCCTAGTCTCACTCGGAGACTTAGCTCAGGCGGTGCCACCGCCTAACAGGGGCGGAACCACCGCCCAGCCTCACTCCGAGACTCGGCTGCTGGGCGGTGCCACCGCCGGCCAGGGAATCTAGGTCCGAATGGGCTGATCCATTCGGCCCAATTTGGGTCTATCAAGGGCCCAATTGCCCCAAGATTAAGTTAATGGGATCACCTCCCATTTATAACTTAATCATCATGCTAACTACGATATTTTTCAAGACATTTACTACAACTTGCTCCGGTGCGTCAATCGCTTCTTCCGTCGAGCTTCCGGCGATCATCCGACGAACCCTCGGCGATGCTCCGGCGGACTTCCGGCAAACTCCTGGACTTACGACGATCCACTTGGCGAGTTCCGATGAGCTTCTTTGGCAAGCTCCTGGACTTCTCGGATTTGTTCCCGCAGAACCTCCGATGACCGTCCGGACTTCCGTCGAACTCTCGAACCCCCAACGTGATCATAGTCTTGACTTCGGCGCAACTCCTACTGCATGTCTTACTTTCATCGTAGTTAATCCTGCACACTTATCTCAACATATGGATTAGATAACAAATGACAATTGACTTCATCATCAAAATCCGAGATTCAACAATCATCCCCTTTTTGATGATGACAATCAATTGATAACGGAGTTAACTTTAACTCCCCCTATCTATGTGCCATACTCAAGATAAGTCATTCTTGAATTCAAAGCCTTTGAATTTAAGAGACATATTGATAAGTTAAGATTGTTTAACCTTATCAATACTTCCATCATGATTCCTATCATAATGTATCTCTCTGAAAATGATGTCAAGGCTTGACATCCATTTTCAAGTTTTATATTTCAAATGTGAATGATAGTAATGGTAGCAATTCATCATATGGTAAGATATCAACATGTAAAATTACGATGCAAGTTCTTGATATCTTAACATAATGCAAATATTTCAAGTGTTTAGCAATTATAGCATTTCTATCATCAATTTACCATATATTTCGATGCAAGCTTTTTTAACATAATTCAAATTCAAATATGGCACTCATAGCATCAATTCATATATTTCTCCCCCTTTGTCATCAACAAAAAGGAGAACGATATAAGCAAATTTTAAACACAAGTGAGAGATAGATAATTTTTCAACAATAAGTGATAGGATACCAATTATACAAACATCTCAAGGAAAGATTAAATCACGCTTCATTTTTACAAGGATCAAGATATGTATGTGAATCAATATCCTTGCAAGTAAAAAATCTTCCTTTTTCAAGAAGGAAATTATAAGACGGAATCATTTTATCAAATCCATTTCTCGAAAATATTTTTCACATTATAAGCCTATGAAAGATGCATTTGCTAATTGATTCCATATGTCAAAAATCAATGATATGAATCAAACTTGATATGACATATGCTTATGAGAGCTACATTAAGTTCGAAAGAGAATAAGGTACCAAGAAAATCTGAAAATAAAATTTAACACTTTCATGCATTCAGACAAGGTTTTGCTATAGATTTTCCAATATAATCATGAAGATAAAATATGCTCATTATCATGGAAATTTTTATATCCAAAACACATAATTTTCAACATATTATTAAGGCATGTAATCATGTAAAATCATCATAGCAATTGAGTGATTTGATTATTGAATCAAGAAAGTCCGAAAAATAGATTTAATGAGTTCAAGCATTCGGACACATTAACATTCCTAATTCTCTTCTAATGAAATTAAATTGTTCTTCACTTAAAGGCTTTGTAAAAATATCAGCTAGTTGATGTTTAGTATCAATAAACTCTATAACTATATCATGATTAGTGACATGATCTCGTATAAAGTGATGTCTAATATCAATATGTTTTGTTCTTGAGTGTTGAATGAGATTCTTTGTTAAACATATAGCACTTGTGTTATCACATTTAATGGGAATATTTTTAAGATGAACTTTATAATCTTCTAAGGTGTTTTTCATCTATACAACTTGTGCACAGCATGCACTAGCTGCAATATACTCGGCTTCGGTTGTTGATAGTGCAACTGAGTTTTGTTTCTTAGATGACCAGGAAACAAGAGCATGTCCCAAAAATTGACATGTTCCTGATGTGTTTTTTCTATCTAATCTACATCCAGTAAAATCTGCATCAGCATAAGCAATTAACTCAAACTTCTCGGTTTTCGGATACCATAATCCTAGATTTGTGGTACCTTTAAGATATCTAAGTATTCTTTTAACCGCTTTGAGATGAGATATCTTAGGGTTTGATTGAAACCTAGCACAAAGTCCTACACTGAACATGATATCTGGTCTAGTTGCAGTGAGGTAAAGTAAACTTCCTATCATACCCCTATAAGTTTTTTGATCGAAGCTTTCTCCACTTTCATCAACTTCTAACTCAGTGGATGTGCTCATAGGAGTGTTAATAGCTTTGAGCGTTCCATATTAAATCTCTTTAGCAACTCTAAAGCATATTTAGTTTGACTAATAAGATACCATTTCTTAGTTGCTTAATTTGTAAGCCTAAGAAAAGGTTAATTCTCCCATCAAACTCATTTCAAATTCTAGACTCATGGTTTTTTAACAAAGGATTCACAAAGAGATTCGTTTGTAGAACCAAAGATAATATCATCAAAATAAATCTGAACAATGAGAAATTATTTTCAAAATTCTTGATAAACAATGTAGTGTTCTTATGATTACATTGCATTGTGTTATCACACTTTAATGGGAATATTTTTAAGATGAATTTATAATCTTCTAAGGGTTTTTTCATCTATACAACTTGTGCACAGCATGCACTAGCTGCAATATACTCGGCTGCGGTTGTTGATAGTGCAACTGAGTTTTGTTTCTTAGATGACCAGGAAACAAGAGCATGTCCCAAAATTGACATGTTCCTGATGTGTTTTTTCTATCTAATCTACATCCAGTAAAATCTGCATCAGCATAAGCAATTAACTCAAACTTCTCCGGTTTTCGGATACCATAATCCTAGATTTGTGGTACCTTTAAGATATCTAAGTATTCTTTAACCGCTTTGAGATGAGATATCTAGGGTTTGATTGAAACCTAGCACAAAGTCCTACACTGAACATGATATCTGGTCTAGTTGCAGTGAGGTAAAGTAAACTTCCTATCATACCCCTATAAGTTTTTTGATCGAAGCTTTCTCCACTTTCATCAACTTCTAACTCAGTGGATGTGCTCATAGGAGTGTTAATAGCTTTTGAGCTTTCCATATTAAATCTCTTTAGCAAATCTAAAGCATATTTAGTTTGACTAATAAAGATACCATTTCTTAGTTGCTTAATTTGTAAGCCTAAGAAAAAGGTTAATTCTCCCATCAAACTCATTTCAAATTCTAGACTCATGGTTTTAACAAAGGATTCACAAAGAGATTCGTTTGTAGAACCAAAGATAATATCATCAACATAAATCTGAACAATGAGAAAATTATTTTCAAAATTCTTGATAAACAATGTAGTATCAACCTTGCCTTTTGTAAAATTATTTTTAATAAGAAAAGAACTAAGTCTCTCATACCAAGCCCTTGGGGCTTGTTTTAAACCATAGAGAGCTTTAGTTAATTTAAACACATGATTAGTGAGACTATTATTTTCAAATCCGGGAGGTTATTCAACATAAACTTCTTCGAAAATAAAGCCATTAAGAAAAGCACTTTTAATATCCATTTGAAATAATTTAAAATTATTATTACTGGCATAGGCAAGGAGCATCCTTATGGCTTCTAATCTAGCCACAGGAGCGAAGGTTTCTTCGTAATCGATACCTTCTTCTTGGTTGAAACCTTTGGCTACTAATCTAGCCTTGTTTCTAACCACGATACCATATTCATCTTGCTTGTTTCTAAAGACCCATTTAGTACCAATAACTAAATGGTCATTTGGCCTAGGAACAAGCTTCCACACCTCATTTCTCTCAAATTGATTTAACTCATCTTGCATTGCGATAATCCATGAATCATCTTTCATGGCTTCGTCAATACATTTAGGTTCAATTTGGGAGAGAAAAGCGGCGTTGGCACAAAATTCTTTAAGAGAAGAACGTGTTTGAACCCCCTTAGATGTGTCTCCTAGAATTAGCTCCTTAGGATGAGCATCTACATATTTCCAATCCTTGGGTAAGGATGTTTCGGAAGTGGATGCATCCAAGTTGCTAGTTGGAGAAGGGGTTTCATTTAAATTCAAAGAATCAAAATTAACATCATCATCAAAATCATTTTTCTTGATTTCGGAAATCTCATTAAAAACAACATGAATGGATTCTTCTATAATTAAAGTTCTTTTATTGAAGATACGAAAAGCTTTAGAAACCGAAGAATAACCAAGGAAAATTCCTTCATCGGATTTAGCATCAAATTTTCCTAAGGCATCTTCTTCATTCAAGATAAAACACTTACACCCAAAAACTTTAAAATATGAAACATTGGGTTTTTGTTGTTCCACAACTCATAGGGAGTTTTGGTGAGTAAGGGTCTTACTAGAACTCTATTCAAAATATAGCATGTAGTGTTTACGGCTTCGGCCCAAAAATATTTGGGTAGGCTATGTTCATTCAACATGGTTCTTGCCATTTCTTGTAAATTTCTATTTTTTCTTTCTACTACTCCATTTTGTTGAGGATTTCTTGGAGTAGAGAAGTTATGATTGTATCCATTAAATTCACAAAATTCTTGAAAATCACGGTTTTGAAATTCACCACCATGATCACTTCTAATTGACGAAATCATAGAACCCTTTTCATTTTGGACAAGTTTGCAAAACTTGGTAAAATATCTAAAGTATTCATTTTTGTGTTTTAAGAAATAAGTCCATGTGTATCTACTATAGTCATCTACAATGACGAAAGCGTATTTGCTACCTCCTAGACTTGATGTAGAGATAGGTCCAAACAAGTCCATATGGATCAATTGTAAAGGCCTAGAGGTGCTTATTTGATTCTTAGATTTGAAACTACCCTTAATTTGTTTTCCTAATTGACAAGCATCACACACATTATCTTTGATGAACTTGATATAAGGAATTCCTCTTACAAGTTCTTTGGATGATATTTGAGTGATTAGTTTCATGCTAGCATGACCTAATCTCCTATGCGAAAGCCAAGCATCCTCATTCAAAACCGAGAAACACATTTCATTGCAAAGATCATTGATGTCAATGGTGTATGCGTTATTTTATTTTAATGCAATCATAGATATGTTTTTGTGTGGTTTTTCAATGATGCAAGCATTAGATTCGAATTTGACAACATATCCTTTATCACACAATTGACTAATGCTCAAGAGGTTATGTTTTAAACCATCAACTAACAACACATCTTTAATAAAGAAGTTAGATTTGTTACCTATAGTTCCTTTGCCAATGATTTTACCCTTGTTGTTGTCTCCGAAGGTGACATAGCCTTCGTCTATGCTAGTGAGTTTAGAGAATTGAGATGGATCTCCGGTCATATGCCTTGAGCATCCACTATCAAGGTACCATCTCTT
This sequence comes from Musa balbisiana, assembly GCA_004837865.1. Taxonomy (NCBI): domain Eukaryota; kingdom Viridiplantae; phylum Streptophyta; class Magnoliopsida; order Zingiberales; family Musaceae; genus Musa; species Musa balbisiana. The sequence continues at coordinate 25,545,151 of CM017192.1, forward strand.
GCTCCTAGCTTGTGATGATGTATGTTTCTATAAGAAAGGATGATTTTTAGGTACCCATTTACTTTTGGGTGCCTCAAACACTGATCTAAATTGTTTATCATGTTGCATAGAATTTATCGTGGTTCCTTTAGGAACCCAAATCAATTTGTTTAGACTAACTTTCTTGAGTGGACAATGATAAGTTCTATGTCCATATTTGCAACAAAAGTTGCATTTGCTTTAGTGCCGAACATATAAGATAGGGCCGTTAATGAAGGTGGTTGGATTTTGGTGAGGACTTCTCACAAATCCGATTCCACTTCTTTTAGGAACATGACCCTTATTTGTAAGGATCATATTCAAAGACTTGCTACCAACCTCGAATTTCTTCAAGGTGTCCTTAAGTAGCAAGTTCTCCTTTTGGAGAGTTTCTAGATCATGACATTTTTTACATGGAGCTAAACTATCATGATATTCAATTTCTAATTTATCGAAATTACAAGTAAGACTATCATGCTCCCTTTTTAGCAATTTGTATTTTCTATTAATAGTTTTACATTCATCAAATAAGTCATGGAAGGCATTTAGTAATTCATCAAATGATAAATCTGCATCAATTAAATTTGTTACCTCATCTCCGATGGCTATTAGGGCGTAATGAGCAACTTGCTCGGTGTTGGACTCCTCTTCTTCGGACACGCTTGAGTCATCCCACGTTGCTTTGAGCGCCTTCTTCTTTGGTGTTCTCTTCTTGGCTTGGGGACAATCACTTTTGTAGTGTCCCGGCTTCTTACATTCGTAGCAAATAACTTGGTCCTTTTTGGGTTCAAATTTATTTTTTGAGTCACTTTTAAACTTGTTTCTTTTAATGAATTTTTTGAATTTCCTTGTTAGAAGTGCCAAGTCATCGTCACAGTCTTCATCACTTGAGTTTTCTCTCAAGTGGCCTTCGAAAGTTCTAAGTGTCATATCCTTCCTGTTCTTTGAAAGGATGTCTTCTTACTCTTCATGAGCTTTGCAAGTCATTTCGTAGGTCATTAATGACCTGATTAATTCTTCAAGAGGGAAGTTGTTTAGATCTTTAGCCTCTTGAATAGCAGTGACTTTAGGGTCCCAAATCTTAGGAAGGGATCTTAGAATCTTATTTACGAGCTCAAAATCCGAAAAACTTTTGCCGAGTCCTTTTAGACCATTGACGACATCCGTGAAACGGGTGTACATATCGCCAATAGTCTCGCTCGGTTTCATTCGGAAAAGTTTAAAAGAATGTATCAAAAGATTGATTTTTGACTCTTTCACTCTACTTGTGCCTTCGTGAGTCACTTCGAGTGTATGCCAAATATCAAATGCGGTTTCACAAACCGAAACACGATTGAACTCATTTTTATCAAGCGCACAAAATAAGGCATTCATAGCCTTTGCATTAAGAGCGAAAGTCTTCTTCTCCAATTCATTCCAATCGATCATTGGAAGAGAAGACTTCAAAAATCCATTTTCGATAAGATTCCAAAGTTCAAAATCCATTGAAATAAGGAAGATCCTCATTCGGGTCTTCCAATAGGTGTAGTCCGTCCCATTGAACATAGGTGGACGTGTAATAGAGTGGCCCTCTTGATTTCTGACATATGCCATCTCTCTTGGGTTTTAATCCGATTGAGAGTTAACTTGGCTCTGATACCAATTGTTAGGATCAAGAGCACTAAGAGGGGGGGTGAATTAGTGCAGCGGAAAACTTTCGACGATTTAAAACAACGTTCGTATAATAAGAACGATTTCGGTATGAAAGTCGATTCGGAAATTGCTTTAACTTAAGATCAAGTAAAGTGCAGTTAAAGTAAAGCTATGGAAGTAATTGCAGTTAAGATAGAGAACAAAATGTAAAGGCAAACCGAGATTTAGAGTGGTTCGGTCAATCTTGACCTACATCCACTTTTAGCTTCCTCCTCCGATAAGGTCACCGACGTCCACTAGAGGCCTTCCTTCAATAGGCGAAGGCCAACCACCCTTTTACAGTTTCACTCCTTTTGTCGGGCTTAGGAGACAACCCTTACAGATTTTTCACTCCTCTCTTGAATGATCAAAACTTCTAAGAAAATAGGGAGAAGAACTTCTAGCCTTTTACAACACTTTTTAAGCTCTCAAAATCTCAGAATAAATGCTAAGTTTAGGTGCCCTTTCATGCATGAACGGGTGGGGTTTATATAGGCCCCAAACTGATTTGAATTTGGAGCTCAAAAATATCATTTCCCGTGTTTTCGGGGTCCTGGCGGTACTACCACCATAAATGGGTGGTACTACCGCCTGACAGAGCTCGGAGACCGAGCTTGGGTGGTACCACCTCCTGACAGGGGCGGTACTACCGCCCAGTCTCACTCGGAGATTGAGCCCAAGCGGTTCCACCGCCTGACAGGGGCGGTGCTACCGCCCAGTCTCACTCGGAGACTGAGCTTAGGCGGTGCCACCGCCTAACAGGGGCGGTACCACCGCCCAGCCTCACTCCGAGACTCGGATGCTGGGCGGTGCCACCGCCGACCCAGGCGGTGCCACCGCCGGCCAGGGAATCTAGGTCCAAATGGGCTGATCCATTCGGCCCAATTTGGGTCTGTCAAGGGCCCAATTGCCCCAAGATTAAGTTAATGGGATTACCTCCCATTTCTAACTTAATCATCATGCTAACTATGATATTTTTCAAGACATTTACTGCAACTTGCTCCGGTGCGTCAATCGCTTCTTCCGTCGAGATTCCGACGAACTTCCGGCAATCATCCGACGAACCCTCGGCGATGCTCCGGCAGACTTTCGGCAAACTCCTGGACTTGCGACGATCCACTTGGCGAGTTCCGATGAGCTTCTTTGGTAAGCTCCTAGACTTCTCGGATTTGTTCCCGCAGAACCTCCGATGACCGTTCGGACTTCCATCGAACTCTCGAACCCCCAACGTGATCATAGTCTTGACTTCGGCGTAATTCCTGCTGCATGTCTTACTTTCATCGTAGTTAATCCTGCACACTTATCTCAACATATGGATTAGATAACAAATGACAATTGACTTCATCATCAAAATCCGAGATTCAACAATATGTATATAGGAAGGAAAGTGGGAGCGTTATGTTAAGATCCCTTTATTTTCTGAGCTTTTGAATAATATTTATTGAGTTTGTTTGGTTAAGTAAAAGTTAAATAGTGATTTATTTATTATTAAGAATCCAAGTCCTAGTGAACTCTAAGTGAAACTCTATAAATAGGGATATATTTGTTTCTTTTCAATAAGCAATAAAATATTATTTAGTCTTTTGATAAACCTTAGGAGGTCGATCCCTTTGAAGTGTTCATCCCCTTTTCTTCTATGATAAAACCCTAGGGTCTTATCATTTGGTATCAGAGCAGTGACCCTCGGTGTTCTCACTGTAATTTTTCACATAACTTTGCCACAACTTTCATCATCTAAAGAGAGAGAGAGAGAGAGAGAAGGGCTGAAGCCGATAGCCACGTAAGCTAATCCTTCTCAACCGAGAAAGAAACCCTACTTCTCAGCCAATGACCACCACTTCCCCTTCTCCATCGTCATCGCTGCTTCTCAACTAGTGACCACCACCACCACTGCTCCCTGGCCAGCGACCCCCCCCCCCCCCCCCAACCTCGTTGCACCACAACCGCCCTCTAGCCATGCACACTCCATCCTACTCGAGTAAGAAAGGGCCACCTTTGTTGTTCCCGGCTAGCGGACCACCCCCCTTTAGTAATCCTTAGTTGCTCCCAACCCTCGACGATGCTACTACCTAGTCACGCCACCATTACTACCTCTCAACCTCGGCAACAACCTTCCCTCCTCGTGGCGACCAAAACAGGGCAACTATGCATTTGTTGTCGGTCACTATGAGCAGCATGAGGGCAAAAAGCCCCCATCGCCTCCTCACACCTTCTATTGCAACCGTCAATCATCATTGCTTCCTTCTCCCTTCTGTTAGTTATAGGTGCCCTGCAAGCTAATCACTTGAGTGATCGCACGTGTGACATGATACACATTCTTTTTGCTTATTATATTTTGGTATTTTATCACTTTATATTGCTTATTGCATATATGCATATATATATTGTGATGTCTATAGATCTGTGCAATGGGAATCGGATCGTGATGAGATCACGATAGTGAGATCGATTCACTTTTAAACATAGACCCAAAATAATCCTAGTCATAGGTTACTCAAGAAGGACATCGAGATAATCGAATAAAATATATGTTGTATACCCATCCATATGATGGATGCAGTTGGTCTCATAGCTGCTCATGTGAGGACACTAGGGATACAGTACCGGTGCTTGTTGGAGAATGAGTTCACTAATTGATCCACTTATGGAATGTTTGATGGTTAATGATGCCTTATTGTCAAATAGTAATTCCATATTCCCAATAGTGTATCTGGTCCTTAGACTTGAGACACCAAGGATGTCTTGTATGAGTACTCCACTCATTGATATCGGACTTATAGGTTTGGAAGTTCCAAATCTAGTACCACCGGTTATTGGGAGTGACAACCAACCTTATGAGGGCTATTGAGTATCGATAGAGGATCATCCGCTCTCGGTATCATGAGAGGAATATCCTATGTGTTCTTACTCAAACAAATCCTTAGCCAAGGTCATTAAGATTAAGAGAGAAAGAGTTCTCAGGGAGAATCTGATTAGAGTGAGACTCGCGGAGAAATCGTATGAGCTTAATAGCACCATGGCTTATATATGGTCTCTGAGATATTAGATGGATAAGGGATTATAGGTAAATGATAATTAAGGACAGATAAGTCCAAATAATTGGATTCCCCTGTATCATCTAGGGACTACGGCGTAGTAGCCTAGTTTGTCCGTAGTCTATGAATCGAGTGAATTATTATGGAGATAATAATTTACTAAGCCAGAAGGAGTTCTGATAGGTATGAATCACAGCTAGCTCGATATTGAGCCTAGAGGGTCACACACATATGGTAGGTGTTGTGATAAGTAGAGGGTCACACACATATTGGATAACCAATAAGCCCTTGAATTATTGGATCCCATGGGTGAGATCCAATAAGAGCTAATAAGAGATTATTTTGTAGAGATCCACTAATCTAAGAGGCTTGGGTAATTGGATAGAGATCCAATACCCAATATGGTAGGATCCATTAGGGTTAACTCAGGGCCTCTATAAATAGGAGGGAACTAAAAGCCCATAGGCTGGGGTTTCTTAGTAGCCACCTCCTATTCTCCTCTCGCATTCTCTTCCTCAGATAGCAGGCTTGGAGATTTGAGGAGCGTCATCGTAGCCCTGTTGTGTGGGTCACTACTAGATAGGAGGACGCTTGATCTCCTTCATCCACTCCTACAGATCTGTAGTGATTCAAGGATATACAATCTCCCTAGGTAACACAACTATCTCACGTGTGGTTTTCAGTTTCACGGATTTTACGCACCAATCTTCCTACGACAATGAACACCTTTTGGGAAATTTAGGATTTTTGTTTTCTGTTTTTCTGTTATGCATGTGATGTCACCCCTAGATTCCCAATAGTGGTATCAGAGCTAGGTTATTCATGCGAAAGATTGGTTTTAAACTGCGTATGTTGTGTTTTGGAGAAGTTTTTGAACTCAAAATCATTGATGCAAAAGTGAGAAAGGGCAACAATTATTGTAACCCTAGCTGCCCTCGCAGATGGCAGTTGCGTACATGCAGCTGCCTGCAATGACGGTCGCAGGCAAGCAGCACAACGTTGGCGCACGCGCAAATGCTGCACCTACAGCAGTCGGCCGGTGGGGGGATGCAGCTCGTGGGTGCCCCACCCGCGGGCACTGCCTACGGGCACAGCGCCCGTAGGGGCAGTGCAACCCACGGGCGACCCGCCTGCTGGGGCGGCGCTCGCCCGCAGGTGAGCCACCCGTAGGGGTGGCGCTTGCCTGCGGGTGAGCCACGCGGGTGAGCCACCCGTAGGGGTGGCGCTTGCCTGCGGGTGAGCCACCCGTAGGGGTGGCGCTTGCCTGCGGGTGAGCCACCCGTAGGGGTGGCGCTTGCCTGCGGGTGAGCCACCCGTAGGGGTGGCGCTTGCCTGCGGGTGAGCCACCCGTAGGGGTGGCGCTTGCCTGCGGGTGAGCCACCCGTAGGGGTGGCGCTTGCCTGCGGGTGAGCCACCCGTAGGGGTGGCGCTTGCCTGCGGGTGAGCCACCCGTAGGGGTGGCGCTTGCCTGCGGGTGAGCCACCCGTAGGGGTGGCGCTTGCCTGCGGGTGAGCCACCCGTAGGGGTGGCGCTTGCCTGCGGGTGAGCCACCCGTAGGGGTGGCGCTTGCCTGCGGGTGAGCCACCCGTAGGGGTGGCGCTTGCCTGCGGGTGAGCCACCCGTAGGGGTGGCGCTTGCCTGCGGGTGAGCCACCCGTAGGGGTGGCGCTTGCCTGCGGGTGAGCCACCCGTAGGGGTGGCGCTTGCCTGCGGGTGAGCCACCCGTAGGGGTGGCGCTTGCCTGCGGGTGAGCCACCCGTAGGGGTGGCGCTTGCCTGCGGGTGAGCCACCCGTAGGGGTGGCGCTTGCCTGCGGGTGAGCCACCCGTAGGGGTGGCGCTTGCCTGCGGGTGAGCCACCCGTAGGGGTGGCGCTTGCCTGCGGGTGAGCCACCCGTAGGGGTGGCGCTTGCCTGCGGGTGAGCCACCCGTAGGGGTGGCGCTTGCCTGCGGGTGAGCCACCCGTAGGGGTGGCGCTTGCCTGCGGGTGAGCCACCCGTAGGGGTGGCGCTTGCCTGCGGGTGAGCCACCCGTAGGGGTGGCGCTTGCCTGCGGGTGAGCCACCCGTAGGGGTGGCGCTTGCCTGCGGGTGAGCCACCCGTAGGGGTGGCGCTTGCCTGCGGGTGAGCCACCCGTAGGGGTGGCGCTTGCCTGCGGGTGAGCCACCCGTAGGGGTGGCGCTTGCCTGCGGGTGAGCCACCCCAACCGTCGGGGCGGTGCCTACGGGCATTACCCTAGCAATGAGCATCACCTGCGGGCACTACGCCGTAGGTAAAACTACTCGCAAGGGTAGTAGGGCCCGTAGAGGCTCTGCTCCCGCGGGCGGCTCTACTCGCTAGGCAACGACGCTTGCCACTTGCAGAGGTAGCGACACCGCTCCTCGTCACAAAGGGCCACAGAGGGCCACCACCGGCAAGGTGGCAACGGCCGTAGCAAGCAGCAAGAGATGGGGAGGGTTAGGGTTTTGGGCAAAACGATAGTTTTGCCCCTATGAATTTGAGAAATCGTAAGCGGATCAATCAGTAAACTCATTCTCCAATAAGCACTTGTACTACCCTAGTGTCCCCACATGAGCAGCTATGAGACCAAATACATCTATCATATGGAAGGGTATACAACACACCAGTCTGTCCGGTTACCTCGATGTCTTTTTTGAGTAACCTATTACCAGGATTATTTAGAATCTGTGTTTAAAGGCGAATCGATCTCATTATCATGATCTCATCACAATCTTATTCCCATTGCACAGATCCAAGGACATCACTATATATATATATATATATATATATATATATATATATATATATATATATATATATATATATATATATATATGTGTGTGTGTGTGTGTGTGTGTGTGTGTGTGTGTGTGTGTGTGTGTGTGTGTGCGCGCGCGCGTGTGTGTGTGTGCATATATGCAATAAGCAATATAAAGTGATAAATGTCAAAATATAATAAGCAAAAAGATTGTGTGTCAAGTCATACGTGCCATCACTCACGTGATTGGCTTATAGGGCACATATGACTAGCAAAAATCATGTTCCTTAATGGTAACCTCGAGGAGGTGTATATGATATAACCTGGGGGATTCGTATCTAAGGATAGTCCAGATAAAGTGTGTAGGTTGCTTAGGTTCATTTATAGACTGAAGCAAGCTTTCCGAAGTTAGAATATAAGATTTGAGGAGGCAATCAGATCTTATGACTTTGTTAAGAAGGAAGATGAGCCTTATATATAAAGGAATGTAAGTGGGAGGAATGACATCCTTCTTGGTGTTATATATGGATGACATCCTGATCATTGGGAATGATATAGGAATGCTATCCATAGTAAAGGCTTGGTTATCTACACACTTCTCCATGAAGGACTTAGGGAAAGCATCCTGTATCTTGGGGATTCGGATCTATAAAGGTAGATCTAAGAGGATACTTGGCTTCTCTCAGTCCAAGTACATAGACACCATTGTCAAAAGGTTTGGCATGAAAAATTCCAAGAGATGTCTCAAACCGATGAGACATGGGACATCACTTTCTATGAGTATGTCCCCAAAGACTCCTAAAGAAAGGGCAGACATGTATATGATACCCTAGTCCTCAGCGATAGGGTATATCTTGTATGTTATACTATATACCATGCCTGATATATCGCATGCTTTGAGTGGCACGAGTAGATATTAGGCGAATCCAAGCTATGAGCACTTGAAAACAGTAAAGTGTATCCTTAAGTACTTAAGAAGGACTAAGGATCTTTTACTAGTATATGGAGGTAATAGTGTTAGGACTCTAGCTAGGAGAGTCCTAATTGAGAGGGACATTCATATAAAACCTACCTAAGCTGAACCCTATTAAAGAGGTGAAGAGGCCGGCTAAGGTTAGGATGTTATTTCTTAGAGAAGAATTAGGAGTTATAAAGGAATAGGAGTCTTGAGTAGGAGTCCTATTAGGAGTTAGGGTTTAGAAACCCTATAAATAGTCATGTATTCATCCTCTTTTGTTAAGCAATAGATGAATCTTTTCTACAGCCTTTGAGCAGCAATTTGAAGGAAGGAACCCCTATAGAGTTCCAAGGAGGCTGATCCCCTAAAGAGATCAACCCTAAGCTTAGAATCTACAAGGGTTCTAACACCTGGTATCATAGCAGCGTTCTTGGCATCTCGCTGCCCTTCCACAGCCATCCATCAGCCCTCCACAGCCACCCAAAGTAATTCCCACAATTGCTTAAAAGATCATCACCTAATTCTACCATCATCACGACCACCGTGAATCATCCTTTGATCTTCCCGTGAATTGTAACAAGTGTTAGGAAAGGGTTCGGCACTAAGAGGGGGGAGTGAATTAGTGTAGTAGTAAAATATGTCGGTTCTAAAAATTCTTTCGTTCATTGAAAACCGATCTCGAAAAGATAGCCTGAAAGAGTATGAAAAAGCGTAGTGGATGTAAAGCAAGTAAGGAGGTTTGCAGTTAAAGTAAATTGCATAAATAAAATACAAACCAAATTTATAGTGGTTCGGTCATCATCGACCTACATCCACTCTTTGATTCCTCTTCCGTCGAGGCCATCGGCATCCACTATCGGTCTTCCTTCAATAGGCGAAGACCAATCACCTTTTACACCCCTCTTCTCTTTTTCACGAGTTTAGGAGACAACCCTTACAAGCACTCACACTCCTCTTACAGAATTCTAAACTTAGAGCGGAGGAGGGAATTTCTAAAGAGATTGCAGCAGCGTTTTCTCACTTTTTAATCCTCTGTACTTGTGTGTTTTAACCAAGAAAGAGAGGGGTATTTATAGGCTTCAAGTTGATTCAAACTTGGAGCCTAAAACGTTCCCATCTCAGGTTCCCCGAGCATGGGCGGTACTACCGCTTGTGCTGGGCGATACCACCGCCTAGTGTCAGTCTGACATTGACACTGCCCTGGGCGATGCTACCGCCCATTCTGGCGGTACCACCGCTTGGGGGGGTAGTGCTAGGCGGTACCACCGCCTAGCACCCTACTAGGGGCGGTACAATCGCCCAAACTAGTGGTACCACTGCCTGACATAGTCTCAAAGATTGTGCCACGACGGTGAGACTTCTTGGTGTACTGTTTGGGCCTCTTATTGGGCCCAACACAGTTCTTACATGGGCCTAGTTGGCCCCTAATTGGGTTGGCCCAAATCCAAACCCAATTACGTACTAACTATGAAATCTAAGACATAATCTAAGCTAAACAAGTCTGTAAGTCTTGGTTCTTTTGGCGAGCTTCCGGCGAACTTCCGACGATCTCTTAGCAATGTTCCGGTGGACTCCCGGCAAGCTCCTAGACTTCACCATGATCTTCTTGGCGATTTCCAACGAGCTTCTTTGGCAAGCTCCGAGACTTCTCGACTGGTTCCGCCAGAACTTCCGACGAACTTCCGGACTTCCGACGAACTCTCAAACTCCCAACGAAATCACATCTTTGACTCCGAGACTTCATTTTGCTTTATGTATTACCATCATAGTTAATCCTACATATGTAAAACATACTTCGATCTAGACAATTAATACTAAGCATTAATCATATTGTCCGACATATCATTGGTCCCTTGACGCTTCGTCCGATTCTTCGGCGGATCGTCCTCTCTTGCGGCCTATTACCCAATTGGCCAGTTGACTCAGCAACTCCAATATCCTTGGCGCAATATCTGCTCTTCTTGGCCTGATGCCCGAATCCATGGCCCGAAGCCTTCTGTCAATACATCAACCATTCCTCCGGCCCGACGTCCAATCTTCTGACATGTTTTCCTCCGGCACAACATGATTTTTTCTGCTTTAATTGTCTTATCTTGATCAAAGCATCCTGCATCACTCAAAACACAGATTAAAACATAAATACATATCGATTGGTTTCATCATCAAAATATGAGATTCAACAACAGGTTCTGGTTTCCTACCTTACTACTGCTGCAGTTTAGTTATCCTTATTCAAAAATCCAAAAAACAATTGTTCCTATATTGCTGTATATACTTTTCGTTGCAAAGTTTTCATCTCTATGACGAAAGATACATTGCAGAATTCCAACCGCATAGCATAGTCAGTTTGATCTTGCTACTACATTTTTCTATCCAAATCTCTACAAAATTTTTATGATAGCTTTGACACTTCCTAATAGTGGATTTCCCTTTAGTTTTATCAAAAAATTCTTAATATAAACCACTAATCTTTTACGTCCAATCTGCTACACTTGAAAATCTGTGCTGTAGAAAATTTCAGCAACATATTGTTGCCTTAACCAAACTATTTCCAATCCTTTTTGAACGAAATTTCTTATACACTTCATAGATCATCTTGGCTTCCATGTAAGATTGATCAATTGAGGAATTCATCTCTAAAATTATTTTTGTGTTGCTATAAATTTTCATCGCAAACCGTTGAAATTTTTTGACGAGAATTCTACTATCGCAACTTGCACCAATTTCCTTGCTATTATCTTGCCAAAATTTTCTTGATTAAATTAGACATCCTTGCTGTCATATAAACCAAGATTTTTTTGTCAATTCCCTCCTTAAATATCTAAGTTTTTGGTGGAAATTTCATCGAGAAACCATTGTTTCTTCGACGATAATTCTGCTCTTACAAGACAATATATACCTGTAGCAACTTCCATTGATTTCTATCAAACCTTTGTTACCATCTACCACAGATCTAAAACTTTCATCCACTACCATCACAGCCCTAAAACTCCACAAATCACAACCTCAAACTGCACCAAAGCAGCCACAAAACAAGCCTAAACCGCAGCCTACGTCCACCAATCCACCAACCCTTTCGACTATCACTTCTCTCAACCTATACATGCCTTTAACCTAACAATAAAAAAAAGATCTTAACATCATAGATTTGGAGGCATATACTATGGCATCTGAGAAGGCAATCAATGCTAAATTCAAAGTCTTCGAGGTGCGAATGGAGGATAAGATTCAGACTTTCTTTACCGAACTCAGTTTGGGTCGACCACCAAGCCCGAAGAAATCACATCAAGGAGAGAGCTCTAACCAATCACATCAATCCCGAAGAGATGACTTACAAGATAGGAGAGGCTCTATGACCGACCTCAACTATCCATGTATGAGGGTGGACTTCACTAGATGAGAAGAAGGAGACCCGATTGGTTAGATCTCGTGCACGAAGCGATATTTTCGGTACCATAAAACCGTAGACGCATCTATAGTAGAAATTGCAGCTATATATCTAGAAGGAGATGCCATACAGTAGTTTGACTAGTTTGAATACACTCAGGAAGGACTGCTGATCCGCTTCGGACCAACCGATTACGAGAATATTGATGGACAACTAGCAAAGATTCGACAAACCTCCACCATTCAGGAGTACCAAACCAGGTTTAAAAGGTTATCTAATCAAACTCATGATTAGTCTGAAAAATAGCTATTGGGAACCTTTATTGAGGGCTTGAAGCTGGAGATCCGGGGAGAAGTTAAAGCGTGACAACCGTACAGGATTATGGCAGCCATCTCTTTCGCATGACTTCAAGAGGAGCAATTGAACCATGAAGCCCGGAGGACTAGGGTCACTCTCCGACTAACAATACTAAAGCCCTCAGCCCCCCCTACTGTCAACCGAGTCCCTACACCAAAAAGGTTGACAAGAGAAGAGCTTCGGGAGCGATCTACGAAGGGGTTATATTGGCATTGTGACGAGTCATAGAGCCGCGAGCATCGCTATAAAAAAGGGAGACTTCTTGTCATTGAACCAATAGAAGAAGAGGTCATTGAACATCTAGAAGAGAGCCTTGAATATGAAAAAGAAGATGTAGAAGAAGCGCTATAACCGATCGACTTTATGGTACATGCCCTAGTCGGCTACTCAAACCCACAAACGATGAAAGTTAGAGGCCTTCTCAAGCAACAACCGATCACTATTTTTATCGACATGGGCAGCACTAATAACTTCCTAAATAGTAAGATTGCTGCTCAGATGGTACTCCACATTGAAGGTTACAGCAAGTTTGATGTAAAGGTTGCCGATGGTAGAATCCTAAAGTGCGACTAAAGATGCCCGTAGATAAAACTATTACTGCAAGACCAAGAAATTATCACCGACTTCTTCCTCCTACCAATTGATGGGCCATGCTTGGTATAGAATGACTAACTATTCTAGGTGATATCTCTTGAAACTTTTTCAAATTAATTATGAAATTTTATTGCAAAGGCAAATAGATCATCCTACGTGGGAAGCGCGGAAGCAACGTAACCACCGTTTCGACCCAACGAATGGAGAAAGTTTTACACAAGGTAAATGGTGGCTTTTTGATGTATCTCTAGTAGCAACTAGATGGGAAGAAAATAGAAATTGAATATCAAAATCTTTCCCAAATGCTTGCTAAATTTGTCGATATTTTTGTTGAATCGCACGGTCTTCCTCCTTCTTGGCAACATGACTATCGGATTCCAATCCTTCCAAGCAAGCCACCAGTGAACACTTGGCTATAGCAATATCCTCACCTCCAGAAGGATGAAATTGAAAAGATTATAAAGGAGATGCTTGAAACAAGGGTGATTCGGCTAAGTTGCAGCCCCTATTCCTCACCGGTGCTACTTGTACGCAAGAAGGACGGAACTTGACAGATGTGCATCGACTACCGAGCTTTAAATAACATCATTGTCGAGGACAAGTACCCAATACTAGTGATGGATGAACTTCTTGATGAATTAAAATGAGCTCGAGTCTTCACGAAGTTGGACCTCCGATCCAGTTACCACCAAATTCGGTATGTGAAGACGACATTCCAAAAACTGCATTCTGCACACATGATGGCCATTATGAATTCTTGATAATACCTTTTGGACTCACTAATGCTCCTTCAACCTTTCAAAATCTCATGAATGATATTTTTTGGAGCTTTCTTTGCAAATTTGTGCTGGTACTTTTCGATGATATTCTCATTTATAGCCTTTCTTGAGACTCACTTTTAGCATTTACGAATTATTTTGATGATCCTTCAGGAGAATATTCTTTTTGTTAAGAAACCAAAGTGCAGCTTTCTCCAGCAAAAAATAGAGTACCTTGGGCACATAATATCAGAAGAAGGAGTGGTGGTAGACCCAACAAAAATTGAGGCAATGCAAGGTTGGCCAAAACCTGCAAACATGAATTTACTACACAGGTTCCTTGGACTAACGGGCTACTACCAAAAATTTATTAAGGACTATGGGAAGATCAGTGCACCCATCACTTCTCTACTAAAAAAAGATGTCTTCCAATGGTTGGACAAAGCCTCTGCTGCCTTCTACAAACTTAAGGCAGCCATGACAACGACGCTGGTGCTAGCGCTACCAGATTTCAGTCGACCCTTCATCATTGAGGCCAACGCATATGGAGTCGGAATTAGAGCCGTTATACATTGTCTCCCTCCCATCAAAACATGTTAGTATATGATAAGGAGATGCTCGCCATTGTGCACATAGTAACGAGGTGGAGACCCTACCTGATCGGCCGGCGATTCAAATTAAAACCAACCATAGAAGCCTCAAGTACTTTTTGGAGCAAAAGATATCATTCCCTGAGCAGCAAAAATAGGTAACCAAACTTCTTAGATTTGATTATGAAATTATTTGCAAAAAGGGGAAAGAAAATGTTATTGTAGATGCACTCTCACGGTTACTTGAGCAAGCTAAGGTTTCAGCCATCTCCCTTCCTATCACTGGTCTCCTCAAGGACATTAGGGAAGAATGGAGTAGGATCCAGAGATCAGCAACATCATAAAAAAATTGGAGGAGGATCCAAGTGCAATAGCCCACTACACTTGGGATTCAAGGGATCTACGTTACAAAGGTCGCATTATGCTTATATCTGACTCCCCTTACATCACAATCATCCTGCATAAAATGCACTCCACACCTTCAGTAGAGACTTTGGATTCCTGAGAACCTACAAAAGAGTGAAGCAAAATTTTTATTGGAGAGGGATGAAAAAAATTATTGCTGAATATGTAGCACAATGTGATGTATGTCAACAACATAAGGGTGAAATAATGGCAAGTCCAGGGAAGCTACAATCACTACCCATATTGGACTCTATGTGGACTGACATCTTCATGGACTTCATCGAAGGGCTACAACCTTCCAAAGGTAAAAGTACAATTCTCATGGTGGTTGATCGACTTATGAAATATGCTCATTTTTGTGCTGTGAGAAATCCCTACACTGCTGCTAGTATTGCCTAGATTTTCATAGAAAATATTGTTAAATTTCATTGGATGCCAAGGTCCATTGTAAGTGATCATGATAGGATCTTCACTAGTAAATTTTGGACCAAGTTATTTCAATTACAAGGCACCAACTCAAGATGAGAACAACGTATCATCCATAAACTAACGGCCAAACAGAGGTGGTAAACATGTGTTTAGAGACGTACCTTCGGTGTTTCGCTAGCAACCAGCTAAAGGAGTGGGTGAAATGGCTTCCTTGGGCCGAATTATCATGGAATTAGCTGGTTTTGCCTAAGTCGTGCGGCACCCTTGCGTGTCCGTCCGCAAAGGTTAGCCCCCCCGAAACCTCCCATGGTCCCTTAGGACCTACAAAAGAGAAAATGGGTTAAAGATAATGCCTCACTCAGGATCCACAAGCAATCATCTCCGTAAACACTTCATAAACAATGCAAATTACAAACAAACTTTACAAGCTCTGAATGATTGCACAACAAAGGAGTAAAATGGTTCACTATAGACCGAACTAAAATGGGACTATTAAGCCTGTTAGTTTGGCAAGTCTCATAGTCCCATATCAGGAAAAACAAGTTTGGTATCTCTTGTTTAAACTATAAATAAGGGTCTGAGCTTTGAAGTCAGATGCACCACAAGTGGTACCACAAGTAGCACCACAAGAAAAACCTAAGTGTTTACTTTGGGTTTAAGTCCACACTCAGTTAAATAGTTTGGGCTTATAGATTTGGGTTTTTTCTTGTTTAGTATTTTCCGGTGTTTTATGGCCTAGGAACATCTTCCTAAGGCATTTGTAATTGTCCCTCTTTTATAATAGTGATTTGCTCCTCCTTCATCCGTGGATGTAAGTCAATTGACCGAACCACGTAAATTTGGTGTTCTGGTGTTCTTGTCTCTCCTTTTATTTGTTTTTCGCTTTATTGTCTTATTGGATTGCCAAATTACCTTTTTAGGTAAATATCCTGGGGCTAGCTCTAACAAACTGGTATCAGAGCCTAGTTTCGGGATCTTTTGGCAACAATGACAATAACAAAGATCGTCGTCGAGAAATTCGACAGAAATGTCAACTTCGGCATGTGGCAACTTAAGATGGAAGCCATTCTGGTTCAAGACGGAGTTGATTTGGCACTACAGGGAGCAGAGAACATTCCAGATGGTATGACAAAGGAAGATCTTGTGGGTATGGATAAGAAGGCCCGATCAAGCATCATCCTAAATCTCTCTGATGAGGTTTTACGGGAGGTAGCTACGGAGACTACGGCTAAGAGCATGTGGGACAAGCTTAAAGCCTTGTACATGAAGAGGATAGTGGAGAATCGTCTCTACTTGAAGCAGAGTCTATATATGCTTCGGATGACTGAAGGTACATCTATACTCTCACATCTTGATAAGTTTGATTCTTTGGTTATGGATTTGGAGAATATAGATGCAAAAATTGATGATGAGGATAAGGCTTTGTTACTCTTGTGTTCTCTTCCCCAATCTTTTAAGCATTTTCGTGATACTTTGATTTATGGAAAAGAAACAGTTTTGTATCAAGAAATTAAATCTGCATTAAAATCTAAGGAGCAGATAGATAGGAATATCACTGGGGAAAGTAGAGAGAATCAGGCTGAGGGTCTAGTTGTCAGGGGTAGAATGGATAAAAGAGAATTTGACAGTAGTAGATCTAACTCTAGATCTAAATCCAGACATAGAAATTTGGAATGTAGATATTGTCATAAAATGGGGCATATTAAATCTGATTGCTTTAAATTGAAACATAAATTAAAGCAAAAGGGTAAAAGTGTTGAGAAAACTACTGAGTCCGCTGAAGCTAGTGTAGCAGCTGATGAGAATACTGGAAATATTTTCTTTGCTACTGATGATAGGACAAGGTCTAAAAATGAATGGATTTTAGATTCAGGTTGTTCTTATCACATGTCTCCCAATAGGGATTTGTTTTCCACATATGAATCCTGTAATGGTGGAATTGTTTTGATGAGCAATAATGTCGCGTGTGATGTTGTTGGTAGAGGTACAATCCGAATTAAAATGCATGATGGTATTGTGAGGACGCTCACTAATGTTAGACATGTTCCTAATTTGAAAAAGAATCTCATCTCTTTCGGCACCCTGGAGGCTCTTGGGTGTAAATACAGAGCTGAAGGTGGAGTTATGAAAGTTTCTAGAAATGCCCTTGTTGTTATGAAAACTTGTAGGTCTGGTAGTTTATATATTTTGCAAGGAACTACTGTCACAGGCTCGGTTGCAGTCTCGTCATCATCATCATTGTCTAATTCTGACATTACCAAATTATGACATATGCGTTTGGGTCATATGAGCGAAAAAGGTTTGAGCATATTGAGCAAAAGGGGTATGCTTTGTGGACAGAGTATTGGGCTATTGGATTTTTGTGAACACTACATTTTTGGAAAGCAGAAAAGTGTCAGCTTCAATTCTCTGGCAGTTCACAAAACGAAAGGTACTCTTGACTATATTCATTCAGACCTTTGGGGTCCAGCTCGTGTTCAGTCTAAGGGTGGTGCCAGGTATATGTTGACTTTCATTGACGATTATTCCAGGAAAGTTTGGGTTTATTTTCTGAAGCATAAAAATGATGTTTTTCTAACCTTTAAACAATGGAAGGCTTTGATTGAGAAGCAAACAGGTAGACAGATTAAGCGGCTTCGAACAGATAATGGCATGGAATTTTGTGACGGTGACTTTGAAGAATTTTGCAAAAATGAAGGAATTGCTCGGCATCGCACTGTTAGGATGACACCTCAACAAAATGGTGTGGCCGAACGTATGAATAGAACACTCTTGGAGAGAGCAAGGTGTATGATCTCAAATGCAGGGTTGACAAAGGACTTTTGGGCAGAGGCAATTAATATGGCCTGTTACGTTGTCAACCGCGCTCCTTCTGCAGCACTTGACTTTAAAACTCCGAAGGAAGTTTGGTCAGGTACTCCTGCTGATTATTCTGATTTTAAAATTTTTGGGTGTCCAGCATACATGCATGTAAATGAAGGAAAATTAGAGCCTCGGGCTAAAAAGTGCATTTTCCTTGGGTATGCTTTTGGGGTAAAAGGATACAGATTATGGTATTCTGATCTCAAATCCCCAAAATTTATAATCAGTAGAGATGTTACTTTTGATGAATTATCTATATTATCTTCCAAAAAGGAATTTACTATTTGTACAAATGATAGTGCATAGAAGCAGGTGGAGCTTGAGATTGGTAGTTCAGATTCTTTTCAGTCGAACTCTTCTACTCAAAGAATGCCAGTAGATGGTCCCGAGTCTACTGACGAAGATGATCCAAAGGAAGAGAAATATTCCATAGCCAAGGATAGACCACGGAGAGATATTCGACCACCACAAAGATATGCAAATTTGGTTGCATATGCTTTGTCTGTTGCAGAAGAAACAAGTGAAGTTGGTGAACCTACTTCCTACTCAGATGCTGTTTCTTGTGAAAATTTCGCTAAGTGGTTGATTGCGATGAATGAAGAAATTGAATCTCTCCATCAGAATAGAACTTGGGATCTTGTAAAGCCGCTTTCGGGTAAGAAAATTGTTGGATGCAAATGGGATACCATTGCTGAGGGAAAGGTCCTTGTTCAGAAAATTCATACGAAGGACAATCCAGCTGATATGCTTACGAAGCCTCTTCCGGTTTACAAGTTCAAGCAGTGCTTGGACTTGGTTGGTGTTCATTGTTGGTGATTGCCCGTTGGGGCTTTTGTGAAGAAGGTGGAGCAAGTTTTGTTGGGACATGCCAAGGTGGAGATTTGTTAGTTTGGCAAGTCCCATAGTCCCATATCAGGAAAAACAAGTTTGGTATCTCCTGTTTAAACTATAAATAAGGGTCTGAGCTTTGAAGTCAGATGCACCACAAGAGGTACCACAAGTAGCACCACAAGAAAAACCTAAGTGTTTACTTTGGGTTTAAGTCCACACTCAGTTAAATAGTTTGGGCTTATAGATTTGGGTTTTTTCTTGTTTAGTATTTTCCGGTGTTTTATGGCCTAGGAACATCTTCCTAAGGCATTTGTAATTGTCCCTCTTTTATAATAGTGATTTGCTCCTCCTTCGTCCGTGGATGTAGGTCAATTGACCGAACCACGTAAATTTGGTGTTCTGGTGTTCTTGTCTCTCCTTTTATTTGTTTTCCGCTTTATTGTCTTGTTGGATTGTCAAATTACCTTTTTAGGTAAATATCCTAGGGCTAGCTCTAACAAAGCCTTCGGCCGTCCCTCTACATGTTGTGCAAAGCATGAACATACCAAAAGACATGGACATATATAAGCATTACATCAAACATCTTATTTTGAAGTTTGTCCGTGACATTCTCCCCTACTTATTCCTTCGACGTTCTCGTCGAAGCCTTTGCTGACACTACAACTCATCGCCTTTGCTAAGTCTTCAATCTTCTACTCCAGTTGCAATGCGCCTCTTGGCTCCCAACTGCTCTCCGCTGCTGTTTTTGAGTAGTCGAACCTTTGATCCGTCATACTGCTTTAACTCGCCAATGACTCTGACTTTAGTGTAGGGTTGGCTGAGTTGTGTTGATCCCTGTTGGTTCTTGTGGATCCTCCAAATGAAGGAAAAGACCATCCTTACTATGCGTCAGTCTCTCAAATGACTCATGTTGCTTGAACTGAGTGGATGCTTGTTGGAGCTTTAATGAGCATCGCCTCGCAAACTTCTAAAGTTTTGGGTCCTTTCTCCACAAAATTTGCTCATCGACTCTTCTTTCACTTAGTTGTCACTTCCAAGTAGATTCGCATCACTTCCGCTTTCGATTGGCATTCTGTTGGGAAATGAAGCGGATAATCTACTCTCAGTAGCACTAATCACCATTGGTGAGGATTTGACAACTATTGTCTTCTAATTTCTTCGAAGGGTCTTCGAACCTGTGTAGAGCTCCTCTACTAGATAGATAAGAGAATTGGGGTACTCGGTTTCGTCCATTCTCTTAAGAGTTGAGAAGGCAATGGTTATTGACTTCGCTCACCTCCTCAAGAGTTGTACTCCATACATCGAGCTAGTTACTGGCCTTCGCTTGCTCTTTGCTCATACTTCTGAAGCACTCGAAGTGTTTGCACTCCTTGCATTGAGTTAGTTACTGTGATTCACCTTCTCAATACCATCGAACTTCTGGAATGTAGGAAGTTTTCACCCCAACTTGGAGTAAATCTCTAATAGTTTTGGTCGCCTCTAGGATTGTACTACCGTCTTCTCTATCAACCCTGTCGCCTACTCTACTGAGTAGCAAAGGTATAGCATCACGTACTGCCTGCTTTGTTCGTTGGTCATGCACTCTTGCATAACCCAAAGTCCTTCACTTTCAGCTATCTTGATGAGAAGCACGTTGACACCAGTCTTACGAAGTTCCTCGGCCTCTGTCCTTCAGCCTTGTCTTAGTACTTGGAGTTTGCCTCTGCATACTCCACCTCCTCGGGCCCTTTCACGACCAAGCGCTCTCCCTCCATGAGAGCAAAGGATCAATGGCTTTTATGGAAGTCCCGCCTCTACGGTACCATGGCGCTGCCATGCCCATGGCCCTACTATCCGTCACCTCGCATCTACCTCCCTTTTCTTCACGATCAGTAGATATGTCTCTATGACACTCCTTCGAGTCCACCTCCATTCTAACTGATACTTGATTTTGGGTAGCTAAGTCCCTCTAGACTCATCGTCGCTTCATCACCCTTTTCAACCCCCTACTTCAACACCTTTGTGTTCTCCAAGCAGCTCTCTTTGGTTTATGGAAAGACAGACTGCAATTCCCATGCATGGCCTCTGCCATCACGTTATAGGGTTTGCACTAATTCTGTTCTCCTTAACTTCCTTGGTAGCAACGTTCGCTTACTCGACCTTGTCCTCTGACTTGTCGGGCTCTCTTAAGCGAATATGGACTCTGGAGTAGTCCAACTCTCCAACTACTTCGATCATACCTCTGTATGATCAAGTCCCTCTCATGGGACTCACTGGTACTTGCATTCAAACTTTTCCCTTGGTGGAACACAGCCCCCATATGTAGATGACCAAGGCTTTCATCTGATGCAAAATTTGATGCACGCACAGAAGACCTACCTCTGTGGTACCATAGCCTTCATTACTTGAATCCATAGCCCTTCTTGCCGTCATGTTGTTCACCGAAGTAGAGCTTCCAGTAGCTCCTGATCATATCTCTTTATGATAAAGTCCCTCATAGGACTACACCTGTGTGTATCGCATTGCCACGAACTGTTCCACCATGATCCGCTGCACCATGTCGCCTCCTGGTGACATATCCATTGCATTCTGATCCTTATGGGATGAACTCGAATTGTGGTCCCTCAATTTGTTTGCTCCTTTGGCAATCGAACTTCGTCCACCTGCTCTCGGGTCACACCTAGACGAAGCATCGCTCTAGGATAGTCCATCGCCTAGTAGTTCTCAAAGTCCACCGACTTCGCTGGAATTAGTGCACTATTGTCTGGATCCTGGGCCTCTACCCCTACCAGCACAATCTCTGCTGTGCACCGCTCCCTTCGTGGCAACTTGAATGGCAACATTGTGGTATATTCTTCAAGAGTACCCGCCTCTGCGTCCTCTTGCCCCGTGCCAAGGCTTTTTGAACCCAACTTCGCCTCTGCAAGTTGAGTCACCTCAGTTCCTCCATCAAATGCTTCTTCAAGATAAGGTGCATGTGCCCAGAAGCTCCCTTCGTCTTTGGCACCATGCAATACGAGTCCGCTCTATCAGCATGAAGGACCCATGGAATGACATAATCCTACTCTTGCCTCTACAAGAGTTCATGTCCTTGACCTCTGCCCAAGGAAAGCTCTATGCCTCCGCTCCATGTTCTATCTACTATGTCGACTCCCTTCATGCGGCTTGGGTACTTTGTCAAGTTACACCCAAGTTGCTCCACTCCTCATTTTTGCATTGAGTTGATGGTGGCCCTCGCGCCCACCATTCCACGGGTTAGCCCTTTGTTGAGTTCGATCTCCATATCGACTCCAAGTATGCCTTCATTTGTGTTGCCTTGGATCGCTCTCCCACTTGATCTCGCAATGCATTCCCTAAAACATTATCTCAAGCATGATCATGCGATGACTCCTCCTCAACATGTGTGATCCGTTGTACTTGGTTCTCCATCTGAAGAGCTGGGACTTATCCCTCTTGGATACCTTATCCCATTGGAGCAACTTCTCTCTTCGCTTCCTTCTCTTTGGAAGTTTCGGAGACCACCATCCCCTTGGACTACTCTGCCTTGCTAAATAAACTATGCATTGTTCTGCCTCGTATAAACACACTTGCTAGATCGCGACTCCATGTCAATATAGGCCCTACTACACCCCTCAAGGCCTAGCAATATGCTAAACTCGCTGCACACTTCAGCCTCCTACAGACGTATCCTTCAAATGTTGAAAAGAAAGTTTCAATGTTCCATGGTACCGAGTTTTGATTGCTATGGGATGGCCGCGAACACTCCATCGTTCGCATACAAGCCTTTGCATGAGTACCAAATTCTTTAAGTTAGCAATTCCCCTCACCTCTGTGAGCTTTGCACAACTCTTTTGGTCATTGAACAATCCATTCCACTTTACATGGTCTCATCCTTTACCAAGCACCTTGCTTGCCTTGAGCATCATCAAGTATGGTTGTCAACGTTGAGCCATAGCTCAAACTCAGCCATCCTAACCTTTGTGTGCTACACATTCTTTCCAGCTTGCTGGTCCTTGTGGTGCCTCTTGTGCGAAGGGGTTGGTCATTCCTCTGAATGCCAATCTCATATGCTCACTCCTCTGAGCAACCCCTTTTCTCTACACATCCATGCCCATTTTCCCCAAAACGGTCGTGCATGCTAGCTGCCCTCAACGCAGCCCCGCTAGATCTCCCACGTTTGCATGTCAAGTATTTCTATAAGTACTTGTCCCGCTCTGATACCATCTGTCACAGACTTAGCTGGTTTTGCCTAAGTCGTGCGGCACCCTTACGTGTCCGTCCAAAAAGGTCAGCCTCCCCGAAACCTCCCATGGTGCCTTAGGACCTACAAAAGAGAAAACGGGTTAGAGAAAACATCTCACTCGGATCCACAAGCAATCATCTCCATAAACACTTCATAAACAATGCAAATTACAAACAAACTTTGCAAGCTCTGAATGGTTGCACAACAAAGGGGTAAAATGGTCCACTATAGACCGAACTAAAATGGGACTATTAAGCCTTCGGTTGTCCCTCTACATATTGTGCAAAGCATGAACATACCAAAAAACATGGATATACATAAGCATTACATCAAACATTCTGTTTTGAAGTTTGTCTATGACAGAATGGTGGTATAATACTGCATATCATTCATCTACAAAATGTGCCCCTTATGAAGCACTATAAGGTTGGTCGGCCTCTATGATTCCAAAGTATGTAATTGGCTTAGCCAAGGTAGATCAGGTCGACCAAGTATTGATTGATAGGGACAAACTCCTACAACCGTTAAAGGATAATCTCTCTACGACTCAAGCCAGAATGAAGTAGCAAGCCGACACACGACGAAGCGAAAGAGAATTTTCGGTAGGAGATTGGGTTTATCTTCGCCTACAGCCATACAAGCAACTCTCCATCAACACTCGAGCCTCCATAAAGCTATCCCCATGTTTTTATCATATCAGATTATAGAGTGTATTGGAGTCGTGGCGTATAGACTTAAATTGCCTAAGGATGCCAAAATTCACCTTGTCTTCCACATGTCATGCCTGAAGCCCAAGTTGGTAGAACACGAGTCACCCTAAATTCAACTGCCCAGCACCACTAAG
Source organism: Musa balbisiana (assembly GCA_004837865.1). Classification (NCBI taxonomy): domain Eukaryota; kingdom Viridiplantae; phylum Streptophyta; class Magnoliopsida; order Zingiberales; family Musaceae; genus Musa; species Musa balbisiana. The sequence continues at coordinate 25,568,867 of CM017192.1, forward strand.
GATGGAGTTATTCAAGCCCAACCACAAGCCATCCTCGATCACAGGATCGTGATGCATCGCCGACGTCCCTCTACTAAAGTACTAGTGCATTGGAATAATTTACCACTTGAAGATGGCACATGGGAACCATATGAAGAGCTGAAGACCCGGTTCCCTGAGTTCATGGAATCTTAGCCTCGAGGATAAGACTGGTTTGAAGATGGCAGGTCTGTTAGAACTCTAGCTAGGAGAGTCCTAATTGAGAGGGACATTCATATAAAACCTACGTGAGCTGACCCCTATTAAAGAGATGAAGAGGCCGGCTAAGGTTAGGAGGTTATTTCTTAGAGAAGAATTAGGAGTTGTAAAGGAATAAGAGTCTTGAGTAGGAGTCCTATTAGGAGCTAGGGTTTAGAAACCCTATAAATAGCTATATATTCATCCTTTTTTGTTAAGTAATATATGAATCTTTTCTACAGCCTTTGAGCAGCAATTTGGAGGAAAGAACCCCTATAGAGTTCCAAGGAGGCAGATCCCCTAAAGAGATCAACCCCAAGCTTAGAATCTGTAAGGGTTCTAACAAGTAGCCTCAAGGTTGAAGGCTACATGAACTCGAGTTTTTGGTCTGATGTCGATGATAGCAAGTCTAATTTAGGGTATGTGTTCAAATGGAGGAGCAGTAAGCTGGAAGGGTTCTAAGCAAGATACTACTACTGACTAGACCATAGAGGCAAAGTACATTATTGTAGTAGAGATAGCAAAGGAGGGAGTCAGGATAAAAAAGGTCATCATAGATTTTGGGAGTCGTGCCGGACAGCGAGGAGCCGATTCCCTTATATTACAACAACTATGGGGTGATTGCTCAAATGAGGAACCTAGGTCTCATCAGAAGTATTCTGAGGAGGTTCTAGCTTATTAGAGAGAACGTGGCCTGAGGAGATGTAGTAGTGGAAAGAGTTTCATCCGAAGATAACATCGTAGATCTATTGAGAAAGTTGTTTTCTCATATTGTCTTTTAGCGTCACAAGGGTCTGATGGGGATCAGACACATAGGTGATTGGCTTTAGGTCAATTGAGAGATTGCTAGTCATATGTGCCCTACCAGCCAATCATGTGATTGATGGCACATGTGATATGATACGCATTCTTTTTGCTTATTATATTTTGATATTTTATCACTTTATATTGCTTGTTGTATATATATATATATATATATATATATATATATATATATATATATATATATATATATATATTGTGATATCCATGGATTTATGCAATGGGAATCGGATCATGATCAAATCACGATAATGAGACCGATTCACCTTTAAACGTAGACCCTAAATAATCTTGATCATAGGTTACTCAAGAATGACATTGAGATAACTAGACAGACTAGTGTATTGTGTACTCATCCATATGATGGATGCAGCTGGTCTCATAGCTACTTATGTGGGGACACTATGGATATAGTACAGGTGCTCATTAGAGAATTAGTTCACTGATTGATCCGCTTATGAAATACTTGATGGTTGATGATGCCTTATTGTCAGATAGTGATTTCGTAGTCCTAGTAATGTATCTGGTCCTTAAACTTCATACACCAAGGATGTCCTATATGAGTATTCCACTATTTGATACTGAACTTATAGGTTTGGAAGTACCAAATCTAGTATAACCGGTTATTGGGAGTGGCAGCCAACCTTACGAGGGTTATTGAGTGTCGATAAAGAATCATCCACTCTTAGTATCATGAGAGGAATATTCTATGTGTTCTTGCTCAAACAAATTCTTGGTCATGGTCATTCAGATTAAGAGAAAAAGAGTTCTCCGGGAGAATCTGATTAGAGTGAGACTCGAGGAGAAACCGTATAGGCCTAACAGCACCATGTGGTATATGTTCTCTGGGATATTAGATAGTTTAAAGACTATAGGTACATGGTCACTGAGGACAGATTGGACCAAAGTATTATATTCCCCAATATCGTCTAGGGACTACGGCGTAGTGGCCTAGTACGTTCGTAGTCGATAAGTCGAGTGAATTATTATGGAGATAATAATTTACTAAGCTAGAAGGAGTTCTGACAGGTATGACTCACGACCAACTCGATATTGGGCCTAGAGGGTTACATATATATGGTAGGTGTTGCGACGAGTAGAGGTTTGGATATGAGATATCTGCTGAAGCCTATTGGATATCTAATAAGCTCCTGAATTATTGGATCTCATGGATGAGATCTAATAAGAGCTAATAAGATATTATTAGGTAGAGACCCACTAATCTAAGAGGCTTACGTAATTGGATGGAGATCTAGTACCTAATAGGGTAGGATCCATTAGGGTTAACTAAGGGCCTCTTTAAATAGGAGTAAACTAAAGGCCCATAGGCTGGGGCTTCTTAGTAGCCACCTCCTATTCTCCTCTCCCATTCTCCTCCTCAGATAGCTGGCATAGAGATTTGAGGAGCGTCGTCGTAGCCCTATTGTGTGGATCACTGCTAGAGAGGAGGACGCTTGACCTCCTTCATCCACTCCTACATATCTGCAGTTATTCAAGGATATATGATCTCTCTAGGTAACACAACTATCTTACGCATGGTTTTCAGTTTTATAGATTTTGTGCACAAATATTCACATGACGATGAATACCTTTTGGGAAATTTAGGATTTTTGTTTTCTATTCTTCCACTACGCATGTGATGTCACCCCTAGATTCCCAACAACTTTGATATCGGTATATGTAGTAATATCCATAGTCTCATCCCTCGGTGTGGTCGAAACAGAGCATTGTTGCTGGCTGCGCTACCAACGCTGTTCCCAATGTCTCATCCCACGATGCTTCCTATCCTCAACAGTAGTAGCCTTCCACCATCGTCGCTACTCCCGGCCAGCAACCACCCCCTCATTCCGTTGTAGCCTCCCTCTAGTAGCGCACGTAGCAACCAGGGCAAGCCTATATGCTACCTTGCCTCAATCACGACCGTCGTAGCCATCACAATTGCTGTAGCCACTATAACCGCCGCAACCATTGATCCCTCTACTATCGCAGCCATCGCTTGCCACTACCGTCGCTGCTATTTCTTGACCAGTGGATCACTCCCCACGCTAATGTCGCCTCCTTACAGCGACCACAATGCTCTCACCCTAACGTGGCCCCGGGCCAAACTTTATAGTAGCCACACCGAATAGTGCAATACTGATGCCCTTGACCCGATACCAAAAATAGAAATTGGGGATTACAAGTCTGTAGTCTTATGTACTCATTGAAAGCCCAACTAAAAGCCTTGGAAACCAGAATTGAGAACCAGCTACAAGAAACCCTTAATGATTTAAAAAAAAGTCTATTAGAGAGCTTCAGCAAGTTTCAACAAGATGAAAGCTCAAATCTTACATTGAACCGATCTGGAGACATAGGGAAAAGAAACTAAAAATAGGACACAAGCTATCCACCCATGAAGTTGGAATTTCCAAGATGGGAAGATGGAGATCCGACCAGTTGGATCTCTTGAGTAAAATTTTTTTTTGTTTTCATAGAACTCCAAAAGAATCCAAGTTGGAAATAGCCTCAATCCAACTAGATAGAGATGCAATCTAATGATATGATTGGTATGAAACATACTATGGAGTCTCCTCATGGGAGCAATTAAAGAGAGGACTTTTTATTCACATTGAACCATCTAAATATGATAAGGTTAATGGGTAGCTCACCAAAATTCGTCAAACTTTCATAGTGTTAGAATATCAGAGCAGATTTAAATGAATATCAAATCAAGCCAAAGATTGGTCAAAACGACAACTGGTGGGTATATTTATCGAAGGACTTAATCTAGATTTCCGGTGTGAAGTCAAAGCTCGCTAACCTTGCACTTTGACGGCTGCAATATTGTTAAGATTAAGAGCAGCACTAAGAGGGGGGGGGTGAATTAGTGTAGCGAAAAAATTATGTCGATTCAAAAATCTTCATATGATAAAAAATGGTTTTAACTCAAATCGTTTGTTTCACTTTAAATAAGTAGAGAAGAGAAGGTTGGTTAGTTTGTAGTGTAGTAAAGTTAAATGTAGTAAAGATAATTTGCAGTAAAGAAAGAACACATCAGAATTTATAGTGGTTCGATCATTGTGACCTACATCCACTTCTGATTCCTCATCCGTCGAGATCACCGGCGTCCACTAATGGTCCTCCTTCAATAGGCAAAGACGAACCACCTCTTTATAGCACTTTTTCTTTTTCATGAGTTTAGGAGATAACCATTACTAGCCTCACTCCTCTTTCTTGGATGATTACAAAGCTAAGAGAGAGAGGAGGAGGACTCTTCTCACTTTTACAATACTTTTAACACCCCAACATTAAGATTTTTTCACACTTTTGATTGCACTTTGTTACCCTTTCATGTAGAAAAGGGTAGGGTATTTATAGGCCCCAATGACTTCAGAATTAGAGCCAAAAAGTATCCCATCCCCAAATTTTGGGGTACTGGCGGTACCACCGCCTGACTCTCTGACACTAGGTGGTACCATCACCTAATAGAGCTCTCAAAGACTGAGCTTTGGTAGGACTACCGCCTGACGGGCAATACCATCGCTGGCAGGTAATAACTATCGACGGTACCACCGCCCAAAGCTCTTGGGAGATTGAGTCTCAAGCGGTGCCAGTGGTACCATTGCCTAGTTTGTGCGGTACCAGCACCCAGAGCTCCTAGGAGATTGAGTCCCAAGAGGTGCCACTGCCGGCCTTGCTGGTGCCACCGTTGGCCGTGACTTCAGGTGTTGAATGGGCTATTCAATCCAACCCAATTCAGCCCTGTTAAGGGCTCAATTGGCCCCTAATTGAGTTAGTGGGATTACCTCACAATCCTAACTCAACTTAAGGATTAACTATGATAATTAAGATATTTAACAAAGCATTTTTGGTCTGGAATGTCAATTGTTCTTCCGGTGATCTTTCGGTGAACTTTCGATAATCTTTCGACGATGTTCCAACGGACTCCTGGCAAGCTCCTGGACTTTCTGATGATCTTCTTGGTGAGTTCCGATGAGCTTTTTTAGCAAGCTTCTAGACTTCTCGGTCAATTCCGACAGAACTTCCAATGAACGTCTGATCTTTCGACGAACTTTCGAACTCCCAACGAAGTCTCGATCTTGACTCCGGCACAATATTTGCTTTATGTCTTACCGCTATTATAATTAATCCTTTTCTCAATATATAGATTAGATTAAATAATTTAACAATTGATTTCATCATCAAAATCTGAGATTTAACAAATATCATATGCACATTTACATGAGGAAAAAATCAGTAGGAAAATTTGTCGAAACAAAAGTGACAACAAACAGATGATCAGCAAGCCATCTGCCCCATTTATTCCCAGCCAGAACCCTAACACCCAAAGACTAACTCGAGAAGAAGTGGAGCAAAGATCAGCAAAGGGTTTGTGCTGGCACTGTGATAAAAAGTAGAATAGGGAGCAGTAATGTAAACAAGGACAACTTCTAATAATTGAACCAATTGGGGAGGAACCGAAAGCTAATAATGTGGACTCTGATCATGAAGGTATGGATTATGATGATGAAGTTAGACCTATCATATATACAGTGCATGCATTAGCTGGCTACTCTAACCCGTAAACTATTAAAGTTGGAGGAACTCTAGAACATCAGTATGTTACAGTTTTAACTGATATTGGTAGCACTAACAATTTTATGGATAGTAAGGTTGCTGACTGATTAGCCTACCACATTAAAGGCTATGACAGATTCAAAGTAAATATTGCTAATGGACGGATTTTAACTTCTAATGATAAATGTTCAAAGATAAAATTGATTATACAGGACTAAGAGTTTCTTATAGACTTCTTTTTGCTACCCTTGGAAGACTTCGAAGTGGTACTTGGAATTGAATGGCTATCGACCCTATGTGATGCTTTTTGAAATTTTTCTACACTAATCATGAAGTTTTTTATTAATGGAAAGCAGGTGATCCTAAAAGGAAGATGTGGAAGTAAGGTCACAATTGCCACTAGCCTTCAGATGGGAGGGTTCTCCAAAAGACTACAATGACTACTATACTGAAATGCCAACCTATTGCTTACACTATCAATAAACGGAGACCATACTTACTTGATCAACAGGTTGTGATGCACCATAGAAACCTTATGGTTGAAGTGCTGAAAGAGAAGCTCATCAAATTTGATGCTACTTAGCCTTGAGGACAAGGTTGATTTAAAGGGGGAGGAATTATTAGGATTCCTTTATTTTTTTGAGCTTTTAAATAATATTTATTGAGTTAGTTTAGTTTAATAAGAGTCGGATATGGGTTTATTTAATATTTATTTATTACTAAGAGCCCAAGTCCTGGTGGACTCTAGGTTGAACTCTAGAAATAGGGATGTATCTATTTCTTTTCAATAAGCAATGAAATATTATTTAGTATTTTGACAAACCCTAAGAGGCTGATCCCCTCGAAGTAATCATCCCCTTTTCTCCCCTTTCTTCTATGATAAAACCGTAGGGTCTTATCATGCTATCACCTTCTTGGAGTTATATGTGGATGGCATTCTGATCATTGGGAATGATATAGGAATGCTCTGCACAGTAAAGGCATGGCTATCTAGATATTTCTCCATGAAGGACTTAGGGGAAGCATCCTACATCTTAAATATTCAAATCTCTAGAGATAGATCTAAGAGGATGCTTGGCTTGTCCTAGTCCAGGTACATAGATGCTTGGTTTTGTATGAAAAATTCCAAAAGAGATCTCATACTGATGAGACATGGGATATACCTTTCTAGGAGTATGTCCACAAAGACTCCTGAAGAAAGGACAAATATGGATATGATACCCTATGCCTCAGCGATAGGGTCTATCATGCATGCTATGCTATGTACCAGGCCTGATATAGTGCATACTCTGAGTGTCACGAGCAAGTATAAGGTGAATTCAAGTTTAGAGCACTAGAAAGCAGTAAAATGTATCCTTAAGTGCTAGTCATAGGTGCCCTGCAATCCAATTACATGAGTGATGGCACGTGTGACATGATACACATTATTTTTACCTATTATATTTTGGTATTTTATCACTTTATATTACTTGTTACATAAAAGCATATATATTGTGATATCCATTGATATGTGTAATGGGAATCGAATCATGATGAGATCATGATAATGAGACTGATTCACCTTTAAACACAAACCCTAAATAATCCTAGTCATAGGTTACTTGAAAGGAACATTGAGATAACCAAACATACTGGTGTGTTGTATACCTGTCAATATGAATGAGGCAGCTGGTCTCACAGCTACTTGTGTGGGGACACTAAGGATACAATGCAAGTGCTCATTGGAGAATGAGTTCACTGATTGATCTACTCACGGAATATTAGATAGTTGATGATGCCTTATTATCAGATAGCGATTCCATAGTCCTAATAGTATATCTGGTCCTTAGACTTGAGACACCAAGGATGTCCTGTATGAGTACTCCACTCTTTGATACCGAACTTAAAAATTTGAAAGTTTCAAATCTAGTACAACCAGTTATTGGGAGTGGCAGCCAGCCTTACGAGGGCTATTGAGTGTCGATAGAGGATCATCCGCTCTCGATATCATGAGAGAAATATCTTAAGTATTCTTGCTTAGACAAATCATTAGCCAAGGTCATTCAGATTAGGAGAGAAAGAGTTCTCTGGGAGAATCCGATAAAAGCGAGACTCGGGGAGAAATTGTATGGACCTGACAACACCATGCTTGGTATATAATCTCTAGAATATTAGATGGTTGAGGGACTATAGTACACAGTAATTAAGGATAGATAGATCCAAAGGATTAGAATCCCTTTATTGTTTGGGGACTACTACGTAGTGGCCTATTACTACATCCACAGTCGATGAGTTGAGTAAATTATTATGGACATAATAATTTACTGAGCCAAAAGAAGTTCTGATAGGTATGACTCATGGCCAGCTCGATATTAGGCCTAAAGAGTCACACATATATGATAAGTGTTGCGATGGGTAGAAGTTCAGACATGAGATATTCGCTGGATCCCCTATCTTATTGGATATCTAATAAAACCCTTGAATTATTGGATCTCATAAATAAGATCTAATATGAGCTAATAGGAGATTATTTGGTAAAGACCTACTAATCTAAGAGGCTTGGGTAATTGGATGGAGATCCAATACCCAATAGGGCAGGATCCATTAGGGTTAACTAGGGACCTCTACAAATAGGAGGGAACTAAAGACCCATATGCTAGGGCTTCTTAGTAGCCACCTCCTATTCTCCTCTCCCCTTCTCCTCCTCAAATAGCAAGCATAGAGATTTGAGAAGTGTTGTCACAGCCCTACTGTATTAATCACTGCTAGAGAGGAGAACGCTTGACCTCCTTCATCCTCACCAACAACTCTATAGGGATTCATGGATATACAATCTCCCTAGGTAACACAACTATTTCACATGTGATTTTCCGTGATGTAGGTTTTGTGCACCAATCTTTACATGATGATGAATACCTTTTGGGAAATTTAGGATTTTTATTTTATGTTCTTCTGCTGCGCATATGATGTCACTCCTAGATTTTCCTACAATGGTATCAGAGCCAGGTTGTTTGTGCGATAGATTAATTTTGAACTACATGTGTTGTATTTCAGGAAGACTTTTGATGTAAAAATCATTAACGTAAAAGGCTAGAAATGGTAGCAACTATTGTTGCCCTTACTGCCCTCACAAAAGTGGCCAAATGCTGCTTCTAGTGTTGGCTGTCTACGTGGAGGTGGTTAGCTGTCAGTGGCCTACCAACATGCCACCTACCCACAAGGATGGGCGACACCTACGGGCGACCTTCCCGCAAGGGCGGGCAGCGCTTGTGGGCGACCTGCCCGCAAGTGCAAGCGATGACTACGGGCGGGCAGAGGTTGCAAGCGACTTGCCCGCAAGTGTAGGCGGCGCCTGTGGGTGCCACTTGTGGACAACTTGCACGCAAGTCCTAGCAGTGCTTACGAGTGCCACCTGTGGGTGTGCCCTCAACGACGCCTACGGGTGATGCACACGTGGGCAAACCCGCCCATAGTGGCAACGGTACCCGCAAGGGTGCACGCCCACAAGCACACCGCCCATGGGCAGAGGTAGTGGCCACCGCCGATAAGGTGGTAGTGACCACAACGTAGAGGAAGGGGAAGGGGCAGTTGGGTTTTTTTGGCAAAAAATAGTTTTGTCCCTCGAAATTTTAGAAATTTTAAATTCTATCCTTTTATCCAAATTACGAAAATACTCCTTAGAATTTAGAAAATTCTATGTATATCCCTAATTTCAAAAAATATTAATTTATTAAAAAGTTTAATTAATTATTATTCTTATTATCTATTAGTCCTACATAATGATATTTACATGTATGATATGGACAGATGATCATAAACCATGTGATGTGTGTACTTATGATTATTATTATTATTAGGGTCTACGTGCCTATGATTAAGTTGTAATCATACGAGGAGACGCAGCGGGAGCGTGGAAGCAATAGTAGGACCCATGAGATGGACGATCGCGATGTATGGAGATGCGTCGAGATTTCGACAGAACCAACAAGGACGAGATGGACGATCACAGGGCATGGAGATGCACCGCCGCACACATAGATCTTAATATGAGTAATTAGGCCCACTGGCTCGGGCATGATCACATTAGACTATGGTCCATGATCATTTGGTGTGATTACTGATGTGATATATGATTACTTATACACCCACTATATATGTATATATATATTTGCATGCGATGTAGATATATATTAAATAAGCATGTGTGTGACACGTCAAATGAGGAGACCAAATAAAAAATCCCCTCTCTTTATAATATTAAGTCGGTAAACATGAGGCAATTAGATTTACCCATGTGGCCTTCCATCGTTATAGGTGGGGACCGATTCCCAACGTAGGTTGAGTTGGTCGAGTCATGAGAGGCTCACCTATTTCACGATTCACTATCTTGCCTATGACATAGAGATGTATCGGTGACCTGAGGATATGGTATGCTTGGTCGAGTCACTCGAGGGCATATTATCGAATCAGACTCATCTTGTAATGATGGTGATAACTTAATCGAACACTATGGTTGGTCGAGTCACTCGAGGCCATGGTTGTTCAAAGGCCAAATAGGACGAGAATCACAAGGAGTTATGATTGGCAAGAGTTGCCTACCTTTACGGGCTTAGCGGAATTGGTCGAGTCACTCGAGATTATATTAAGGCATCGATTGGATCCCGATCTCCACTAGAGATCTATCCGGGGGTCTTTAATTCATATACCGGAGGGAGTTGTGTGATTCACGTGAAAATAGTGGGAGTATATTAAGATAGAAGCCCTTATCTTTATTTGCTTATTTTTCTATGAAATCTGCATGTTATTTATTTCTGCTATATCTTTATTTTTAAAAATATATTACATTCAAATCCCTTACATGGCATACTTGATGTTAATCACCTCACTGGTCCAAATTATACCGATTGGCTCCGCAACTTAAGAATTATTCACACGACAAAGAAAATTGCGTATGTCCTTGATATAATGATGCTTATGCTTGAGGAAGGGGTAAGCGAGGATGAGATCGCTCACTACATGAAGTACATAGATGATTCCACTCTTGCTCAGTATTACATGTTGGGCTCTATGACTCTTAAGTTACAAAGACATCATGAAAACATGGATACCCGATCTATTCTCATATATCTTTGTAAATTATTTATGGAATAAGAAAGGACTAAGCGATATAAGATATCCAAGTGTCTCCTTCATGTCAAGATAACTAAGGGGATACCAGTTCATAACCATGTCCTTAAGATGATTGAGTGGATAGAGAAACTCACAAGTCTAGTAATAGTCCTAGAGGATTATCTGTGTGTAGACTTTATACTTCAGTCTCTACCAAATTCCTTTTCGTAGTTCATAATGAATTTTAATATAAACAAGCTTGAGGTGACTGTTAGAACCCTTGCAGATTCTAAGGTTGAGGTTAATCTCTTTAGGGGATCGACCTCCTTGGAATTCTATAGGGGTTCCTTCCTCCAAGTTGCTACTCAAAGACTGCAGAAAAGATTCATCTATTGCTTAAGAGAAGATAATGAATACATGGCTATTTATAGGGTTTCTAAACTCCAACTCCTAATAGGACTCCAACTCAAGACTCCTACTTTTAATCAACTCCTAATATGACTCCTACTCAAGACTCATATTCCTTTACAACTTCTAATGCTTCTCTAAGAAACAACCTCCTAACCCTAGCCGGCCTCTTCACCTCTTTAATAGGGGTCAGCTAGGTAGGTTTTACATGAATTTCCCTCTCAATTAGGACTCACCTAGCTAGAGTCCTAACAAACCCGCCCTCTTCAAATCAACCTTATCCTCGAGGTTGACGATCCATGAATTCTGGGAATTTGATCTTCAAGTCGTAATAGTTCTCCCAAGTGGCACCTTCTGCTGGTAAGCTCGCCCACTGTATTAGCACTTCAGTAGTGGGTCATCGTCGTCGAGTCACGATCCGTTAATCAATAAAGACACTCGATTGAGTTTGGAGTTCTCCTTGGATAGTTATATTTGGTAGATGGCTTTGGGCTATCTCGTTTTGTCCCAATTTAAGCTTTAAACATGACACATGGAAGATTGGATGGATTCGGGAGCTGGCGGATAAGTCCAATCTATATGCTACAGCTCCAATGTACTCCAAAATTTGGTAAAGTCCATAGAACCAAGGTGAAAGTTTCATAGATGCTCTGGTCTGGATTGATGTTTTCTTATATGGTTGGAGCCATAAGAAGACCCAATCTCCTACTGAAATTTTTTTTTTGCCTTTATGCTTATTATATTGTTGTTTCATCCTTGCTTGAGCTACAGTGAGATTATCTTTTAGTAACTTCAGTATTTTGTCTTTGTCTTATAGTTCCCTGTCTACTTGTTCCACTTTAGAGGCGACTAACACATATTTTGGGATCACAGGGGGAGGTCGGTCATACAAAGCCTCATAAGGAGTACATTTTATGGATGAATGATAAGTTGCATTATACCACCATTCGGCCCAGGGAAGCCACTTTGTCCACTCTTTTGGCTGGTCACCAGTGAAGCATCTAAGGTATGTCTCCAAGCACCTATTCACCACTTCAGTCTGACCATCGGTTTGTGGGTAATACATCGTACTTCTTTTCAATTTAGTGCCCTGCATCTAGAATAACTCTGTCCAAAATCTGCTCGTGAAGATGCAAGTAAAATTTGGCACAAGCACAATGTATCCCTTATAGCGCAATTCTTTTAAGTCTCAATTGTAATGAGCCATGGAGCTTGGTGCTTCCTCCAATTTTTATATTATCTTATTAGTCTTTGGATCTTCTTGTCATTCCCTCTTAATATCCTCAAGGAAGTCGTTGGTCAGAAGTGAAATGACCGAAAATTCAACTTGCTCGGGTGGCTCATCTGCAATAACATTCTCTTTCTTCTTTTTGTAAGTTTTTTCATAATCATATCCAAGAAGCTTTGTTACCTATTTTTACTGCTCAAGGGAGGATATCTTCTGCTCCAAAAAATATTTTAGGCTTTTATGGTCGGCCTTGATTTGAAAGCATCGCCCGATCAAGTACAATCTCCACTTGGTCATCGCATGCACAATCGCGAGCATCTCCTTATCATAAATAGTTATCTTGAGATAGGAATGAGATAATGCCTTACTAGTATAAGTGAGAGGGTGGCCATCTTGCATTAGTATAATACCAATTTTGACTCCGGAGGCATTGGCTTCAATAACAAAAGTCTTGCCGAAGTCGGGTAGCGCTAGTACGAGCGTTATCGTCATTGCAGCTTTAAGTTCGTTGAAGGTGGTGGTGGCTTTGTCTAACTATTGGAAAGCATCTTTTTTTAGTAAGGAAGTAAGTGGTGCAATGATCTTTCTATAGTTTTTCACAAACTTGCGGTAGTAGCCTGTTAAACCGAGAAAGCCACGTAGCAATTTTATGTTCCTCGGGGTTGGCCAGTTCTGCATTGCTTCAATTTTGGAGGGGTCAACCACCACACCTTCCTCTAATATGATATGCCTAAGATATTCCACCTTCTATTGAAGAATGCAAAAATTCGTAGTGGCTGTTGTGTGTTCGAAAGGCGGTTTTCGGTATGTCTTCTTTGCACACTCATATTTGATGATACCCGGATCGAAGGTCCAACTTTATAAATATTTGTGCTTCCTTTCATCCAACAATTCATCTACTATTAGAATCGGGTATTTATCCTTGATGGTTATGCCATTGAGAGCTTGGTAATCAACGCATATTCGCCATGTTCCGTCCTTCTTTCGTACGAGGAGCACTAGTAAAGAGTAGAGGCTGCAACTTGGCTGAATAACTCTTGTTTTGAGCATCTCTTTTACAATTATTTCTATTTCATCCTTTTGAAGATGTGGATACTGATATGGCCGAGTATTTGCTAGAGGTCTGCCCCGAAGAATCAATATACAATGATCATGCCGACGGGTAGGAGGTAGGTTGCGTGGTTTGTCAAATATATCTGAAAATTCAGCAAGCAAACGAAGTAGGTTTGGATCTTCAAATTCTGTTGGCTCTCCCTTAGTTTGCTGCTTAAGTTGTACCAAAAAGTTGTTGTATACTTTGTGTAAAACCTTCTCCATTTGTTGTGTGCAAATCATCATTACGTCGCCCCCACGTTTCCTATGCAGTATCACCTATTTCCCCTTACTGTAAAATTTCATTATTAGTTTCACAAAGTTCCAAGAAATATCACATAATGTCATCACCCATTCAATGTCGAGCAGGGCCTCGTGATCATGAAGGGGGAGGAGGAAGAAATATGCAATTATCTCTCGGTCTTGTAGCAATAGATTCACCCGCGGGCACCTATGATCACACTTCAAAATTCATCCGCGGATAGACTAGTGTGCTATATACCCATCATATGATGGAGGCAGCTGGTCTCATAGCTGCTCATGTGGGGACACTAATGATACAATGCAGGTGCTCATTGGAGAATGAGTTTACTGATTAATCAGCTCACGGAATATTGGATGGTTGATGATGTCTTATTGTCAGACAGCGATTCTGTAGTCCTAGTAGTGTATTTAGTCCTTAGACTTGAGACACCAAGGATGTCCTGTATAAGTACTCCACTCTTTAATACCGGACTTATAGGTTTGGAAATTCTAAATATAGTACAATCGGTTATTGAGAGTGGCAACCAACCTTACAAGGGCCATTGAGTGTCGATAGAGGATCATCCGCTCTCGGTATCATGAGAGGAATATCATGTATATTCTTGCTCAAACAAATCCTTTGCCAAGGTCATTAAATTGAGAGAGAAAGTGTTCTCCGGGAGAATTCGATTAGAGTGAGACTCAAGGAGAAACTGTATTGGCCTGACACCACTAGGCCAAGTATATGGTCTTTGGGATATCAGATGGATCATGGACTATAGGTACATAGTAACTTGAGGACAGATAGGTCCAAAGGATTGGATTCACCAGTATCGTCTAGGGACTACGACGTAATGGCCTAGTATGTCTATAGTCGATGAGTCAAGTGAATTATTATGAAGATAATAATTCACTAAGCCAGAAGAGGTTCTGACAGATAGGACTCACGGTCAGCTTGATATTAGGACTAGAGGGTCACACATATGGTAGGTGTTGTGACGAGTAGAGGTTCGTGTTGAATCTTGGATTTTGATGATGAAACCAATTGACAGTATATATTTGATTTACGTTTTGAGTGATGCAGGAAGCTTCGATCAAGGAGAGACAATTGAAGCAGGAAGAATCATGTTGGGCTTGAGTGGAACATGTCAGAAGATTGGACGTCGAGCCGGAGGATCGGTCAATGTGTTGGTAGAAGACTTCGGGCCAAGAATTCGGGCATCGGGCTAAGAAGATCGGAAATTACCCCAAGGAAATCGGAGTTGCAAAGGTCAACTAGCCGATTGGGTAATAGGCCGTAAGAGAGGATGATACACCGATGAATCGGACGAAGAGTCGAACCAATGACATGACCAGACAACATTTAATGAGCTTTATAATAATTATCTAGATCGAAGTAGGTTTTAGGTATAATTGAGTCGGTATTAGGTGAAACATTGTCAACTCATTTGAAGGCCAATTAGGCCTAAATTGGGAGTGATTTGGGCTCATTAGGAGGCCCATTCAATGACCCAAATGTTGGGCCAAGCGGTGGCACCGCCAGAATTAGCGGTAGAACAGTATGTGAGTTGGAAAACTTGAAACACTCAGTCCTCGAGGCTGTCAGGTGGTGGTACCGTCCAGTGACAGTGTGTCAGGCGATGGTCCACTAGAATGGGCGGTGGTACTACCCAGTGTTAGGCTACAGGTGGTGGTACCGCCCGTACCCTGAAATCTCAGGGATTTAAATTTTGGGCTCCAAATGTAAATCCATTTGGGGCCTATAAATACCCCACTCTTTCCTGTTTAGGACAACAAGAATTGCGTAGAAAGGGGGAAAGAATCCTTGATGAAAAAAAGTTGAAAAAGCTTAAAAAGTGTTGAGTGTTCCCCTCCACCTCTTAGAGTTTATAGTTCATTCTAAGAGAGGTGTGAAACTTGTAAAGGTTCTCTCCTAAGCCTGTCAAAAGGAGAATAGAGTTGTAAAGAGATGGTTGGTCTTCGCCTATTGAAGAAAGACCAATAGTGGATGCTGATGGCCTCGACAAAGCAGCAATCGAGAGTGGATGTAGGTCACGACGACCGAACCACTATAAAAATTTGGTTTGTATTTACTTCTTGCTATTTAGCTTTATTACAAACTAAATTCCTCCTTCACTACATTTCCATACAATTTCAAGTTAACATCTATACGAAATAAGTTTAATCGAAACGAAAGATTTCTAAAATTAACGTTTTTACCATTAAACTAATTAACCCCCCCCCCCCCCCCCCCCTCCCCTCTAATGCCGACTCATTCCTAACAGTTGGTATCAGAGCCTCGTGTTTCTCATTTGGTTTAACACCTAAGAGAAATAACTCTTTTTGGCTTTCAAGAGAGTCATTCTCTCATTCATCCTCCCTTGTTCAATGGGACGGACTACACATATTGAAAAACTCGAATGAGAGTTTTCTTGCTTTCATTGAATCTCGATTTATGGAATATAATCAAATTTGGTTTTCAAAAGTCTTCTTTTCCAATGAAAGATTGGAATGAGTTGGAGAAGAAGACTTTCTCTTTAAATGCAAAGGCTATGAATGCTTTATTTTGCGCCTTAGATAAGAAAGAGTTTAATCGGGTTTCTATTTGCGTAACGACTTTCGATATTTGGCACACTCTTGAAACCACACACGAAGACACTAGTAGAGTAAAAGATTCAAAAATTAATCTTTTGATGCATGATTTCGAGTTGTTTCAAATGAAGTCAAGCGAAACTATTGTTAACATGTACACCAACTTTACGGATGTCATCAATAGTCTAAAAGCACTTGGCAAATGTTTTTCAAATTTTAAACTTGTTAATAAAATATTGAGATCCCTTCCAAAAAATTAGGATTCTAAAATAATGGTAATATAGAAGCAAAAGATTTCAATATTTTTTCACTTGAAGAATTTATCGGTTTATTATTGACATATGAAATGACTTGCAACGCTTATGAAGAACTTGAGAATAACCTTCCAAAGAACATGAAGGATTGACACTTTGAACAATAGAATACGATAACTCAAGTGATGATGATGATGACCTTGAACTCTTAAAGCTTGAAAAATTCTTAAAACAAGAATTAAAGATTAAAAATAAACTTACAAAGAAGAGATTGTTAAAGAAGAAAAAGACACTCAAAATGACTTGGGACAAATCAAGCTCATCCGAATATGAGAAGCAAACCAACAAAGACGAGGTGGCCTTTCACATTGAGGTAAACGACTCACCTAAAATCTCTTTACTTTATTTCAAAATTATATGATGCTTTTCATGAGTTATTTTTAAATTAGTTAGTAAATAAAAATAAAAAATAAAAATTTGAGCATGACAATTGCATGCACTAAGCATGAAAAGTTAGATTCACTTAAAAAGAAAATTTTATTACTACAGCAAACAAAATGGTCTTAAAAATGCTTTATGTTTGATGAAATCAATTTTGATGATTTAATGATGTATAATGATGTAATGAAAATATTAAAAGTTTTGGTACAATGCATGATGATTTTATTCTATGCATGAGATTTTGAAGTTATATATGATGATTTTTGTGATTTATTGATCTAGAAGATTTTTGTGATAAATCTTGCATTTTCATTTTTAACGATGATATATGTTTTAATTAGGCAAAAAAGGACAAGGACATGCTTGAATGAAATCAAATCACTTAAATTGAAATAATTAAAAAGGAATACATTTTGAAAATAAATGTTTATATCATATTTGATGATTTTACATTTTGAAACTATGCATGATGAGTTGAAGTAATAATGGTTTGAATGCATGAATCGACAATTTTTTTGTCACACCAATCATAATTCCTTCACTTGATACTCTAATTTTTTTTTTATGATTCATGATAAACTGAGACATTATACATGAATCTAGTTTTTGTGTGAATCTATTTACCTTGTCTTCATTGAATCTTCTAAAAAGTGATTTTGATGATTTGAATTTGAATGAAAATTTTTCAACCGAATCATGAACTTTCTTTTTTATTTCTCTACTTGAGCTATCTTTTATGAGAATTAAAATATTTTCTATCTTTGATGATTTCTTCTTACCATTCACTAAAAAAGAGACTTATGTAAACAAACTATGATCTTGATAATAGTTTGTAATGATTTGAAATTATGCATATTATATGTTGAACATTTGAAACCATGTTTTGGTATCATGCATATCTAAGAACTATTGATTTAACAAATTGAATGAGTTAAAAATAAACGATGATTTTTCTCTTAATTATAACTTATGATATTTTTTATATATGAATCATCATCTTGATTTCTCGATATTCGATACATGAGATTTTTCTATTAATCAAGATTTTTCATACTATGATTCTTCTTGATATTCACTAAAAAGGATGTATTCAAATTAACCATGATATGCTACTTGACATCTTGATAATTTATGACTTGAGTTTTATTATGCATTATTCTCCTCTTCTTCATTCTTATTTACAGTGATAAAGAGGAGAAAAAAAATCATTAGCAATTCAAGAGATCGATAAACTTATTTATTTCATTTTGAATCTCTTGCAAGTGATTTTGATGATCTTGATTATTTGAAGATGAATGTTTGGTACCAACAATCATAAAGTGATAAATTCTTAAAAATATTGATTTAATGCATGAGAGAAATGATTGATATCATGAATGCTTTAGTATCATACATGAGAAAAATGATGAATGTTTGGTATCATGATCAAAATGATTGATTTAATACATGAAGTGATAAATGCTTAAAGATTTTAATGTCTTCGTTTCATGTATGATATGCCCATAGTGATGATTGATTTATTTTTGATATCATGCATGAAGTAAGAATGAAATAAAAGGTTTTAAAATTGTACATGTTTTAATTTAAAACCATAATGGTGCACAACCATATTAAAAAAAAAAAGGATTGATACTTTAACTTTGTCATGATTTGAAAATTGATGTAAAGAGAAAAGAATTACAACATTATATTCTTCCCTTCTTTTTGACAATGACAAAGGGGGACAAAATTGCTAGCTCAAGATGTAAATTTGGAAACTTACACATTGCAAAGAAGAAAACTTATTGGAGAATTACAACATTATATTCTTCCCTTCTTTTTGACAATGACAAAGGGGGACAAAATTGCTAGCTCAAGATGTAAAATTTGGAAACTTACACATTGCAAAAGAAGAAAACTTATTGGCTTGCTCATCTCAAAAGAGAAGTAAGAAGTGCTATCTTGTAAATCTCAAGAGAAGCAATGTTTGCTAAGTTACACATTTTAAGAAGATGCATAAATAGTCTATCTTGCACATCTCAAACGATGTAAAATTTTGCCAACTTTCATATGTAAAAAACTTGCTAGTTTGCATGATATAACACTTGCTAAATTTGCTGGCTTACAAATTGCAAGGAGAATAACTTGCTATCTTGAACATAATCAAGAATTGCTAGCTTACAATCTCAAGAGTAGCAAAAGTACTATCTTGCCTATCTCAAGACGCACAAATGCAAACTTACAAAATTTGTAATCTTGCATATCTTTAAAATTAATGATGATTTGGTAATTATGTATGCCCTAATGATATAAAATTTGCTAGCTTGCATGTTGTAAAGTGATGAAAAATTGTTACTAGCTTGTATATTGTAAAACTTGCATATCTCTAAAACTTGTTACTTGGATGATGCACTTCTTTTTTTTGTTGATGACAAAGGGGGAGAAATGTGATAATGTTATATATGATTTTTTGCTTAGATTTTTGAATTCAAGAGTTCTATCAATATTGCATATTGATAGGGGGAGTTAAAGTTAACTCCGTCATCAATTAGTTATCATCATCAAAAAGGAGGAGATTGTTGAATCTCGGATTTTGATGATGAAACCAATTGATAGTATTTATCTGATTTACATTTTGAGTGACACAGGAAGCTTCAATCTAGGAGAGACAATTGAAGTAGGAAGAATCATGTTGGGCCGAAGTGGAACATGTCAGAAGATTGGATGTCGAACCGGAGGATCGGTCGACGTGTCGACAGAAGACTTCAGGCCGAAAATTCGAGCATCGGGCTAAGAAAATTAGAAATTGCCCCAAGGAAATCAGAGTTACGGGTAATAGGCCACAAGAGAGGACGATGTGCCGAAAAATCAGATGAAGCGTCGAACCAATGACATGACCGGACAACATTTGATGAGCTTTGTAATAATTGTCTAGATCGAAGTAGGTTTTAGGTTTAATTAAGTCAATATTAGGGTAAAATAATGTCAACTCAATTAGGGGCCAATTGGACCTAAATTGGGAGTGATTTGGGCTCATTGGGAGGCCCATTCAATGACCCAAATATTAGGCCAAGCGGTGGCACCGCTAGAATTGGCGGTAGAACCGCCTATGAGTTGGAAAACTCGAAAAACTCGATCTTCGAGGCTATCAGGCGGTGATACCACCCAGTGACAATGTGTCAGGCAGTGGAACCACCCAGTGTTAGGCTGTAGGCGGTGGTACCGCTCATACCCTGAAATCTCGGAGATTTGAATCCATTTGGGGCTTATAAATACCCCACTCTTTCCTAATTATGATAGATAGAATTAGGTAGAAAGGAGGAAAGAATCCTTGACGAAAAAGAGTTGAAAAAGCTTGAGAAGTGTTTAGTGTTCCCCTCCACCTCTTAGAGTTTATAGTTCATTCTAGGAGAGGTGTGAAACTTGTAAAGGTTCTCTCCTAAGCCTGTCAAAAGGAGAATAGAGTTGTAAAGAGGTGGTTGGTCTTCACCTATTGAAGGAAGACCGATAGTTGATGCCAGTGGCCTCGACGAAGGAGGAATCCGGAGTGGATGTAGGTCACGATGACCAAACCACTATAAAAATCTGGTTTACATTTACTTCTTGCTATTTATCTTTATTGCAAACTGAATTCCTCCTTCGCTATGTTTCCATACAATTTCAAGTTAACATCTTAACGAAATGAGTTTAATCGAAATGAAAGATTTCCAAAATTGACATTTTTACCGCTGCACTAATTCCCCCACCCCCCCCCCCCCCCCCCCTTATAGTACCGACTCGTTCCTAACAGTTCGGATATGAGATATCCGCTGGAGCCCCTATCTTATTAGATATCTAATAAGCCCCTGAATTATTGGATCCCATGGATGAGATCCAATAATAGCTAATACGAGATTATTAAGTAGAGACCCACTAATCTAATAGGTTTGGGTAATTGGATGGAGATCCAATACCCAATAGGGTAGGATCCAATAGGGTTAACTACGGGCCACTATAAATAAGAGAGAACTAAAGGCTCATAGGTTGGGGCTTCTAGGTTGTCACCTCCTATTCCCCTCTTTCTTTCTCCACCTTAGATAGTTGGCCTAAAGATTTGAGGAGCGTCGTCGCAGCCCTGCTGTGTAGATCATTGCTAGAGAGGAGAACGCTTGACCTCCTTCATCTACTACTATAGATCTATAGGGATTTAGGGATATACGATCTCTCTAGGTAACCAACTATCTCACGCGTGATTTTCAGTTTTGCATATTTTGTGCACCAATCTATGCACGATGACGAACACGTATTAGCAAATTTGGTGTTTTTGTTTTATGTTCTTTAGATGTGGATGTAATGTTGCCCTTAGATTTCCCAATAGTGGTATCAGAGCCAAGTTGTTCGTACGAAAGATTGGTTTTGAACTGCGTGTGTTATGTTTTGGAGAAACTTTTGACATCAAAATCATTGACATAAAAGTCAGAAAGGGCAACAACTATTGCTGCCCTCGCAGCCTTCTTTTTTTTTAAACCCTCCCAAATCAAAAATCCTTCCTTCCATTCTCAAATGAGAATACAAGGAATTCCACTTTCATACATTATCTTAATTGAATTCTATGTAATGATCAATTAACTTTTTTGATTCTATATCTAATCTACATGTGTTGAATCCTAGCAACAAACAAAATACCCCATATGTTTTTATTATGTATTATGTTTTTTTTTGGGGGGGGGGGGGGGGGGGGGATTGACGAATAACTAATTCTAATAATAGTCTTGACTAGTGCCAAACAGGAAAAATGGGGCGTGGCCAAGCGATAAGGCAGCGGGTTTTGGTCCCGTTATTCGGAGGTTCGAATCCTTCCGTCCCAGATCATTTCCATCAGAAACAAAAGATGGGATCACATTGTATCCCACATAAAACGGAAAAATCTTAAAGAGAGCAACCTTTTCTTTTGTTCTGAATTCTTAGAATGTCTTTTGTTCTGAATTCTTAGAATGGATTCTTAGAATCCATTTGATTTCTCACAAGCATAATAAAGTGTCAAATACAGGTGGAAGTTTTTTTGAATAAAAAAAAGAGAAATTGGGGGTCTATCATTCACATTCATAATATGCTCGTACTATTGTTATATTCATTATGTCCCATATTCATGAAATATGAATTCTAATTCTCACATGATGCATTCCGAATTGAAGCATGAAACAAAAGCATCTCTATTCCCTTCCACACAAAGCCTAAAGTAAAAAATAGGGTATCCCAATTTCACATTCTATGTGAAGACTAAAGAGTAGGGAGTTTGTCGTACTAATTTCATCACTGGTTTTAAAACTTCTAAAGCTGTGCTGTGGCGTGGGAAAAAATAGGATAAAAATTGTCTGAATTCCATTTCTTTCTATCTTATATCTTAGATGCCTCAAATGAAAATAATTGTAAATCAATGTAACGTAGCGATTGGGGGGAAATTTGGATATTCCATATATTTTAACTTGATTTTATGGAATTGATGGAAAAATTGTTGAACCTGAAGTAAAACAAAATCTATATAAAATAAAAATCTATATAAAATAAAATAAACAAGGCCTACGCTATGCCTATATGTATGATATATATTGTGTATTGTTATTATATTGTTGTATTTCAATAACAATGGCCTTTCACTTAAGTGAAAAGAATTTGTGGAAGGGGATCTTTGATTTTTAAAATATCCATGATTACCCCCAGTAACAATATTCAGATTTTTAAAAGACCCGTGGGCACCCCCATGCTCCTGGTAGGCAGCCAATGGGCTACGAGAGCGGCAGCCACCTGCGCGCGGGCATTATGCACGCAGGTTCGGTTGCCTGTAATGGTGCCCACAGCTACGACGATCGCTTGCGCACTAGCACTATGCCCGCACGCAAGGGTGACGCATGTGGGTGTTGGACCCATGGGCGTAGGCGGCGTTTGCTACCATTGGGCTTGCACGTGAGCCGTTAACAGCGGCAGCAGCGAGCCCCACCGGGCGACGCCACCAGTGGGCACTATGCCCGCAGTGGCGCTTGTGGGCTCTGCGCCCACAGGCTAAGGCGTCGCAGGGCAACGGAGCCTACGGGTGCTGCACCCGCGAACACATCCATTCGCAAGGGCAGTAGTGCCCGTAGGGGCGCCCACAAGCATGGGGGTGCCCACGGGCAAGGGCGGCGCCCCCACCCCCCACCGTAGAGGGCCACCGCTGATAAGGGTGGCGGTAGCCGCAGCAAGTAGCAAGGATGGGGAGCAATATGGTTTTTGGGCAAAAGATAGGTTTGGCCTTCCAAATTTTAGAAATTCCAAGATCTATCCTTTGTCCAAATTATGAAAAATACCCCTCACAATTCAAAAAATTCTCTACATGTCCCTGATTTCATAAAATATTAATTAATTAAAAAGTTTAATTGATTATTATTATTATTATTATTATTATTATTATTATTATTATTATTATATTATTATTATTATTATTATTATTATTATTATTATTATTATTATTATTATCTAGTAGTCCTACATAATAATATTTACTTGTGATGTATGATGTGTGGCCGGATGATCATGTACCGTGCGATGTGTGTACTTGTGATTCTTATTATTGGGTTCTACGAGCCTCCATTTTATTTTTTGTTTATTGTCAGGCCTACATGTCTATGATTAAGTTGTAATCACACGAGGAGGCACAGTAGGATTGTTGAAGCGATAGTAGGACCCATGAGATGGATGATCGCAATGCATGGAGATGCATCGAGATGTCGACAAAACCAACGAGGACGAGATGGACGATCATAAGGCACAGAGATGCACCGTTGCATACATAAATCTTGATGTGAGTGATTAGGCCCACTGGCTCGAGTCTGATCACATTAGGATGTGGTCCATGATCATCTGGTGTAATTGCTCATTTGATGCGTGATTATTTATACACCTACTAGATATATATATATATATATATAGCATACCAAATATGTATGTGTGTGACATGTCATATTAGCATACCAAATCAAAAATCTCCTCTCTTTACAATATTAAGTCGGTAAACGTGAGTCAATTAGATTGACTCACGTGGCCTTCCATCGTTATTGGTAGGGACCGATTCCCGACGTAGGTTGAGTTGGTCGAGTCACTTGAGGCTCACCTATTTCGCGATTTGTTATCTTGCTTACGATATAGAGATATCACCGGTGACCTGAGGACATGGTATGCTTGGTCGAGTCACTCGATGGCATACTATCGAATCAGACTCATCTTGTGACGATGGTGATGACTTAACCGAACACCATAGTTGGTCGAGTCACTTGAGGCCATGGTGGGTCGGAGGCCAAACATGATGGGAATCACAAGGAGTTGTGATTGGCAAGAGTTGCCTACCTTTAGGGGCTTAGCGTAATTGGTCGAGTCACTCGAGGTTATGTTAAGACACCAATTGTATCCCGATCCCCATTAGAGATTTGCTGGGGGACTCTAATTCACATATCGGAGGGAGTTCTATGATTCACGAGAAAATAGTGGGAGTAGATTAAGATATAAGTCCTTATCTTAATTGTTTATTTTTTTATAAAATTTGCATGTTATTTATTTCTGCTACATCTTCATTTTCAGAAATATGTCGCATTCAAATCCCTTACATGACATACTTGATGTCAACTGCGTCACTGGTACAAATTACATCAATTGGCTCTATAACTTGAGAATCGTTCTCACGATGGAGAAAATCGCATATGTCCTTGATAGTGTGATGTCTATGCCCGAGGAAGGGGCAAGAGAGGATGAGATTGCTCGCTACGTGAAGTACATAGATGACTCTACTCTTGCTCAATGTTACATGTTAGGTTCTATGATTCCTGAGTTACAAAGACAGCATGAAAAGATGGATGCTAGATCCATTCTCCTATATCTCCAAAAATTGTTTGAGAAACAGGGAAGAACTCAACGATATGAGATATCTAAGAGTCTCTTATGTGCTAGGAACATCAGTTCAGAACCATGTCCTTAAGATCATTGAGTGAATCGAGAAACTTATAGATCTAGGAATGGTCCTAGAGGATGACCTGTGTGTAGACCTTATACTTCAGTCCCTACCAGATTCTTTTTTTTAGTTCATAATGAATTTTAATATAAACATGCTTGAGGTGACTCTCCTCGAGCTCCTCAATATGTTAAGGGAGGTAGAGAGCATTATCAAGAAAGAGAAGTTAGTTCTCTATGTTGGTGTGACCAAAAAGAAAATGAAGACAGAAAAGTCCCTTAAAGAAGGGCAAGGGCAGATCAGGTAAAGCAAAGGTTGCTAAGAAAGACCCAGCAAAGGACAAAGGCTAATGCTTCCACAATGGTAAAGATGGGCACTGGAAGAGGAACTGCAAAAGGTACCTTGCAGAGAAGGCAAAACAGAAGCTTGGAGAAGCTTTAGGTATATTCATGATCAGCCTTCATTTGTTAGAATCTTATGACAACACATGTGTATTAGATACTAGGAGTGTTTATCACATCCATAATTCATTGCAGGTTCTGGCAGGACCTAGGAGACTGGCGAGAGGCAAGATGGACCTCAAAATAGGCAATAAAGCAAAAGTTGCTACAGTTATTGTTGGCGAGGTCACCCTACATCTGCCTGGTGGAGCTATTATTGCATTGGATGCATACTATTTTATTCCTTCTATTATCAAAAATATTATTTTCATTTTATGTTTGACAGTTAATGGATATAAATTAGTTTTTGAGAATAATAGTTGTTCAATATTATTAAATGATGAGATCATCACGAGAGGAACATTGCATAATGGTTTATTTATGCTAGACACTACTCCACATATTATGAATGTAAGTGTGTCCAAGAGGAAACGAGATTATGTGAACAGTGTATACCTGTGGCATTGTAGACTGAGTCATATCCATGATAGAAGGATTCAAAAGTTACTAAAGGATGGATATTTAGATCTATTCGACTGAGTCATATACAACTTACGAGCCTTACCTTTGTGGAAAGATGACCAACTCTCCATTTAGTGGAACTGGAGAGAGAGCCATTGAGTTGCAGGAACTCATACATAGTGATGTATGTGGTCCTATGTCAACTTATGCCAAAAGTGGTTACTCCTACTTCATTAGTTTTACTGATAATTTCTTAAGGTATAGACATGTGTACTTGATGAAGTACAAGTCTAAGACCTTCGACAAATTCATGAAGTATAAGAATGAAGTCGAGAATCAGATTGGAAAGAGTATCAAGACTCTTCGATCAGATCGAGAAGGTGAGTACTTGAGTATAGAGTTCACCCAGTTCCTCAATGACCATGGGATTCTATCCTAGTGGACACCTCCTTATACACCCCAGCTCAATGGTGTATTCAAAAGGAGGAATCACACACTATTAGACATGGTGCGGTCTATGATGAGTTTCGCCGACCTCCCGTCTCATTCTAGGGATACGCACGCCCTAGAGACCGCAGCTTATCTTCTGAACAGAATTCCAACTAAGTCGGTGGTGTCTATTGCATATGAGATACGAAAATTAAAGAAGCCTGATCTAAAGGTTGTTAAGATTTGGGGCTGCCTTGCCCACGTCAAAAGATAAAACCGATAAATTGAAATCTAGGATGGAATAGTGCATATTCGTGGGATACCTCAAGGAAACTAATGGGTATTATTTCTATTATCCCGAGGACCAAAAGGTCTTTGTAGCCAAGAGAGCCATGTTCCGTAAGAAGGAACACATTCTTGGCGGAGATAGTGGGAGCATGATAGAGTTAAGCGAGATTGAAGAACCTAGCTCAAGCACCATTCCACAACCCGAGTCTGTTCATGTACCTAGCATACAAGTTCCGACTTTACATAGATCCAACAGAGTATCTCATCCTCCTGAGAGATATATAAGACACATTAGAGGAGAGAATGTTAAGGATATTGGTCCTCAGACCTATGAGGAGGCTATTATGAGTATAAACTCTGAGAAGTGGCAAAAAGCCATGAATTCTGAGACAGATTCCATGTACTCTAACAATGTTTGGAACCTAGTTGATGCACTCGAGGGTATTGCACCCATTGGTTGCAAGTGGATCTTCAAAAAGAAGATCGGAGCATATAGAAAGGTAGAGACCTATAAAGCAAGGCTAGTGGCTAAGGGATATTGTCAAAGGCAAGGTGTTGACTATGATGAAACCTTCTCACCTGTAGCCATGCTAAAATATATCTGAATTCTATTAGCTATTATAGCACACTATAATTATGAGATCTGGCAAATGGATGTGAAAATCACGTTCCTCAATGGCAACCTCGATGAGGAGGTGTATATGATATAGCTTGAGAGATTCGTGTCCAAGGATTATCCAAATAAAGTGTGTAGGTTGCTTAGGTCCATTTATAGACTGAAGCGAGCTTCTCGAAGTTGGAACATAAGATTTGATGAGGCAATCAGATCTTATAACTTCGTTAAGAACAAAGATGAGCCTTGTGTGTACAGGAAGGTAAGTGGGAGCGCTATCACCTTCTTGGTATTATATGTGGATGACATTTTAATTATTAGGAATGATGAAGGAATGTTATCCATAATAAAGACTTGGTTATCTGGACACTTCTTCATGAATGACTTAGGGGAAGCATCCTATATCTTGGGAATTCAGATCTATAGAGATAGATCCAAGAGGATGCTTGGCTTATCTTAATCCAGGTACATAGACACTATTGTCAAAAAGTTTGGCATAAAAAATTTCAAGAGAGGTCTCATACCGATGAGACATGGGATATCACTTTCTAGAAGTATATCCCTAATGACTCCTAAAGAATGGGCAAACATGTATATGATATCCTATGCCTTAGCGATAGGGTCTATCATGTATGCTATATTATATACCAGGCCTGATATAGTACATACTCTGAGTGTCACGAATAGGTATCAAGCGAATCCAGGCTAGGAGCATTGGAAAGCAGTAAAGTGTATCCTTAAGTACTTGAGAAGGACTAGGGATCTTTTACTCGTATATGGAGGCAGTAGCCTCAGGGTTGAAGGATGGACTCGAATTTTCAATCCGATGTCGATGATGGCAAGTCTAATTCGGGGTATGTGTTCACCCTGAATAGAGGAGCAATAAGCTAGAAGATTTTTAAGCAAGATACTATTGCTAACTCGACCGCAGAGGCGAAATACATTACTGCACTAGAGGTAGCTAAGGAGGGAGTCTGGATGAAGAAGTTCATCACAGATCTAAGAGTCATGCTAGGTAGAAAAGAGCAGATTCTCTTGTATTACAATAATTACGGGACGATTACTCAAATGAGAGAACTCAAGTCTCATTAGAAGTGTTCTAAGTAAGTTCTAGCTTATTAGAGAGATCGTGGCTTGAGAAGAGATGTAGCAGTGGAAAGAGTTCCATCCGAAGATAACATCGCAGATCCACTAACAAAGCTGTTAGCTCAGATTGTCTTTGAGCATCATAGGGGTCTCATAGGGATTAAACACATAGGTGATTTGCTTTAGGTCAAGTGGGAGATTGCTAGTCATAGGTGTCATGCAAACTAATCACATGAGTGATGGCACGTGTGACATGACACGCATTCTTTTTTTGCTTATTATATTTGGCATTTTATCACTTTATATTACTTGTTGTATATATACATACATATATATATATATATATAGTGATGTCCTTGGATCTGTGCAATGGGAATAAGATCGTGATAAGATCATGATAATGAGACCGATTCACCTTTAAACATAAACCCTAAATAATCTTAGTCATAGGTTACTCGAAAGGGACATCAAGATAATCAGATATACTGGTATGTTGTATACCTGTCCTTATGATGGAAGCAA
The DNA here is from genome assembly GCA_004837865.1 of Musa balbisiana. Taxonomy (NCBI): domain Eukaryota; kingdom Viridiplantae; phylum Streptophyta; class Magnoliopsida; order Zingiberales; family Musaceae; genus Musa; species Musa balbisiana. Next base: position 25,597,584 of record CM017192.1, read on the forward strand.
CTGGTCTCATAGCTGCTCGTGTGGGGACACTAAGGATACAGTGCAGGTGCTCATTAGAGAATGAGTTCACTGATTGATCCGCTCACGGAATACTAGATGGTTGATGATGCCTTACTATCAGATAGCGATTTCGTTGTCCCAATAGTGTATCTGGTCCTTAGACTTGAGACACCAAAGATGTCCTGTATGAGTGCTCTACTCTTTAATACTGGACTTATAGGTTTAGAAGTTCCAAATCTAGTATAGCCGATTATTGGGAGTAGCAGCTAACCTTACGAGGGCTATTGAGTATCGACAGAGGATCATTCGCTCTCGGTATCATGAGAGGAATATCCTATATGTTCTTATTCAAATAAATCCTTTACCAAGGTCATTCAAATTGAGAGAGAAAGAGTTCTTCGGGAGAATCTAATTAGGGCGAAATTCGAGGAGAAACTGTATGGGCTTAATAGCACCATGCCCGGTATATGGTCTTTGGGATATTAGATGGATATGGGACTATAGGTACATGGTAACTGAGGATAGATAGGTCAAAATGATTGGATTCCCCTGTATCGTCTAGGGACTATGGCGTAGTGGCCTAGTACGTCCGTAGTCGATAAGTCAAGTGAATTATTATGGAAATAATAATTCACTAAGCCAGAAGGAGTTCTGACAGGTATGACTCATGGCCAGCTCAATATTGAGCCTAGAGGGTCACAAACATATGGTAGGTGTTGCAACGAGTAGAGGTTCGGATATGAGATATCCGTTGGAGCACCTATCTCATTGGATATTCAATAAGCTTCTGAATTATTTGATCCCATGGATGAGATCTAATAAGAGCTAATATGATATTATTATGTAGAGATCCACAAATCTAAGAGGCTTGGGTAATTGGAGGGAGATCCAGTACCCAATAGGGCAAGATCCATTAGGGTTAATTGGGGGCCTCTATAAATATAAGGGAACTAAAGGCCCATAGGCTAGGCCTTCTAAGTTGCCACCTCCTATTCTTCTCTCCTCTTCTCCTTCTTAGATAGTAGGCCTGGAGATTTGAGGAGCGTCGTTGCAGCCCTGCTGTGTGGATCACTATTAGAGAGGTGAACGTTTGACCTCCTTCATCCACTCCTACAGATCTGTAGGGATTCAAGGATATACGATCTCCCTAGGTAACACAACTATCTCACGTGTGGTTTTTAGTTTTGTGGATTTTGTGCACCAATCTTCGCACGACGATGAACACCTTTTAGGAAACTTAGGATTTTTGTTTTCTGTTCTTCTACTACTCATGTGAAGTCGCCCCTAGATTTCCCAACAAACATTTCTCCATAAAAACTTATGAGAAGCATCCTACATATTTGGGATTTGGATCTATAGAGATAGATCTAAGAGAATGCTTGGCTTGTCCTAGTCTAGGTATATAGACACCATTGTCAAAAGGTTTGGCATGAAAATTTTCAAGAGATCTCATACCAATGAAACATGGGATATTACTTTCTAGGAGTATATCTCCAAAGACTCTTGAAGAAAGGGGAGACATAGAGTAGATACCCTATGCCTCAGTGATATGGTCTATCATGTATGCTATGCTATTTATCAGGCTTGATATAGCACATGCTTTGAGTGTCACGAGTAAGTATCAATTGGATCCAGGCTTAGAGCTATGGAAAGTAGTAAAGTGTATCCTTAAGTACTTGAAAAGGACTAAGGATCTTTTACTAGTGTATGGAGGTACTAGCCTTAGGGTTGAGGGCTACATGGACTCGAGCTTCTAGTCTGATATCAATTATAGTAAGTCTAATCCAGGGTATGTGTTCACCCTAAATGGAGAAGTAGTATGCTGGAAGAGTTTCAAGTGAGATACTGCTATTGACTCGACCATAAAGGCGGTGTACATTGCTATAGTAAAAGCAACAAAGGAGGGAGTTTGGATGAAGAAGTTTATCATGTTAGGAATGAGTCGGCACTAAGAGGGGGGTGAATTAGTGCAGCAGTGAAAACATCAGTTTGAAAAATCTTCGTACGATTAAAACTAATCGAAAATATGTTTAACTTAAAAAAACTTATGCAAGCATGTAATGAGGAAGTAGAGCAATGAGATTAAAGAAGGGCAGTTTGCAGTAAATATAAATTGCAAGAAGTAAATGCAAACCGAGTTATAGTGGTTCAATCGTCATGACCTACATCCACTCCACCGATTCCTCTTCCGTCGAGGCCACTGGTATCCACTAATGATCTTCCTTTAATAGGTGAAGATCAACCTCTTTCTTACAACTCTATTCTTCTTTTGTAGGCTTAGGAGAGAACCTTTACACCCCCTTTTTATAAAGCTTTCATCACACTCTCCCTTAGAATGGTCTCTAAACTTAAGGAGGAGGGACTCTATACTTTACAAGGGTTTTTAACTCTAAAAACATGGAGTTTTTGTTCACTTTTTTTGCTTCTCTATGCAGGAATAGATGGGACATTTATAGATCCCAAATGGCTTCAAAACTTGGAGCCAAAATTTAAATCCCCGAAATTTCGGGGTACGGGCGGTACCACCGCCTACACTGGGTAGTACCACTGCCTGCAACCTGACACTAGGTGATACCACCACCCAATATGGAGGTACCACCACCTGATAGTCTCTTGGATATTGTGTCTGGGCAGTACCACCGCCTGACACATTCTCGAAGACTGTGTCACGACGGTTTCACCTATTTGGTCACTATTTGGGCCTTTCTCTTGGCCCAACAAAGCCCAACCTTAGGCCCAACTATCTCCTAATTGGGTTGGCCCAATTCTAATCCTAATTTTGTGCTAACTATGAAATTTAAGGCATATACTAAGCAAATCCGGTCCGATTAGTCTAGTTTCTTCCGGTGAGCTTCCAGCGATCTTCTAGCGAACTTCCGATGATCTCTCGATAATATTCCAATGGACTCCCAGCAAGCTCTTGAATTTCACAATGATCTTCTTGGTGAGCTTTGACAAGCTTCTTTGGCAAGCTCCTGGACTTCTCGGTCAATTCCGGTAAAACTTCCAACGAACGTCCGGACTTCCGACAAACTCTCGAACCTCCAACAAAATCATGTTCTTAACTCTGGGACTTCATTTTACTTTATGCCTTGCTATCATAGTTAATCTTGCACACATAAAAACCTACTTCGATCTAGATAATTATTACAAAGCTTTAAATCACGTTGTCCGGCATGTCATTGGGTCATCGACGCTTCGTTCGTTTCTTCGGCGCATTGTCCTCTCTTGCGGCCTATTGCCCAATCGGCTAGTTGACCTCCGCAACTCTAATTTTCTTAACGTAATTTTTGCTCTTCTTAGCTTGATGCCCGAATCCATTGCCCGAAGCCTTCTGTCGATATGTCGACCGATCCTTCGACATGACGTCCAATCTTCTGACATATTTTTCTCCAACCCAATATGATTCTTCCTGCTTTAATTGTGTGTCCCTGATCGAAGATTCATGCATCACTCAAAATGCAAATCAAATCATAAACTCTATCAATTGGTTTCATCATCAAAATTTGAGATTCAACACATCATAGATTTTGGGAGTCGTGTCGGGCAACGAGGAGTCAATTCCCTTATATTACGACAACTACGAGGCAATTACTCAAATGAGGGAACCTGTGTCTCATTAGAAGTATTTTGAGGAGGTTACAGCTTATTAGAGAGATCGTGGCCCAAGGAGTTGTAGCAATGGAAAGAGTTATATCCGAAGA
>CM017192.1:25603787-25748787 GCA_004837865.1 Musa balbisiana
AGCCAACCTTATAATAGCTATTGAGTGTCGATAGAGGATCATCCACTCTTGATGTTATGAGAAGAATATTTCATGTGCTCTTGCTCAAACAAATTCCTGACTAGGGTCATTTGGATTAAGAGAGAAAGAGTTCTCTAGGAGAATTCGATTAGAGCAAGACTCGAGTAGAAACTCTATGGGCCTCACAATACTATACCCGGTATATAGTCTTTGGGATATTAAATGGATGAGGGATTATAGATACACAATAATTGAGAATAGATAGGTCCAAAGGATTAGATTCCCTTGTATCGTCTGGGGACTGTGACGTAGTTGCCTAGTACGTCCGTAGTCGATGAGTCATGTGAAGTATTATGAAGATAATAATTCACTAAATTACAAGGAGTTTTAACAAGTATGACTCACAACCAGCTTGATATTGGGCCTAGAGGGTCACATACATATGGTAGGTATTACGACGAGTAAAGGTTCGGATATGATATATCCATCGAAGTCCATGTCTTATTGGATATCCAATAAGCCCATGAATTATTGGATCCTATAGATAAGATCTAATAAAAGTCAATGAGAAATTATTAGGTAGAGACTCACTCCCTAATCTAAGAGACTTTGGTAGTTGAATAGAGATTTAATACCTAGTATGGCATGATCCATTAGTGTTAAGTTGATAGGGGGTCTCTATAAATAGGAGAGAACAAAAAGACCATGGGCTAGATTCTTTTTGGCTGCCACCTTCTATTCTCCACTCTCCCTCTCCTCCGCAACTTGCAGCCCCTATTTGGGGGCATGTGGACGACAAGAAGGGGCAGCCCCTTCTTGATTGTGTGATGCACGTTACAAGGAAGATTGTGTAACGATTTGAGGAACGTCTTCGCAGCCCCTATCGTATGGATCACTGCTAGAGAGGAGGATAGTTTACCTCCTTCATCGTCTCCCACAGAAATATAGGAATTCAGGGATATATGATCTCCACATGTAACACAATCTCCCTTGTACGTGTAGTTTTTCGGTTTTGCAAGTTTTAGAGCACCAATTTTTGCACAATAATGAAACATTATTTTCTACAAGAAATTTTGAGATTTTTATTTTCTGTTCTTCCATTACGCATTTGATGTTGTCTCAAATTTTTCAATAAAAACAACATAAAAGAGAAGTACTATTATTGATTATATGTAAAATATAAAAGTTATTATAGATAATATCGCTTTAATAAGTCATTTTCTGAGTGATGAAGAAGTCATTATCTATACTCTTAATAGTCTAATAGACAAATATAAAGAACTAGCGGTAGCAATTCAAGCACGAGGCTCATCGATGTCATTTGAAGAACTATATGACAAGTTAATTGATTATGAAACTACTAGTTGTATGTGCCTTGCAAGCCAATCACATGAGTGATGATATGTATGACACGTTATATAGTCTTTTTACTTATCTTTATTATTAGCATTATCTCATTTTATATTACTTTCTTGATATATTGTGATGTCCTTGGATCTATGCAATGAAAATTAAATCATGATGAGATCATGATAATGAGACTAATTCATCTATAAACACATATCCTAAATATTTCCAATCATAGGTACTCGAGAGGGATATCGAGATAGCCGGATAGACTAGTGTGCTATATAACCATCTATATGATAGAGGCGGTTGGTCTCATAGTCGCATGTGTAGGAACACTAGGGGGTATAGTGTATGTGCTCATTGGAGAATGAGTTCACTAATTGATCCGCTCACGAAATGTTGGATGGTTAATGATGCCTTATCGTCAAACAATGATTTCGTCATCCTAGTTGTCTGTCTGGTCCTTAGACATGAGATACCAATGATGTCTTATACTAGTACTCTACTCTTTGATATCGGACTTACGGGTCTGGAGGTTCTAGATCTAGCACGGTTGGTCATCGGGAGTGGTAGTCAACCTTACAAGGGCAATTGAGTGTCGATAAAGAATCATCCACTCTCGATGTCATGAGAGGAATATTTCATGTGTTCTCACTTAGGAAAATCCCTAGCCAAGGTCATTGGGATTGAGAGAGAAAGGAGTTCTCTGGGAGAATTCGATTTAAGCGAGACTCGAGTAGACTCTGTATGGGCCGGACAATACCATACCCGATATACAATCTTTAGGATATTAGATAGATGAGGGACTATAGATATACAGTAATTGAGAATAAATAGGACCAATGGATTGAATCCCCTTGTATCATCTAAGGACTATGGCGTAGTGGCCTAGTACATCCGTAGTCGATAAGTCGAGTAAATTATTATTGAGATAATAATTTACTGAGTCAGAAGGAGTTCTGATAAATATGACTCACGGCTATCTCGGTATTGGGCCTAGAGGATCATACACATATAGTAGGTGTTGCGATGAGTAGAGGTTTGGATATGAAATGTCCATCGAGTCTCTGTCTTATTGGATATCCAATAAGCTCCTATATTATTAGATCCTTTGGGTGAGACCCAATAAGAGTAAATAGTGATTATTCGATAGAGATCCATTAATCTAAGATACTTATGTAGTTGGATAAGATCTAATACCCAATATAGTATGATCCATTATAATTAAGTTGATAGGGATATATATAAATAAGAGCAAACTAAAGGGGCATAGGCTAGACTCTTTTTGGTTATCACCTCCTGTTCTCCTCTCCCCCTCTCCTCCTTAGTTGACAACCCTGTTTGAGGCATATGGACAATAAGAAGGGTCAGCCCCTTCTTAATCTTGGCGTAGTCTCATGGTGCGCAAAGGAGAGGAAAGATCACGCTACAAAAGAGGAGCATGGTCACGTCATCTACTATGTGCATCATCACTAGAGAGGAGGACATCTGACCTCCTTTATTTGGAGATTTGGATCTACAATTTTAGGGATATACGATCTCCCCTAGGTAACTCATCTCACACATTATTACGTAGTTTTCGGTTTTACATTTTTTGTGCACCAATTTTCGCACGACGATCCGATATTAGAACTTTGGGAACCTATTTTTGTTTTTTGTTCTTCCAATGCGTATGTGATGCTACCTAAGATTTCCCAACAAAAATATATCTAAAAAAAGAAGAGAGGATGATAGGACCAGCCATCACAACTCAATTCAGTAAAAAATCCAAAAGAAATAGTAATTAAAATAACAAGAACTTTAGTAAAGGACCAAATAAGATGCCTCCTGGATAGATGAGTAATATGCAAAGCTATCATCCTTCATTACATTATTAACCCTTCAATCATGGTAGCAACTTCAATCCAAATAACTCAGGAAATAACTTGCACTATAATTATCAGTAGCTTTAGTGTCCCAACAGTAACAATCAATAAAAGTCATCTATTAGCTCTGTAACAAAATTGGACATACAACAAAAATATGTCGGTCTCGACCCAAGCTTACTACCACACCCAATTGGCCTTAAGCAAACATGATAACTACTCCAACTACTCATCCAAATAATTAGATTATTGACTCCAGTGCTTCTTATCATATTACTTCTAATCTGTAGAACTTATCCATCCATAATGACTATGGACGCAATAAAAACATTATCTAGTAATGAAATTACTATTACTCACACTGGTTCCATAACACTTAATTCAAACACCAATAATTTTACATTCAATGATATTTTACGTGCACCTCACATTAAAAGAAATCTTATTTCTATTTTTTAATTCTACAAATAAAGTAATACCTCTATTGGGTTCTTTCTTGTCTCCTTTCTTATAAAAGATTTGAGCATAAAGATATCCTTGGTTCGAGGTCGGAATAAAGACAACATCTATGAGTAGTCCTTAGCTTCATAAATCACCCAACCAACCGCTCTTACTTCAGTTGCTGCTCTAATCAATATGTGGCTTCATCACCTTAGTCATCCATCATCCTCTATTTAACAATAATTACTTTCTCGTTACTCTCTTCCAACTTTCAAATCGAGTAGAATTATAACTTATTATGATACTTGTCTTATTAATAAAAGTCATAGACTACCTTTTAGAATATCCTTCATATCCTACTTCAAACTATTTAAAATTATCTACACCGATGTTTAGGATCCTGCCCCAACCACATCTTTTGACAATTTTAGATTTTATATCATTTTTATAGATTAATTTACTAAATATACATGGCTATACCCTCTCGAACATAAATCTAAAGTCATCACAATCTTTACTCACTTTAGAAAAATAATCAAGAACTTCTTCCATTCTACCATTAAAATAATTTACTATAATGGAGGAGATGAATACCAAGCTCTAAAAACTTACCTCTCATCTTGTGATATACAATATCTTAGGTCACCATAACACACACCTCAATTAGTTGACTCTATTGAATGAAAACATCAATATATAGTTGAAATTGGTCTCACCCTTTGACACCAAGCCTCCATGCCACAGATCTTTCGGTCAATAACCTTTCAAACTATAGTTTACCTCATTAACCATATGCTCACCCCATTCTTATAACACTAATCATCATTTGAGAAACTATTTTACAAAATCCTAAACCTTCAAAACTTCAAACTATTTGATTGTTTATGTTATCCTTGGCTACATCTCTATGCTTTGCATAAGTTAATGTCAAGATCCAAGGCTTGCATTTTCATAAGGTACTCTCTTAAATATAATATTTTTTGGTGATATGATTCTCAAATTTTAAAAGTCTTTATATCACATCATATTATTTTTGTCAAGTCTAAAAAGAGTTCCAACAATAACGATCAATATAAAGTCATTTGCTAGTTCTCCTCAAGATATACACTTCCTTAACACTCTAGTTCAGTAGCACCTCACCCCATTTGCAACTTCTCCACCTATCCTCACAAGTTCACCCTGTAAAGCCCGATGAAGCAATACCCTTGGCACCACAACTGATATCTTTGTCCTTTCCTCGGCCAAGTGACATCGAAGTGTATCAGCATAATTAGGTATGTGTCAGTGACTCTTGACCAATTCTCATATCTCCAACACTACCCAATAATATCATTGCGCCTAAACATCACATGACAATACACTACAAAAATGTCATAAACCTATTGAACCCACAACCATCACCCAAGCTCAAAAATCTCCACACTAGTGTAAAATCATATGTGAAGAATATGATATCATACTCTATAATGTCACATAAACTCTTGTATTATTTCATCACACAAAAAATATCATCAGATATAAGTGGATCTTTCTAATTAAGTGAAACTCTAAATACAAAACATATCTAGTGGCCAAAGGGTTTCACCAATTACTAGGTATTGACTTCATAGAAACATTCAGTCCAATTATTAGACTAACAATAATCTAACTTATCTTAAGTTTAACTGTCACTCAAGGCTAGCACATATGCTAATTAGATGTTAATATGCATTTTTTACAATAGATCTTAACTGAAGATGTCTTTATGTAGCAACATCTTAGCTTCATCCACCCTCAATATGCAAGCCATGTTTGTAAAATACGAAAAGTTATTTATAGACTTTACTAAGCTCTAAGAGCTTGGTATATCGAACTTGACTTTTTTTTACATCAACTAGCTTCATCAACTCCAAGTCTGACACCTCATTATTTCTATGACAACAAAAGGGAAGTGCCTTCTCCTACCTCTCCTCCGATAGTCTTGATTTTCTTAAAAAATATCTCAAAAAAATTGATGGACATTAATAAATAATAAAATATTAACAATAGAAAAGTCACTTTAAAACTAAAAACTCAAATTAAAAAATAAAAATTTATAATCTCTTATACCCTAAAACTCTACATCTCTTTTGAGTCTATCTTATATTTTCTCCAAATTGCATGCATAAACTCAAGACATTAACTCCACTAGAATAGTAACTCCTATCTTAACTAAAACTCTTAAATCAAAATTATATCTAATCATAAAATATAATTTAATATTCTAACATCCTCCCCAGAATTAAGAATTAAAAATATATATAATAAAAAGCCTTGAAATTTAATATAATCTCCTTCAATGTCATTGTTATGTGTAGTGTTTTATAGAATATCTGAATCCTAAGTCATATATTTCACAGGAGTTATCCATGTGATTGATATGTCTTATTTGCTTTGATCGTAAAACTTAAATTTGTTTGGTATCAATATTATTAGATTTCCTGAACCAATCTACAAATACAAAATCAATTTAATCAACAAAATCATCAACATATATATCTAACCTTTTTATCATATTATTTAACAGACTTTATAACTTTTATATATTGAATAATGATGATCTTTATATCAGCATTAGCAATATCTTCTTTTGAATCTTTTATGATCAACTTTAAAAATTTTTGTTTTTCAAAAGGAGGTAAAAACCTTTTATGTTCTTGATGCAAGCAAAATCATATACTCTAATAAAATCAATGTTATCCACGTCATAGTTTGAATCTTGCACTTGTACGATCTTGACATCTTCAATACTGGTAGCAAATCTTATACGTGGAATATGCCATATTTGCTGAGATATCATTTTTGTCTTCTTCTCTTAAGAGTTCTTACTTTAAAAAAAAAAATTATTTTGAGTATTTTCTAGTTCTTTACCAAACTATTATTCTGATTACCTTCAGACAACAATATAGGTGGATATATACCTCTTTCATAAATTTTCTTTAAGATAAACTAAATATCTCTTCTTATCTTAGCTCCCAAGATTTATAAAATAATATATTTTTATAAGTTGAGAGATAAGCATCAGTGTTTTTTTATCTTCTTCTCTATTAAAAGGATTTTTTTTTTCTTTTCTTTGAAAAAATGACTTAAAAATCTTCCTCATATTTCATATGTCTAAAACCATCCAAAATACTTTTTTTAAAATATTTTAGTCTGAAAATAATTCTCATCATAATTATCTCTAATAATTTTTTCATCAAATCAAGGGAATAATAAGGTCCAAAGTAAAGTATACAAGTCATCATTCATGCCTTCAATCTTTCTAAACTTTCAATCTATCAATTCAGTCATAGTGGAGTGATAATTATTTTCTAAAGATTCCCTTACAATCTTTGATTGTAAGTTTCAAAGTCAATCAACACTATGACTGAATTGATAGATTGAAAGTTTAGTCAATATTTGCTCCTCAAATTTATAGTCACTTTTGGCTCCTCAAATTACTTATCAAACCTTAAAAGTTGTAAATGTTTTAAACCTTCAAATTTTAACTGTCACTTAGGATGTCTTATACTTGGTCATATAAAAAAAAAAAAAAAAAAGATAGAAATGCAAAAATTTATAGTGCTCCACTGACGTGAAAGAAGATATTTATTTTATTTTTAATCATTAGCATGTGAAATTAGCATGGCCCATGAATCTGTGCCCATCATACATAGATCACCCTTCTTTTTGCCATCCTCTATCGTCGCTGTCGCCACGTATCCACCTCTTGTCTGGTTGTAGCACGGCAGCTTCCTTTCCAGTATCAACATCGTCCTCTGCCGCCAACGAGGTAGCATCGTTCATGGTCATAGCTTCCTTTTCGACATCGCCACCACTTTTACCATCAACACTGTAACATCATTTATCATTGTTAGATTATAAATTCGGAGTAAATCTATACCAAAGAAAATGAGAAAACGCTATAATAAGAATATAATAACACAGATTGAGGTGTGCCGTCAAGCGCTCAATCAGGTTTAAGATTCTCAGAGTTGAGCGATAATTTTGGGAGTGGAACAGAGGACGTAAAAAAGGGACAATGAGTTGGGCTTTTATGACCGTCAGGTGGATGATTCCTTTTGCAATACATATCTATAATATATACTTATCCTTTTACATTTAGAATAGCTAAAACTATATAATCTTCATAAATAAATTATTGATTGAAAATTGTAAGCCAAAATTTTAGCCGATCAGATATGTTAATTACGTCATTTTAGATACATATCAATTAAAATACTTTTCGATTTTTCTATTTTATTGAGCATTTTAGTTCTTTTGAGAAAAATCTTTACATCTGACCTAATTCTTTCATTTTCAGTCATACTTTTTTTATTATTTTATTGTTATCTGTTATATTCTCACACCATCTTTTTTGTTTTCTCTTATTTTTTCCTCTTTTAATCATCAATTTTCTCTTAACTTCTCTTATCACTAAAATAATTTTTTTTTTTTTAATCTTTTGGCCATCAAATTTAAAATATTCAAAAGTGAAGGGGGTGGCAGAAGGTGTTAGATAGTTTGTCATAAAGTTTTGGGCTCGAATCCTATCATCATCGAAGCAGAGATGTTTCTTCATGCTATTGATTCCTCCGTTAGGATTTAGATAAAGAGATTTAACAAGTTGCAGATAATTTATAATCATATATATAGAAAAATAAGTATATAAATTGGTGGAAAAAATATGTTGTCACTAATATAGGATTTGGTGATGACAACAAAAATTGGTTTTTTTTTTTTTTTTTGCTAAGAATAAGTGATAAATGCAGTACTTTATCTTACGATAAACAAAGTGTTTACCAACTAAACTAGTTGATACCTGCAATACAATAAACATTTTTATCGACTAAAATATTATTTGTCACAAAATAATATCATCATTAATATTCATAATTTAAGGATTTAGTGATAAATTTTTTGTGATAAATTAGGGTCTATCATAAAAATTTTGTGTAGTGAACTTGTCACTAAATTACTTTTTAGTGATAATTTTAAATATTTATGGTATTATTTTTATGACTAAAAGGATGTGTTCTTGTAGTGATACCTTTAATCCTTTCTTTTAAAGGTGACTAAATTTTCAATTTGCTAATTTAATCATAGAGGAGTGATAACTATATTTAGAAGATTCCCTTAGATTGTATTTAGAATTGATAAGTATGTTTAGCATTAGGATTTAAATTACTTGGACAACACAAGTAGTCCAAGGATAAAAAAGGGCTCCTGTAAATATTATTCAGGTTGTTCTAGAAATATCTTATAAGTTTTGTGGCCTCACCCTGATTTTATTCCCCTAATGATATAATTCGATGTTGTAGACTATCAAAGAAATGTGTTTTAGATAGGAATATAAGGTGATCACTTCGCTCATTGCAGCATCCTTCCATGTTGCGTTTTGCCCATTGTAACAACTTCGTCGTTGTGGTAATTTAATATACCAACATCCTCTCTAAATTAAATTTTACAAAAGATATTATAGAGAACCTTGAAGTTTGATTGCATCTCCTTCGATATCTTGGTAACTCCGAGTCACACAATCCATAGTAATCATCCATGTGCTCGATTTATATTATATATCTTAATCAATAATAAAACTTTAATTTATTTGAAATCAACTTGTCAAATTTATTATCTTATATATTAATCAATTGTAAAACTCTAATTTATTTGAAATCAACTAATCAAATTTATTAAACCAATCTTCAAATCAATCTAATCAATATAATTATCTACACAAATATCTAATTTCTTTATCATTGAATATTTATAAGACGTTGTAATTTCTAGATCTTGAATAATGATGATCTTCATATCAACATGGGCTTTCTAAATGTTTTTTTTACGTGGGGAGGTAAAAATACTTTTAAGCTTCTAATGTAAATAAATTGATTTTCTCCAAAAAAAATTAATCCTCTCCACATCGCAATCTATATCTTACTTTTAGATGATCTCGGGTTGTTCAATATGAACTCTTCAAAGTCAAGGTAGATTAGAAATAATGAAAACTCAAGTTATCATCATCATCATCATCATATATATATATATATATATATATATATATATATATATATATATATATACTTGATTGTGAATGTAAAAAACCGATATTTGAGCAGTAAATGTTAGACGATAAGCTAAGCGAGATGCTATCCACAACAGATGACTAAGTGAGTGATTAGGAAAAGCCATTGGATGAAGACATCATCATCATCATAAGAAAAAATAAAAAAGTACTAGCATAAAATGAGATGTTAAAACAGTTTCATATGGGATGTAAAGGGCAAAAGTCGAATTTAACAAGATGATTCATAAAAATTAAAAATTAAAAAAATAATTTTCATCTTCAATTCTAGATTCAGAGATCAAACACCGAAATGAGAGACTTATAATCAGAAATGATTCAACTTAATTTGATTAAACCAAGATCGATTGAATTCAACATCCAAAACCAACCAACTCAATTCAACTTCAAGTCATATATATATATATATATATATATATATATATATATATATATATATATATATATATATATATATATATATATATTAGTCTAAGTTATAATTTAATGAGTTTAGATTTTGTTGTGCCGATATTCAATCTTCATGATACAAATAAATATAAATTTATATCTATTTTAAAAATAACCAAGCAAGACCTTTAATTAGTTATTTTTTCAAAATTAAAGAGAGGTTAATTAAAAGACATCAATGGCAAATTTTCATTTTAATTGTATATGTACCTGTAACCGGTTGGATTGCGGGTCGGGTTTGAAAGGTGAACCCGTATCCGGTTTTTCTTTCCAAGGACGTCGACCAGGTCGCCTCTTCCTCGATCCCACGAGGATCCTTTACCCTGATAAATCTGGGGAGATGTCTCGGGGTCTGGTGCCCTGTTAACAGCGAGAGAGAGAGAGTGTGTGTGTGTCTGTGAACATCCGACCGAGGCAACCGTGAATCGGGTTTGGGAGGTACTGAAGCAACCCTCGTGTATTGTTTGTGCAGATCTGGATCGGGACAGATTTGTATAGATCTGTTTGTTCATGTGCGGTTTCATTTGCTGGTTCTTGATCTCGTTTGCTTATGGCTGCTTGCCTTTGATTTATAATTCTGCCTATTTTCTGTTTGATTCATGTTAGAATGTTCTCGATTTCTTGGGTCATGGATGTACTTCCTTTTTTTAACCAAAAGTTCTTCCTTTTTTGTTATGGATTATTTTTATGCTGTGATTCCCTTTTTATCTGTTTGAATTGAACTGTGTCGCACCCTAATTTTTCACAATTTTGCTATATCGGAACGGTTCATACGAATATTGGTACTCGATCTCGTGGATCCATGTGTAATTCCGTCATCATTATTGAATGCATTATCCTGTCTTGAGGAACGATCTTTCGTGTCTTTCAAGGTAAGCCCATCATCTTCCAAGTTCTGGGTGTCTTGGAGATACCACATCGTGGTGTCAGACCATTTTTGGAAGTTTACCTTTCAGCGTCAGGTTTCTCAGGGACATATTGATTTAAAGTTGTTGTCTTCTTTTTCTCATCAATTAATACGTCTAATTTGACGCATCTAATTTACAACTTAGGTGACAGGTAGCAGATGTGCTCTTCTTCATTAGACCAGAGGGCATTCTACGCTTTTGTTTAATGTTTCTAAAAATTCCATCTGTTCTTTTGGCTCAGGATAACAAATGTGTTATTCTGCCCTTTTGACTCTTGAATATCTGCTGTGTTTTGATGACAGTGAATGCAATTTTATATATTGACATTTACTGTTGCATTGTGGGTGGATTCGTTATTACATCTTTGATGCCTGTTTTGGCTGGGTTTTGATCTTTCTGGATTATTCTTTGTTTAAGAAGAGGCTTTCTGTTAGGTTACATATTTTCACTTATCTGCCAATTAGATTGCTGCATTGGTTAGACTGAGTATGGCTTTTTTGCTCCTGGTGTATTACTTGTTTGATTAGTTTTGTAACTAGCCAAATGTGAGCTGGCATTTGAGTAATTTTCTTTGGGTACATCTGTTTTCTTTGGGTTATTTTCCTGTTCTTCTGCATCACTGTATTTTTGTTCCTTTCCATTTGGCTCCATCATGATTTGTTGAATAGTTATTTCTACATGGGTTTGGGATTTTGGGAATGGCATTCAAAGTTGTTGGTTGGGTTGGAGAAAAATAGTTTTAAAATAAAAATATAAATGAGTTTGAAAAATAGGATTAGGAAATCCTTGAAATCTAGATAATTAAAATAGGAAGTATATAAAATAAGTATCTCATCTTTTTGTTGATTGTGGACCACTCTCCTCTTGTTTTCGAGACCTATGCAGAGTACAATTACTCCTGTTGCTTGCCTGGGTACCCACATCTCATGTTTATTCGAGATGCAACCCTTCCTGGTGTGCTTCTGTATGGACAGAAATGATTTCGGATGCAGGCAGATGCGGGCTCAAAGACGCTTCAATTTTCAATATGATTTAAGGGCCACATTTACTGATTCAATCCTAGATTAACGCTACGTTAATTAGCATTAGCAATTGGTTGGAACATGGGAACTGAAATCGCTTAAAGTCCAGTTTAACAAAATGGTGCTGCAAGGGAGTTTGGTACATTTGAATAATTTTCCTAAATGTTCTTGTCATAAATCTCATTTGTTCTGAAAGAGACTGGACAAATAATTGCAGCTGGAAATAGATTCAATGAGAAACATTTAGCAGGACCATTAGTAATTTGCTTTTGTTGTTTTTCTGAGATGAATCTGGTAAACCCATATTTCTACTCACCTTCATTAATTGTCTGCAAATGTGAATTTTGTCTTGGTTTATTTGGTCACAATTTTTTTCCTTTCCAAGGATATATCCTGAGTATGTCCCTCTCCATCTTCCATGCAGCTGCATTTTTATCTTTATCCATCAACTCTTGATATTGTAGTTGATCAAGGAATAGAATTGCTTTTGCTATTTTATATTGGTCACTTTTGTTCATTCTTTCATGAAATGATCGTTTGCTATTATCATGCTGCAGGACAATGGCGGGAGGATTTAGAATGCTTCATCTTGTTAGACCATTTCTGGCTTTCTTGCCTGAAGTTCAGAGTGCTGATCGAAAAATTCCATTCAGGGAAAAGGTCATCTACACTGTTATTTCTCTCTTTATCTTTCTGGTTTGCAGTCAGCTTCCACTTTATGGCATCCATTCAACTACTGGAGCTGATCCATTTTACTGGATGCGTGTTATTCTTGCATCTAATCGTGGAACTGTTATGGAGCTTGGAATTACACCAATTGTGACTTCTGGACTCGTGATGCAACTCTTGGTTGGTTCCAAGATTATTGAAGTTGACAACAGTGTACGAGAGGATCGTGCTCTTTTGTAAGTGTTGCTCGTGAAAATATTTGCTGCTATTACAGGAAACTTTCATTTCTGAGATATGCGTAGATCAGTGGCAGAACATTCAGAATGGTATTTTGCTACTTCTAGATACACACTTGAGATACTTGAGGGTCTGCCATTGCCATATCCCATATAAATGTAGAACAAACATAGTTAGCTAACATATGCTTTGTTGTGTATTACTATATTATAAGAGGGTGCAATTGAAGTTGGTTACTGTGTTCAAATCACAAAAGTCATAAAGTCACAATTAACTTTAGCAAACATGTGAGACATCTAACCATCACCAAGAGTTGTTTTGCTCAAGTGATTCCCATCTTTCAGATCTCTCTATTTACCTAATACACAAGGAAAACATTATGTTCCTAGTTTTATGCGTATAAGTGAATCACTAACTGATATGGATCCTGTCCTTTTGTCAATCCAATATGGTTGAGTTTTGATGAATCTAAGTGTCGTTGTTAGGTACATGTTAGTCTGTTAGTCTATACTGTAGCCTATGGTTGATATGTTGCAGCTATTTAGGGATATGCCTCTGTTTTATCTTTAGTTATACATATATTGAAGAACTATTGTCAGCCAGTTTGTGACATGCTTGTTCAGTTGTTCTTTCTTTCTGGTATAAATAAAAAAGGCCACAATCATATTATCTTAACCCAATTGCTTTTCCTCTTGTGGTATTTATATAACATTGACCTGTGAATAAGAAACAAAATCCTATAACAGTAGAAAAGAAATATAGTTTTAGGCTTTTCAATTGGTGATCTCTTCGAGAAAATCCATATACCAACAAATGAGATTGGTGAAGCTGGTGAAAGTTTTTAATGTTCATGAAATGTTAGATGTTATGTATTAATCTGGCATCTTTGGGACATTCTTTGACCATTTTCTTGTACTTGAAAAATGCATGTGGTTATAATCAGTACATTTCACCAAAAAATGTTGGTTGCAGTTGTTTTTTTCTTTTTACCGTGAGTGAAGTTTAATCAGCACGAGTCATGTCTTGTCAGTTTCTAGGAAACTAGTATTTGGGTTGTAGTCATTGTATGGAGTCTTAACACTTAATTGAACAGGTGATCCTCCAGATTAATGTTGGGTCCTCAACCTGGTTTAATCTCCACTAATATCAGATGGCTGAGTTCATTATGAGTTCACACTACCTCTAACACAATAATGGAATCTGAATACCATTAAATACAACAACAACAATGACAATCTGTAATGTCCCAACTATTTTGTTGGCTACATGAGTTGGAGTACCATTAAACATTAGGAGGAATTTCTTGTGGCGTAGTTGAATTGCAGGATCATTTTCTAGAGGTAAGCTTGTTTGGGCAACATTGTTAGTAAGAAAATATTGCCTTATATACGTAGTTTTGATTTATGATAGCACCTTCTGTCTTGATTTTTTTCTTTGCTGCTAGTTGTTTTGTATTGATTTAAAACATGACATGTATGATGGAACAAATCTTAGGCATTTGTAATGTTTTAAGGCATCTTAAGTTGTATACCAATTACTGATAGTTTTGATTGATGATAGCATCATCTGTTGTCATATATTTCTTTGCTGCTACTTGTTTGATGGTGATTAAGAGCATCATATGTGTGAGGGAACTATTCTTAGGCTCCAATAATATCAATGGTGTCCCATGTTGTAAACAAATCACCTGTGTATTATAACCTTTGTTTTTTCCTTGTTTCCTTTCTGTATGTCATGTCTCTTTTGCTTTTCTGGGCAATTGATGACCTTAAACAAATTCTATATATCAATGCTTGGTTTAAGGCCAAGGGTATGTTCTATAATTACAACAAAGATTGTCCTTTTTTTTTCAGAAATGGTGCACAAAAGTTGCTTGGTATTCTAATTGCTATTGGTGAGGCAGTTGCATATGTCCTATCTGGGATGTATGGTAGTGTCAGCCAACTTGGAACTGGAAATGCCATCCTCATTATACTTCAGCTTTTCTTTGCTGGTATCATTGTCATCTGTTTGGATGAACTCCTGCAGAAAGGATATGGTCTGGGATCTGGTATTTCTTTGTTCATTGCTACCAATATCTGGTATGTTTGTGGACATTTTTCTTTTCTCTTGTCCATTTATGGGTGATAAGAATCCTAATTGTACTCACTTTGCAGTGAAAATATCATTTGGAAGGCATTTAGCCCAACAACTATCAACAGTGGTCGTGGTGCTGAATTTGAAGGTGCTGTTATTGCCTTATTCCATCTACTGATTACTCGGACTGATAAAGTCCGTGCTCTTCGTGAGGCTTTCTACCGTCAGAATCTTCCAAATGTGACCAACTTGCTTGCTACAGTTCTGGTCTTTCTCATAGTTATCTACTTCCAAGGTTTTCGTGTTGTGTTGCCTGTGAGGTCAAAGAATGCTCGTGGGCAGCAAGGTTCCTACCCTATCAAGTTATTCTACACCTCTAATATGCCCATCATTTTACAGTCAGCTCTTGTCTCTAACCTGTATTTTATCTCCCAGGTATACATTTTCAGAGATATAGCTGTAGAACCATATAGACCTTTTCATATTATTCAAACTTAACTGTTTTCCACATTACTGTAGTTGTTGTACAGGAGGTACAGTGGAAACTTCCTTGTAAATCTGCTTGGTAAATGGAAAGAGTCTGAGTATTCTGGTCAATCCATCCCTGTAGGTGGTATAGCTTACTATATTACAGCACCATCAAGGTCTCTCTCTCTCTCTCTTTACATTTCTGCCCTTTTCTTTATATCTGCCTTTTTTGCCTTTTCATTTACTTGTATTGCTTATCATCTTTATTTTGACCTTATTTTGCAGCTTGGCAGATATGGCAGCAAATCCATTCCATGCACTTTTCTATATAGTCTTTATGCTCTCAGCTTGTGCACTTTTCTCCAAAACTTGGATAGAAGTCTCTGGATCATCTGCGAGAGATGTGGCCAAGCAGCTTAAGGTATAACTGTAACAATATTTCCTTCTAGCTAGTTTTACTTCTTGATATCCTCTACAAGCTAGGTAATGGAGAATTTTGGAGATATATATGCTTATTACTGATAACTTTCTGCCAGAGTCATGATGAATGAATGAAATACATGATACATATTTATTATGATATCAGAAAATGCTAAATTTCCAGAAATTAGATGCTAAAAACCATAATAGATTGCATGATGAGGCGTATACCTTAATAGTTTGGTGGGAATTTGTCATTGTGCAATAGTTTCTTAAGAAACAAAAGATAAGATCTATAAGTGATAAATGCAAACATATTTATTGTTTATATTCTTTTTGTGTTTTCTATTATGAAAATTATTCATTGATCTATTTAAAATATAAAGGGCAAGCCATAGTATAATGATAAGTTTTCTTCTTTATGAAAAATATTCTCTTACTTATTAGGGTAAGACTATTTTTTTATCCTTTCTAAACCCTTCACTGATAGGCTCGTGCAGTGAGCTTTCTTGGTTTCTGTCTATCTATAATGTAAATAAATATTTTTTTCTTTTCTGCCTTTTTTTTCTTTTAAACCTTTCTAGGAAATTATAATGGCAGTTCAAGATAGTACCTTGAATGAATGAAACACATATACTAGTGTATTATAAGGTATACACCTTAATTGTTTGTGGGAAAGTGTCGTGCAATATAGTTTTTGAAGAAACAAATGATGCACTTTTTTGGCTAACATCACCGGTGGCATGTATGATAAATGAAAGTACCTATAATATTTATCTATTTTTTGTGTTTCCTATTATGAAAAAATTTCATGTAATTTATTTAAAATATAAAGTTTATGAAATAGTATAATGGTATGATTGCTTCTCTTCAATGTGGGCAACAAGGCTTAAACCATGGCAAGACTGTGTATATTAATCCTTCCTAAACCTACATTGATATGAATCTCATGCATTAGGTCACATTTTTTTCTGCCTGTCCAAAATATAAATTTTCTTTTTTCTTTTCATGTTTTTGTCTTTGAAACCTTTCTGATAATTAATTTTGGCATTATCAAGATAGCACGTATCTCGCGTTCTTTAAACATTCTTCATCAATACCTTTGACATGCTCTATATTGGTGAGCATCAAATTGAGATCTTCATAAGTTTAGCACAAGTTATAGAAAATTAGGATCCAGTTTTGATCTGTTGTCTGTTGTCCTAGACAATTAAAAGTGGGGTCAAGGCTGGCTGAATAAGGTGAACTGGCTTAGAAGAAAAATTATCATACCTGGATTGAACCAACTGGTTCAATTGAAAAAAATCAACTAGCTTGGAGGCTAGTTTGGTTTTATTAGAAGAATGGGTGTGTTAGAAAATAGGATGGGAATCATTGGACTAACTCTCTGCTGAACCACAAGAACTATTGCTCAAGCATGAATATGCCTATTTTCAACAAATTCAAAAGACAATAGTACCTTTACTTTGTAAATCAAACTGAATGATATGGTATTTGAGTAATATTAACATTTAAAATAATAATATTTATTAGATAATGAAATTGTGATATGTTTATTGATCTGAACATTTAAAAGTTTAAAATTATGGTAAAAAGAGTATCTTACAACTTAAAGCCTAAATCATAGTTTAAACATGTACCAATATAAATTTTGAAACATAGGCTTTAGTTTAATGCAAAACAGTGTGTTAAATTTTTATGCACCTCTTAGAATTCTTTCATCGAGAGAAAAGAGAATAAAGGCTGACTCCAGCTAGTAAGGATTGCTAATTTTTTGATTGGTAAAATCCAACTTTTATTTATGTAACCAAGGTTATGACTACCTTTAGAATGTTATAGTCCTATTGGTAGCTATTACAAACAAGTATTTTCAAGAATTTCTGGTATCATGTTGCTGTCCAGATGTACCTTTGTTATATAAGTTGATACAAATTGGCATGCTAATGTTTGAAGGATACCTGATTCGTTGATGCTTGAATGTGATTCTTACTGGTTTCATGCAAACTTTTGATTGTCTTGCTCTCTTAAGTTTGATCTCATATTTGGCATTAGTCAAACTTGATTGTAGGAGCCTTTTCTTTTAAATCATTATTGTTAAAACGATATAAATACTTGGTTTGGAAGTTCAGGATGAAGATCATAAGAGTCACTAAACAAAAGTATTGTGGGATTTGGAATACATAACAAATTAAGTTCTAGATTTGGTAAACTATTTGAGATGTTAAAATGGATTGAAAATGTAGCTCGTAGGATTTTTTTTACTTATATATTGAGTAAATTAAATTCAAAATCTTGATCATATAATTGAACTTATACCATTACAGTTAAATAAAGATGTCATATAAATAACTATATATCCATATTGTGGATAGTATAGAGCAAGTCTTAAGATAATGAGTCATAAACACTTGGTTGAAATGATTTTTTTTAGGAAACAAGTTATTTTGGTCAAATTTATCAGAGATATAGTTTGATTCTCCAATGATAATGGTGTCAACATCTTTTTAGTTTCTTGTTTCTGAATCTCTTGGAAGTAGAAAGCTATCACCTTCACATACATAAAAATGTGCTCCAAAGAATAGTAAAACATGTCCTGAAATAACATGAAAGGATGCCATTGTCCATGTTTCATGATATCTGAGTTATTATTTGATTAAGTTAAAGGCACTCATAATCTCTATGTGAAGTTATCATATCTTGCAGCAACACATGTTCTTATCACTGCCGGAGGGATCAGAGATACACTGCCCATAATATTGATCGGCATGAATGCATTTCACATAACCATCGGCAACTTTTTGGCAGTCCCCAGTTTAACAACAGTATACTTTCGAGTCTTTTACTGAATTCTCTGCAAGAAAACACAACATTCATGCAGCAATATGAAGCTAAAGAATCATCATTAGTACTTAGACTTAGTTCATAGGATGAGGTGACACAAAACTTATGTAGGTCTTTTATAATTTTGATATGTATTGGTAGATTTCACAAGCTCGACAAGAGAGAGAACGAGGCCAATAGTGACAATGAAGAGTTTGGAAGCCATCTTCTGGTGAACCTGATGAAAAGGGAGTTGAGGTTAGAAGGTTAACTATATTGTGGACATTTGGTAGTAGACCGACCTATAAGTTTCCAAAGTCTTCCCTTGGCAGTGATGGTGTCAAAAGAGGCCATTTGACAGAGCCTTTGTGATCTCATGAGATTTACTCCCCACTAGTCTTGGGTTATGTCTTATCTGATTAAAATTAGCTAGTATTTTTTGTGCATCTTTGAAATATAATCATAGAGACCTGATTCATTAAACCATATTTTGGAAAACAGACCGTCTTTTAGATTTACACTTCATGAATGAAATTAGAAATAGATGATATATATATATATATAAGTAAAAAAAAATCTGCCGACGTCGCCTCTCTTCTCCCGATGCGGGGCGTTGTCGTCGAGGCAACGTCACCTTTATATTATATATATAATCAAAAAAAATTTTACTTTATATATATGTATATATTTATATACCGAGCGGTATATCGAAATATACCGTTCGGTATATAGTACCGTACCAAGCGAATCTCGAAACTCTGGTACGGTACGATACTTCAATCCTTGACTAATAGTATGTCATTGCACATGAAATTGGAACAGTGTCAAAACACAAAATATATCTTAAGAACTCTTGGTTGCCTATAGGATAATAATATTGAGATGCAATATGATTATATTTCATGGTTTATAGTTTATACCATATTGTGGCTCCAAGAACAAGCTGCAACCTGTTCTATTTCTTTCTTTGCACTACTGGATATTTGACAATAATAATTTGTCTATAATCTATTTCCATTTAATGGCACAAAACAGAACTCTGTGTTTTAACTAGCTCCTTGAGGTTCATGTTTAAACACAAGGAACAATTCACATATGATCAAAGTTATATATCATATGCAATGCTGGAAATTGTTCATAGCTCAAGAGCCTCTTAAGGTGGTCACCTGCTTATCATGGTGTTCTCTTTGTCAGTTTTATGCTTATTCTGTGTTGGAGCCCATAGGCTCAACCGATCACCGTCTCATTGGCCTTTGATACCTCAGAGCTTGCTAACTGTTCCCGATTAAACTTTCTCTCTTCCCTATGTATGAATGGAAATGTGTATTGCTCTTAGTTCTATTACTAGTTTATTTTAATAATATAAACATGATTAATGATTTTTATATTTCTTATAACTTATCATTTACATAACTTAATGTTCATAACAATGGCTTCAAATGTTCATGATTTGAGCATGAAACACGTTTATCTATTTGTACTTATGAAACTATAATTAGTGGCGCATTTTTCCATCTTTTTAATTGAACCACATTTAAACCCACATACATGTGTCTTCACCACCCACATCCCACAGTAGCTTTTGAAAACATTGATTGTGCTCTTTCTCACAGCCAAAAGATATTTCAGGTAACTTGCATAATTAAGGCACAATTTTTGTACTGTGAAAGGCAAATTTTAATTAACAAAATATATAGGACATAGATCATTATCTTCATTGGTGGAATAGAGCTCTAATACCCAAGTAGGCTTATGATTTGGATGCTACAGTCATGTTATGGCTAAGGACTGTATAAATGACATTAAAATTAGAGGGTGCTGCCTAGACTTGTATATTCTAATTTGCTAGTCTGTATATTTGAGCTCTAATATTGGTTCCTGAATGTGGTGTTTCACAGGATCAACAAATGGTTATGCCGGGTCATCGGGAGTCAAATTTACAGAAGGAATTGAACAGGTACATTCCTACTGCAGCAGCTTTTGGTGGCATGTGCATTGGTGCATTGACAGTTCTAGCAGATTTTATGGGTGCAATTGGTTCTGGAACTGGAATCCTTCTTGCCGTGACAATCATATATCAATACTTCGAGACATTTGAGAAGGAGAGGGCCAGCGAGCTTGGGTTCTTTGGCCTTTGATATGAAAACTTTAGTAAGATGTTTAATGTTTAATGTTGCTTAGAATTTCTATCATAGTTTTGATTAAAACGAAAACAGATGTAAGTCGATCTTAGTCAAGAGTTTAGTGTTCCTTAAACGCTAGCTGTTTGCAAACTTTCCTTTGGTGAAGGAAAACATACGGTTTGTTCTAGTTTGTTAGACTAACAACAGTTTGACCAACTCCAAGAAAATAGAATGATGCCCCCACCATTTTTCATGTTCTGATGTTAAATCTTGTTAACTTGTGTCAATTTATCCTTGTAATTGTCATGTCTTGATCAATAGCAGAGTTTTTTGTCACCTTATCAACTACTTGGTCTGTACGCATTATGTTTATTGTTCCCTACTTGTATTTCCCTCAAGTAGTCCAAGAAGCCCGTGATGGATTGCCGCAGGTGTGAAAGGTGATTAGCCTTCTCCAGTGGATGAACCATTGGAATGACTTTCCTGAATCCATCTTTAATACTTGAACCAATTTTAGAATGGATTTACAAGAATAAGAAGATCTAGGAAACTTTGAATAGAAACGCCAAAACCCAAAAGAGTATATCAATCTAGAATGAAACATTTAGCATAATTAGTCTTCTTGATAGCGGTGAGATCTCTTAATTCGGAGGCCACGTCCTTGGGAAGAGTCATATTTTTCATAGATGCATCTTCTTGCTGTTATTATCATTCTGAAAAATAAACCACGGTTATGATAATCATTGTCTGGGTTGTTCCAGATACAAAGAACGCGCTATCTAATTGACCTAATCCTTGCACTGGAACTGATGATAGTAATTAATTTGCTTTAGCTATTCCATGACGATAGCAGCAGCCGTGCTTTGAAGCAGTATGCAGCTCTGAGTCCTCGCCAAACCCACCTAACAATCACTTGCATGGAGTCCAGCCATCAACCATGTAAACTTGTCCCATAATTTTCTTTGCGTGAAAAGTAAAATATACTATACGATGTCTTAATTTGCCTTGGTGGCAGATGTCACAGCAAATGCAGCTTTTGTTGACGTGCCAAATACTGGAGAAGTTGTTGACATTGGTGGCGTTGGAAGCTTCCTTTTCTGACTTCTGCATGCATGCATGCTTTGTCATCACGTAAGAAAACAACGACATCTCTTTAGGTCAAACCTACTATCGTTGCTCCTCCCCTTCCTTTAATGAATCTTCGGGGACAACTCTTGATTTGTTCTCCATTACGTATCCTCTAAGCAAGATAATTGGAAAATGTTGCAAGCAATGCCAAATGATTGATCTTACTTTCCTGACTTCCAATCCTGCACCTGTTAGCTCCGAGATGACCTTGACTTGCTTCATTCCCATGTACCATGCTATAAGAGATGATGAAGGTGTGTAGTTTTCCTCTCACATCTCTCTTGTAAGCTTGCTTCTACCTGGCTAGCTAGTGATGGCAGCAAGCAGAACATTTCTTGCCATGATCAGTTCCTTGGCCCTCTTTATGGTGCTCATGAGTACGGCAGCCATGGCCGCTGACGGCCCTTCGCCGCCACCGACTACCGGCGGCGGCGAGAGCTTCTCGGTTCGTCAGCTTCCTTCCGTTGCTTTCGCCTTCTTCGTCTCGTTTGTATCCATCCTCTCCCTTGCCTACTAGTGAGAAGATAGCTTCACTTCTGTCTTCTGCTGTTCTGCTGCTTCTTGTATCTGGTGTTTCCTTGTCTTCCCCTGTATTATTATTCTATTAGCTCTCGTCTCTTGTACGTATCATTGTCCGGGTTATTGTGATTCATTCTTGTACTTATGGTCATGAGTGTTGTATCTTTCTTATCTTTATCATACTGATTTGCTCTTTTTATACAAATTTGTTCCGTAGTGGATCAATTTTTGTGTTCTTATCATACAGGTCTGATGGGAAGATCATCCCAAAGTATGATTCACCATGTTCTTAAATTGATCTCTGTTTACACAAAGCCAGTTTGTTTATAACCTTTGCACTATCAAAGCAACCTTAATCGCCTTTAAACATTTAGAATTTTAGATTAATAAAGCTTCTAAAAATTTAAACTTGTGAGAATCTAATCCAATGGTAGGTTGGCAATTAAAAGATCGAGTTCTCTATATAGAGCATTGAAGATTAGCAAGAAGAGGTAGACTTCTCTTACTGGCTCATCAAAGAGATTAAAATATTAGGTTGTCGCACTAATCTCAATGATGGGAGGAATACTCTTCTACACTCCACAATACTGTAACCCTTCAGGTAAGTCTATGCGAAATGTACCCAAATTTCAAAGTAATTGTTTGCAGGTAAAAGGCTAAAATCCAAGCATCGATTAGAAAGGTAATGGTCCAATTTATTGATGTAATTTGACTCCCTCCAAAAAGAATCATAATAAAATTATGACACTTTAAGTTCATTTACAGATTTAACAAGTGATGCGGGGATGAAACACATTCTTCGATGAGTGATTGGATGGACAAATGAACTTCAAAAATCATGATTTATTTCATATTTACATTTTAATGGATGTATATCAAGTTCAACAAGTTTCATATTATAAGGTAAAGACTTTGACTTGACGGTTTATTATAAGGTCATATGTTCAAATCCTATTTTCATCACTTGTTTTTGAAATATATATATATTCTGACTTTTAGTATCATGTATGAGATTAAATACATATAATTTAAATATCTTACTATTAAAGATAATATGATTAATATTTGCCTATGATCATAGCTCCATCCATGGTATCCTTAGCAAAAGTGGAATAGAGAATATATTTTATTACACAGGATATTTCTCTCGACGGAAAACGATTAAAAGAGATCGACATAAACCATGATACAATTATCAGAGAGACCATATCGAAAATCTCATCCAATATTAATCTATATTAATATAAGTCAACACTATATGGAATATTTAGAAGCACATTAAGTGAATCCAAAGTAAGTCATGATGCAAGACCTAGTTGGATTAGTTTACTACTCCGACTCTTCCACCCACCTCATTCCCTAACATCAGAGTACCAATTAAATCTTGCATCCAATGGTTGTTCATGTTTTAATGGAATGCATTCATAAATCACAAAGTCAGTTGTGTGTAGTTGGTAAAAGATTCTGGAGCTATCTTTTGATGCATCATTCATCATTCTTCTACTTACCATGTATATTTCCTCCTACATAATGAACACAACATCGAAGCTTTGACATACATTGTTTTCTTTACAAGGATCAGGTCGATGACGCAGCTGCTTCAGGAAATGAACTGTAAAAGAAGCCCAATGTCAGTGAATTCTCGTTGTGATTTCTGCATGAATGACTGACAATAATTGGACACCAATAGCCTGATGAATTCAGATAACAAAACAACACCATCATTGCTCGTCTTCCTGCAGATGATACTCTTTGAATCTCCAACTGGCAACTTCAATTATTCTGGTGCCAGTTCATGCTATTGCACTAGGTATGACAGTCAACAAATATACTAGGAATTCTTTCTCTCGTCATACTGATACCATACAGCATTGAGGCTGCAGCGAAACATACTCCAGGGGGTGTGACTGCTAGGTGGAGACCACAGTCCATTCCCATGCCTTCAGCTTCCATGTGGCTTTGGCTGTGGACCTCCACAAAAGACGTGCGAGCTCATATGCATGACATGTGAGTGGGACATGAAACCAAAAGCTTTGGAACCCACCACTGTGTCCTTGTTCTCTCAGTGGTCTACACCCCATTCTCTTAGTGTTGAGGATTGTGGCATCATACCACTCACTCAACTATGGGCTCCTTTCATGTGCTGCAGAGACATGAGACTCTTGATGTTAGATCCTATGCATGCCATTGATACAACAGAAAAGCATGTGGAGGTAATGGATGTTTCTGAGATAGGATGAAATTTCTGTTGACTAAAACTCTATAATTAAGATGTGGTCCTTTATTGACTGTAATAATCAAACTTAGTTGCAGACCTGCCACATGAATCATAAGAGCAGCAATAATTTATGCTTGAGAAATGCAAGAAATGATTTTGAGAAATGAGGCCTGGATATCATTTCTTTTATCTGTTTTATTGGTGAGCTATGATCTGAAAAAACCACAGCATAAAAGGTTGGTAATTATTAGGGTACAACAATTAGGTAGGGTCACAAGACAACATGCTCACATGGCAATGCACATGAAGGTAGTTCTCGTTGAGGCTAAAGTAGCCACAAACAGATAACTGGTGATTGAGATAGAAAGGGGCAAAGCATTTAGGAATCCATTAGAAGCTACATATTTTGCCTTCATTTTCCATTGTTTCCCTACCACTTTCTGATGCAAATCACAAGAGTCATATGACCTTGCTCCTCTTTCAACAGCATAACATGGCACTCATGTGCTCTTGCCATTTCTTTTTTGTTTGCTTGCTAACAATATGATCTCTTTCATTGAGCAAAAACAAAATGATTTGTTGACTGCAACATTCTGGATTCGAGCTTGTAAGAGGTAGAATTACTACAATAGTTCAGATTAAACATCTTCTGAATCTTCTAAATTCAGCTACATAGTTCAACAACCTGGCTTGTGTCAGGACTTGCATGTAGAACCAAGCATTTCAATCAAGATGGTGAGAGTGAATTGTCCAAATAGCCAAGGTTTATCTGTGGGTGTTGCAGAGTTGTAATATCATCAGAGATAAAGGGCAGTTTTATGAATGAGGAGAATCCAGTGGCATCTCAATTTAGTCCTCTATAAATGCCACCGTGTAGACTTGTTATCCATGCATAAGCAAATAGCTTTGCTCTCTATAATTTGGGTTGGCAAAAGATGGTGTCCAAGGTAGAAGAATCCAGGTTCAGAAGGCAGGAATCCATGAAGAGAAGTAAGCAGGACATTGAGGTGAAGGTGAAGGACCCAAAGCAAGAGGTGGTGAGGCTACAAAAGGTCTGCAAGTTCAAGAGGAGTAGCTTCAGTGAGGAAGAAGATGCTACGGCCTCTGCCATTCTCCTCTTAGCTTGTATTGTTTGTGCTCCTTCATCTATGTAGCTGCCATTCTCAACTTGAGATTAGGCTTCTTTTAGAGATGTAACCCTTCTTCGCCATGTATTTTGTTCAGTGAATCTGTCCTAGTAGTTTCTTAGCCTTTCTTTTTTATACTCGGGCTTTTTCTGTTCTTTTTGTAGCTTTTTTCCTCTTTGCAAGTTCAAGTTACAGGTAGATCAGTTCAGTGAATCTGTGACTACATGCAAAGTCTTCAAATCTCCAATTGGTCATTGTCCTCCTGGGGACGTGTACACAGTGTTGTTCTGATACTAACATCCCGTTCTTGATCTACCATTCCAGACTCCCAATTGTGATGAATGACATCATTTATTTTATCTTCCTCAATATTTAAGTAGACTTAGAAGGTTTTTGGGTTCTAATTCATGGTGCTATGTCATGGCATTGCTTTATACTGTTTTAACACATAAAGAAGTCCTTTTTTTTTTTTTTGTAATAAAGATAAGTGATGAAGATGAGATTTGAGTCTAAGAACCTGCGATGAACTATCAAAATTTTTACCAGCTAAGCTAACTAACAAGTTATTTGATAACTCAAAATCAATTGGCTCTAGGAAAGTGCTACTTCATATTCACTAGGAAAGTGATTCAGATGCCACAAGAAGTTCAACACCAGAAAACAAAAAGGATGTTTGTTTCAAAAATATTGAAACTTTATGCACTGAAACAATTTTCCCAACTTCTCATACTGATTTGGGAGTTCACAAGTCTGGCCTACAATTTCTGGTGGTGGCAGAGGCCATGGGAGTTCACAACTTCTTATAATTGTGACATCAGTTTTGATCCTTGTTTTGGCCTAATAGACAGCTTTCTTTCAAAGATACGACCATATCAGAATAATTCACAATTAAAAAAGAAACAATATTCTCATGCTTTATAAATTGTAGAACATATAATTACACAACTAACAAGTACAAGCCATCATGTTTAAAATTTCAAATATCGAAGTTTTCAGTGAACATTTTAAGAATTTCTTCCGGCGAAGCACATACCTTTTTATAACAAATGGTATCACTGCCTAAATCTCAAGGAAAAGGAAGAAATAGTTGATTTTGGAATCTCTATTTACTTTGATTTGGAAGATACCAAGCTCTTGGATCTGAAAACACATCAATTTTGGTGGAAGTTTGTCAGGATGAAACCACTTGGTTGCAGATAACAAGGTCAAAACTGGATTTAATTGAATCAATTGAAACTGATGTAATCTTCAGCTCTGGTTGATTTCATCTTCAGCTCTGGATTTGTTTATGTAGTTCCATAAACAAATCAATCTCGCATATTCTGACACAATCCTGCACTTGAACCTATCGTTGACAAAAACTATTAACTTCAGTGGTATAGCTGATATCTTGTACTATTAGTATAATTCAGTTGTGATCAGAGCTTGTGGCAGAACAATGTTTGATTTGAGCACTTTTAGCTGCAGTTAAGATAAATATCATTCAAAAGCCATCCTCCTGTTTTCACAATTTAAGAATAGAAAAGTGACGTTAGATGAGCTGAAACACTTGATATGCTCCAACAACATGTCATGGCCATGGTCTTCTTACTGTAAATCAGAAATGTTCCTTAAAACATTTTTTCCTCTTGGCCATGTTTTTTGATTTATTCTTCACAGAGAGAATGACTATAGTAGTTGGGAAGTAAGTTAGAACAGATTCAAAAGCCACAGTAAACTTTCTTCAGAAATAAGCTTTCCGGATAAAAAACATTTCATGCAAGTGGTAATGACATGCAGTTTTCTGATTAAGGTAACACAAATTTTGATGACAAATTGTTTTTATGTCTTTCAAGATAGATGGATGTGATTTGTAATCCTTCTCTTAGAAATCTCATGAAGAACCACTATTTATGGACATTTAGAAAAGATGAAATACCAATAATTCATACGACAAGTTCTTTGTTATGGTCCCAAAAGATTGATTTTTCCTCTCCAATTCTTACAAGCATAGTTGTGATTCTTCCTCACTAAATTATTTTCTCTTTATTTTGCTAATACTTCAAATACCTGTTGGTTCTGAACTCTGCAGGAAGAGAAGCATGGAATGGCAATTCCCACAGCCGCAAGCACACAAAAAAGGAAATCAATCCTACAAAAAAAGAAAAAAAACGTGGATGATGTAAGAGGAAGGGCAAAAAGAAGAGCCCAAGAATTTTACTCACCACAACTTTTTTTCAGATAAAATTGCAGAACGGCAAAAGTTGAAATCCTACAAAACAAATCAGTTAGTAAGATTCAGGCTTTTGATGATGAAGATGCCACCCTAAGCACAAGATGCAATTAATTATCATGACCTATCAACCCATCCATACTGATCTATCATGTTATCTTTCTGATTGATTAGCTTTTTCTTTATGTTACTTAATCATTACACCATCCAAATTAACCCAGCCATACTGATCTGTCATGTTCTTTTTCTGATTGATTAGCTTTTTCTTTATGTTACTTCTCTACCACTATCCAGATTTCTCCTAAATTGGATCAGAACAAACAAACGACCAGTTTCAAGCTTTCTCTGCCTTGTTCAAGTAATACTCATTGCTCAGACCACAATATCCTGATTCTCCTAAATTGGATCAGAACAAACAAATGACCAGTTTCAAGCTTTCTCTGCCTTGTTCAAGTAAATACTCATTGCTCAGACCACAATATCCTGATTCTCCTAAATTGGATCAGAACAAACAAATGACCAGTTTCAAGCTTTCTCTGCCTTGTTCAAGTAATGCTCATTGCTCAGACCACAAATGACCAGTTTCAAGCTTTCTCTGCCTTGTTCAAGTAATGCTCATTGCTCAGACCACACACAAACCTTGGTCCTTCGACTAGATGAAGATGGAGACGAGCAATGTATAATTTCCATCTGAAATTTTCACCTTCGAGTCAGATGAGATTAGAGGCCAAATAACTTTATTAATTTAAAATAATTAAGCTCATATTAAGAATAGCATCGTACCATTCATGGAGTTCTTAAAAATCTATTTATCCGATATGAGATTAAATTGAGATGTTACAGTGCTGATCCAAAATCAAGGATTAAGCGTAAGGCTTCATAAACACTGTTTAAGCCCAGTTTTCAGAATAACGCCGCACAGTGAGACCAAGGCAATGCAAGTTTAATTGGTGAGATAAGCCATGGAGTTGAGGGTCTGTTTGAACAGGACAGGCCAACAGACACCAAGACAACATTAAAAGGCTCCTGGGGGTCGCTCATTGGTTGGTGCTCCCATGACCCGAACACACTTCCCCACTGTTTCAGTTCCTCGAAGCGCCCTCTTATTTTTTTTTTATCAATGGTGATCTGCGAGATTATTTCCCCAAATCTTATCCTCCCCGTCCCTATGCTGCTCTCCCCCTCTCTTTTCCTCCGTTCCCCTCTCTGAGACAAAGACAGCAACCATAAAAATCCCACCTTTTACCTCTGAGACATGGGTTTTGGACCTCCTCGGCGATGTCTCTCCTCACCCTAGACCAATTCCTCTCCCGATCCTTGGACAGCCGAGCAAACATCATCGGCGAAGACGCGGCGGTCGCGACGGCAAGGAGAATGTACTCAACCGAGAAGCCCTGCGGCGTTGATTTCTACAACGGCGGACTGCCGCGGCCGCCGCAACAGCAGCCGCAGATGATTCTGGCGGAGAGCAGCGGCGAGGACCATGAGGTCAGGGCGCCCAAGAAGCGCGCGGAGACGTGGATCCAAGAGGAAACGAAGAGCCTCATCGCGCT
The DNA here is from genome assembly GCA_004837865.1 of Musa balbisiana. Lineage (NCBI taxonomy): Eukaryota > Viridiplantae > Streptophyta > Magnoliopsida > Zingiberales > Musaceae > Musa > Musa balbisiana. The sequence goes on from CM017192.1 coordinate 25,633,476, forward strand.
CCGGCGGGAGATAGATGGGCTCTTCAACACCTCCAAGTCGAACAGGCATCTGTGGGAGCAGATCTCGACGAAGATGCGGGAGAAAGGATTCGACCGGTCGCCCACCATGTGCACCGATAAGTGGAGGAACTTGCTGAAGGAGTTCAAGAAGGCGAAGCACCAGATCAAAGGGAGTGGGTCGGTGAAGATGTCGTACTACAAGGAACTCGATGAATTACTCAAGGAGAGGAGCAAGAAGGCCGGATTCAAGAGCTCTGCGGCGTCCAAGGTTGATGCCTACCTGCACTTTCCTGATAAAGGTGCCATTTTCTTGCCCCTTTCAGATTCCAGTGCTGGACTTAATATGTTATTAATTGTTTGCGAGATCACAATTTGGAATGGTGGTACTGGAGTCGATTCTTTTGTGTTCAATTCTCGAGGTGCATTGACAGGTTTATTAGATGAACATGGAATTTTGATCTTTGAAATTTGTCTTCTCTTCAGCTTCCTAGCTCAGTGTCTTTGCAAGGTGTCTGAGCATAGCTTCTTCGTTTATGTAAGGCGCTGCCTTTTGTTTTTAAGGCTTGCTCACTTTGCTCCACATGTTTCTACGACTCATCAGTCACCCCATTAGCTCTCCAGACATGAACAACACTTGTTTTAATGCCAACCATTTTCACAACTACAAATTGTAAAAACTCATACGACATGTTAAATTTTTAACACTGTCATTCCATCTGAAGCTTGACCCAAATTCACTACATGGAACTTGAATTGGTCAGGGATGTTTTTTTTTTTTCTAAGTCTGACCTGGGATGATTCAAATACAAGGTTTCCACTCTGATACAATGGCTAATTGTTGATCATCATCATTCCATGTAAAAGCTTAAGCCAATAGAGGAGAAGAGATATATTGAATTATATTCTTGACATATTGTGTCATGTCTGATTACTAAGTGATTCTATTGAAAATAGAATAGAATTTGCCTTTTTTTTTTTAAAGTAAGCAGCTTTCATTGACTTAGAAAATCTTGGCAAGAGGGTTGGACGAGCTACCTAATTCGCATTATTGATTGGTGAGACTTCCTATGCCTGCTAAAATTTGTCCCAAGCCATTGTGGCTGGAATGAAGCTCAAAGATATCTATCAGCTGTAATTGGATAGTTCTTGACATTGGTATGGTATTTGTTTATTAGATTCTTTTACCATCTCAATGGACTATGTGGCTAGTTCAATAATATATTGGTTCTGTGTGTTGGCTTTTATTCATCTTCAGAATTCTTCTTCTTCATGAAGTAATCAGTGAAGAAAAGTCTCCTGTCTATCATGGTTACTTTATCAAGAAATTAACATGAGGCATTTAAACTATGGATTTTAACTAGTAATATTGTACAGATGGCCAAATGATTGTATATTGCTTAAATAAGACAGAATGCAACATCTAATTATTTGGAATCACTTACCTATGGTTATGGTATATTTCCTCAAAATGCCAAGGTAACTGTTTCCTCGACTAAATTGAGGTCTATTCTCTATTTATTTTATGCTGCAAAGTTTTCTCCTTTTTGCTCTTATTCAATCACATTTTCTTTTCTGAAAATTGATATTCTTTCAATTTCCATGACTAGCACATTAACTAGTCTTGAAATTACATTATGCTTTTTCTGTACTTATGAATAAGCAATATGAATAAATGTACTTCTTTACCTTATTGTTTTGTATTCTTGTCATTTATCATTTGACATGTTCTTGTAGGTCTTGAAGACGCAAATATTCCATTGGGGCCTGTGGAAGGTATTAAGAAGTTATACTTCTGTGCTATTTTCTTTTGTATGGTAACATTTTTTTAATATATTCCCTTTTCCTGTTCATCTTTGCATCTATTGACCTTTGAAATGCTTTTGTGCAAGTTATCTTTCTTTTAACAACCTCATTTTGGTACCACCTCTGTAGTTCACAAATTTGTTTGAGTAGTTGTTTTCTATGTATTTTTAACTTAATTTCTGTGAGAACATGCTGTAGAAATTAAGGTACATGATTGACAAATTGGTTGTTTGCTTTGCTGACAACCATCAAAATTATCCTCGAGATTTTTAGAAAGCGTGATGAGAGTTTTATTGATGCTAAAAACCTTCTTCATGCATTGAAGAGATACAAATAGTAAGGAACAATAACAATGATATAAAACTTGGGAAGTGTATTCAAGAGTTTATGTTGTTTAACAGAGGATTGCATAAAATATTCAGCTTATTAAGGTCCGTAGAATGTCTTCACATATAGCTGTGCTTTGTGATATGGGGCTAACACATCAAGTATGGATTGACATTTTTTTTACATCCTGATAGAACAAGAAACTTTCTTCAATTATACAATTTGGAGCAAGTAAAATATCTCAGAGTTCATTGGAGCAGACTCTTTTTTTTTGGTGCTTCATCATAAGTTTCAATTAGAATTTTTGTAAGTGCCAAATGAACTTTGCCTGGATGACATGAATAAGAAAAAACTTGTGCAATAATTGACCTTGAAATGCTTTTGTGCAAGTATCTTTCTTTTAACAACCTCATTTTGGTACACCTCTGTAGTTCACAAATTTGTTTGAGTAGTTGTTTTCTATGTATTTTTAACTTAATTTCTGTGAGAACATGCTGTAGTAAATTAAGGTACATGATTGACAAATTGGTTGTTTGCTTTGATGACAACCATCAAAATATCCTCGAGATTTTTAGAAAGCGTGATGAGAGTTTTATTGATGCTAAAAACCTTCTTCATGCATTGAAGAGATAAACTTGTGCCAATCATTGACCTTGAACATGCTTTTGTGCACAGTTATCTTTCTTTTCACAACCTCATTTTGGTACCCCCTCCTCGTAGTTCACAACTTGTTTGCGTCGTTGCTTTTTTTCTATGTCATTATTACACTTAATTTCTGTGAGAACATGCTGTAGAAATTAAGGTACATGATTGACAAATTGGTGTTTGCTTTGATGACAAACCATCAAAATATCCTCGAGATTTTTAGAAAGCGTGATGAGAGTTTATTGATGCTAAAAACCTTCTTCATGCATTGTGAAGAGATACAAATAGTAAGGAACAATAACAATGATATAAAACTTGGGAAGTGTATTCAAGAGTTTATGTTGTTTAACAGAGGATTGCATAAAATATTCAGCTTATTAAGGTCCGTAGAATGTCTTCACATATAGCTGTGCTTTGTGATATGGGGCTAACACATCAAGTATGGATTGACATTTTTTTTACATCCTGATAGAACAAGAAACTTTCTTCAATTATACAATTTGGAGCAAGTAAAATATCTCAGAGTTCATTGGAGCAGACTCTTTTTTTTTGGTGCTTCATCATAAGTTTCAATTAGAATTTTTTGTAAGTGCCAAATGAACTTTGCCTGGATGACATGAATAAGAAAAAACTTGTGCCAATAATAGACCAGATCTTAATTTAGATAGAAGCATCCAAAAAGAGGGTTATTGCAGATCCATGTTGGGGAGACCAGTTGTGGTTCTTGTATAGAACACTGGATCTTGGTATCTATAAATTACTGACATCTTGAGTTTTGTTATCATCTATTGTCTTTGCTTGGAGGGATTTGAAGTTTTATGGCTAGCAATTAGCATCTTGGTGATATTGACAACAACATCGACTTGGTATGGTTAAGATGCATATTACTGATCAAAGATATAATAAATAACAATAATTTGATTAGTGGTATATAAATCTTGAGATAAACTTTAGCCTATCAAAGGGAGGTAATAATAGGACAAATAGCCAGGTCTTAGTTAAATTCAGGTTTGTTTAAGTTTGCTAAAAGCTTTTGAGTTTGATTCATATTTTCTTTATTTTTCTTCTAGCATCTTCATTTGAATTCTTATCATCAATGAATCAATAATGTTATTCCCCTATCTTTTTATCAATTATGATGATCTTAATCAGTCAACAGCTGCAATAGGCCATGGATAAGGTCAGCTGCTGCAACAGTCTTGTCTGGCCAGAGGTGTCCAGCAACAAAAGCAGCAGCTCAGCTCGAACCCATCTGGGAGCCTCCAACAGCAGCAGGTCCATTTAACCCTGCAGACTGGGTTGAGAAATTTTTCTGTCTCAGCAGACTAGGACTCAAGCCTGACAAATAACAGAACGATAGGTCTTGATTTGCCAGTTCCCATCCAGGACTAGAAGGCTCTAGAGCCTTATCTTCCTAATCGAAGTGGGTGTTGAGGTCTCCTACAGACACATCAATAAATGAACAATCAATAAAGGAAGTTTGGCTGGCTGAGTAGAGAGGAAACAATAGTATTTTCTAGGCCTTTATCCTTAAGCTACTTATAATCAGATTGACAGGAAGCTTGCAAATAAGCTTTGCAAGACTCTCTAGTCTATTTCTTTGTTATTTTACTTTATTATACCAGTAGCAAAATGGTTATCTTTCTTTCAAGCCAGTCTTACGGAGGCTAGGGGATGTAGTTCCTAACACCAAGGATCGTCGTTTCGGGTACCAAACCTATTTCGGTGATCTATCGGATTGGTATGTACCGACATACCGACATATGGTACATTGGTATGTACTAGTGTTTCCGAGAGGAATAGAGGAAGGAAGGAAGGAAGAAGGAAGAAAGAAGAAGAGGAAGCAGTGGAGGAAGAAGGAAGAAGAGGAGAAGAGACGAGAGTGTACCCAAAAGTAAGGTTCGCCTTATCGGTCCATACCAGTGTACTGACCAACTATCAATATGATACATACCGAGGCATACCAATGTATCGTGTGTCAATACGATGAGGCATATCGATGACACGAAAAATGATCGAAAATAACTCCAAAAATTTTTGAAAAATAAAAAAAAATAGATTAGAGTTTTTAAGTTAAAAATAAATATAAATTTAGTATAATTTTAGCAAAAATAATCTAATTAGGAAAGAATAATGACACATCTTTTTCGAGCTTTGCGGAGTAGCTTTGTGGTATATTCTAGACCATCCTTCCGTTAATATTAAATTATCTACAAAGAAATGATTTGAATTGTTAAACTGTTCTTTAAACAACTTAAACTTTAAGATTCAAATAAATCAAGTAATTAATCGATGGATATACTTGGTTTTGTCATCAAAATTAATGATAGGACTCTACGGGCGCTGGATCTAGGTCCTCGATTTTATGTATCTATATATCAATTTGATATGTTTGTCAGACCTAATCTTGAAATTAATCCCACGACATAGTATACTGATATCATAGTCTGATCGTCGTGAATCACAAGTATCCAAGGTAGCTTCTAAGGTAAGGATGATTATGAAATGTATTAGTGCGGAGCATAGAGAATGTAAGAACTTCTACTTTCGTCATTGATCTGTTGCTTCATATCATACGATTGATCATCGTACTGCTGTTAGCCATAAGATTCTCTATAATATGACGATTGTGAATACGATGAGCTTAGCTTTGTGTCTATGTCGTGTAGGCTTTGTCGCATCTACTCAAAATGATGTATTGCCTTCCCCTTCCCCTTCCCCTTCCCCTTCCGTGTATAAACTTGGCTACTATCTAGTTGAGCTCCATGATCTAAATCTTGGGTAGTATGTGTAAAATATTGCTTTTCGATCCATGCACCACCCTTAAATTGTGTAGATGAGACTATTGACTCGGTGTTGTTGCCATTATCGATCGAGGCATTGTTGTCCACGTCGCTGCCATGTCTCTGGACTGAGCGGGTTATTAAATGCGATTAAGAAGGTGTCTCGTCGTTCGAATTAATTCTTTCCAACGGTGCGGTTGATGGTATTGCTTCTTCTTTGCCTTTGCCTTTACACGCTGGGTGAACGACTATGATGGTTGGGTGTCTCTGGTTCCTTTAGTAGTCTGATTTGATTGAGAGAGTGAAATGGGTTAAAAGAGAGGAGAGGAAAGGGTTTGAAAGGGTTTAAAAACCCTTTCCTATGGTTCAAATACTCAATTTGACCATTTGAAGTAGAGCAATCTCAACCCTTGATCGGTAACAGTCAAAATCCAGCCATTATCGATCGGTACAAGTTGGTAATGATCGGATTTTGACTGTTACCAGCCATTATCACTCGATACAGGGCTATGTAACGCTACCACCCGGTATAGGGCGATTCGCGTGCCGATCCCTTGTCGGATTAGTACTGATTGCCCGTATCGAGTATTACACCTCGGTATGGCTAACTTTGCTTAGAAGAAGGAACGCAGTGCCAACAACATTGGCAATGATGTCACGAACGACAACAGCGATGGTAGCAACATCATACACAAGAAGAGGGCTCATGTTCACGAGCCCTTATTTGGTTTTTCTTCTTTTTTTAATGCCAAATTGGATGGGCCCCATTGCTTTATTTGATTTTTTATAATTTTTATTGGCCTTGAAGAAATGTGGATGGTCCATATATCAGCCCACGTTCTGTCACGAACAAAATTGTAGACAGGGTGTTCGATGTAATGCTTATGTATGTTCGTGTCTTTTGGTTTGTTCATGCTTTACACAGCATGTAGATGGACGGTCGAAGGCTTAATAGCCTCATTTTAGTTGGGTTTGGTGGCCGTTTTAGACTTATAAATAAAGGTTGTGTCATGTGAACACTTGTGGGAGATTTCGGTCTGTAGTAGACCATTTTGGATCCTTTGTTGTGTGACCGTTCAGAGCTTATGAAGTCTGTTTGTAATTTGCATTGGCTATGAAGTGTTTGCTGACATGATTGCTTGCGGATCCCGAGTGAGATGCTTTTTCTAACTCGTTTTCTCTTTTGTAGGTTCTAAAGGACCATAGGAGATTTCGAGAAGGCTGGCCTTTGCGGATGGACACGCAAGGTGCCGCACGACTTAGGCAAAACCAGCTAAATGCGTGATATATGGTATCAGAACGGGACAAGCACTCATAGAAACACTTGACATGCAAACATGGGGGACCTAGCGGGGCTACGTTGAGGGCAGCTAGCACGCACGACCGTTTGGGGGAAACAGGCATGAAGATTTGGGGAAAGAGTCGCTCAGAGGAGCAGGCATATGAGATAGACATTTAAAGGAATGATCAACTCTTTGCGCAAGAGGCACAACGAGGAAAAGCAAGCTTGGAAGAATGTGTAGTGCAAAAAGGTTGGGATGGTTGAGTTCGAGCTACGGCTCGACGTTGGCAACCATACTTGATAGTGCTCAAGGCAAGCGAGGTGCTTGGTAAAAGATGAGACCATGCAAGGTGGAATGAGTTGTTCAGCGACCGAAAGAATTGTGTAAAGCTTATAGAGGTGAGGGGAATTGCTAATTTAAAGAATTTGATACTCATGTAGGGGCTTGTATCCGGATGATGGAATGCTTGTAGCCATCCTAAGGCGATCGAAACTCGGCGCTATGGAGCATTTAAATTTTCTCTTTCGGCATGAGAAGGATATGTCCGTAGGAGGCTGAAGTGTGCAGCGAGTTCAGCATGTTGCTAGGCCTTGAGGGGTGCAGCGAGGTCTGTATTGACGTGGAGTCGTAATCTAGCAAGTGCGTTTGTGGGGGCAGAATAATGCATACTTTGTTTAGCAAAGCGGAGTAGTCCAAGGGGATGGTAGTCTTCGAAACTTCCAGAGGGAAGGATGCGAAGAGAAAAGTTGCTCCAACGGGACAAATACCTTGGAGGGATAAGTCCCGGTTCTCCAGAGGGAGAATTATATGCAATGGACCACACATGTTGAGGAGTACCTTAAGATAACAAAGCTCAATAGACCGAGCGAGTGACGAAGGGTTATTGCATGAGGTAATGCATTGATGGATGCATTACCTTATACGAGATCAAGTGGAGGAGCGACTTGAGGCAACACAAAATGAAGACACACTTGGAGTCGATATGGAGATCGGACTCAATGGAGGGCGGACCCATAGAATGGTGGGTGCGAGGGCCACCATCAACTCAATGCAAATCGAGGAGCGGAGCAACTTGGGTGTAACTTAATGAAGTACCCAAGTCGCATGAAGGGAGTCGGCATAGGAGATGGAACATGGAGCGGAGGCATGAAGCTTTCCTTGGACAGAGGTCAAGGGCATGAACTCTTGTAGAGGTAAGAGTAGGATCATGTCGTTCCATAGGTCCCTTATTCTGATGGAGCGGACTCAACTTGAATGATGCCAAAGACAAAGGGAGCTTCGAGGCACATGTACTTTATCTCGGAGAAGCATTTGACGGAGGAACCATGGCGACTCATTTTGTGGAGGCAAAGTTGGGTTCAGAAGGCCTTGGCACAGGGCAAGAGGTCGCGGAGGTGGGTACTCTTGAAGAATATGCCACAGTGCTGCCATTTAAGTTGTTATGAAGGAAGCAGTGCGCAGAGATTGTGCTGGTGGGGGCAGAGGCCCAGGATCCAGATAATGGTGCACCATTTTTAGCAAAGTCGGTGGACTTCGAGAGCTACTAGGTGGTGGATTGTCATAGAGCTATGCTTCGTCTGGGTGTGACCCAAGAGCGGGTGGACGAAGGTCGATTGCCAATGGAGCGAACATGATGGAAGTTGGAAGAGGTCTTGCGATGTGTTGGCAGAGGACACACATAGAGGGATCGTAATCCGAGTTCATCCCGTAATGATCAGAATGTAATGGAGATATCACTAGGAGGTGACATGGTGCAGCGGATCGTGGTGGAACAGTTCGTGGTAATGCAATACACACGAAACTAGTCCCATGAGGGACTAGATCATACGAAGGTATGATCGAGAGTTATTAGGAGCTCCACTTCGATGAACAACACGACGGTAAGAAAGGCTATGGATTCAAAGAGCGAATGTCATGGTATCGCAGAGGTGGGTCTTTCGTGCATGCATCGAATTTTGCAACAGATAAAAGCCTTGATCATCAGCATATGGGGGTTGTGTACCATCGAGGGAGAATATCGAATGCAAGTATTAGTGAGTTCCATGGGGGGACTTGATTATGCAGAGGTATGTTCGGAGTGACTGGAGTTTGGACTACTCTAGAGCTTATATTCGCTTTAGGGAGTCCGATAAGTCAAAGGACAAGGCCGAGTAAGTGAACGTTGCTATCAAGAAAGCTAAGGAGAACAAAATCGGTACAAATCCTGCAACATGATGGCGGAGGCCATGCATGGGAGTTGCAGTCTGTCTTTCCATCGACCAAGGGGAACTGCTCGGAGAACACAGAGGTGTTGAAGCAGGGAGTCGAAAGGGATGAGGAAGCGACGACGAGTCCAGAGGGACTTAGCTACCCAAAAACTAGTTAGTCCCATGAGGGGCGAAACTTGATCATGCAGAGGTATAATCGGAGCGGCTGGATAGTTGGATTGCTCCAGAGCTCATATTTGCTTAAGGGAGCCCGACAAGTCAGAGGACAAGGCCGAATAAGCGAACATTACTACCAAGGAAGCTAAGGAGAACAAAATTGGTGCGAACCCTGTAACATGATGGCGGAGGCCATGCATGAGAGTTGTAGTCTGTCTTTCCATTGACCAAGGGGAACTGTGTTAGAACCCTTACAGATTTTAAGCTTGGGTTGATCTCTTTAGGGGATCGGCCCCTTGGAACTCTATAGGGGTTCCTTCCTCCAAGTTGCTGCTCAAAGGATGCAGAAAAGATTCATCTATTGCTTATCAAAAGAGGATGAATACATGACTATTTATAGGGTTTCTAAACCCTAACTCCTAATAGGACTCCTACTCAATTAAGACTTCTACTCAAGACTCTTAATAGGACTTCTACTCAAGACTCCTATTCCTTTACAACTCCTACTCTTTAATAAGAGTCGGCTTAGGTAGGTTTTACATGAATGCCCCTATCAATTAGGACTCTCCTAGCTAGAGTCCTAACAGACTCGCCCTCTTTAAATCAGCCTTGTCCTCGAGGCTGACAATCCATGAATTTTGGAAATTTGATCTTCAAGTTGTCATAGTTCTCCCAAGTGGCACCTTCTACTAGTAAGTTCGCCCATTGTATTAGCACTTCAGTAATGGGTCGTTGTTGTTGAGTCACGATCTGTCGATCAATAATGGCATTCAATTGGGTTTGGAGTTCTCCTTAGGTAATCATATTTAGTGGGTGGCTTTGGGCTATCTCCAAGCACTTGTTTATCACTTCCATCTGGTCGTCGGTTTGTGGGTGATACGCCATACTCCTTTTTAATTTAGCACCTTGCATATGAAAAAACTCTGTCCAAAATCTGCTCATGAAGATGCAAGTAGAATTTGGCACAAGCACAATGCGTCTCTTATAGCGTAATTCTTTTGAGTCCTAATTGTAATGAGCCATGGAGTTTAGTGCTTCCTCCGATTTTTTTATAATCTTACTAGTCTCTGGATCTTCTTGCCATTCCCTCTTAATATCCTTAAGGAAGTTACAGGTCGAAAGTGAAATGGTTAAAAATTCAGCTTGCTTGGGTAGCCATGAAAGCGCATCTGTAACAACATTCTCTTTCCCCTTTTTGTAAGTTATTTCATAATTATATCCAAGAAGCTTTGTTATCCATTTTTGTTGCTCAGGGGAAGATATCTTTTGCTCTAAGAAATATTTTAGGCTTTTATGATCGGTTTTGATTTGAAAGCGTTGCCCGATCAAGTACGATCTCCATTTGGTCACCGCATGCACAATCGCAAGCATCTCCTTATCATAAATAGTCATTTTGAGAGATAATGCCTTACTAGTATAAGTGAGGGGGCAGCCATCTTGTATTAGTATAACACCAATTCTGACTCCGAAGGCATCGGCTTCAATAACAAAAGTCTTGCCGATGTCGAGCGTTGTCGTCACTGCGGCTTTATGTTCGTTGAAGGCAGTGATGGCTTTATTTGACCATTGGAAAGCATCTTTTTTCAGCAAGGAAATAAGTGGTGTACTGATCTTTCCATAGTTTTTCATGAACTTACGATTGTAGCCTATTAAACCGAGAAAGCCACGTAGCAATTTTATGTTCCTCGAGGTCGGCCAGTTCTGCATTGCTCCAATTTGGGAGGGGTCCACTGTCACATCTTCCTCTGATATGATATGCCCAAGATATTCTACCTTCTGGTGATGAAAGCAAAAATTCATAGTAGTCGTTGTGTGTTCGAAAGGCAGTTTTCGGTATGTCTTCTTTGCACACTCATATTTGATGATACCCAGATCGAAGGTCTAGCTTTGTGAAGATTTGTGCTCCCTTTCATCTAGCAATTCATCTGCTATTGGAATAGGGTATTTGTCCTTGACGGTTATGCTGTTGAGGGTTCGGTAATCAATGCACATTCGCCATGTTTCGTCCTTCTTTTGTACGAAGAGCACCGGTGAAGAGTAGGGGCTGCAACTTGGTCGAATAACTTCTGTTTCGGGCATCTCTTTTACAATCCTTTCTATTTCATCCTTCTGCAGATATGAATATTGATATAGCCAAGTATTTGTAGGAGGTTTGCCCAGAAGAATCGGTATACAATGATCATGCCGATGGGCAAGAGGTAGGTTGCGCGATTCGTCAAATATATCTGAAAATTCAGCAAGCAAAGGAAGTAGGTTTGGATCTTCAAATTCTATTTTCTCTCCCTTAGTTTGCTGCTCAAGTTGTACCAAAAAGCCGCTGCATGATTTATGCAAAACCTTCTCCATTTGTTGTGTGCAAATCGTCATTACGTCACTCTCACGTTTCCCGTGTAGAATCACATGTTTCCCTTTACTGTAAAATCTCAAAATTAGTTTCATAAAATTCCAGGAAATATCACCTAATGTCATCAACCATTCAATTCTAAGCATGGCCTCATGATCATCAAGAGTGAGGAGGAAGAAATCTACAATTATCTCTTGTTCCTGTAGTAATAGTTTCTCCCGCGGGCGCCTACGATCACACTTTAAAATCCGTCCGTCGGTGAACTTGACGTCAAACCTACTGTAATACTCGATAGGTAAGGCCATCCGGACAACAACTTTACTATATAGGAAGTTATTAGTGCTGCCCATGTCGATGAGAACAGTGATCGATTGTTGTTTGAGAAGGCCTTCAACTTTCATCGTTTGTGGGTTTGAGTAGCCGGCTAGTGCATGTACCGTAACTTCGGTTGGTTGTGGCTCTTCTTCTGCATCTTCATTATCAAGGCTCTCTTCTAGATATTTAATGATCTCTTCTTTTACTGGTTCAATCATAAGAAGTCTCTCTTTCTACAACGATGCTCGCGGCTCCACGGCTCGTCGCGGTGCCAACATAACTCCTTCATAGATCGCTCCCGAAGCTCTTCTCTTGTCATCATTTTTGGTGCAAGGACTTGATTGATAGTAGGGGGGCTGAGGGCTTCTGTATTGCAGGTCGAGAAGTGATCCTAGTCCTCCGGGCTTCATGGTTCAATCGCTCCTCTTGATGTCATGCGAAAGAGATGGCTGCCATAAGCGTGTACGGTTGTCGTGCTTTAACTTCTCCCCGGATCTCCGGCTTTAAACCCTCAATGAAAGTCCCCAATAGTTGTTTTTGAGATCAATCACGAGTTTGATTAGATAACCTTTCAAACCTGGTTTGGTACTCCTGAATGGTAGAGGTTTGTCGGATCTTTGCTAGTTGTTCGTCAATGTTCTCGTAATCGGTTGGTCCGAAGCGGATCAATAGTCCTTCTTTGAATTGTCGCCACGAGAGGACTCCATGAGTATATTTAAATCAGTCAAACCATTGTATGGCATCCCCTTCAAGATGTATAGCTGCAATTTCTACCATAGATGCATTCGCAGTTTTATGATACCGAAAATATTGCTCCGCGCGCGAGATCCAACCAATCGGGTCTCCTTCCCATATAGGGAAGTCCACCCTCATGCGTGGATAGTTGGGGTCGGTCATAAAGCCTCCCCTCTCTTGGAAGTCATCTCTTCGGGCTTGGTGCGATTGGTTAGAGCTCTCTCCTTGATGTGATTTCTTCATGCTTGGTGGTCGTCCCAAACTGAGTTCGGTAAAGAGAATCCGAATCTTATCCTGCATTCGCGCCTCCAAGGCTTCGAATTTAGCATTTATTGCCTCCTTAGATGCCATAGTATATGCCTCTAAATCTGTGATGTTAAGATCTCTCTTTTGTTGTCGGGTTAACGGCAAGTATAGGTTGAGAGAAGTGATGGTCGAAAGGGTTAGTGGATTGGTGGATGTAGGCTGCGGTTTAGGCTTGTTTTGCTGCTATTTTAGGTGAAGTTTGAGGGTGTGATTTGGTGGAGTTTTAGGGCTATGGATGAATGTTTTAGATCTGTGGTAGATGGTAGCAAAGGTTTGATAGAAATCAATGGAAGTTTACTGCAGAATTGTGTTGTCTTGTAAAAGCAGAATTGTCGTCGAAGAAATAATGGTTTCTTAATGAAATTTCTACCAAAAATTTAAGAGATTTGAGGAGGGAATTGAAAGCAAAATCTTAGTTTATATAACAGCAAGGATGTCTAATTTAATGAAGAAAATTTCGGTAGTATAATAGAAAATAAATTGGTGCAAGTTGTGATAGCAAAATTCTCGTTGAAAAATTTCAACGGTTTGCGACGAAAATTTGCATCAACACAAAATTGTTTTCTGAGATAAATTCTTTAATAGATCAATCTTAGATGGAAGCCAAGATGATCTATGAAGTGTATAAGAAATTTTGTTCAAAAAGATTGCAAATAGATTGGTTAAGGCAACAATATACGGCTGAAATTTTTTGCAGCACAGATTTTCGATTGTAGCAAATTTGACGTAAAAGATCAGTGGTTTATATTGAGAATTTTTCGATGAAATAAAAGGTAAATCTACTAGGAAGTGTCAAAGCTATCATAAAAATTTCGTAGAGATTTGGACAGAAAAAACATAGTAGCAAGATCAAACAAACTGTGCTATACGGCTAAAATTTTACAGTGCAGATTTTCAAGTATAGCAGATTAGACGTAAAAGATCAATGGTTTATATTCAGAATTTTTTGACAAATCCAAAGGGAAATCTGCTGTTAGGAAGTGTCAAAGTTGTCATAAAAATTTTGTAGAGATTTGGATAGAAAAAATATAGTAGCAAGATCAAACAAATTGTGCTATGCGGTTGGAATTCTGCAATGTATCTTTCATCGTAGAGATGAAAACTTTGCGACGAGCAATATAGGAACGATTTTTTTTTGGATGTTTGAATAAGATACTAAATTGTAGCAGTAGTAAAAGTACGAACCAGAACCTGTTGCAATTTATGGGGAGATCAAGAATGATCCGCGGTGGTGGAATGACGTGGAAGTTTGGCGTACGAATAACTGTGCTATACGGCTAAAATTTTACAGTGCAGATTTTCAAGTATAGCAGATTAGACGTAAAAGATCAATGGTTTATATTCAGAATTTTTTGACAAATCCAAAGGGAAATCTGCTGTTAGGAAGTGTCAAAGCTATCATAAAAATTTCGTAGAGATTTGGATAGAAAAAATATAGTAGCAAGATCAAACAAACTGTGCTATACGGCTAAAATTTTACAGTGCAGATTTTCAAGTATAGCAGATTAGACGTAAAAGATCAATGGTTTATATTCAGAATTTTTTGACAAATCCAAAGGGAAATCTGCTGTTAGGAAGTGTCAAAGCTATCATAAAAATTTCGTAGAGATTTGGATAGAAAAAATATAGTAGCAAGATCAAACAAACTGTGCTATACGGCTAAAATTTTACAGTGCAGATTTTCAAGTATAGCAGATTAGACGTAAAAGATCAATGGTTTATATTCAGAATTTTTTGACAAATCCAAAGGGAAATCTGCTGTTTATGCAGCAATATAGGAACGATTTTTTTTTTTTGGATTTTGAATAAGGATAACTAAATTGTAGCAGTAGTAAAGTACGAAACCAGAACCTGTTGCAATTTATGGGGGAGATCAAAGAATGATCCGCGGTGGTGGAGATGACGGTGGAATTTGGCGACGATCTTTTAAGCAATTGTGGGAATTGCTTTGGGCGGTTGTGGAGAGATGATGGATGGCTGTGGAAGGGCAGCGAGACGCCAAGAACGCTGCTCTGATACCAAGTGTTAGAACCCTTATAGATTCTAAGCTTGGGGTTGATCTCTTTAGGGGATCGGACCCCTAGAACTCTATAGGGGTTCCTTCCTCCAAGTTGCTGCTCAAAGGCTGCAGAAAAGATTCATCTATTGCTTATCAAAAGAGGATGAATACATGACTATTTATAGGGTTTCTAAACTCTAACTCCTAATAGGACTCCTACTCAAGACTCCTACTCAATTAAGACTTCTACTCAAGACTCCTAATAGGACTCCTACTCAAGACTCCTATTCCTTTACAACTCCTAATTCTTCTTTAAGAAATAACCTCCAAACCCTAGCCGGCCTCTTCACTTCTTTAATAAGGGTCGGCTTAGGTAGGTTTTACATGAATGCCCCTATCAATTAGGACTCTCCTAGCTAGAGTCCTAACAAACTGCTCGGAGAACACAGAGGTGTTGAAGCAAGGGGTTGAAAGGGCGAGGAAGCGACGATGAGTCTAGAGGAACTTCGCTACCAAAAACTAAGCATCGGTTAGAATGGAAGTGGACTCGAAGGAGTGCCATAAAGGCAGATCTATCGATCACGAAGAAAGAGATACATATGCGAGACAACAAATAGTAGGGCCATGGGCATGGTAGTGCTACGGTACTGCAAAGGCGGGACTTCCGTGAAGTCGTCGATCCCTCGTTCTCCTAGAGGGAGAGTGCTTGGTCGTGAAAGGAGCCGAGGAGGTGGAGAATGCAGAGGCAAACTCCAAGTATCATGACAATGTTGAAGGGCAGAGGCCAGGGGACTATGTGGTTCTTGTCTCTCGGAGAGGAACCAGGGAACCCCAACATATTTCGGCATTACAACTGAAGAAAGGGGTACGAAAAGGCGAACTAACATTCGTGGCTGCTATGAAGCTAGAACCATTCGACGAGAAGGCCATTCAGGAACCTGTTGTGGTGGCGAACGTCCTGAAAGAGTTCACTGACGTTATGCCACCCGAGTTGCCGAAGACTCTTCCGCCACGCAGAGGCGTGGATCATAATATCGAGTTGGAGCCAGGAGTGAAGCCTCCAGCGAGACCACCCTATCGCATGCCCCTGCCAGAGTTGGCAGAACTCAGAAAGTAGTTAGGTGAACTGCTAAGCGGTGGTCTCATCCGCAGTTCTAAAGCACCATTTGGAGCTCTAGTTCTCTTCCAGAAGAAACAAGATAGGAGCCTCCGACTATGTGTCGATTACCGAGCCCTCAACAAAGTGACGATGAAGAACAAGTATCCTATCCCGCTCATCGTGGACTTGTTCGACCAATTGGGCAAAGTCAAGTATTTCTCAAAACTCGACCTTCGGTCGGGGTATTGGTAGGTGCGCATAGCTGAAGGCGACGAAGCGAAGACTACCCGTGTGACCAGGTATAGAGCGTTTGAGTTCTTGGTGATACCTTTTGGCTTAACCAATGCTCCGGCCACGTTCTGCACTCTCATGGACCAGCTATTCAAAGAGTATTTGGACAAGTTCATGGTCGTCTACTTGGACGATATCGTCGTCTATAATCAAACGCTCGAGGAGTATGTCAAGCACCTTCGGACAATTTTGAAGGTTCTCAGGGAGAACACTTTGTTCGTGAAAAGGGAGAAATGCTACTTTGCTCAAACGGAGATCTTACTCTTAGGGCATCGAATCGGTGATGGCTCTATTCGGATGGATAAATCGAAGGTGCAAGCGGTTACGGAATGGCGAACTCCAAAGAAGGTGTCAGAGTTGAGATCCTTGGTTTCCTCAACTACCATCGACGCTTCATCGCGAGCTATTCGAAGCGTGCAACTCCATTGACGGAGTTGCTGAAGGAGCAGTCTTGGAGGTGGTCTGATAAATGTGAAATTGCATTCCAAGATTTGAAGGCTACTGTTTTGGAAGAACCAGTGTTTAAATTGCCGGACTATGGGGAGCCCTTTGAAGTTCATATAGATGCTTCAGACTTCGCTATTGGGGGAGTACTCATGCAGGAGGGTCATCCGGTGGCCTACGAGAGCCGCAAGCTCAACGAGACCGAGCGGCGGTATCCAGTGCACGAGGAGATGATAGCAGTGATCCATTGTCTATGAGTTTGGCGACACTATCTTCTCGGATCGCGATTTGTGCTGAGGACAGACAATATCGCTCTGAACTATTTCCAAACTCAGAAGAAGCTCTCCCCAAAGCAAGCACGGTGGTAGGACTTCCTGGCTGAATTTGATATGATAATGGAGTATAAGCCTGGAAAGGCAAATGTCGTGGCCGATGCATTGAGTCGGAAAGTAGAGTGTATGAATGCTGTACAATTAGAGGGCAAAGGCCAAGCAAGTCAGTTGCACTCCAACTTCCTTTCCAGGATCAATGATGGACTGTATAGTGATCCCCAGGCAATTATCCTGATACAGCTCATCAAAGAAGGCAAGACACGACGATTTTGGGTCCAGGAGGGACTCGTTTACACAAAAGGGAATAGGATTTATGTCCCTCAAGTGGACAATTTGAGGCGTGAACTCTTGAGAGAGTGTCACGATTCCCTTTGGGCTGGGCATCCAGGCATTCAGAGAACCTTGGCTCTCGTGGAGAGGGCCTTCTATTGGCCGAAGATGGGGACTGATGTGGAGGAATATGTTCGAACGTGCCTCACTTGCCAACAAGACAAGGTGGAGCAACGGAAGCCGGTGGGACTTTTGGAACCGTTGCCCGTACCAGAAAGGCCGTGGGAGAGCATTTCCTTGGATTTCATATCAAGCTTGCCCGTAGTAGGGAAACTGGGATCGATATTCGTGGTGGTTGATCGATTTTCAAAGTATGCAACTTTCATTGCTGTTCCTCTACACTGTTCAGCAGAGGAGGCAGCCAAGTTGATGATGAAGGATATGGTGAAGTATTGGGGAGTCTTACACAATATCATTAGTGATCGAGACGCTCGGTTTCTGGGACGATTCTAGATCGAGATTGGGTGATAGAAAGGATAAACTCGCTCCTAGAGCAATATCTTCGGCACTACGTGAGTGCCAACCAGCGAGATTGGGTGAAGCTGTTGGACGTTGCTCAATTCTCCTACAACTTGCAGCAGAGCTCTGCGTCCAACAAGAGCCCCTTTGAGATCATTACAAGACAACAATCGTCAACTCTTTACACTATGGCGATCGGGTATACTGGGAGTAGTCCGTCAGCTTACCACTTCGCAAAGGAGTGGCACCAAAATGCAGATATTGTGCATGCTTACTTGAAGAAGGCGACAAAAAGGATGAAGGAGTGGGCAGACTTGGGAAGGCGACCACAAGAGTTCAAGGTCGGCGATTTGGTGTTGGTAAAGCTTCAACCAGCATCACTCCAATTATTTAGGAACAAAATACACAAAGGATTGGTGCGCAAGTACGAAGGGCCCTTCCCAATTATCAGCAGGGTGGGCAACGTCTCCTATAAGTTGCAACTGCGGACGTGGTTCAAAATTCACAATGTTTGCTACACTAGCAACCTAAAAGCCTACCACTCGGATCCACAAGATGCTTCCCGAAGTGCTCCAACTCGGCTACCCCCCACCAGAGTCTCCTACGAGAAGCGAGTTGAAACCATTTTAGTGGATCGCAAGATAAAGCTACCCTCTAGAACTGAGGAGACTAAGTACTTGGTGAAGTGGTAAAAGCTTCCCCGAACTGAAGCCAGTTGGGAGCCCGAAGACGCCCTATGACATGAAGAAGAAATCGTCAACAACTACCAACAAGCATCGACGAGGGCGTCGACAGTTTAAGTGGGGGAGAATGTCACGAACGGTCGTCGCGCACCCGCAACAACTCCGTCCAACGAACCGTTCATCGCTGTGTTTACATGCACAGCTGCTTGGCAGCATGTTTTGGCTTGGTTTTAGGTCCTTTTACGTGTAAAAATGTAAGTTCAAACAAGTTGCAGCACTACAGTGCGATCGCTCACCGAACCGAGTAAAACAGCCCCAAAACAGCTCCGTTTTCACGTGCCACGAGCTTTTTTTTGCAGCCCGCTGCCGCACGCGAAACGTCAGCCATCTCAGCCCCTTGGAACCACCCGGGTGGCACCATGGGGGATGGGGTTTCGGTATAGTGTCGGGCGTTGAACGCTCTTTCGCAAGTTCGCACGTTACCTAGACGGGAACTTGTTGTCGCATCCGGCACCCGGTGAGCAGCTGTTTGTAGACTTGCAGCTATTCGTTTAACCTTCTAAAGTCCTTGTTTTCCTCCTCTCCCTCTTTTCTCTTGTGCACGCAAGGTGCTCGTTGAATTGCTTGTAAAACTTCCCCTTTTCGCGAGACTTTGGGACTTGTCCGTAGATTGTTCTTTGAACTAATCAACTTTCTCTTTTACAGGTCCTTCGGGACTTGCGAGAGGTTGTAAGTGGGCTGATCTTTGCGGACGCATATCCCAAGTGCGCAGCGCGACTTAGGCAACGCAAGCTAAGTTTGCGTCTTGGTCGCTAGGGTGCATCACGACTTAGGCAATTCTAGCTAAGTCCGTGACATCAGGGCGAGGCATTTTAATGAAGCGCCGCTTAGGAATGTGCCTAAGCCCAAGTGTTGGGCACATCGGGCGAGCACCCGAACCAAATCTCAATTGGGTGAGAAAGTTGGTTCAATCGAACCAACTAATGTAGGTTGTACAAGCACTTACCCTAACCACGACCTAGTGAAAGAAATCGGAAGCAAAAACCTATTGCTCGTCCGTCGCTTTCATACGTGTCGTCTACCATTATAGCTTCATTTGCCGCCTTCGTACTCTTTGTCACCTTCATCTTTTGTCGCTAGCAACTTCATCAGCTTCATCTGCCATTGTGGCTTCATCTGCAGTCGGTTTCCACCTTCCCCCACCTTCCTCAATTGCCATTTCTCCATCTTCTCATTTTATAGGTAATACTTTCGTCGAGGAACTTGCTGCACCATATTGAGGTGGTGTACTGTTACTTTGCTAGGAGTTAGAACTTAGGAGCTTTAAATTCACCACATTGTGATTATATTTATCAATTGTAATATGTATTTCTTAAACTTTAATATTTGAGAGCACCTCGCTTCCCTTGGGCGGGCGCCTAGGTGCATGACTAGTGCCTCGGGCGTTTTGGACTTTAGCACCTTTTAGCGCCCAGTGCTTTCAAAAACACTACTCTAACCCCCTCAGGTTCATGAAGAGAACATTCTTGCAATAAGGCCAGGGCGCTGAAAATTAATGTAGAAGGGCTGGTGCAGTAGTTGCGAAATCTAGCTTCATTTCTGTTGATCCAAAGGGTGTCCATAGGAAGCACACAATAAGGTTGGTTAACAGTTTAGAAGTGTATTTGTCTTGCTAACTTCCTCTAGCCAGAAGCCTTGGTGCCAAGAGGAAAAGTATTTGAATCTTAGTTGATTTTGTGTTGCAAGAGTTTCCAAAAGGAAAGTGCTCGGGAGCAGTCAAATAAGAAGTGCCTAGTAGAGTCAGTAAACAAATTGGAGACAGGACAGCATTTTGTTTGGCTGTGAAGGATAGGACTGAAGTGGGTAGTTTATTCTAAGAAAGTTTTCAAATGAATAGTTTAACCTTAGGAGTAATAGTGAGTGTCCAGCTCGCTGCAGCGCCCAAAACGTCAGCCATCTTAGCACCCTGGAACCCTCCGGGTGGCATAGGGCTGGATGGGGCTTTGGTATATTGTTGGGCGTTGAAAAACTCTTCACAGGTTTGCACGTTAACTTGACGGGAACTTGCCTTTGCACCCGACACTCGGCGAGCAGTTGTTTGTGGACTTACAACTATTCGTTCTACCTTCTAAAGTCCTTGTTTTTCTCCTTCCTCTCTTTTCTCCTGTGCACACAAGGTGCTTGCTGAATTGCTTGTAAAGCTTCCCTCTTCGCGAGACGTCGGGACTTGTCCGTCGCTCGTTTTCAATCTAATCAACTTTCTGTTTTACAGGTCCTTCGGGACCTGTACGAGGTTGCAACTAGGCTGAACCTTTGCAGACGCATATGTCGCAAGGGTGCCTTATGACTTAAGCAATCCTAGCTAAGTCCGAGAAGTTGGCGCAAGGGTGTGTCGCGACTTAGGCAACTCAAGCTAAGTTCGCGTCTTTGTCGCAAGGGTGTCTCACGACTTAGGCAATTCTAGCTAAGTCCGTGACAATATGGTTGAGACAAAAAATGGAACCCTTATGTTTGGTCTCATTTTGAAGGCCCATTTTTGCTAGTAGGCATGTCGATAGGCTACTAAGTTATGATAAATGACATTGAATCAATCTGAGTTCTTTTTATTGACTGACATGAGTTATAGTGAGAGTGATTTTTAGCTATATGTCTTGAGATCATGTGGAGCTTAAATATTTAAGTGGAGTAGTGCTTATTACACCCTAGTTAATCCCACATTGGATGATGAGAAAGGATAAGACTTGATGACTGATGGGTTAGAACTTAGAAATATGCTGGTAAGACTCTAGGGTTTTATCGTAGAAGAAAGAGGGGAAAAGGGGATGATCACTTCGAGGGGATCGGCCTCCTGGGGTTAGTCAAAAGATTGAATAATATTTCATTGTCTACCGAAAAGAAATGGTTACATCACTATTTATAGAGTTCCACCTAGAGTCCATTAGGACTTGGACTCTTAATAATAAATAAATATTAAATAAACCTCTATCCGACTTTAACTGAACTAAACAGACTCAATAAACATTATTCAATTGCTCAGAAAATAAAAAGGATCCTAACAATTTCTCCCTCTTCAAATCAACTTTGTCCTCAAGGCTGAGTAGCATCAAACTCGGGGAGTTCCTCTTTTAGCACTTCAGTCACAAGGTATCTGCGGCGCCTCATAACCCATTGATCGAGTAAGTATGGTCTCCACTTCTTGATAGTGTAAGCAATAGGTTGGCCTTTTGGTGTTGCAGTCTTCTGAAAAACCCTCTCCATCCGATGGCTAATGGCAGTTGTGACCTTATTTCCACGTCTTCCCTTTAGGATCACCTGCTTTCCATTAATAAAAAACTTCATGATTAGTTTAAAAAAATTCCATGAAACATCACCCAAGGTTGATAGCCATTTAATTCCAAGCACCACTTCGAAGTCTTCCAAGGGTAGCAAAAAGAAGTCCACAAGCAACTCTTGACCCTACAAAGTTAGTTTAATCTTTGAGCATTTGCTATCACAGGTTAAAATCCGTCTATCGGCGACCTTTACTTTGAATTTGTTATAGTCTTCAATGTGGTAGGCTAATCGGTCGGCAACTTTACTGTCCATAAAATTGTTAGTGCTACCAGTATCAATCAAAACTGTAACATGTTAATGTTCCAAAGTTCCTCCAACTTTCATAGTTTGCGGGTTAGAGTAGCCGGCTAATGCATGCATTGTATGTATGATAGGTCCAACATCATCATCGGAATCCATACCTTCATGATCGGAGTCTATAGTGTTAGCTTCCGGTTTCGCCTCAGTTGGTTTAATCATAAGAAGTTGCCTTTGTTTACATCGGTGCTTCCTACTCCATTTTTCATTACAGTGCCAGCACAAACCCTTTGCTGATCTTTCCTTGAGTTCTTCTCGGGTTAGTCTTCGAATGTTAGGGTTCCGGTTGGGAATAGATGGGGCGGGTGGCTTGTTGATCATCTGTTTGTTGTCACTTCTATTCCGACGATTTTCCCTGCTAATTTTTTCCTCATGTAAACGTGCAAATGATATCACAGCGATCATAGTGTGGGGTTGACGAGCTTTGACTTCACATCGAATATCTGGATTAAGTCCTTCGATAAATGTGCCCACCAGTTGTCGTTCAGATCAATCTCTGGCTTGATTTGATAATCTTTCAAATCTGCTCTAATATTCCAACACTGTAGAAGTCTGACAAATTTTAGCGAGTTGTCCATCAACATTCTCGTATTCAGATGAGCCAAAATGAACAAGAAACCCTCTCTTGAATTGCTCCCACGAAGGAATTCCGTGGCAAGTTTCATACTAATTATACCACTGGATTGCATCTCTATCTAGCTGGATTGAGGCTATTTCTACCTTGGATTCTTTTGGGGTCCTATGAAAGCGAAAAAAATTTTCTGCCCTAGAGATCTAACTGGTCGGATCCCCATCTTCCCATCTCGGAAATTCTACTTTAATGCGTGGGTAGTTTGTGTCAAAATCTTGGGGCTATTTTCCTGTTTCTCCAGATCTGCTCAACGTAGAACTTGAGTGTTAGGACTCTAGCTAGGAGAGTCCTAATTGATAGGGGCATTCATGTGAAACCTACCTAAGTCGACCCTTATTAAAGAGGTGAAGAGGCCGGCTAGGGTTTGAAGGTTATTTCTTAAAGAAGAATTAGGAGTTGTAAAGGAATATGAGTCTTGAGTAGGAGTCCTATTCGGAGTCTTGAGTAGAAATCTTAATTGAGTAGGAGTCTTGAGTAGGAGTCCTATTAGGAGTTAGGGTTTAGAAGCCCTATAAATAGCCATATATTCCTCCTCTTTTCATAAGCAATAGATGAATCTTTTCTGCAGCTTTGTGCAGCAACTTGGAGGAAGGAACCCCTATAGAGTTCCAAGGAAGCCGATCCCCTAAAGAGATCAACCCCAAGTTTAGAATCTACAAGGGTTCTAACACTTGGTATCAGAACAGCGTTCTTGGCGTTTTGCTGCCCTTCCACAGCCATCATCCCTCCACAGCCACCCAAAGCAATTCCCACAATTGCTTAAAAGATCGTCGCTAAATTCCGCCGTCATCTCCACCACCACAGATCATCCTTTGATCTCCTCGTGAATTGCAACAGGTTCTGGTTTCCTACCTTACTGCTGCTGCAATTTAGTTATCCTTATTCAAAAATCCAAAGAAAAAAAATTGTTCCTATATTGCTGCATAAACTTTTCGTCGTAAAGTTTTCATCTCTACGACGAAAGATACATTGCAGAATTCCAACCGCATAGCACAGTCTGTTTGATCTTGCTATTATATTTTTTCTATCCAAATCTTTACGAAATTTTTATGACAACTTTGAAACTTCCTAACAGCAGATTTCTCTTTGGATGTGTCAAAAAATTCTCAATATAAACCATTGATCTTTTACGTCTAATTTGCTATACTTGAAAATCTGCACTGTAAAATTCTAGCCGCATAGCACAGTTTGTTTGATCTTGCTACTATGTTTTTTCTGTCCAAATCTCTACGAAATTTTTATGATAGCTTTGACACTTCCTAACAGTAGATTTCCCTTTTGTTTCATCGAAAAATTCTCAATATAAACTGCTGATCTTTTACGTCCAATCTGCTACAATTGAAAATCTATACTGCAGAAAATTTCAGCCACATATTGTTGCCTTAACCGATCTATTTGCAATCTTTTTGAACAAAATTTCTTATACATTTCATAGATCATCTTGGCTTCTATCTAAGATTGATCTATTGAAGAATTTATCTCAGAAAACGATTTTGTGTTGCTGCAAATTTTCGTCGCAAACCGTTGAAATTTTTTAACGAGAATTTTGCTGTCACAACTTGCACCAATTTGTTTGCTATTATATTGCTGAAATTTTCTTCATTAAATTAGACATCCTTGCTATCATATAAATTGAGATTTTGCTTTCAATTCCCTCCTCAAATCTCTTAAGTTTTTGGTGGAAATTTCATTGAGAAACCATTGTTTCTTCGACGATAATTCTGCTTTTATAAGACAACACAATTCTACAGCAAACTTCCACTGATTTCTATCAAACCTTTGCTGCCATCTACCACAGATCTAAAATATTCATCCATAGCCCTAAAACTCCACCAAACCACACCCTCAAACTTCACCCAAAACAACCGCAAAATAAGCCTAAACCGCAGCCTACATCCACCAATCCACCAACCCTTTTGACCATCACTTCTCTCAACCTATACTTGCCTTTAACCCGACAACAAAAGAGAGATCTTAACATCACAGGTTTAGAGGCATATACTATGGCATCTAAGGAGGCAATCAATGCTAAATTCGAAGCCTTGGAGGCATGAATGCAGGATAAGATTCAGATTCTCTTTACCGAACTTAGTTTGGGCCGAACACCAAGTATGAAGAAATCACATCAAGGAGAGAGCTCTAACCGATCGTACCAAGCCCGAAGAGATGACTTCCAAGAGAGTGGACTTCCCTAGATGTGAAGAAGGAGACCCAATTGGTTGGATCTCGCGTGTGGAGCGATATTTTTGGTATCATAAAACTGCGAATGCATCTATGGTGGAAATTGCAACTATACATCTTGAAGGGGATGCCATACAGTGGTTTGACTGGTTTAAATATACTCATGGAGTCCTCTCATGGTGACAATTCAAAGAAGGACTATTGATTTGCTTCGGATCAACCGATTACGAGAACATTGACGAACAACTAGCAAAGATCCGACAAACCTCTACCATTCAGGAGTACCAAACTAGGTTTGAAAGATTATCTAATCAAACTTGTGATTGGTTTCAAAAACAGCTATTGGGGACCTTCATTGAGGGCTTGAAGCCGGAGATCCGGGGAGAAGTTAAAGCACGACAATCGTACATGCTTATGGCAGCCATCTCTTTCTCACAACATCAAGAGGAGCGATTGAACCATGAAACTCGGAGGATTAGGATCGCTTCTCGACCTGTAATGCAGAAGCCCTCAGCCCCCCTACTATCAATCAAGTCCTTGCACCAAAAATGATGATAAGAAAAGAGCTTCGGGAGCGATCTATGAAGGAGTTATGTTGGCATCGCGACGAGCCGTGGAGCCACGAGCATCGCTGTAGAAAAGAGAGACTTCTTATGATTGAACCAGTAAAAGAAGAGGTCATTGAATATCTAGAAGAGAGCCTTGATAATGAAGAAGAAGATGCAGAAGAAGAGCCACAACCAACAGAAGTTACGGTACATGCACTAGCCGGTTACTCAAACCTGCAAACGATGAAAGTTGAAGGCCTTCTCAAACAACAATCGCTCATTGTTCTCATTGACATGGGCAGCACTAATAACTTCCTAGATAGTAAAGTTGCTGTCCGGATGGCCTTACCTATCGAGTATTACAGTAGGTTTGACGTCAAGTTCACCGACGGACGGATTTTGAAGTGTGATTGTAGGCGCCCGCGGGAGAAACTATTACTGCAGGAACAAAAGATAATTGCAGATTTCTTCCTCCTCCCTCTTGATGATCATGAGGCCATGCTTAGAATTGAATGGTTGATGACATTCGGTGATGTTTCCTGGAATTTTATGAAACTAATTTTGAGATTTTACAATAAAGGGAAACATGTGATTCTACACGGGAAATGTGAGGGTGACGTAATGACGATTTGCACACAACAAATGGAGAAGGTTTTGCATAAAGCATGCAGCGGCTTTTTGGTACAACTTGACCAGCAAACTAAGGGAGAGCCAATAGAATTTAAGATCCAAACCTACTTCCTTTGCTTGCTTAATTTTCAGATATATTTGACGAACCGCACAACCTACCTCTTGCTCGTCGGCATGATCATTGTATACCAATTCTTCTAGGCAAACCTCCTGCAAATACTTGGCTATATCAACATTCATTTCTGCAGAAGGATGAAATAGAAAGGATTATAAAAGAGATGCCCGAAACAGGAGTTATTCGGCCAAGTTGCAGCCACTACTCTTCACCGGTGCTCTTCGTACGAAAGAAGGACGAAACATGGCGAATGTGCATTGATTACCGAACCCTCAACGGCATAACCGTCAAGGAAAAATACCCTATTCCAATAGTAGATGAATTGCTAGATGAAAGGGAGTATAAATCTTCACAAAGTTGGACCTTCGATCCGGGTATCATCAAATATGAGTGTACAAAGAAGACATACCGAAAACCGCCTTTCGAACACACAACGGCCACTACGAATTTTTGCTTTCTTCACCAGAAGGTAGAATATCTTGGGCATATCATATCAAAGGAAGGTGTGGTAGTGGACCCCTCCAAAATTGGAGCAATGCAGAACTGGCCGACCTCAAGGAACATAAAATTGCTACGTGGCTTTCTCGGTTTAATTGGCTATAATCGTAAGATCATGAAAAACTATGGAATGATCAGTGCACCACTCACTTCTCTACTAAAGAAAGATGCCTTTTAATGGTCGGACAAAGCCTCCGCTGCTTTCGACAAACTTAAGGCAGCCATGACTATGACACCGATGCTAGTACTACCAGATTTCAGCCGACCCTTCATTATTGAGGCCGACGCATCTGGAGTCGGAATTGGAGTCATTCTCATGCAAGATGGTCGACCACTCGCATATACCAGCATGACATTGTCTCCCTCCCATCAAAATATGTCAACATATGATAAGGAGATGCTCGCCATTGTGCACGCAGCAATGAGGTGGAGACCCTACTTGATCGGTCGACGATTTCAAATTAAAACCGACCATAAAAGCCTCAAGTACTTTTTGGAGCAAAAGATATCATCCCTTGAGCAGCAAAAATGGGTAACAAAACTTCTTAGATTTGATTATGAAATAACTTACAAAAAGGGGAAAGAGAATGTTGTTGCAGATGCGCTTTTGCAACTAGCCGAGCAAGCTAAACTTTCGACCGTTTCACTTCCGACCAGTGACTTCCTTGAGAATATTAAGATGGAATGGCAAGAAGATCTAGAGACCAGTAAGATCATAAAAAAATTGGAAGAAGCATCAAGCTTCATGGCTCATTACAATTGGGACACAAAAGAATTACGCTATAAGGGACGCATTGTGCTTGTGCTAAATTCTACTTGCATCTTAACGAGCGATTGGGACAGGAGTTATTCGGTCCAGTTGCATCCACGACTCTTCAACCGGTGCGCTTCTACGAACGAAGGACGAAACATGGCGAATGTGCATTGATTACCGAACCCTCAACGGCATAACCGTCAAGGAAAAATACCCTATTCCAATAGTAGATGAATTGCTAGATGAAAGGGAGTATAAATCTTCACAAAGTTGGACCTTCGATCCGGGTATCATCAAATATGAGTGTACAAAGAAGACATACCGAAAACCGCCTTTCGAACACACAACGGCCACTACGAATTTTTGCTTTCTTCACCAGAAGGTAGAATATCTTGGGCATATCATATCAAAGGAAGGTGTGGTAGTGGACCCCTCCAAAATTGGAGCAATGCAGAACTGGCCGACCTCAAGGAACATAAAATTGCTACGTGGCTTTCTCGGTTTAATTGGCTATAATCGTAAGATCATGAAAAACTATGGAATGATCAGTGCACCACTCACTTCTCTACTAAAGAAAGATGCCTTTTAATGGTCGGACAAAGCCTCCGCTGCTTTCGACAAACTTAAGGCAGCCATGACTATGACACCGATGCTAGTACTACCAGATTTCAGCCGACCCTTCATTATTGAGGCCGACGCATCTGGAGTCGGAATTGGAGTCATTCTCATGCAAGATGGTCGACCACTCGCATATACCAGCATGACATTGTCTCCCTCCCATCAAAATATGTCAACATATGATAAGGAGATGCTCGCCATTGTGCACGCAGCAATGAGGTGGAGACCCTACTTGATCGGTCGACGATTTCAAATTAAAACCGACCATAAAAGCCTCAAGTACTTTTTGGAGCAAAAGATATCATCCCTTGAGCAGCAAAAATGGGTAACAAAACTTCTTAGATTTGATTATGAAATAACTTACAAAAAGGGGAAAGAGAATGTTGTTGCAGATGCGCTTTTGCAACTAGCCGAGCAAGCTAAACTTTCGACCGTTTCACTTCCGACCAGTGACTTCCTTGAGAATATTAAGATGGAATGGCAAGAAGATCTAGAGACCAGTAAGATCATAAAAAAATTGGAAGAAGCATCAAGCTTCATGGCTCATTACAATTGGGACACAAAAGAATTACGCTATAAGGGACGCATTGTGCTTGTGCTAAATTCTACTTGCATCTTCACGAGCAGATTTTGGACAGAGTTATTCCATATGCAGGGTGCTAAATTAAAAAGGAGTACAGTGTATCACCCACAAACTGACGGCCAGACGGAAGTGATAAACAGGTGCTTGGAGATAGCCCAAAGCCACTCACTAAATATGACTACCCAAGGAGAACTCCAGACCCAGTTAAGTGCCATTATTGATCGACGGATCGTAACTCAACGACGACGACCCATTACTGAAGTGCTAATACAATGGGTGAACTTACTAGTAGAAGGTGTCACTTGGGAGAACTATGATGACTTGAAGATCAAATTCCTAAAATTCATGGATTGTCAGCCTCAAGGACAAGGCTGATTTGAAGAGGGCGGGTCTGTTAGGACTCTAGCTAGGAGAGTTCTAATTGATAGGAACATTCATGTAAAACCTACCTAAGCCGACCCTTATTAAAGAGGTGAAGAGGCCGGCTAGGGTTTGGAGGTTATTTCTTAAAGAAGAATTAGGAGTTGTAAAGGAATAGGAGTCTTGAGTAGGAGTCCTATTAGGAGTCTTGAGTAGAAGTCCTATTAGGAGTTAGGGTTTAGAAGCCCTATAAATAGCCATGTATTCCTCCTCTTTTCATAAGCAATAGATGAATCTTTTCTGCAGTCTTTGTGCAGCAACTTGGAGGAAGGAACCCCTATAGAGTTCCAAGGAGGCCGATCCCCTAAAGAGATCAACCCCAACCTTAGAATCTGCAAGGGTTCTAACATTGAGCCCCCATCTTGTTGAAATTTGCTGAGGCTCTCTAGTAGGCTCTTTCTGAAATCATTAAGTGTTTCTTGCAACCGGTTCTTAATTCTGATTTCCAATGCTTCCATTTGTGCTTTCACTGAGTTATTGGTGGCCATTGCGTAAGACTGTAAATCTGTAATCTCTAGTTCTTGTTTTTGATGTCTGGTCAAGGGCGTTAGCACTATCGACGCGAAGCTACCGAGGAAGCGGACGCTAAGGGTAGTGCTACGGTCGCTGCGAGGAGGAAGAGTTGCTGCCCCGTTTCTATTGCTGCGAGGAGGGAGGCGGCGTTGAAGTGGTCGGGGTTGAGAAGAGGAATCGGTGGTGCGTGCGCTGTTGGGGTTGAGGCATGGCAGCGCAAGGATGCGAGGAGGGAAGGTCGTTGGCTGGGGAGCAGCAGTAGTGGTGGTCGAGTGGCCGGGAAGCAATGACGGCGGTGGAGAAGGAGGCAGCGAGGGTCGTGGCGGGGATGCGGGCGGCGATCATCGCTGGCCGGGGAGTTGCGGTGGTGGAGAGGGGAAACAGAGGTGCGTGGCTGTCGATCGGGAAACTGCGGTGATCGAGCGATTGCGGCTGCGACCCAAGGGGAGGCAGCGAGGGTTGTGGCTTGGAGGCGGCGGCGGTCGTCACTGGCCGGGAAGTTGTGGTGGCGGTTGTGGCAATCGGCGCTTGCGATAGTAGAGGGACCGGTGCCTGCTTTGTTTCTATCGCACCACAGAAACAGCTGTTGGCAATGCTAAAGGATCGCGCGGCTAAAGCTGCGACCAAAGGGGAGGCAGCGATGGTGGTGCGGCTAGGGGCAGCGTCACCGACGGTAGAAGCGACGAGGGGGTGGTTCGCTGGTTGGAAAATAGCGGTCGTGGCCCTTCTCGCTTGAGCGAGATGGGCAGCGAGGAGGGAAGGTCGTTGGCTAGGGAGCAGCGGCGGTGGTGGTCGAGCGGTCGGGAAGTAGCGGTGGCGGTGGAGGAGGCAGTGAGGGTCACGGCTAGATGCGGCGGGCGGTTGTCGCTGGCCGGGGAGTTGCGGTGGTGGAGAGGGGAAACAGAGGTGCGTGGCTGTCGATCGGGAAACTGCGGTGATCGAGCGATTGCGGCTGCGACCCAAGGGGAGGCAGCGAGGGTTGTGGCTTGGAGGCGGCGGCGGTCGTCACTGGCCGGGAAGTTGTGGTGGCGGTTGTGGCAATCGGCGCTTGCGATAGTAGAGGGACCGGTGCCTGCTTTGTTTCTATCGCACCACAGAAACAGCTGTTGGCAATGCTAAAGGATCGCGCGGCTAAAGCTGCGACCAAAGGGGAGGCAGCGATGGTGGTGCGGCTAGGGGCAGCGTCACCGACGGTAGAAGCGACGAGGGGGTGGTTCGCTGGTTGGAAAATAGCGGTCGTGGCCCTTCTCGCTTGAGCGAGATGGGCAGCGAGGAGGGAAGGTCGTTGGCTAGGGAGCAGCGGCGGTGGTGGTCGAGCGGTCGGGAAGTAGCGGTGGCGGTGGAGGAGGCAGTGAGGGTCACGGCTAGGATGCGGCGGGCGGTTGTCGCTGGCCGGGGAGTTGCGGTGGTGGAGAGGGGAAACAGGGGTGCATGGCTGTCGGCCTTTTCTTTCTTTCTCCCCCTTTTTTTTTTTGAGATGAAGATAATTGTAGCGAGGGCGCTGAGGATTGCTGCTCTGATACCAAATGGTAAGATCATAGGGTTTTATCGTAGAAGAAAGAGGGGAAAAGGGGATGATCACTTCGAGGGGATCAGCCTCCTGGGGTTAGTCAAAAGACTGAATAATATTTCATTATCTGCCAAAAAGAAATGGTTACATCATTAGTTATAG
This sequence comes from Musa balbisiana, assembly GCA_004837865.1. Classification (NCBI taxonomy): domain Eukaryota; kingdom Viridiplantae; phylum Streptophyta; class Magnoliopsida; order Zingiberales; family Musaceae; genus Musa; species Musa balbisiana. The sequence goes on from CM017192.1 coordinate 25,664,810, forward strand.
AGTTCCACCTAGAGTCCATCAGGACTTGGACTCTTAATAATAAATAAATATTAAATAAATCTCTATCCGACTCTAAGTGAACTAAACAGACTCAATAAACATTATTCAAAAGCTCATAAAATAAAAAGGATTCTAACATATGCTTACTTTGTAACAATTTTAGTAAACTTTGTCTCTCTGAAGCATCGAACTTGTTGTTCCCTAGTATCAAGTTCCATTGCCTCTCTATACGTAGCCTTTATTTTGCTGATTTCTTCCACTATGACTTAGATTCTTTTTGTCAAGGATAAAGTTGCTATTAGATATTTTCTTGTTAGAGGTTCCTCTGGTAAAAATATCCTCTTCATTTTCTTATCATCTGTTATTGGTGGTAATCTTAGTTGTATTGCTACTTACAAGAGCTTTTGTATCATATATATATATATACGTTATACATATATGTATATATATGTACATATAGGTATATATGTACATATATAGACATATATATATATATATATATATATATATATATATATATATATATATATATATATATATATATATATATATATATATATATATATATATATATATATATATATATATATATATATATATATATATATATATATATATATATATATATATATATATATATATATATATATATATATATATATATATATATATATATATATATATATATATATATATATATATATATATATATATATATATATATATATATATATATATATATATATATATATATATATATATATATATATATATATATATATATATATATATATATATATATATATATATATATATATATATATATATATATATATATATATATATATATATATATATATATATATATATATATATATATATATATATATATATATATATATATATATATATATATATATATATATATATATATATATATATATATATATATATATATATATATATATATATATATATATATATATATATATATATATATATATATATATATATATATATATATATATATATATATATATATATATATATATATATATATATATATATATATATATATATATATATATATATATATATATATATATATATATATATATATATATATATATATATATATATATATATATATATATATATATATATATATATATATATATATATATATATATATATATATATATATATATATATATATATATATATATATATATATATATATATATATATATATATATATATATATATATATATATATATATATATATATATATATATATATATATATATATGTACATATATACATATATGTATATATGTACATATATACATATATGTATATATGTACATATATACATATATGTATATATGTACATATATACATATATGTATATATGTACATATATACATATATGTATATATGTACATATATACATATATGTATATATGTATATATGTACATATAAACATTTTGGTTTGACTGCTTCAGAAACATTCATGCAACTTCTTGATGCATGACTAGTGATATATGCAAATATATCAGTGTAAGCACAAAACAGATGTAGCATGACGTACTGCTAGTATCCCTGGTTTGACTAGATTGTTCATTTCTGCTGTCTATGCAGATAATAGTGCCTCCTATGATTGAAGGGTTATTTTGGTCAAATGGGTGATTACTCAAGAAGGATTGGTATCGATGGCACTGCCAAGGCAATTAAGGAGGCCATCAAGTCTGCATTTGGTTAAGAACCAAAAGGTCATTTTGGCTAGAGGATGACGAAATGTGATTCGCAGCCTTGATAGAGAATATGCCTCTAGGTTCCTACACTCTCCATCTTGATGAAGGTAATGACAATGATTAGATATCCATATCAAACCTCCAATATGAACTGTACAGATTTTAGCAAGCTGGACATTTTCCAGTTAACTGTTTATTTATATGAACTTTGATATTGAAATATCCTCTTCATACAGAAAATGTTTAGTAAGTACTCTGTGTTTTGTTTCCTTCTAAGTATGACATTGTCATTGCATATTTTTCATCTTGGAAGTAATTTCATGTTCTTCATAAATAAAGGTAAATATACAAGTTGTTTTGTTTCGTTCTAAGTAATTGCATATTTAGTAAGCACTCGGTTGTTTTGTTTCCTTCTAAGTATGACATTGTCATTGCATATTTTTTATCTTTGGAAGTAATTACATGTTCTTCATAAATAAAGGTAAATATACATGTCTTTTACAACTTGAGTGATCTGCTCTATATGAATATGCGATCAGGATAAATCTAACACAGATCTAATTGTTTGGCTAGTCTTCCATAAAGCACAAATACTTCAAATTTCTTGCCTCATCCTTGATGCATGTCCTATACTTCCTCAACGTATCTGACTTTTAAATAATTACAGATGTTTCTTGTCATGTTTAAGATTGTTATTGATACTTTGTGTTATTTAAGAGAACTTTTCTTTACCCATATATGTTGATCTTTTATTATGGATGAGGTGACTCTAAGATTTTAAATATACTGTATTATGTGGTTATTATCAAGTACCAAAGCATGATCAGAAAAATGAACATAATGCTTTTACCTTCCCTTATCATATATTATTGTTATCTTTTCTGCATTCTTGAAGTACTATGTACTAAAAATAAATTCTTTGGTGATGAATATGATAGGTAAGCTAGTTCAAACTTAGTCCTTTAACTGAATGTCAAGCATTGTCATGTATATTATTGTTTATTTAGATTATTATTTAATAGATATCTGTGCTGTGCATTATCCCATCTTTTAAGGATTTAACATACTAGTATATCTGTCTCTTGTCATCCAAAAGTTCCTCGGTCACTGTTGCCCTCTCCTTCCCCACTTTCCACTATCGATGACTCTTTTCTCCCCCTCTAACTATTGTTAACAGTAGATAATCTATTGTTAACAGTAGTTAATATCATATTTTTATTCATATAATCATATTTATCAATTGTATTATATATTTTTATATTTTAATATTTTAGAGCATCTCGCTTCGTTCGGATGACCGCCTAGTGCTTCGGGCATGTTGAGACCATGGCACCTTTTGGCGCCTAGCCTTTTTTGAATCACTGGTTGCAAGTCCCAATCTTCTCTCTTCTTGTTTTGGTTTCTCTTTAATTCTTCTCTTCTTTGTTCACCATGTATTTCCACCACTCAATTGTGCAAGCATAGTTTATCCATCTGTGACAGCATCAAATGCTGAATATTTAGGAATATAGTGAAATTGAAACAAAGTTTCTAAGTGGTCAAGGTTTAATATGGTATAGAAAAAATGAATTCAGAGATTTGCCCTGTGCCTTGCAAGACACAGTCACGGGTCATATTGGTACTGGTCCTTGCGCCCCATTTGGTGTAATAATGGTGTTGTTCCTTAACAACACTCAGTATGACCAACATGCTGAGTGCTGATGGCACAACTGGGTGAGCAAAGTGGCCACATAAGGCAGATAAGACAAAAAAAATTGATTCTTAATTGCAAGAATGCAAGAAAAATAAGGAAGGACATGGAAATAACATTACTTCAACAGGTTTTCAATGGGTGTGAGGGTGATTGGTGCTTGATGGAGAAAGTTGAATCTAATTATTGGAGAGTAGATGTAAAAATGTCATAAAAACAAGCGAAGAGGTGCTTCTGGCTGTCCAGAGCAGTAGGATGAGGGTTGCCAAGAAAGGGAGAGCTGGTTGCCAGTGATCAGTGTTTTAGTTGATATGGTTTAAAACTCGATAACCTGATATCGGTCAAAATTTAAAACCTTAGATGCAAATGGTACTAATTATCTACAACTTAATGATTCAGCAATTGGTAAACCAGAGAAATTCAAAGTTATACAAGATCAAGACATGGGAGAACATGTTGAAGAAACTGAAGGTTGCAAAAGAAAACATATGAGGGCACAGTCTCCATTTTTTTACGATCTGGTAAATGGGATATCTAGAGGTCTGCTATTAAATCTCTTGCAACACATGACAGGACTTACCATCAGTGCGTTTTTGCAGAGAATACAACAAAAGGAAGTGATAATATCTCAGAAGAATTACTTGGAGTTGGCTACATACTTAGATGTTTTCTTGCAATTGAGATCCATGTAGGGCAGTATCATACAAGTATCTTTTATTATTTACTAGTTAAAATTTCAGAGGTCCCTACCTCTTCACCACCAGTCCTCGTAAGGAATTTTATGCAAGTTTGTTATGGCAAGTAAAGCATATTATAGAAATTTGTGCTTCTAACATCCATTGCAACCTACCTGGTTCTAAGGAGACCTAGCACAAACCCATGTATCAGCACTGAAAAGTTCCATTATAGTCTCACAGTTCAAAAGAAGCAAGTTATGCCTATGTCATGGCTGCACGACGAGCTTATGGAGCATGGCGAGGGACCAACCTGCTTACTGGAGGCATATCCAGTCCTATGCCACTCAGGGTTCTAGGGTGCTGATAGTTTTTGGCTTTTTGCTTTGCACATTGCAGTATATGTGGCATGTGAATTTGATCCAAAATGGGCCAGTGTAATCAATGTTGTGACCAACAAATTTTTAGTGTCACAAAGGATAAACCCACTTCTTGGGAGGCCATTCATTCCTATGCCATCCTATCACGGACTTATCTGAAATTGCCGAAATCATGAGGTATCCTTACATTATCCGTCCGCAAAGGGTTAGCTTAGATGTAACCTCGCTCATGATCCGAAGGACTTGTAAAAGAGCAAATTGATTATTTCAAAAAATAAGTAACAAACAAGTCCAACATCTTGCAAAGAGGATAGCTTTACAAGCAATTTAGCAAATACTTAGTATGCAAGAGAGAAAGGGAAAACATATACTTTAGAAGGCAAATGAATAGTTGCAAGTCCATAAACGATTGCTCATCGGGCATCAAGCCCATTGACGAGTCCCTATAGGTTTTACATGCGAACTTTTGAATCCAATCAACACCCAACACTGCCTTAAACCCTCATCTAGCCTTGTGCCACCTGGGTAGTTCTAGGGTTCTGGTTTCACACCGTATAGTAGCTTGCACAAAACAAATCATGGCATGTGAAAACTCGACCATTTTAGGGTAGTTTTGCCCATTTTGGTAAGCAATCGCTCTACAGCTCTGCAAATTGTTTCTGCTTATAGTTTTCAAGTAAAAACACACAAAAACAAGGCAAAACACACTGCTAACGAATGTACAAGCAAACAAAAGCGACAAACGATCCGTTGATGAAGGTGTTATGAGTGTACGATGGCTATTTATAATATTCTCCCCCACTTGAACTATCGACGCCTTCGTCAACGCTTGCTAGTAGGCTTTAATGACTGCTTCTTCATATCATAAGAACCGCCCCAAGAACCATGCTTCTCGGTCATTGAGTAGTGCAGGAGTGCAATAACTTGGTCGTATTCTTCACCACATTTTTTATCATCAACTTGGTCGCCTCTTCCGTTGAGTAGTGTAGGGTGCAGCGATAAATGTTGCCGACTTTAAGAATTGATTGACCACCATAAGTATCGATTCAAGTCCCCCTACTATCAGCAAGCTTGATATGAAGTTCAACGAAATGCTCTCCAACAGCTTTTCTAGTACAGGTAATGGCTCCAAAAGACTTATTGGCTTCCGCCACACTGTCACGGACTTAGCTGGTTTTGCCTAAGTCGTGCGGCACCCTTGCGTGTCCGTTTGTAAAGGTCAGCCTCCCCGAAACCTCCCATGGTACCTTAGGACCTACAAAAGAGAAGACGGGTTAGAGAAAACGCCTCACTCGGGATCCACAAGCAAACATTCCAAAAATTACTACATAGCCAATGCAAATTACAAATTGACTTTACAAGCTCTGAATGATTGCACAACAAAGGGGTAAAATGATTTACTATAGATCGAAATCTCTCACAATTGTCTACATGACATAACCTTTATTTACAAGCCTAAAATAGGGCTGTTAAGCCTTCGATCGTCCCTTTACATGCTGTGCAAAGCATGAACATACCAAAAGACACGGACATACATAAGCAATATATCAAACATCTTGTTTAGAAGCTTGTCCGTGACATTCTCCCACACTCATTCCTTCGACGTCCTCGTCGAAGCCTTTATTGACACTGCAACTCCTCGCCTTTGCTAAGTCTTCAATCTTCTGCTCCAATTGTAATGTACCTCTTGGCTCCCAGTTGCTCTTCGCTGCTGTTGTTGAGTAGTCGAACTTTTGATCCGCCATATTGCTTCAACTCGCCAATGACTCTGACTCTAGTGTGGAGTTGGCAGAGTTGTGTTGATCCCTGTTGGTTCCTGCGGATCCTTCAGATGAAGAAAAAGACCATCCTTACTATACGCTAGTCTCTCAAATGCCTCATGCTGCTTGAACTGGGTGGATGCTTGTTGGAGTTTTAACGACCACTGCCTCGCAAACTTTTGAAGTTTTTGGGTCCTTCCTCCACAAAATGTGTCCATCGACTCTTCTTTTACTTAGTTATTACTTCCAAGTAGGTTCGCATCACTTCCCCTTTCAATTGGCATTCCGTTAGAAAATGAAGCAGACAATCCACTCTCAATAGCACTGATCACCGTTGGTGAGGGTTTGACAACTATTGTCTTCCATTATCTTCGTAGGATATCAAGCTCGCTACTAGCCTTCACTTGCCCTTTACTCACACTTCTGAAGTACTTGAAGTGTTTGCACTCCTTGCATTGAGTTAGTTACTATGATTCACCTTCTCAATGCCATCGAACTTTTGGAATGCAGGAAGTTCACCCCAACTTGGAGTAAGTCTTTAATAGTTTTGGTTGCCTTTGGGATTATACCATCTCCTCCATCAACCTTGTTGCCTACCCCACTGAGTAGGAAAGGTACAACACCGTGTACTGCCTGCTTCGTTCCTTAGTCGTGCACTCTTGCATGACCCGAAGTCCTTCACTTTCGACTATCTTGATGAGAAGCTCATTGACACCGGTCTTACGAAGTTTCCTGGCCTCTGTCCTTCAGCCTTGTCTCGGTACTTAGAGTTTGCGTATGCATTCTCCACCTCCTCGGCCCCTTTCATGACCAAGCACTCTCCCTCTATTAGAGCAAGGGATCGATGACTCCACGGAAGTCCCACCTTTGCGGTACCATGGCATTGTCATGTCCATGGCCCTACTATCCTATCGTCGCCTCACATCTGCATCCCTTTCTTCATGATCGGTAGATATGTCTCTGTGGCACTTCTCCGAGTCCACCTCCATTCTAACTGATATTGTATTTTGGGTAGCTAAGTCTCTTTGGACTTGTCGTCGCTTCCTCGCCCCTTTCGACCCCCTGCTTCAACCCCTCTGTGTTCTCTAGGTGGTTTCCCTTAGTCGATGGAAAGACAGACTGCAACTCCCATGCATGGTCTCTACCATCATGTTGTAGAGTTTGCACCGATTCTGTTCTCCTTAGCTTCCTTGGTAGCAACGTTATCTTACTCGGCCTTGTCCTCTGACTTGCCGGGCTCCCTTAAGCGAATATGAGCTCTGGAGCAGTCTAACTCTCCAACTGCTTTGATCATACCTCTGCATGATCAAGTCCTTCCCATGGGACTCATTGGTATTTGCATTCGAACTTTTCCCTCGGTGGTACATATCCCTCATATGCTAATGACTAAGACTTTCATCCGATGCAAAATTCGATGCATACACGGAAGACCCGTCTCTGCGGTACCATGGCTTTCACTCCCTGAATCCATAGTCTTTCTTGCTGTCGTGTTGTTCATTGAAGTGAAGCTCCCAATAGCTCCCGATCATACCTCCGTATGATGTAGTCCCTCATAGGACTGTATTTGTGTGTATCGTATTGTCACGAATTGTTCCACCACGATTCGCTGCATTATGTCGCCTCCTGGTGACATCTCCATTGCATCCTGATCCTTATGGGATAAACTTGAATTGTGATCCCTCCATGTGTGGCCTCTACTAACACATCGTAGGGCCTCTTCCACTTTCGATTGTGTTCGCTCCTTTGGCAATCAACCTTCGTCCACCCACTCTCTGGTCACACCTAGATAAAGCACCGCTCTAGGACAGTCCATCGCCTAGTAGATCTCGAAGTCCACCGACTTCGTTGAAATTGGTGCACCATTGTTTGGATCCTGGGCCTCTACCCCTACCAGCACAATCTCCGTTGCGCACCGCCCCTTTCATGGCAACTTGAAGAGCAGCACTATGGCATATTCTTCAAGAGTACTAGCCTCCGCGTCCTCTTGCTCCGTGCCAAGGTCTTCTGAACCCAATTTTGCCTCCGCAAGTTGAGTCACCTTAGTTCCTCCATCAAATGCTTCTCTGAGATAAGATGCATGTGCCTCAAAGCTCCCTTCGCCTTTGGCACCATGCCCGGGTGAGCCCGCTCCATCAAAATGAGGGATTCATAGAATGACATGATCCCGCTCTTGCCTCTGTAAGGGTTCATGTCCTTGACCTCTGTCCAAGGAAAGCTCTAAGCCTTTGCTCCATATTCCATATTCTATGTCAGCTCCCTTCATACGGCTTGGGTACTTCGCCAAGTTACACCCAAGTTGCTTCGCTCCTTTTTTTTCATTGAGTTAATGGTGGCCCTTGCGCCCACCATTCCATGGGTCAGCCCTTCATTGAGCTCGATTTCCATTTCGACTTCAAGTGTGCCTTTATTTGTGTTGTCTTGGGTTGCTCCCCCACTTGATCTCGCAATACATCCACCATTATATTACCTCATGCGAGATCATGCAACTACTCCTTGCTGCTCGCTCGGTCCATTGAGCTTTGTGGAATCGTTTTTGAGGTACTCCTCAACATGTGCGATTCGTTGCACATCTCCCTCTAGAGAGCCGGGACTTATCCCTCTTGGATATCTGCCCCATTGGAGCAACTTCTCTCTTCGCATCCTTCCCTCTAGAAGTTTTCGGAGACCCCCATCCCCTTGGACTACTCCGTCATGCTGAACAAACTGTGCATTGTTTTGCCCTTGCAAACGCACTTGCTAGATTGCGACTCCTCGTCAATACAGCCCCCGCTGCGCCCCTCAAGGCCTAGCAACATGCTGAACTTGCTGCACACTTTAGCCTCATTGCGGACGTATCCTTCTCATGCAAAAGAGAAAGTTTCAATGCTCCATGGTGTCGAGTTTCGATCGCTTTGGGATGGCCACGAACATTCCATTGTTCGCATACAAGCCCTTGCATAAGTACCAAATTCTTTGAGTTAGCAATTCTCCTCACCTCTGTGAGCTTTGCACAACTCTTTTGGTCACTAAACAACCCATTCCACCTTTGCATGGTCTCATCCTTTACCAAGCGCCTTGCTTGCCTTGAGCACCATCAAGTATAGTTGTTAGCATTGAGTCGTAGCTCGAAGTCAGCCATTCCAACCTTTGTGCGCTACGCATTCTTCTCAGCTTGCTTGTCCTCGTGGTGCCTCTTGTGCGAAGCGTTGGCCATTCCTCTGAATGTCAATCTCAGATGCCCACACCTCTTAGCGGTTCCTTTTTCCTACATCTCCATGCCTATTTTCCCTTAAATAGTTGCGCGTGTTGGCTGCCCTCAACGCAGCCCTACTAGGTCCCCCATATTTGCATGCCAAGTGTTTTTATGAGTGTCTGTCCTGTTTTGGTACCATCTGTCACGGACTTAGCTGGTTTTGCTTAAGTCGTGCAGCACCCTTGTGTGTTCGTTCATAAAGGTCAGCCTCCCCGAAACCTCTCATGGTCCCTTAGTACCTATAAAAGAGAAGACGGATTAGAGAAAACGCCTCACTCGGGATCCACAAGCAAACATTCCAGAAAACACTACATAGCCAATGCAAATTACAAACCGATTTTCCAAGCTCCGAACGGTTGCACAACAAAGGGGTAAAATGGTCCACTACAGATCGAAATCTCTCACAAGTGTCCACATGACACAACCTTTATTTATAAGCCTAAAATGGGGTTGTTAAGCCTTTGATCGTCCCTCTACATGCTGTGCAAAGCATGAACATACCAAAAGACATGGACATACTTAAGCAATACATCAAACATCCTGTTTAGAAGCTTGTCCGTGACGATACTTGTAGAGAATGGACCACAACTATTATCTCTTTCTCGTGCACCAGATATCGTCGCTCGGTCTTATTGAGCTTACGATTCTCGTAGGCCACTAGGTGACCTGCTTGCATAAGTACTCCAATAGCGAAATTCTAGGCAAATATGTGGACTTCGAAAGGCTTTCTATAGTTCAGCAATTTGAACACTGGTTCTTCTAACACAACAGCCTTTCGGTCTTGGCATGTCATTTCACATTTATCTGACAATTGCCAAGGCTGCTCTTTTAGTAACTCCATTAGTGGAGCTGTGTGCTTTAAGTATCTGGATATGTATTGATAATGGTTGATGAAACTAAGGAAAGATCTTAGCTCCAGTACCTTCTTTGGTGTTCTCCACTTCGTCATAACCAGTACGTTCGATTTATCCACCTGAATTGATCCCCATCATCTTGGTGCCCCAAGAATAAAATCTCCGTCTGAGCGAAGTAGCACTTTCTCTTTTCATGAATAGAGTATTCTTCCTAAGAATGTTGTTTCCCATCTTGTTTGTTCTGGAAGAGAATTGGAGCTTTGAATGATGCTTTGGAACTATAGATGAGACCACCGCTTAACCATTCATTTAATTGCTTCGAGGCTTCAATCTTGGCTCTAGCTCGATGCAATGATCCATACCTCTATGTAGAGGTAAAGTTTTCGGCAACTCGGGTAGCATAACATCTACGAACTTTAAAATATTCGCTACCATAATAGGTTTTCGAGCAGGCTCTATATTAAGTGGCTCCAACTTCACTATATCCACAAAAGTTAATTTACCTTTTCACACCCCTTTTTCAATTGTAATGCTGATAGTTGTTATAGGTCCTTGGTTCCTCGAGAAACTGGAACCATGCAAGAGTCATCACCTCCCATCAAACATATGGAGTTTAGAAATGACATTAGCACCATCTTGGCCATGTACATGAACTCTATTCCGATGATCACTTAGAAGTTGTCCAATAGCAATGCCATCATGTTGGTGCTTCCGCTCCACATCCTAATTTAGATAGGGACCCCTTTCGCCAACCTAAAGATCTACTTAGCCTTTGAGTTTATCGCCTTCATTTGACTTGCGCTTTTCTCCAGATTCAGTCCTAGTCGTCTTGCTTCACGATCAGTGATGAAATTATGGGTAGCACCCATGTCCACCATTACATGAGTTGTTTGGCCATTGAGCTTGATGTTTGCATACATCATGATACCGAGGTAATGCAGAATAGATTTTAAAAGAAAACCGATAGTACAGTTGTATTTGCTGGAATAAGTTTTTTAGATGGAAAAGGAACGAACTCACGATAATACTTTAATAAAATCAAAAAATAGCTCACCACCAAGTTTAAAATCACAAAGGGATACAGAATGTTCACCATCCTAAGGATAATAAATAAAGATATAGAACTGAAAACAAAAGACTCACCACTTAAGGAAGCATCCAAGAGATACAATGTTTAAGAGAAAACTCCAAGAGAGCTTCTGCCAATATCATCAGTTCCTAAACTTCTTTCTAACCCTAAAACACCAAAATAAGTACTAGTGCATGAAACAACCCTTCATGCATAGGGAATTATGAAATTAAGTATTTTATAGTTGGTAAAAAACTTCTTTAGTGCATTCCTTGGTCATAAAGAAAAGCACATTGAAATAATTTTAACTCTGTTTAAGGAATATGCTCATGCGCTATCATATTTGAGTGAGCTGGGTTAAAGGCTATGAGACAACATTGTGGGCTATAGAGAATACCATACGATCAACAAGATACACGAGCTGATTGTAGCAAATTAGGTACTTCCGTATCAATCTCCCCTGATTGAAAAAGATTTGCCCTCAAGTTCTCATTTGTTCCATCAACATGATTATGATAAGAACTTAAATCAGCCACACTGAATGTTGGGGACACTTCATAATCTTCAGGTAGTTCAATCTCATAAGCATTCTTGTTAATTTTCTTAATCACCTTAAATGGACCATCAACCTTTGGATTCAATTTTTCAAATTTGCTTGGTGGAAACCTCTCCTTCCTTAGATGAATCCAAACTACATCACCTACATTAAACTCCAGATGTTTTCTGTGTTTGTTGGCAGCTTGCATGTACCACTCATTTTGTTTTTCAATGGTTGCTTTAACACCCTCATGTAGCTTCTTTATCTGCTTAGCTCTCTCATCAGCATCTCTACTAAATTGCTTAGTTGTAGAATGAGAGACTTAAGTCCAAAAGACCAGTACGATTAGCACTATAAACAAACCTCCAAATAACTCTTACCAATGCTATGATGCATGGAACGATTGTAGGCAAACTTAATTTGTGGAAGAATGAGATATTATTGTTTAATGTTCTTGCCAACATAGCTTCTAAGCAAGTTTCTCAAGCTTTTGTTCGTTACCTCAGTTTTTCCATTGGTTTGTGGATGATGTGAGCTGTTGAAATTCAAAGAAATACTTAGCTTTCTCCAAAGAGTTATCTAAAAATGACTAAGAAATTTTGAATCTCAATCAGACACCATAGTTCTTGGAATACCATGTAATTTGACAATCTCCTTGAAATATAAATCAATAATATAAGATACATTATTTGATTTGTTGCAGGGAACAAAGTGAGACATCTTTGAAAATCTATCAACAACAACTATGATAGAATCCTTGTTTCATTGAGTTCTTAGCAATCCGAAAACAAAATCAAGACTCACTTCCTCCCATAGAGCATTAGGCACTGACAATGGAGTATACAAATCAGAATTTTGACTTCTTGTTTTTGCCAAATGACACACTTGACATTGCTTTACAAGTCTCTCCACATCTTTGAACATCTTAGGCCAATAGAAATTTGATTAAACAAGAGCTAAAGTCCTATCCCTACTGAAATGTCCTCCCAAAATACCACCATGTGCTTCAGCTAGAATTTCTTGTCTTAAAGAACAAGATGGAACACACAAGGCATTAGCTTGAAAAAGAAAACCATCAAAGATAGAAAATTGTTGAAAGGAACCTGATTTGCAATTCTGTTATATTGAGCTGAAATCCATATCATTTTCACAGAGATCTTTGAATGTCTCAAATCCAACTACTTTGACTTTCATTGCTGATAATAAAAAATGTTTTCTGCTCAATGCATTAGCAACTATGTTTTGAAATCAGATTTGTGCTTGATTGTAAAGTTATAAGATTGCAAAATCTCTACCCAAGTTGCATGCCTCTCGTTTAGCTTGTGTTGGTGATTAATGAACTTCAATGCCTCATGATCAGAATATAGGACAAATGGCTTGGCAAGAAGATATTGACTCTAATGAGATAAAGCTCGATAAATGGCATAGAACTCCTTATCATAAGTAAAATATCTCCTTGTTTCATTTAGCTTCTCACTAAAAAAGACAATGAGCTTTCTATCTTGACTCAAAACAGCACTAATTCCCACATTAAAGGCATCACAATCAATCTCAAACACCTTGTCAAAATTAGGTAGTACTAAGATAGGAGCTTGGTCAGCTTTCTTTTTAATAGCTCAAAAACATCATTAACTTTACTAGTCTATTTGAATTTATCACCTTTCAAGCATTCGGTGATTGGAGCAACAATAGAGTTGAAACCCTTGATGAATCTTTTGTAAAAGAAAGTTAAGCTATGGAAACTCCTCACATCATGCAATGAAGCAGGTGTTGGCCAATTAAAAATAGCTTCTACCTTACTTTGATCCATCATGGTTCCATTTTTCGAAACAACATATCCTAAAAACACCACACTAGGAGTAAAAAAATTACACTTCTTCATATTAGCATAAAACTTTTGCTGTCTCAAGATAAAAAAGATTTCCTTAAAATGATTTATATGCTCTTGTTCACTCTTGCTATACACCAATATGTCATTAAAGTAAACCACAACAAAAGTCCCAATGCATGACTTAAGTATGTGATTCATAAATCTCATGAAAATACTAGGAGCATTAGATAGCCCAAATGGTATAACCAACCATTCATATAAGCCTTCTCTAATTTTAAATGTTGTTTTCCACTATCTCTAAGCCTTATTCTTATTTATTGATAGCTACTCCTCAAATCAATTTTAGAGAAAATAGAAACACCACACAATTGATCAAGTAAATCTTCTAATCTTGGAATGGGAAAACGATAGTCAATTGTAATTTTCTTAATGGCGCAGCTATTCACATATTCTCCAAGAACCATCCTTCTTCGGCACCAACAATGTTGGAACCGCTTAAGGACTCATGCCCTTTGGAATCAATCCCTTTTCCACGAACTCATCAATTTGCCTATGAACTTCTTTTGCTTCTTGGGTCTCATTCTGTAGGCTGCCTTGTTAGGTAGGATAGCCGTCAGTATAAGATCAACGTGGTGCTAAATGTCTCTCAAGGGTGGAAGGCCATGTGGATTCTCTTCCGGTACAACATCTTGAAACTCCTCCAGGATTGGTTTTATGATTGTTGGTGTCTCCTTGTATTGTTCATTCTCCTCTGCTACTACTAGAGCCAAAATATGACTACCCCTTTCTAATTCACTCTTGCATTCACTATAGGACATAAAAACACTAACTTCCTTCTTTGGTGCACTGATTTCAAAAGGTTATAATGGAGCTAAAATAATCTTCTTTTCGTTCACCTTAAACGATTAAGTTTATTTGTAGCCATCATACAACACCCTCCTATCAGAATGCTAAGGTCTACCCAACAGCAAATGACAAGCATCCATAGGAGCAACATCACACCATACTTTATCTTTATAATACTTGCCAATAGAAAACGGAACTAAATATCTTTTAGTTACTTTGATGTCATTTCCTTTTTACAGCCAGCATAATTAGTAAGGATGTGGATAAGGGATTGTGTTCAAGTTTAACTTTTGCACCATCTTCAAAGATACCACATTCTTAAAGCTATCACCATCAATGATCACTAAGCATACCTTACCATGAGAAGTGCATTTGGTGTGAAACACGTTCTTTCTTACCCAACTTTCATCCTTAGCCACATAAGACACATTTAAGTTATGATGTAATACAATAGACAATCCATGATCAACATAAGTTATCTCTTCCTCATCATTGTCATATTTTGGTTTATCGTTGGCATCATCTCCTTTTTTATCACTATGATCTTCAACTAAAGTAATAATCCTCTTATTTGGACAATCTAAAGCAATATGCCTAAAACCATGGTATGCAGTACCGAATGGTACCACCCGGTACGGGCGGTACGTACCGATCCGACAGCATATAAGGTACGCGGACCGTCTGGTACTGCTACAGTGCTCAGTGCTACAGTGCTACAGTGCTACAGTGCTACAGTGCTACAGTGCTACAGTGCTACAGTGCTACAGTGCTACAGTGCTACAGTGCTACAGTGCTACAGTGCTACAGTGCTACAGTGCTACAGTGCTACAGTGCTACAGTGCTACAGTGCTACAGTGCTACAGTGCTACAGTGCTACAGTGCTACAGTGCTACAGTGCTACAGTGCTACAGTGCTACAGTGCTACAGTGCTACAGTGCTACAGTGCTACAGTGCTACAGTGCTACAGTGCTACAGTGCTACAGTGCTACAGTGCTACAGTGCTACAGTGCTACAGTGCTACAGTGCTACAGTGCTACAGTGCTACAGTGCTACAGTGCTACAGTGCTACAGTGCTACAGTGCTACAGTGCTACAGTGCTACAGTGCTACAGTGCTACAGTGCTACAGTGCTACAGTGCTACAGTGCTACAGTGCTACAGTGCTACAGTGCTACAGTGCTACAGTGCTACAGTGCTACAGTAGCTACAGTGCTACAGTGCTACAGTAATGAAGAAAATATATAAAATTATTTGGTACACCCTCGTGTACCGCTCGGTACGTCGGTACCGTATCGTACCGAGCCAACGTCGAAACGTCGGTACGGTATGGTATTGCGAACCTTGCCTAAAACCATAACATTTGAAGCATTTTTGGCTACTTAGAGTAGAAGAATTATGTGTTTGTTTGTTGCCAGTAGATCCTTCACCCTTGTCTTGCACCTTTGATACCACCTTGCTCTGGAGAGTAGGTTTGGAATTTTCTCCTTTCATATAGTCTTCTTTTGACCCATACTGAGAACTCTTTTCAAACTTCTATTGCTTTTCAACTTTTAAAACCAACTTGCTCACATCATTTAAAGACCAATATGGATGGAGTTAAACTACTTTAGCAATCTCATATTTCACACTAAGATCTTTTTGCTTGACATCATGGATTTTGAGAAAGATCTCTTGCCTATAGTTGTCAAGTAAGTATTTCCTCTTTTAACTCCCTTTTTATTTTCTCCCATGTCACGATTTTACTCTTCCCCTCACGTTCTCTTTACTTCTTTAGATTTTCTCATTAAAAAGATTCATTCCATTTGAGTTTGAGTGCTACAAGCTTTACCTTCTTTTGTTCTAGTGGTTTATGAAAATCGAATATTCTTTCCACTATATTAAGCTAACCAATAAAGTAATCGACATTGATTTTACCTTCAAACTCCGGAATATCTAATCTTGGGTTGTATTTGTTCTGCCACTCATCTTGGACTCTATGTCTTGCCCGAAATCTTCCCGACTCCCTTGAGTGAGGTGTATCATCATCAGAAGCATACTTTTAGGCATTATCTTCATGCTGGTTATTTCTACTTTCCGAAGTTCTTCAATGATTTTATTTTTTTCTTGTAGACTATATAGCAATCTTCGTAGCTGCAGCCTTAAGGGCTCAACATTATCTTCATGGCCGCTACCTTTACCAATTACATCTTTTCCATTCCGCTTTGCCATGATCTCTAACCTTTAGCTCTGATACCAAATTGATATCGGAGTAATACATAATAGATTTTGAAAGAAAGCTGATAATATAGTTGTATTTGCTGGAATAAGTTTTTCGGATAGAAAAGGAATGAACTCACAATAATACTTTAATAAAATCGAAAAATAGCTCACCACCAAGTTTAAAATCATAAAGGGATACAGAAAGTTCACCACCCCAAAGATAATAAATAAGGATACAGAACTGAAAAACAAAAGATTCACCACTCAAAGAAGCATCCAAGAGATATAGAGTTTAAGAGAGAACTCCAATAGAGCTTCTGTCAATATCATTAGTTCTTAAATTCCTTTTTAACCCTAAACACTAAAATAAGTGCTAGTGCATAAAACAACCCTTCATGCATAGGGAATTATAAATTAAGTATTTTACAGTTGGTAACTAACCCTTTTAATGCATAACTTGGTTATAAAGAAAAGCACATTGAAATAGCTTAATTTTGTCTAAGGAATATGCCCATGAGCTATCATATTTGAGTGGGCTGGGTTAAGGCTATAAGACAACATTGTGGTTGTAGAGAATACCATATGATCAGCAAGATCCACATAAGCTGATTGTAGCAAATTAGGTACTCCTATGTCACATCAGCTCATTGCTCCTTGCCTTATGTTTCTTTGCTTTTGTGGGCTCCTGCGAAACACATTGCTCCCATTCGAGGTTCTTTTGACTCTTTATCATTGTTGTCCGATCTTGGGGGATGGATTGATGTTGTCAATGCATTAAGTGCTTGTTTTTGTGGGCACTCCTTCACCATATGCGGTCCTCTACACAAATAGCATTTATCAATCTTTAGGATTTTGGCTTTTGAATCCAGCCCCTTATGCGAACTCTTTTTCTTTTGCTCAGGTCGAATGTAGACTCGTTCTCTCGAGAATATTTAGGTGGGTGATTTTCGAAGATTATTTCTTCTTCCCCGAATCCTTGAAGGAAACAAAGTCTGTGAGCTTCTCAGCAGTGACGATTCCTTCGACTAAATTAGTGACATTCCGTTGATACAATTCCTGTTGTTCCCATGGCTTCAGGCAATCAAGAAAGTTGAACAATTTGTGTTTCTTAAACGTGTCGTGTATGTTTAGCATTAATGTTGAAAACTACTTCACATAATCTCGGATGGAAGTGTTATTACAGAGTTGTCTCAGTTTCCTTCATGCCATGAACTTAGTGTTCTCAGGTAGGAATTGAGTTCTCAACTCCCCTTCAAATCCTCCCATGTGTCTACTCGACATCGCTTGTTGGATTTCTTCATCACGTCCACCACAAGAGTTTTGCGTTCCCATTTAAATATATGGTTGCTATCAAAATTCTGGTTTCTTCCGAGTTGGACCTCGTTGCTTGGAAGTACTGCTTCATGTCAAACAGAAAGTTCTTGAGTTCTTTCACGTCCTTGGCCCCACCATAACACTACGGCTCGGGAGCCTTCAAGTTTTGCGACGGAGAAATGCAGGTGTTGTTTTCCCCTGCATGAAGAGCCCTTGTGAGCAAATCTTTGCTGTGAGGTCTGCCACAACATCTTGTAGGTGTTGCATGGACTCATTGGTGTTTTCTATCAATCACTTGACTCGGGACTAAACCTTGTCGATCCGAGATTCCGTCTCCTCTTACGAGTTTTTTATCCCAAGAAGCCTTCGCTGTTCTAGGTAGAGTTCCTCTAAGTTTGCTTAAAGAATATCGAATCAGGTTTCTATAATAATAAGCCTCTCCTTATGACCTATGTTTTCTAGTTGGCGCTCCAAATTGTGTTTCCTTCACTCATGGAGAATAGCCAATTTCTCGCTCACCATTCTTGTTGTTGTGCTTCTCTTAAGCGATTCCAACAACTTGAGAGCAAGTTTGCAGTTGCAACCCACTTGCGGTTGCTTGGGGCAATGGTTCAGCTTGCCCCGTCTTGCTCGATTTGCTAGAGCTTTGCCATGGTGAGATTGCAAACTTTCACTATTGCTTGAATCATTTGCTCGCTCTGATACCATATGTCATGGACTTAACTTGTATTGCCTAAGTTGTGATGCATCTTTATATTATCCGTCCGTAAAAGGCCAGCCTAGATGCAACCTTGCTCAGGTCCCAAAGGACCTATAAAAGAGCAAAGAGAATAGTTCAGAAAACGAGTGGTGGACAAGTCCCGACGTCTTGCAAAGAGGAAAACTTTACAAGCAATTCAGCAAACACTTGGTGTGCAAGAGAAAAAAGAGAGGAAGGGAAAACAAGGACTTTACGAGGCAAACGAATAATCGCAAGTCCACTATTGACTTTACATCGAGTGTCAGGTGTATTCGTAAGTCCTCGTAGGTGTTACAAGCGAACTTGTGAATCCAATCAATGCACAACATTTCTCCACACCCCCATCAAGCCTTGTGCCACTCGGGTGGTTCCAAGATACTGAGATGGTTGAATTTTTGCACCACACTGTAGTCTATAGAAAACAGGCCATGACATGTAAAAATTAGGACATTTTGGGTCAGTTTTGCCCATTTTGGTGAGTGCTCGCTCTGTAGCTCTGCAAACTATTCCTGCTTACAGTTTTTAAGTAAAAACATACAAAAATAAGACAAAATATGTTGTCAAACAAATGTACAAGTAAACAAAAGCGACGCGAGGTGTTGCTGGTGCATGACGGCTGTTTGTGACAACCCGAGGATCTCAAGGATGTTTAGATGGCTGATGTTTCACTTGAAATACCATAGCCACCACAATGTTCCAAAACAGTCCAGGACCAGCAAGTTTGTCCATGTTGCGGTTATGCAGATGGCTCTAATAATCAATTTGCCACATGGAGGCTTATCTAGCCCTATGTAACCTGAAGGGTTCTAAGGTGCTGAGGATTGGTCCCCTTATTCATAGTTTCCATAGCATGCAAAAACAGTCCAGAAGGGCCAGTTTTGCCCATGTCAGGACCATGTGGCAAGATTATATAGTGCAGTGAGTGTTCGATTTGTTGCACAGGAGAGCCTAGCCATCTAACCCATAGTCATGAAAAAGTTGAGTATTAGTTTGTGACCTACTATAAAATTTACATAAACAAATATCATACTCAATTCCACTATAAGGTAGTGTAATTGATGATTCACTCTTTATACTTCCTAATGTTCAATGCGTGTCTTGAATGTCAGAGCAGTGATTTTAATAGGCGCTTGGGCAAGGCGAGGCGAGGCCCGAGCGCCTCGCTTCATTTCCAGGTGGCGTGCTTCAAAGAGGCGCCGCTTTGGCGCTTGCCCGAGCCCATGCGTTTGAGTTAAACCAAGCGACCGAACCAACGTTTTAGGTTTGGTTCGGTCTCCTATGCTTTAGTTGGTTCAATCGAACCAACTAAAGCACCGATATCAACGTGACTTCCCCAACCCTAACCCTACTCGCTGTTCACACTGCCACTCCTGCTGCTCGATGCCGTTGCCACTGCCACTATCGTCGCTCGTCGCTACCGTTGCTCGCTGCCTACTGCTGTCACTGTCACCGCTCGTCGCTCCCGCTCTCGCTGTCCTTGCTCGCTGCTACCATTACCACTGTCTCCGCTCGTCACTCCCGCTGCTTGCTACTACCGCTGCCATTGTCACCGCTTGTCGCTCCCACTGTCTCTGTTGCTGCTCGCTGCTACCGCTACCGTTGCCATTGTCGCTGCTTTCCGCTCCCGCTCTTATTGCTCGCTGCTACCGTTGCCGTTGCCGTTGCCGCTGCCAATGTCGTCGCTTGCCACTATCGCTTTCGCTTTTCTCAGTCAATACCCTCAGTCTTCTCTTACACTCTTCTCTTCTCTTTCGGTATTATACTGTTAACTGTATATTAGTAATAATATTTGTATTTATTAGATTAATAATATATTATTTTAATTTTAATACTATTAATTTTTATTTATTTGAAATTATTGTTAGGTTTCAAGATAAATTGCAAGTGTATAGAGCAACTCAATAAAGTCTCCACTAGCATCAAAAAAAGATCCTGCATGAAAGTATAATTATCTAAAGGATCCGAAAGATCTTAATGCAGTGACTTGTATGTTCTGCGATAAGACTACTAGAGGTGGTATTTTTCGTGCAAAACATCTAGTAGGAAATTTCAAGAATGCAACAGCTTACAAAAAGTGTCCACCTAAGGTAAAAGAAGAGTTGCTAAGTTATATGAATGAAAAGAAGACGCAAAAGAATGAATCTTACGGGAATTTACCATAAGATAATGTTGAACATCTCAGGGATGAAGAAGAAGATTATTCTATAAGTATTAATCTAAGTGAAAAAAAAGTATATAACAAAAAAGAAAAAAAATTATGAGTACTAAGAAGGGTAAAAAAGGACCGATGGATCTATATATGTTTTAAGGATCACAGAAACAACAAGGTCAAGCAGGAAGCTCAAAATTTAGACAAACAAATATAAGTGATGCTTGTGATAAAGAAATAAGAGAAAGAACAATTCAGCACATTGCTCGTTTCTTCTATCAGGTTGGTCTTCTCTTTAGTACAACTCGTTTAGACAGTTTTAAGGAAATGATTGAAGCTATTGAAAGATATGGTGCAAGATTAAAACCTCTAAGTTATTATGAGATGCGAGTTCCATTGTTGCAAAAAGAGTTGAATTATACAAATGACTTACTAAAGAGTCATAAAAAATCATGGACAACACATGATTGCTCTATTATGTCAGATGTTTAGACTGACAGGAGGCGTAGAAGTATAATTAATTTTATAATTAACTGTTCTTTAGGAACTATGTTTGTGAAGTCAATAGATGCTTCATCTTTTGTAAAATTTGAAGACAAGATATATGATTTACTTGACAAGTTCGTGGAAGAAATTGGAGAACAAAATGTCGTTCAAATCATAACCGACAATGGAAGCAACTATGTATTAGTTGGTAATATTCATCTTTTGAATTTTTGAATTATTTTATCTTCAATTAAATGTGTTAAACTCTTAAGTCTTATCATTTTTGTTATTCTTTGTCTTAGGTAAATTGCTTGAAATAAAAAAACAACACTTATATTGGACTCCATGTGCGACACATTGTATTGATTTAATGTTAGAGGATATTGGAAAGATCTTAGACATCGAGAAAACCTTAGAAAGGGCAATTTTTGTTGTTGGATTTCTTTATAATCATACTGGAGCTTTGAATATGATGAGAGAATTTACAGGAAACAAAGAATTAGTGAGATATGGTATCACCCGATTTGTTACTTCATTTTGGACATTACAGAGTGTGCATCGTCAAAAACATAATCTAAGAAACATATTTACCTCTAAGAAATGGGTGACAAGCAAATGGGCAAAAGAAGCAAAAGGCAAGAGGGCTACTGATATCATCTTAATACTATCCTTTTGGAATCATGTAGTTTATATATTAAAGGTAATGAGCCCTCTTGTTCGAGTCCTTCGGTTGGTGGATAATGAAAATAAGTCTGCAATGGGATATATTTATAAGGATATGGATAGAGCAAAGGAGACGATTAAAAGGTCTTTTAATGAAAATGAAGAAAAATATGAAAAAAATTTTACAATCATTGACGAAAGATAGAATTGTCAACTTCATCGTCCCTTACATGTAGCAGGATATTATTTGAACCTTGAATTCTTTTATAAGATTAAATCTATTGGGTTTGATGCAGAAGTTTTGGATGAGTTATATCAGTGCGTTGCAAGATTAGTTCAAAACCTTGAGGTGTAAGAAAAGATTATTCATGAATTATCTTTATATAAAAATACCGAAAGTCTTTTTGGAATTCCGATGACCGTTCGATCCAGGACAACTACGTCTCCGGTTATTAATAATTTAATATAATTAATTTTATCTTATCTATAGTATGTTACTATATTATTGCTAATAATAATATAAATTTTGTAGCTGACTAGTGGAGTCTGTTTGGAAATTTCACCCGAACTTATAGCAATTTGCTATCAAAGTACTTAGTTTGACATGTAGTGCTTCGGGTTGTGAGCGAAACTAGAGTGTCTTTGAGTATGTAAGGATCACTAAATATTTTTGTTTTAATTTGCTATCAAAGTACTTAGTTTGACATGTAGTGCTTCGGGTTGTGAGCGAAACTAGAGTGTCTTTGAGTATGTAAGGATCACTAAATATTTTTGTTTTAATTAATTTTATCTATAGTATGTTACTATATTATTGCTAATAATAATATAAATTTTGTAGCTGAATAGTGGAGTCTGTTTGGAAATTTCACCCGAACTTATAGCAATTTGCTATCAAAGTACTTAGTTTGACATGTAGTGCTTCGGGTTGTGAGCGAAACTAGAGTGTCTTTGAGTATGTAAGGATCACTAAATATTTTTGTTTTAATTAATTTTATCTATAGTATGTTACTATATTATTGCTAATAATAATATAAATTTTGTAGCTGAATAGTGGAGTCTGTTTGGAAATTTCACCCGAACTTATAGCAATTTGCTATCAAAGTACTTAGTTTGACATGTAGTGCTTCGGGTTGTGAGCGAAACTAGAGTGTCTTTGAGTATGTAAGGATCACTAAATAATTAATTTTATCTATAGTATGTTACTATATTATTGCTAATAATAATATAAATTTTGTAGCTGAATAGTGGAGTCTGTTTGGAAATTTCACCCGAACTTATAGCAATTGCTATCAAAGTACTTAGTTTGACATGTAGTGCTTCGGGTTGTGAGCGAAACTAGAGTGTCTTTGGAGGTATGTAAGGATCACTAAATATTTTTGTTTTAATTAATTTATTTATTTATATAGATGTATTATATATTTTTAAATTATATGACGTGACAGATTCACTCAAGAGAAGAAATCGGTTGGAAACATCAGCGATTACATGATCTTGTTTACATAAAGTAATCAATCTTTGAAAAGCTTGTCATAATTTGCAAAATAGAATTGATCCAATCTCATTGCAAGATATTGATGATTCAAATGAGTAGGTGGGAGAAATGGGTGTCAACTTGCAAGATGCCGAAGATGAGCTTGTATTAAAGATGATAGATTGACATGGGGAGATGTGGCAAGAGCTTCAGGTGCTGGAGAATTACAAACATATACAAGACAGATGACAAAGAGAAAAATAAATGCAAAAGCTCAAGCTCGGCTCCTGCTATTGTTGAAGACATAGAGAATAAAACATATTTTGATGAAGAGAAAGGACAAAAGGAAGAGGACGAATTCAATGAAGATAATTCGTGTGAAAATGATGATAATATTGATTATGATGAATGACTTTAATGTAAAATTTTATTGTTTTGAATTTTGAGACTTTTTGTTAATGTGACATTGTGATTTTGTACCTTAGATTTTTTAATTTAATAATACATTTTTATTTAAAATTTTAAATAATTATATTTATTAATTATATTATATATTTTTATATTTTAGCACCTCACTTCGCTCGAGCGAGCGCCTAGTGCCTAGGGCGTTTTTGGACCTTCGCGCCTAGCGCTTTTTAAATCATTGTGTCAGAGTATTTTGGGAACTGTTGAAAGGTTCTGGAATGTGGTTAGCAGACATGATTTGCACGTGTTCCACTGATATAGGAAGCTGATAAGATATGGTAGAGATTTTCCTTCTTTTTATATCTTATGGCTATATATATTGAGATGGTGGAACTCAAGCCTCAAACCATTTTTCTTCTTTTGTATTATAAATGGTATAAACCATGTCTACATGTACAAAGTTCCTTGATGAGCAGGCCTACATGTATCTTAACTTATGATAAGATCCTCTCTCTCCTGCATCGCAAGTGCAACAGTAATCCCCTTGCCTTCCATCATCTTATCATCCTTTCATTGTCACTTTTAGCACCGTTAGGATCTTATTTATCTGAAATCAAACTGTCAAACTCTTCATCTACCTTTTGAAGTAACCTAGCCCAGTTTTTATTTGCATTAATGACCATGATGTTCTTCTCATCATGAATAATGAAAATCACGGATGATTACTTCTTCATAGTGTAAACTCAAGGTTTTTATTGAATTATGGGTGGAAATGGTTAATGCTTAATGCTTAAGAAGTCAACATTGTCAACTTGTGATAGGTCATGGTTCAAGGCCCAAGAGAGTGAATGAAATACAGAACACTCTGATTGAGTACTATTTCTAGTACAGCATCGAAAAAGTTTGCTTTTCCAACTACCATTGTGCTTGTTTGTGTTGATAGTAATGCTAATAAAATAATAACAAAGTTGTAATATCCCAACTATTTAGGGTTGACCATATGAATATGAGATTTGTGAAAGGTCATATGATAGTAATGCACTAAACTTCAAAAATACAAGGGACTGATTGTTGCTACCTAATTATTCGCCAAAATTGATATTAGGGTATTTTCCAATAAATAATCTTTCTTGTTCATTAGTTTGAATTATCTTACTGGCTACATGTATTATAACTTCCATACGATACACTATATGTACAATGTTACAGAGTTCATGACTATTAGTGTTGAGTGCATGCACAGGTCAATGCACAGAGCATTTTCTAAATAATGTAGAAAAATATTGTTTACTTACAATTTATGATTTTTTTCCTCAATTCTTAGTTTCTTCCACTTTGTTAAAATTCTTCATTCCTGTTTTCTCATTCAAACTCTTTAATTATTGATCTGCTGTTTCTATTTACAAATAGAGTGCACACACATCTTTCAAGGTTTAGATTGATTCATTTTATTTTCTCAGGGATAAGTATCAAAGTTTGCATCTATGATGACACTGACCGCATTGCAGTTCATACTGAAGAAAAGACACTCTACACTGAAGATGACTTCCGCGATTTCCTCTCCCACCGTGGTTGGGCTGGCCTCAGGGAGTTGAGCAGCTTTAGAAATGTCGTTACGTTGGATGATCTTCGTCCAGGTGCTATGTACCAGGGCATGAAATTGCTCAGTGATTAGCAATCAATCACTCATATATGAATATCTGAAGTACCAGAAACCCAGCTACGGGAGTCTTTTTTTTTTTTTCTACGGTTTTATGATATATCAAACATAGTCCAACTGAGAATTGTTAGCAAGTATTAGGAACATCATGGTGTGGTAGCAGTGCAAGCCTAACTGGATAATTTCTTCTATAGCCAGCAGTTTAATGCACCCCTAAGCTGTGGTGGCATTGCCCTATGACGCCTGTAGATAACCTACACGAATGAAAGTTTCAGAGAATTAGGCTACTGTAGTGTTTATGTGAAAGGTCAAAAATGTTGTCTCTTTATGGAGGAAGTTCATATATATCCAATATGTTTGTATATATTTGTCTTACTATGTTTGTAAGAGTTGACATGCTGTTGATATTGGATATCAAGATTTTGCACAATCCAGTAAGCAACAGGTTAGCAAGGTTGGAGTTTGTCATGCCAGAATGGCTACAAAGGAAGTAGATGTGTCTGTACATACTCTATAAAAATAAAAGGATGGTCGATCACAGAAAATTTCTGTGAATGTAGGATCTGAGCAAGATCATTATATGCAGTTTTATCACAATTCAGAATGAGGGAGTAGAAAATATTTAAAGAAGGGTTAGATCTTCTTTTGGTTATTTGTTATTGTGGATATCACTTTGTTAGTCGTCAATAGAAAATGCTGTGTCAGCACAGAAACTGGTCTCACAGACCTGATATGGTGGGAGATCTTCACCTTTTGTCTCTGCCTCTCATGAAATCTATGATAAGAAGTCGTATATGAGATTTTTAAAATTATATACACTTCTCTTCCAACCAGATTTATCCTCCTTTATTGAATCCATACTTTTCATCTTTCTTCTGACTACATGTGATTTTTATGCATATGATGATTTAGTTGATCAATGCCAAATACATAACTTTGGAAGGCATATATCTAACATTTAATTCTAGAGTATTCATCTTCACACACCAAATTATTTCTGGTTGTATAATTTAGCATTCCTATAGCATGTTCATATTCGAATTTGAGCTCGTTATGTCTGATGGAACTTCAGCACAACTCATTAGAGTAGTAGAAAATCAACAGTGGGAAGCCGCTATTATTGTCACTGGATTTCATCTTGATAGGTTATAGGGTTATACTTAGTAAATTAAATTTTTGATATATAAGATCTACTATAAATTAATATATTTTTTAATTTTTTTATCACAAACTTATTATGCTAATACTAAGAGCAAGGCTTTGATATCAACTAACGTATAACAGAAATAAAAGCTTATAAGAGAGAAGAAAGAATTAAGTCCTTGTATTAGAGAAGCTTGTTAAAATACTTAAAATATATTATTTTTATTTATAATCTCATAGATTTAGAGAGGATCTTTATTTATACTAGTTCTAGACCTTGAAAACTAGTTAGTAATGTGAAATAATTATAAAAAAAAAATAAAAGTGATAAATAGACAACTTTAGATTATTTGAAAATAGTCTTCTCATGATGTCTTTGACTAGATCTTGGTACTGTGATATCTGCAATCATATATTATACTCCTCAAGTATGAATATATTTTAAAAGATTTAAAACTTCAAAGTAGGCTCCTTTGATCAAGTTTAATTAGCTTCATTTTTGAGAATTGACTTAATCAATTATTTTATAAAAATCTTCTTCCGTTTGTTCCACGTTAAATGTTGGACATATCGAAGAAAAATAAGTAGTGCCATGACTAAAACATTTACCTACGCTGATTGAGCTCATCCTACCTTGTTATCAAATGAATGCAACTTAACCAGTTTTGCATCACTTTCTATCCAAATATGTGGACCTGTAACATCCTTGTTAGTGATGGCCAGCATACCAAACACACATACAGGGAAGAAGACAATCGAACATTGTAAGGAAGAATTCAACAGATAAAATAGTTAGAACTGTAGGAAGAAATAATGACAGGGTCCATCAGGACATGGTACGATCTTGTTTGAAGGAATTTTGTTCACCAACTCGATTTGAGTTCATTGATAACTCAAACATGCAACCATTACACGAGTGCAGACCAAGATATTATCCATATACCAGAATCTATTTAATCTCATTTTACTTAAAATGATGACTGCAAAGTAATGTTATACATTCAAGTGCTGACTTTCACAGACACTGCATCATTAATCATATTTTACTCAACATTAGATGTCTTCACTTGAATTTCAATACAAATTTATGTGGAATATACATTGTCAAGTTCTTAGCTGGCTATTGATAGTCAGCATCATGGAACAGCTTCTCTTCCACTAATGAAACGGAACTACATGTAGAAATTCTTCTACCATCCTCCTTATTTTCTTCCTTGGGATTCTCTTAGGTGCTCGGTTTCACTTAGTTTCTACATTTCACCTGGAGTCCTTCATGGTTTCTTCAGTTCTCTTAAAGGTTCACTTAGCTCAATGGAGAAACCATTAAGAAGCAGACTCCTGTTGGTAATTAATCTTTAATTACTTTGACATGACCACTATTTGGTAGTGTTTTTATTAATTATAACAACAAAAACACATCAACCAGAGGAGGAGAAGAAGACGACGACTATGATGGTTTGACATAGATAACAAACTTTATCAGGACAATATCATCATAGAGAACTCTCGAAAGAGGACAGAGAGCTGCAGGGGTCGAGGAAGCCATTGGAGCTGCAGAGGAACGTTGGGAAAAGGCAGAAGACTAATGACAGAGAGCAGAAACATTCACCGCTACGGTATGGTGCTATGGTCGGAGAAGAAAGAGGCGGCTGTGACACAAAGACCCGTAAATGCTCTCTCTCTCTCTCTCTCTCTCTTACGCGCTATCTTCTGCATTGCCTTCCTCCCTTTCATCATGTATTGATTCCTTGTGTGTGCTATGTATCTTTTACCTCCTCGCTTCCATATGATTCTAATGACGGCTACTTTTCCACTGACAAAACAGAACGGAGGCAGAGCATTTCCAACGCTCACGTGACTCACGGCGGTTCGTCCACGTGAGCATTGCGGCGTCTTGCCCGCTCCGCGCCAAGACGCGGTGCTCGGCCACCGTTGCGGTCAATGGGCCAATGAACAGCGTCCACGAGGGCGGACCATCCTGCTTCGACACGGTCCTCGAGCACATCGAAATGAGGAGATGACAAGAAATGAGGAGGGAAAAAAATAAACCCATCCGTCGCTGAACCCGTCGATGGGCCCCGCGTTTTCTGTTTGGTACGAGCCTCGGTGAATATACTCGGCTGTCGTTTTACGAAGGCACAAATCTTTTCCTACCTTATATAAGCGCGCTCAGAGCCCCGCACGTTCTTTGTTAGCTGATTACTCTCTCTCTCTCTCTCTCTCTCTCTCTCATTTCGACTTTTCTCGCGATGGGTAAAGCATATCCTCTCTTGCATTCTCGAATCGTTCTTTGGTTTCGAATCTGATTCCTCTTCTTCTTGTTTGTCTTGAATCTTTCATGGAAGATCAAGATCGGGATCAATGATGCGCTTATCTTTTTCTTTTCATTTTTTTGATGGATTTTGATGAATTTTCGATGTCGTGTTTAGCGACGTGGATTATGTGTGATCCTATGTGTCAGGATTCGGAAGGATCGGGCGATTGGTGGCGAGAGTGGCTCTTCAGAGCAGCGACGTGGAGCTCGTCGCGGTTAATGATCCCTTCATCACCACCGATTACATGGTATGATGCCCTCAGCTGTTTGTTGTCCATCTTTCGTTAAAATCACAGATCAATGCAAGATAAACCTTCTTGATCGAAACTCGGTAATGGATGATGGGTGTGATTTCATTCTGCTAAATGTAACTGTTAACGGATGTTGAGCAAAAGCAGAGAGGAGAGTCCGAAAATGGAAGACTTGAGTTCTCGGAATGATGGATGTCATTTCTTTCTGCTATATGTAACTGTTCACGGATGTTGAGCAAAAGCAGAGAAGCGAGTCCGGAAATGGAAGACTTGTGTTCTCGGATTTGTCAAATTCCTTGCTTTTTTTTTTTTTGAACTTTTTTGCCTGTTAGTTTTCCCAAAATTTGATTTTGTGCTTTGTCTTCCGATCTTGTCACTTAAGGTTGTGCGCATCAGTCTCTCAGTTCAATTTTCTGATGAATTTACCCCGTAGATCCTACTCAAGACAGTTAATGTCTTGACAAAAGAACTGTTTAGGATGACAAACTTTCCCCATATACGATGGCATAAGGGTAGAGATAATTGCTTTACATGGCTAAAGGGTTAAAGATTCTGCCGGGAGCAAAATCGTTGGTGACCTGAATTAAATATTAGTGATTTTTTTTTCAAAACTATTTTGACATATTAAACTTGTGAATCCAGGGGACTTTAATATAAATGAACGAAATTATGAGATTTATATTCAAAATCAAATGACTTAAGGACTACATAAAAAATTCTTTTTGTCGGATGGTCGGATTCTCTGTAATCCATCTTTTGGTGAGTTGATAGCTGAGAATCCTTGGTTCTATTTTGTTTTGACGACTAATGTGACTCTGTGTCATTGTACTTCTATTGGCTTGTTGATGTCATTAGAAATTTTCAAGCCCATTCCTTGATATATGGAAGAACTTCATATAAAATGATATCGTATGGTGTGATAGTTTTGCTAGTTTTTCTAACTATCATGTAGTTTGTCAATTTTCATGCCCATTTGATGGTATATGGAAGGAGATATTGTACAAAATTTAACATATGATGTGTTAATTCAATTAAGCTATTTCTTTTAACTTAATTGAACATATGGATTCATTAGTATGGAAGACTGAATCTGGGTTGCATCCATTATTTATCCTAGTATGTTGCATAATTTCAGGAACTTACGTAACTAGTGGAAAACTCACTTATTTGTTGCTCGGACCACTATTTTGCAGACTTACATGTTTAAGTATGACACCGTGCATGGTCTTTGGAAACACCACGATATTAAGATCAAGGACTCCAAGACCCTTCTCTTTGGTGATAAGGAGGTCGCTGTATTTGGGCTTCGGTAGGTCAAAATATATATGTAATTCTCAGCCTTGTTTGTTTATTTTTTTTCTTTTGTTTTCGAGGTAACTAAATTGAATTGCTTTGTCAAGCAACCCTGAAGATATCCCATGGGGTCAGACTGGCACCGACTATGTTGTTGAATCAACTGGAGTTTTCACTGACAGGGATAAGGCTGCTGCCCACTTAAAGGTAATACTGAGCATTTCTACTAACGATGTAAGTCCATTAACTTTTAGAGTTACAATAACTATAATTTCCATGGACTTTGTGCCCCTAAGTTAAGTTATTAATAACTATAATTTCCGTTGATTTTTTTGCCCCTAAATTATTTATTCTTTTTATCTTTCGTATGTACTCAATGTCGTTTAACGTAGTTTGAATAATAAGTCTTATCGGACTTGAATGTCAAATGGAAGGAAGATTAATGCAACTGCTAGTCTCCAGAAAGATTTTGGCTTTGCATGGTCTTGCAATTGTTCACATCAGCATTCAACTATTGGTTGATTAGCATCCTACGAATCTAATCGCATCTGACATGATTATAAAATTGGGTTGCTTGAGGATCTCCGTATGTCAGTAAAGGTTTGATTGACAGCCATCCTCCCTAAAGAATAAAAAGAAGGGAAGATTGGTGTATCTAACGAATTTTTACTCGGAGTTATGTCCTTTCTGCCCAATAAAACATTAGTCGCTTCTTGGACATCTGGTACTTAGTCATAGTAGTATTCTTCCTGCTTTGATACAGAAAAAGATGTGTGCCACAGGAACAATGGGGCTACCATTGAGATACCGAACGGAGGCTGATGGATTTGTCATCAAATGATATATGATTGGTACGGTC
The DNA here is from genome assembly GCA_004837865.1 of Musa balbisiana. Taxonomy (NCBI): domain Eukaryota; kingdom Viridiplantae; phylum Streptophyta; class Magnoliopsida; order Zingiberales; family Musaceae; genus Musa; species Musa balbisiana. The sequence continues at coordinate 25,696,384 of CM017192.1, forward strand.
GTTAAAGTGGTAGTAGCCTTATCAAACAGATTGGTGGCATTTTAAAGCCCTGTGTACCCTTGAACACAGTTTTACCCTGCATGAATTAGACCGTAATTGCTGGAATTTCTTTATGTGAACTTGTGGTAGGAGTCATTCATCTGGCATTTTCATATTAATAGCAATGTGAGAAACACTGGTCAACTTTCTTTTGGAATTTGTATTCCTTTGTCTTCATGGTTCCCAGGATAGAAAAAATGAGTTTGATCAGTTTTCTTATCAGGTTGCTTTCCATGATCACAGGGTGGTGCCAAGAAGGTCATTATCTCTGCTCCTAGCAAGGATGCTCCTATGTTTGTAGTGGGCGTAAACGAGCATGAGTACAAGCCTGACATCGATAGTCTCCAATGCCAGCTGTACGACCAACTGCCTAGCACCCCTAGCTAAGGTTTGGTTTACTTTTCCTAATTCATTGATAGCGAGCCCATGTAACTGGAGCTTATCTTGTGTGAATTTTGGCAGGTCATCAATGATCAATTTGGTATCATTGAGGGTTTGATGACCACAGTACATGCAATTACTGGTAAATGTTCTGTAAAACATCTATGGTAATGTTGAATTCTGTTACTCATTGAGCTTCAACACTTTTCCGTTTCAGCTACCCAAAAAACTGTTGATGGGCCCTCAAGTAAGGATTGGAGGGGTGGTAGAGCTGCTAGCTTTAACATTATTCCTAGCAGCACCGGCGCTGCCAAGGTTTGCTCACCAAAATTGTATCTGTTGTGTTTCTTTGACGTTTTTCTTTTAATCCTTTATTTTTATTTTTTATTTTTTATTTTGCACTAGAGCTTTGTTTGTTTCTTGTGCCCCATTAATGGGGCTCTATAATTTTAAGCTTGTGTGGCATTTACTCTGACTGAGTGTTATACTCCAATTAGTTTAATCATGCTTCCTTGGAAACATGTTTCAATTCAAATGTCCGGAAGGTTGAGTGTATCATGTTATTGCTGAGTGGCTTACTTTCTGGTCGGCTTTCTTTGAATATAGTTAGTTGGAGTTAATAATTATAATTTTTCATATTATTGAACCCCTTTCTGCACTTATATCTCTCTCCTTTCTTATGCACTCCTCCACGCATATATCCCAAATACGCAGAGCAAGTTTCAGGTTTAAGATCTAGTTGCCTTTGTAAGGTCCTTGATCCTCGTCATCTGGAGGTGCAAATGCATGTATAATTTTTACAAGCTGTGGGTTGTATAACTTGATGATTCAAGTTATGCAGCTCTTTCTATAGTTCTGATATCACATTGAGGTCCAAATGTTGGAGGCTTAAACGTTAGATGGTTGCAGATTTGGTGAACTCAAGCTTAAATGTCAGGAATCATTTTTCACGTGTTACTAATTGTTGCCCTAACACTCTAGATCAGATGCAATTCTTATATTTTTGTTGCATGTTCTTTCTTTTTTTCCTTTTGGTTTCTTGATGGTACCTTGTTATTTTATTGTGAACTATCCCCTTGCAATTGTTTTAAAGTTCGTCTTTTGTTTTACTTTTTAGGCTGTTGGAAAGGTCCTCCCTGCTTTGAATGGTAAACTGACAGGGATGGCTTTCCGTGTTCCTACTGTGGATGTCTCAGTTGTGGATCTCACCGTTAGGATTGAGAAAGCTGCTACATATGATCAGATAAAGGCTGCAATCAAGTAAGTATTATGAATTTTTTGCTGTAGAAACTTGTGGTACGAGATCAGTAGTATTCTCTGGGTAATGTCCTTATAGAGCAACATCGATCTTACGCCAGGCTGCAGTCACTTTTAATATATTATTTTTATTAATGCTTGATACATATATATATATATATATATATATATATATATATATAGCCAAAAATTGGCAGAATAGTATGAAATTGAAGAGCTAGATAGATGCTTCAATATACAGCATAACATCTATAATTGTTTTATTTTCTTCTTTCGATGGTGGCCTTGTGGTATTTGTTTGAAACATTTCTTCCTAATTAATTATAAGGGAAGCATCTGAGGGCAAGCTGAAAGGAATCTTGGGCTACATCGACGAAGACTTGGTTTCGATGGACTTTGTTGGTGATTGCAGGTGCTATATTGTTCATCCAGTATCAATATACTTTCTGCTTCATTTATTATTATGTTTCTAAATATGAATCTCTCTACAGATCGAGCATTTTTGACGCCAAGGCTGGGATTTCGCTGAATGATCATTTTGTTAAGCTGGTGTCTTGGTACGACAATGAATGGGGTTACAGGTACTCAACATTTCAATTTTATTCTACTACATTTATTGAAAGCTTATCTGTCATCAAAACTAATATTCTGCCTTTGAATTTTCACAGCTCGCGTGTAGTCGATCTGATTCGTCACATCGCTGGCAACAAGTGAATGTGTGTGTATTCCTCAGCTTGCACAACTCGGTATTCCTTGATTTGTTTTGTTGGTCTATATTTAAGGTTCATGTACTTTTGAGAATAAGTTACCGCACTTAGATGACTTGTGAGTGCGGTATTTATGAGATTCCACAGACATTGTTCGTTTGATCTTTATTTAGTTGAGCCTTCAATCGTATTTGAATAATAATCCTTGGTCTTACGGTAAAACCAATTCAAATCCTTGCTATTTTTCTTTTTGTTTTTTCATGTTTAAATCTGCAAATGAAGGAATACTCATCCTGGATTTCTCTATCATGATTCCGTAGCCAATAATGCTTCTGTGCACCGTTCAGATGAGTAGAAACGCCATTGTTAATGGTTTGTTGATGATGTTATTTGACTTACCAATTAGAAAAATGGAAACTGTAGCTCAATTTGAAATGAATTAATACAGAATAATCACCTAAACAATGTGTGCTTTGAAATGCTTAAACTCTCTGCCGAGACATCTTGGTGGTCAGTGCATTATTAGCCTCAGATTTGAATCCGTGACAGATCGTCTTCCATGCATGCAATTTAATGTAATAAAAAAAAAAATTTAGAAAAAAAAAATCAATAGTACAGGCAATCTGATCTTATAAACTAACATAATCTCAAAGTCATGAAGAAATTATACATGGCATTAAAGCTACTGTCGCTTGTGTTAGTTAGATTCCACCTTATTCTCCCAACTCAAAAGTGATTGGGTTATAGTTTAAGTGGGGTAGTATTGGAAAAACATCCATCCATCCATCCAATTATTTGTCCTCACCTGTGTAAAACTTTCTACACTTGTAAACAACGAATCAATGACAACTTTACACGGTCACAATCTTTGGCTCTTTGTTGTTTGATGTAGAACTAAGATTTCAAGGGAGAGGAATACAAGAAAATTAAAGAAAAAGGTAAAATAAAAAAGTTAAGAAAACATGTAAAGAGTTAGTCATTAAATGGAGGGCAATTACATCCTGATGTTTGTGTCATACATGTTAGTTGAATGTAATTCTTACGAATTTATTTAACTTTTCTAGATTTATGATAATCAAAATATTTATCGGACCAAGTCATTTGTACAGTATTTGTACTTCACTTAGGTTATACTTGGGTTTTGTTCACTTTCGGTTTGGGAACCGGGATAACCCAATCAAAATATTTATCAGCGAAGATCACTGTGCAGATTTATCAGCCCTTGGCTGTTCAAACTATTTGATCTTAGTGCAGATTTGTTGCTATGTAGCATTTAAATGGTTGCCAATGAAGGTATGGATTGCAACTGAAACCAGCCAATGTTTCTCTCTCCTTTTTTTATGGTAAAAAAAAATTTATGTCCTACTTCTCTTATCTGAAGATAGTTGGATGAGACATTTATCATATTGGTAGTAATAAGAATAAATAACCCTTGATCGGTCATATTTTGTCCTAAATCAAAATGTGACTATCTTGCTATTGTTGATTGAGAAGTCAATATGGTCTAATTTAATCTCGAAAGTGAAGATCCATCCGTAAGGTCCCCCTTGGGATGAGGATATGATTCACCATGAAGGAGAGCTAAGATGGCAGGTAGACTCCTGATGTGTTGTTAGATTATATGACCATTTATATTTGGATAAGATATATAATAAAACTAATTGGATTTTGATGATAGATATTAGTCAATAGAAAAGAAGTTCATTTAAAGTAGGATTCCTTAGAGGATGCCCTTGATGGGAGGAACTCTCTTATTCTAGACTCTTTGCTCTCGCCTATAAATAGACAAGACATCTAAGAACTAGATAAGGCATGTTACGCATCTCATAGAAGACTCAGTTGAGGGATTACAGTCCCTAACTATCAATCTAAGTGGTTCTATGAAAGGATAGGAAAAGATGAGAAGGATCTAGTTCTCTTTACATGTTGATAACGATTTTGGATTTAAAGATGGTGCCTTTGCATATCACATACAAATCCATTTTTTAGATGACATTAAAATTTATGCATCGTAAAATCAGATCTAATATTATTTGATTTCAATCCTAGGATAAAAGATTGTTTTCACATTTAATATAGCATATTATAGATTTCATGCTTACAATTGGTATCAAAACCTAGGTTCTTAAGATCAAATATATTAGATCTATTATTTTTATTTATGATGTTTGAATGATCCATATTTTATCGATCTATATGCTTATCTATTTAGTTTTATTATCTGTTTGCTAACAATGTTAAATTTATTATACATGCGATCTCTAATAATCACGAAGCAGTAATGATTGTCGTTGACCATGCTGCATACGACCAATGAATCTACTAGCGACAACAATTGCATCGGGCAACGTGCGTGTCGCAGCAACTATCACAGAAGTGGTAACCACTCGCGAGCACAGGCCGAGCGCTAGGCTGATCACGTAGGTAGCCGCACGGGCGACAGTGCGCATATGAGATGGCCATTGCATAGTGGGTAGGAACCATTGCCAGCGGTTCGTAGGCGACAATCGCAACCCCACTATAGCCGTGCGTGTGCACAAGCAACAACCGCACCGGCGGGTAGGCCGCACGCAGGCATAGGTTGCTCGCCGGGTTGGTGCTGTAGGGGGGCCGTGAGAGATAAAAAAGTTTCATAAATGATAAAAAAAGTTTCATTAAATTATGCTTCAATTTTCACAAAGATTAAGATATTCATGTGAAATCAAATCCTCTGCAAGTGTTCATCTCATACTAAAAAATTCATAAAAATTCTTCCTTCATTAAGAAAGAATTCATGTGAAAGAATCATCATATAAAGGATAAAAGAAATTCTATGAATGATCACATCAAATCCATTTCTCATTAAAAAATTCATAAGAGTGAAATCCGTGAGAGATGCATTTGTCAATAAATTCCATGTATCAAACATCATTATGTGATAGAGCAAGGATATGAATTAAACTTGATATGGCATAAACTCATGAAAGCTCCATTCAAGAAATTTATAAAGATAGTTCAAAAAAGATATACATCAAAATTCATGCATTTGGACAAATTAACATTCCTAATTCTCTTCTAATAAAATCATATTGTTCTTCACTTAAAGGTTTTATAAAGATATCAGCTAATTGATGTTTCATGTCAATAAACTCTAAGATTACATTATGATTATTGATATGATCTCGTATAAAGTGATGCTTAATATCAATATATTTTGTTCTAGAGTGTTGAATGTGATTTTTTGTTAAATATATTGCACTTGTATTATCACATTTTATAGGAATGTTTTTAAGATGAATCTTATAATCCTCTAAAGTGTTTTTCATCCACACAACTTGTGCACAACATGCACTAGCTACAATATACTCAACTTCGGTTGTAGATAGTGCAATTGAGTTTTGTTTCTTGAAAGACCAAGAAACAAATGCGTATTCTAAAAATTGACATGTTCCGGATGTGCTTTTTCTATCTAACCTACATCCAGCAAAATTTGCATTAGCATATGCAATTAGTTCAAAGTTCTCAGATTTTAGATACCATAATCCTAGAATAGTGGTACCTTTAAGATATCTAAAAATTCTCTTAACTGCTTTAAGATGAGATATCTTAGGATTAGATTAAAACCTAGTACAAAGACCTACACTAAACATGATATCCGGTCTAGTTGCGGTGAGGTATAGTAAACTTCCTATTATACTCATATAAACTTTTTTTATCAAAGCTTTCTCCACTTTCATCAATGTCTAACTTAATAGAGGTACTCATAGGAGTATTAATAGCCTTTAAGCTATCCATATTAAATATTTTTAACAAATCTAAAACATATTTTATTTGACTAAGAAAAATGTCATTACTTAGTTGTTTGATTTGTAAGCCTAAAAAGAAAGTTAATTCCCCCATCAAATTCATTTCAAATTCAAGACTCATATTTTTAGCAAATGATTCGCATAGAGATTCATTTGTTGAACCAAAAAATAATGTCATCAACATAAATTTGAATAATAAAAAAATTATTTTTAAAATTTTTAATAAATAATGTAGTATCGACCTTGCCTTTAGAAAAGTTATTATGAATTAGAAATGAGATAAGTCTCTCACACCAAGCCCTTGGGGCTTGTTTCAATCCATAGAGAGCTTTAGTCAATTTAAACATGATTAGAGAGATTATCATTCTCAGAGGTTGTTCAACATAAACTTCTTCAGAAATAAAGTCATTAAGAAAAGCACTTTTAATATCCATTTGAAGCAATTTAAAATTATTACTACTAGCATAGGCTAGAAGCATCCTTATGGCTTCTAATCATGCCATAGGAGCGAAGGTTTCTTCATAATTGATACATTCTTCTTGGTTGAAACCCTTGGCCACTAATCTATCCTTGTTTCTAACTACGATATCAATTTCATCTTGCTTGTTTCTAAAGACCCATTTAGTACCAATAACTAAATGGTCATTTGGCCTTAGAACAAGCTTCCACACCTCATTTCTCTCAAATTGATTCAACTCTTCTTGTATTACGATGACCCATGAATCATCTTTCATGGCTTCGTCAATGTATTTAGGTTTAATTTGGGAGAGAAAAGCGATATTGGTATAAAAATTCTTAAGAGAAGAACGAGTTTGAACCCCTTTCAATGTGTCTCCTATAATTAGCTCCTTAGGATGAACATCTACATACTTCCATTCCTTTAGTAAAGAAGGTTTGGAAAAAGATGCATCCAAGTTGCTATATGGAGAAAGGAATTCATTTAAATTCAAAGTATCAAAATTAAGATCATCATCAAAATCATTTTTCTTAACTTAAGAAATTTCATTAAAAATAACATGAATAGATTCTTCTATAATGAAAGTTCTTTTATTAAAGATGAAAAAAACCTTTGAAATAGAAGAATAATAAAGAAAAATTCCTTCATCAGATTTTGCATCAAACTTTCCTAAGGTATATTTTTCATTCAAAATAAAACATTTACACCCGAAAACTTTAAAGGATGAAACGTTCGGCCTTTTGTTATTCCACAACTCATGAGTTTTAGAAAGTAATGGTCTTACTAGAACCCTATTCATAACATGTCATGTCATATTTAGGGCTTCGGCCCAAAAATATTTGGGTAAGCTATGTTTGTTTAACATGGTTCTAGCCATTTCTTGTAAGTTTCTATTCTTTCTTTCTACTACTCCATTTTGTTGAGGATTTCTTGGAGTAGAGAAGTTATGGTTGTATCCATTAGATTCACAAAATTCTTGGAAATCACGGTTTTGAAATTCACCACTGTGATCACTTCGAATTGACGAAATCATAAAACATTTTTCATTTTGAACAAGTTTACAAAACTTAGAGAAATACCTAAAGCAATCATTTTTGTGTGCTAAGAAGTAAGTCCAAGTATATCTACTATAATTGTCAATAATAACAAAGGCGTATTTGCTTGATGTAGTAATTAGTCCAAACAAGTCTATGTGGATCAATTGCAATGGTCTAAAGGTGCTTATTTGATGTTTTGGTTTGAAATTACCTTTTATTTGTTTTCCTAGTTGACATGCATCACACATATTATCTTTAACAAACTTAATGTGAGGAATTTTTCTTACAAGTTCTTTAGATGAGATTTGAGAGATTAGTTTTATGCTAGCGTGACCTAATCTCCTATGCCAAAGCCAAGCATCATCATTCAAAATCAAAAAACATATTTCATTACAAAGATCATTAATATCAATAGTGTATACGTTATTTTGTTTTAATGCAATCATAGATATGTTTTTGTATGGTTTTTCAATAATGCAAGCATTAGATTCAAATTTAACAATATATCCTTTATCACATAATTGACTAATGCTCAAGAGGTTATGCTTTAACCCATCAACCAATAACATATCTTCAAAAAAAAAGTTGATTTGTTACCTATGGTTCCTTTGCCAATGATTTTACCCTTGTTGTTGTCTCCAAAGGTGACATATCCTTCGTCTAGGCTAGTGAGCTTAGAGAATTGAGATGGATCTCCGATCATATGCCTTGAGCATCCACTATCAAGGTACCATCTCTTTCTCCTAGCTTATGATGGTATATTTTTCTAAAAAAAGGATGATTTTTAGGTACCCATTTGACATTGAGTGCCTCAAAAATTGATCTACATATCTTATCATGTTGCATTGAGTCATTTGAGGTTCTTTTAGGAACCCAAATCAATCTATGTGGATTATATTTCTTGAATGGACATTTGTACGTAACATGTCCAAGTTTGCAACAAAAGTTGCATTTGGTGTGAGGTGATACATACAAGGTAGGGTCTTTAATAAAAGTAGTTAGATTTTAGTGAGAGCTACTCACAAATTCAATTCCACCTTTTCTATGAACGTGACCCTTATTGGTAAAGATCATGTTCAAGAACTTACTACCAACCTCAAATTTCTTCAAGGTTTCTTTAAGCAGCAAGTTTTCCTTTTGAAGTATTTCTAGTTCATGGTATTTTGTCCAGGGAGCTAAGCTATTTTCATGCTCAATTTTTAGTCTATCAAAATTGCTAATAAGAGAAGTATGTTCCTTTTTCAGTTATACTTTTTACTCAATATTCTACATTCATCAAACAATTCGTGAAACGATAAATTTGAGCTCATCAAAAGATAAATTTACGTCTAATGAACTTATTACCTCATCTCCAATAGCCATTAGTGCATAGTGAGGAACTTGCTCGGTGTTGGTTGGCTCCTCTTCTTCGGATGCACTTGAGTCGTCCGATGTTGCTTTAAGAGCCTTCTTCTTCTTTGGTTGCTTCCTCTTTGCATGGGGACATTCACTCTTGAAGGGTCCCGGCTTCTTGCATTCATAACATAGCACTTGTTCTTTCTTAGGTTCAAATTTATTTTTAGTATCATTTTTAAATTTATTTTTTTTTATGAATCTTTTGAACTTCTTTGTTAAGAGTGCCAAGTCATCATCATCACAATCCTCATTACTTGAATTTTCTTTCAAGTGGTCTTCTTGTGTTCTTAGTGTCATATCCTTTTTGTTCTTTGGAAGGGTGTTGTCAAGCTCTTAATGAGCTTTACAGGTCATCTCATAGGTCATTAGTGATCCAATTAGTTCTTCAAGAGGAAAATTATTTAGATCTTTGGCCTCTTGAATGACCGTTACTTTAGGGTCCCAACTCTTTAGAAGGGATCTTAAAATTTTATTAACAAGTTCAAAATCCGAGAACCTTTTACTAAGTCCTTTTAGACCATTGACGACATATGTAAATCGAGTATACATATCTCCAATGGTCTCACTTGGTTTCATTCGAAATAACTTATAAGTGTGCACTAAAAGATTAATTTTTTATTCCTTCACTCTACTAGTGCCTTCATGAGTCACTTCGAGTATGTGTCAAATATCAAAAGTCGATTCACAAATAGACATATGATTAAACTCATTTTTATCTAAGGCACAAAACAAGGCATTCATAGCCTTGGTATTTTAGGCGAATGTATTCTTCTCCAACTCATTCTATTCGTTCATTGGAAGAGAAGACTTTTGAAACTCATTTTCAACAATATTTCATAATTCAAATTTCATTAAAATTAGAAAAATCCTCATTCTAGCCTTCTAATATGTGTAATTCGTCCCTTTGAACATGGGCGGACGTGTAATTGAATGACCCTCTTGGATGCCGACAAATGTCATCTCTCTTAGGTTTTAAACCAAATGAGAGTGAACCTTGCTCTGATACCAATTGTTAGGATCAAGAGCGGCACTAAGAGGGGGGGGGGGGGGGGGGGGTGAATTAGTGCAATTGAAAACTTTTCCAATTTCAAAAGTCTTTGTTTCGATTAACACCAATTCCGATGAAAATGGTTCCGATTCAATCCATTTCGAAGAGAAATTAAACTTGAAAGCTTTCGTAAAAGTGCAAGAGAAGATTAAAGAGATTTGTAGTAATATAAATTGCACAAATGAAAAGCAAACCAGAATTTAGAGTGGTTCGGTCAATATGACCTACATCCACTTTCGGATTCGTCCTCCGATGAGGTCACTAGCGTCCACTAAAGGCCTTCGTTCAATAGGTGAAGACCGAACACCTCTTTACAACACTTTCTCCTTTAACTGAGTTTAGGAGATAACTCTTACAAGCCTCACTCCTCTTTTTTGGATGTTTACAATGCTAAGAGAGAGAGGGGAGGACTCTTTCTAACTTTTACAACACTTAATGCCTCAAAGATTCAAGACTCTGTTAAACACTTTCGTGCCCTTTCATGCAAAAAAGGGTGGGGTTTTTATAAGCTCCAATGGCTTCAAAAATGAAGCTAAAAAGTGTTTCATCCCGGATTTTCGAGGTACTGGTGGTACCACCGCCACTACTAGGTGGTACCACCACCTGACACTAGGCGGTACCACCGCCTGACCGAGCTATGGCGGTACCATCACCCAAACCACCTAGGAGACTAAGTCTTTTGGGTGGTGCCACCTTCCACCCCGACGGTGCCACCATCAACCATGTTTGTAGGGGCTGAATGGACTATTCAATCCGGCCCAATTCAGCCCTATTAAGGGCCCAATTGGCCCTTAATTAAGTTAGTGGGATTACCTCCCAATCCTAACTTAATTTTTGGTCTAACTACAATATCTAAGACATAATTAAAGCACTATTTGTTCCGGTATGTCAATTGCTCTTTCAGCGATCTTCCGGCGAACTTCCGACGAACTCTCGGCAATGTTCCGATGGAGTCCTAGCAAGCTCCCAGACTTTATGATGATCTTCTTGGCGAGCTCCGACGAGTTTCTTTGGCAAGCTCCTAGACTTCTTGGTTAGTTCCGGCAGGACTTCCGATGAATGTTTGGACTTCCAATGAACTCTTAAACTCCCAACGAGATCTCAATCTTGACTCTAGTATAACATCTGCTTTATGTCTTACTGCTGTCGTAGTTAATCCTGCACATGTTTCTCAACTTATAGATTAGATCAAATAATTTACAATTGATTTCATCATCAAAATCCGAGATTCAATATCTCTCTTAACCCTCCCTAACCATCAATTTAAGTGGTCTTGTGAAAGGATAGGAAAAGAGGAGAAGGATCTAGTTCTCTATACAGATTGATAGTGATCTTAGATCTAATAATGGTGCCTTTATAGATCACACAAAGATCCCTTTTTTAGATAGCATCAAAAGGTATGCATTGTAAAACCAGATATAATATTATTTGATTTTAATCCTGGCATAAAAGATTATTTTTATATTTAATATAATATATGATAGATTTTATGCTTACATGACCTGCTTGTTGAAGGGAGTTTGGTATCATCCTAAGGTGCAACTTGCTTGTTGAAAAGAGCTCTAGGGCATCCCAAGGTTCTTCTTAGACATGACGGAGTCCTGCACAAGCGATCAATTTTGGGAGTAGGTTTCTCACCCCAACCCCTTTGATTCTCAAATTAGTATCCGAGATCCCCAAATATGAGTTCAAGTATTTCAAAAGGAGTCCCCTATTTTCCTATTTAAGATGTGTTTGTATACCTTAAAAAGGGGAAGAAAGTTTGTGATGTTCTTTCTTGTCATAAAAGAAGAGAAGAGAGTTTATAATTATCTTCTTTATCATAAAAGAGAGAAAAAAGTGTGTCATAAAAGGAGGTTTGTGATTATCTTCTATGCCATAATGAACGAGAAGGAAGCTTGTGTTTCTCAACTTTGAAACTTTATACATATAGGCAAATGACTTGGATGACATTTGATGATTGCATGTCAATTGCTAGTAAATTCTTATCATTTATCCCCTCAGAAGGCATGCTTCAGGGCTCCAAGGCACGCCATTTACACATTAGCTCTATCAAGGCTAAGTTTCATGATTTTGTGTGTCTCGTTCGAGTCGAGTTTTGCGAGTTTCATTTGTAGTGGTTTTTGTTTGTCTATCATAACAGGCCCGTTCGTTTGTCGTCATAGTGGTTCTGTTCATCCATCATAACAGATTTTGTTATTGATTATCATAATGGGTGTAGAGCATCGGAGTGGCAGGTTTGTCATCGTGGATTTTGCCTCGACCCCATTGTGGGAGTAGAACTTTGCCATTGTGAATTTTGTCTTGATCGCTATTGTGGGAGTAGGAGTTTACCGTAGTGGATTTTGCTTCAACCGTCATTCCAAGAAATTAAAATTATAATTTTACCCTTAAGAAATTAAAAATTTTTTGACTTGTGTCTTCAATTATAAATTATATAATTTACTTTATTTTAATCAAATATTTTGATTAGACTTGATCATAACTATATTTTGACTACTTGATTAAATTTAGATTTGATCAATTAAGTTTTGATCGAATTTAAAAAATTAAGATTTGATTAATTTTTACTTTCATTAACTTAATTGATTTGATGTTTAGCTCAATTTGAGCCTACCTATTGATTGGTGTAAGGGTTTCATATAGAATTTAAAAAATATAAATTATGATTTTTTTATAGTTTTCACATATGATATATTGATAAAATTTCATATAAAAATATGTTTTATGTTTCATTATGATTACAATTATTATATGAGTTTTTCTTTATATTGATTAATATTTAATAATTATGATTATTATTATAATATTATTATTGAACTTGTTTATTTACATCCCTAAGTTTATCTAACCAATAGCTGCTAAGGTTGCCAAGGTTAGTAGGCTTATGAAATATAAATTATAATAAGTGTTTCATTATTTATAGAATATTTTAAACTATATTTTATATTATTATATTGATTTTATAGTCGCTAGAGTGGTCTAAAATAATAACTTATAAAATTATATTAAAGAATTAGTTCTAGTGACAAAAAAAAATATTCATAATAACATATATAATTAGAAGATTTAGATAATTTTAAATGAGAATCTACTTAAAGTAATTATGTGATGAAATAGGATGATGCTATTTTAGATATCCCTATAGCTTAGTATTGTATACCCAAAGGTAGCAATATTATTCCAAAAAGATAGTATCAATCCTCTATTAATAGTTTACCCTAAGGTGAAATAGAGATGATATAAATAGTTCAACATTTACTGAAAAACTTAAAGTATTAATATTATATTATTTTATTACAATGGTATTTCCTTTATTATATTTTAATTAATATCCCTATATTTTCTAAATTAAATTATTATAAATGACTTGAGAATATATAATTTATACTATATGTGTTAGACCTTAATCAAACTAGTTGAAAGGATCAACATAACTACTGAAATTTCTATGAAAGAAATAATAAATGATCAAGAAAAGTTTAAAAGATAGTTTTACGATAATTACTAATAATATTTTGACTATATTGTAGTCAACAACTAGTGCATTGAAATATTTAAAGATCAATTTAAATTTGCTAACAAGTCATTAGTCGACATATTAATGAAAGAATTAAATAAAATTCAATATGATTATATATAAGGAATTCAAGTTTATACACTATAAAGCTATCTTTAATTGAGTCCTTTCTCATATAATTTATTTTTAATTTTATTTCTTCTTTGTTTAGCTCGTTTAAAATTCACTATAACACAAATAAAGGATAAGTAAAATTGAAATGAGCTAACAAGTTTATGTGTTTAGGAAATATTAAAATTAAATAGAAAAGACTTAATATTTTGAGTACTATTGAGGAAGTGGGTAACAATAAAATAAAAGGCTGAAGCATAATTTATCAAATAAATCAACTAAGTTTATAAATAACTATATAAACTCATAAAAGAAATATCTTTACAATAAAATGTTATTTCTGTAGTCAAAAAGGTCATGTGAAGAACTATAATATTTTGGTTCGAAAGAAAAAAGTTTAAGTTTAACCATTGTATGTTTTAAATTAAACGTTATAAAAATCTTACTCTAGTACTTAATACTTGATAGATTGATTATAATGCCTCAACTTATGTTTCAAATAATAGATATTCATTTTAAAATGAGAACTAAAAGAGTATCAAATATTCATAATTACAGATAATTATCTTAAAATAAAAGCGATAGTAATGGGTACGTATCACTTATACCTAGAGATAATTCATTTGACGGATCTTGAGGATGCATATTATGTTCTTACAATTCTAAAAATTTGAGTTCTTTATCTAGAATTATCAAGATATTATTTCTCGTTTAGTATTGGTTGTTGGGAAATCTTGGGGGTGACATCATATGCGTAATTCAAAACCAGAAAACAAAATCCCTAATTCTCAAAGATATGTTCATCGTCGTACGAAGATTGGTGTGTAAAAATCCACAAAATAGAAAACCATATGTGAGATAGATTGTGTTACTAAAAGAGATCGTATATCCCTGAATCTCTGTAGATCTCTAGGAGAGGGTGAAGGAGGTTAAGCACTCTCATCTCTAGCAGTGATCCACACAGTAGGGCTGCAATGACGCTCCTCAAAACTCCAGGCCTGCTTTGAGGTGGAGAGAGGGAGGAGAATAGGAGAGGAAGCAAAAGGCTCTAGATTATGAACTATTGAATCCCTCCTATTTATAGAGGTCCCCTATCAACTTAACCCTAATGAATCCTCTCCTATTGGGTATTGGATCTCCATCCAATTACCCAAGCCTCTTAGATTGGTGGATTTCTTTTCAATAATCTCTTATGGGCTCTTATTGAATCTCATCCATAGGATCCAATAATTCAGGGGCTTATTGGATATCCAATAAGATAGGAGCTCTAACGGATATCTCATATCCGAACATCTACTTATCGCAATGCCTACCATATGTGTGTGACCCTTTAGGCCCAATATTGAGCTGGTCGTAAGTCATACCTATCAAAACTCCTTCTAGCTCAATGAATTATTATCTATATGATAATTCACTCGACTCATCGACTACAAACATACTAGGCCACTACACCGTAGTCCCCTAGATGATATAGGGGAATCCAATCCATTAGACATATCTATCCTCAGTTACTATGTACCTATAGTCCATCATCCATCTAATATCCCAGAGACCGTATACCGGGCATGGTGCTGTCAAACTCATACGGTATCTACTCGAGTCTCACTCTAATCGGATTCTCCCGAAGAACTCTTTCTCTCTCAATCCGAATGACCCTGGCTAGGGATTTATCTGAGCCAGAACACATGGGACATTCCTCTCATAACACCGAGAGTGGATGATCCTCTATTGACACTCAATAGCCCTCATAAGGTTGACTACTACTCCCGATGACCGATTGTGCTAGATTTGAGACATCCAAACCTATAAGTCTGGTATCAAAGAGTGGAGCACTCATACAGTCATCCTTGGTGTCTCAAGTCTAAGGACCAGATATACCATTGGAACTATGGAATCGTTGTTTGATAATAAGGCATCATCAACCATTCAGCACTCCGTAAGTAAATCAATTAGTGAACTCATTACCAAATGAGCACCTATATTCTATCCCTAGTGTCTCCACACGAGCAGCTATGAGACCAACTGTATCCATCATATGGACGGGTATACAACACACCAATCTATCTGGTTATCTTGATGTCCCTCTCGAGTGACCGAGATTATTTAGAATTTGTGTTTAAAGACAAATCAGTCTTATTATCATGATCTCATCACGATCCGATTCCCATTGCATAGATCCAAGGACATCACAATATATATATATATATATATATATATATATATATATATATATATATATATATATATATATATATATATATATATATATATATATATATATATACAATAAGCAATATAATGTGATAAATGTCATATAACTAGCAATCTCCCACTTGACCTAAAATCAATCACCTATGTGTCTGATCCCCATCAGACATTTGTGGTGCTCAAAGACAATCTGAGACAATAGCTTTGTCAGTGGATCTACAATGTTATCTTTGGATGAAACTCTTTCCACTACTACATCTCCTCGGGTCACGATCTCTCTGATCAGGTGAAACCTCCTCAGAACATACTTAGATTTCTGATAAGACCTGGGTTCCTTCGCTTGAGCAATCGCTCTATTATTATCGCAATATAAGGGAATCAACTCCTCGCTACTTGGCACTACTCCCAGATCTGTGATGAACTTCTTCATCCAAACTCCCTCTTTTGTTGCCTCTATTGGAGTAATATACTCTGCCTCTATGGTTAAGTCAATAGTAGTATCTTGCTTGGAACTTTTCCAGCACACTGCTCCTCCATTTAAAGTATACACATACCCCGAATTCGACTTGCTATCATCGACATTAGACTGAAAACTTGTGTTCATGTAGCCTTCAACCCTAAGGCTACTACCTCCATATATTAATAAAAGATCCTTAATCATTCTTAAGTACTTAAGGATATACTTTACTGCTTTATAGTGCTCCAAGCCTGGATCCACTTGATACCTGCTCATGACACTCAAAGCATACACTATATCAGGCCTAATACATAGTATGACATACATGATAGAGTCTATTGCTGAGGTATATGATATCCTATTCATGTTCACTCATTTTTCAGGAGTCTTTGAGGACATACTCCTAGAAAGTGATATCCCATGTCTCATCGGTATGAGACATCTCTTGAAATTTTCAATACAAACCTTTTGACAATGGTGTCTATATACTTGGATTGGAACAAGCCAAGCATCCTCTTAGATATATCTTTATATATCTAAATCCCCAAGATATAAGATGCTTCTCTTAAGTCCTTCATGGAGAAGTATCTAGATAACCAAGTCTTTACTATAGATAGCATTCCTACATCATTCCCAATGATCAAGATGTCATCCACATATAACACCAAGAAGATGATAGTACTCCCACTTACCTTCCTATATGCACAAGGCTTATCTTCATTCTTAACGAAGTCATAAGATCTGATTGCCTCATCAAATCTTATATTCTAACTTCAGGAAGCTTGCTTTAGTCTATTAATAGATCTAAGTAACCTGCATACCTTATCTGAGTAGTCCTTAGACACAAATCATATATACCTCCTCCTCGAGGTTGCCATTAAAAAATATGATTTTTACGTCCATCTGTCAGATCTCATAATCATAGTGTGCTGCAATAGCAAATAGAATTTGAATGAATTTTAGCATAGCTACGAGTAAGAAGGTTTTGTCATAGTTAACACCTTGCCTTTAATGATACCCCTTAGCAACTATCCTTGCTTTATAGGTCTTTACCTTTTCATCTACTTCGATCTTTTTCTTAAAGATACACTTACAACCGATGGGTACAATACCCTCGGGCATATCAACTAGGTTCCAAACCTTGTTAGAGTACATGAAATCCATCTTAGAATTCATGATTTCTTACCACTTTCCTGAGTCTATACTCATAATAGCCTCTTCATAGGTCTAAGGATCAATATCCTTAATATCCTCTCCTCCAATATATCCCACATATCTTTCAGGAGGATAGGATACTTTGTCAGACCTACGTAAAGTTGGAACTTATGTGTTAGGTGCGTTAATAGACTTGGGCTATAGAGTAGTGCTTGAGCTAGGTTCGCTAACCTCGCTCAACTCTATCATACTCACATTGTCTCCACCAAGAATGTGTTCATTCTCAAGAAATACCGCTCTCTTGGCTACAAAGACCTTTTGGTCCTTGAGATGATAGAAATAATACTCACAAGTTTCCTTGGGGTATCCCATGAACTTGCACCGCTCCGTCCTTGATTCCAACTTATCAGGGTTGTATCTTTTAATATGGGCAGGATAGCCCCAAATCTTAACAACCTTAAGATTAGGCTTTTTTCCTTTTCATATCTTATATGGTATAGACACTACTAACTTAGTTGGATCTCTATTCAGAAGGTAAGCTATGGTCTCTAGGGCATATCCCCAGAATGAGATGGGTAGGTTAGCGAAACTCATCATGGACCATACTATATCTAACAGCGTACGATTCCTCCTTTCAGAACACCATTGAGCTGAGGTATACAAAGAGGTATCTATTGGGATAGAATCCCATGGTCGTTAAGGAACTGGGTAAACTCAGTATTTAAGTACTCACCTCCTCGATCTGATTGAAGAGTCTTGATACTCTTTCTAATCTGGTTCTCTACTTCATTCTTATACTCTTTGAATTTCTTAAAGGCCTCAGACTTGTACTTCATTAAGTATACATGTCCATACCTTGAGAAATCATCAATAAAGGTAATGAAGTAGGAGTAACCACCAATGACATGAGTTGACATGGGTCCATATACATCACTACGTATAAGTTCTAGTAGCTCAATGGCTCTTTCTCCAATTTCACTAAATTGAGAGTTGGTTAGTTTTTCACGAAGGCAAGGCTCGCAAGTTGTATATGACTCATAGTCAAATGGATCTAGATATCCATCCTTTAGCAACTTTTGAATCATTCCCTCATGGATATGACCTAACCTACAATATCATAGGTATACACTATTCACCTCATCTCGTTTCCTCTTGGATACACTTACATTCATGATATGTAGAGTAGTGTCTAACATAAACAAACCATTATGCAATATTCCTCTCGCTAATCTCCTCAGCTTTGTCAGAATCTACAATAAATTATAGATGTGATAAGCAATACCAGTATCCAATACCAATGTACTATCATAAAAATCTAACAACTAGAGACTGATCATGAATATACTTGAAGCTTCTCTAAGCTTCTGTTTCACCCTCTCTACAAGGTACTCTTTGCAGTTTCTCTTCCAGTGCTCATCTTTTTCATAGTGGAAGCATTGGTCTTTGTCCTTTACTAGGTCTTTCTTAGCAACCTTTGCTTTACCTAGTCTGCCTTTGCTCTTGCCTTTTTTAAGGGACTTTTCTACTTTCCTTTTCTTTCTAGTCTCAGCAGTTGATATCGGGGAGGGTAAAAAGCATAATGGAGATTAAAAAAAACACTGATAGTATGAATTTGCTAGAAGAAATATTTCAGATAGAAAAGTTACAGTAGACAAGGAACAAACTCACGAAAAAAAGTCGCAGTACTATTGTATTTACTGGAATAAGAGTTTTAAATAGAAAAAGGCATGAACTTATGATAAAACTTAAATACGATTGAAAAACCTATTGAATCTTAGATTTTGATGATGAAACTAATTGATTATGATTAGATGTTTAACTGCATTTTGAGTGATACAGGTCTACTCGATCAGGATTAGACAGTTGACGCAGGAGGAATTGACGTTGCGCTGGAGGAGATCACGTTAGGATATTGGATGGCAGAACACTTCAAACGTCGGGCATCGAGCCAAGGAGAGCAGAATTGCACCAAGGATATCGGGGTTGCGGAGGTCATCCGCCGATTGGGCAACAAACCGCAAGAGTGGACGATGCGCTAAAGAATCGGACGAAGCGCCAACCAATGACGTGCCGAGCAATAGAATGTCAATTCGCATTGTAATAATTGTCTAGATCGGAGTAGAGTTTTGGCTTGTATATGCAGGATTAACTACGATAACGATGAAGACATAAAGCGAAACAAAATGCCGGAGTCAAGCGTGAAGGATTCGTTGGGAGTTCGAGAGTCCGACGGAAGTCTGAAGGTTCGTCGGGAATGCTACCGGAACTAACCGAGAATAAGTAGGGAGCTTGCTGAAGGGTTTTCGGAAGCTCGCCGGAACTGGAAGGTACATCGAAAGTTCGCTGAGCTCAACAAGAAAGATCATAGCTTGCCGAAGAAGCTCGTCGGAACTCGCCAAGATCAAATCGTGAAGTCTAGGAGCTTGCCGGGAGTCCGCAGAATGGTTTCCGAGAGTTTATCAGAAGACATTCGGAAGTTCGCCACAAGAAGTCTTGACTTGCGGACTTTGTAATGTTAGGATCAAGAGCACTAAGAGGGGGGGGGGTGAATTAGTGCAGCGGAAAACTTTCGACGATTTAAAACGACGTTCGTATGATAAGAACGATTTCAATATGAAAGTCGAATCGAAAATTGCTTTAACTTAAGATCAAGTAAAGTGCAGTTAAAGTGAAGCTATGGAAGTAGTTGCAGTTAAGATAGAGAATAGAATGTAAATGCAAACCGAGATTTAGAGTGGTTCAGTCAATCTTGACTTACATCCACTTTTGGCTTCCTCGTCCGATGAGGTCACCGACGTCCACTAGAGGCCTTCCTTCAATAGGCGAAGGCCAACCACCCTTTTACAGTTTCACTTCTTTTGACGGGCTTAGGAGACAACCCTTACAAATTTTTCACTCCTCTCTTGAATGATCAAAACTTCAAAGAAAAGAGGGAGAAGAACTTCTAGCCTTTTACAACACTTTTAAGCTCTCAAAATCTCAGAATAAATGCTAAGTTTCGGTGCCCTTTCATTCATGAAAGGGTGGGGTTTATATAGGCCCCAAACTGATTTGAATTTGGAGCTCAAAAATGTCAATTCCCATGTTTTCGGGGTCCTGGCGGTACTACCGCCATAAATGGGCGGTACTACCGCCTGACAGAGCTCGGAGACCGAGCTCGGGCGGTACCACCGCCTGACAGGGGCGGTACTACCACCCAGTCTCACTCGGAGACTGAGCCCAGGCGGTGCCACCGCCTGACAGGGGCGGTGCTACCGCCTAGTCTCACTCGGAGACTGAGCCCAGGCGGTGCCATCGCCCAGCCTCACTCCGAGACTCGGCTGCTGGGTGGTGCCACCGCCGGCTAGGGAATCTGGATCCGAATGGGTTGATCCATTCGGCCCAATTTGGGTTTGTCAAGGGCCCAATTGCCCCAAGATTAAGTTAATGGGATCACCTCCCATTACTAACTTAATCATCATGCTAACTACAATATTTTTCAAGACATTTACTGCAACTTGCTCCGGTGTGTCAATCGCTTCTTCCGTCGAGCTTCCGGCAAACTTCCGGCGATCATCTGACGAACCCTCGGCGATGCTCCGGCGGACTTCCGGCAAACTCCTGGACTTGCGACGATCCACTTGGCAAGTTCCGATGAGCTTCTTTGACAAGCTCCTGGACTTCTCGGATTTGTTCCCACAGAACCTCTGATGACCGTCCAGACTTCCGTCGAACTCTCGAACCCCCAATGTGATCATAGTCTTGACTTCGGCGTAACTCCTACTGTATGTCTTACTTTCATCGTAGTTAATCCTGTACACTTATCTTAACATATGGATTAGATAACAAATGACAATTGACTTCATCATCAAAATCTGAGATTCAACAATCTCCCCCTTTTTTATGATGACAATCAATTGATAACGGAG
The DNA here is from genome assembly GCA_004837865.1 of Musa balbisiana. Classification (NCBI taxonomy): domain Eukaryota; kingdom Viridiplantae; phylum Streptophyta; class Magnoliopsida; order Zingiberales; family Musaceae; genus Musa; species Musa balbisiana. The sequence continues at coordinate 25,717,849 of CM017192.1, forward strand.
TTAACTTTAACTCCCCCTATCTATATGTCATACTCAAGATAAGTCATTCTTGAATTCAAAGCCTTTGAATTCAAGAGACATATTGATAAGTTAAGATTGTTTAACCTTATCAATACTTTCATCATGATTCCTATCATGATGTATCTCTCTGAAAATGATGTCAAGGCTTGACATCCTTTTTCAAGTTTTACATTTCAAATGTGAATGATAGTAATGGTAGCAATTCATCATATGGTAAGATATCAACATGTGAAATTATGATGCAAGTTCTTGATATCTTAACATAATGCAAATATTTCAAGTGTTTAGCAATCATAGCATTTCTATCATCAATTTACCATATATTTCAATGTAAGCTTTTTTAACATAATTCAAATTCAAATATGGCACTCATAGCATCAATTCATATATTTCTCCCCCTTTGTCATCAACAAAAAGGAGAATGATATAAGCAAATTTTAAACACAAGTGAGTGATAGGTAATTTTTCAACAATGAGTGATAGGATACCAATTATACAAACATCTCAAGGAAAGATTAAATCATGCTTCATTTTTACAAGGATCAAGATATGTATGTGAATCAATATCCTTGCAAGTAAAAAATCTTTTTTTTTTTTTTCTAGAAGGAAATTATAAGAAGGAATCATTTTATCAAATCCATTTCTCGAAAATATTTTTCACATTATAAGCCTATGAAAGATGCATTTGCTAATTGATTCCACATGTCAAAAATCAATAAATCAAACTCGATATAACATATGCTTATGAGAGCTACATTAAGTTCGAAAGAGAATAAGGTATCAAGAAAATCCGAAAATAAAATTTAACACTTTCATGCATTTGGACAAGGTTTTGCTATAGATTTTCCAATACAATCATGAAGATAAAACATGCTCATTATCATGGAAATTTTTATATCCATAATTTCCAACATATTACATGTAATCATGTAAAATCATCATAGCAATTGAGTGATTTGATTATTGAATCAAGAAAGTTCGAAAAATAGATTTAATGAGTTCAAGCATTCGGACACATTAACATTCCTGATTCTCTTCTAATGAAATTAAATTATTCTTCACTTAAAGGCTTTGTAAAAATATCAGCTAGTTGATGTTTAGTATCAATGAACTCTATAACTTTATCATGATTAGTGACATGATCTCGTATAAAGTGATGTCTAATATCAATATGTTTTGTTCTTGAGTGTTGAATGGGATTCTTTGTTAAACATATAGCACTTGTGTTGTCACATTTAATGGGAATATTTTTAAGATGAACTTTATAATCTTCTAAGGTGTTTTTCATCCACACAACTTGTGCACAGCATGCACTAGCTGCTATATACTCAGCTTCGGTTGTTGATAGTGCAACCGAGTTTTGTTTCTTAGATGACCAGGAAACAAGAGCATGTCCCAAAAATTGACATGTTCCTGATGTGCTTTTTCTATCTAATCTACATCCAGCAAAATCTACATCAGCATAAGCAATTAACTCAAACTTCTCGGTTTTCGGATACCATAATCCTATATTTGTGGTACCTTTAAGATATCTAAGTATTCTTTTAACCGTTTTGAGATGAGATATCTTAGGGTTCGATTGAAACGTAGCACAAAGTCCTACACTGAACATGATATCTGGTCTAGTTGCAGTGAGGTAAAGTAAACTTCCTATCATACTCCTATAAGTTTTTTGATCGAAGCTTTCTCCACTTTCATCAACTTCTAACTTAGTGGATGTGCTCATAGGAGTGTTAATAGCTTTTGAGCTTTCCATATTAAATCTCTTTAATAAGTCTAAAGCATATTTAGTTTGACTAATAAACATGTCATTTCTTAGTTGCTTAATTTGTAAGCCTAAGAAAAGGGTTAATTCTCCCATCAAACTCATTTCAAATTCTAGACTCATGGTTTTAGCAAAGGATTCACAAAGAGATTCGTTTGTAGAACCAAAGATAATATCATCAACATAAATCTGAACAATGAGAAAATTATTTTCAAAATTCTTGATAAACAATGTAGTATCAACCTTGCCTTTTGTAAAATTATTTTTAATAAGAAAAGAACTAAGTCTGTCATACCAAGCCCTTGGGGCTTGTTTTAAACCATAGAGAGCTTTAGTTAATTTAAACACATGATTAGTGAGGCTATTATTTTCAAATCCGGGAGGTTGTTCAACATAAACTTCTTCGGAAATAAAGCCATTAAGAAAAGCGCTTTTAACATCCATTTGAAATAACTTAAAATTATTATTACTAGCATAGCAAGGAGCATCCTTATGGCTTCTAATCTAGCCACAGGAGCGAAGGTTTCTTCGTAATCGATACCTTCTTCTTGGTTGAAACCTTTGGCTACTAATCTAGCCTTGTTTCTAATCACGATACCATATTCATCTTGCTTGTTTCTAAAGACCCATTTAGTACCAATAACTAAATGGTCATTTGGCCTAGGAACAAGCTTCCACACCTCATTTCTCTCAAATTGATTTAACTCATCTTGCATTGCGATAATCCATGAATCATCTTTCATGGCTTCGTCAATACATTTAGGTTCAATTTGGGAGAGAAAAGCAGCGTTGGCATAAAATTCTTTAAGAGAAGAACGTATTTGAACCCCCTTAGATGTGTCTCCTAGAATTAGCTCCTTAGGATGAGCATCTACATATTTCCAATCCTTGGGTAAGGATGTTTCGAAAGTGGATGCATCCAAGTTGCTAGTTGAAGAAGGGGTTTCATTTAAATTCAAAGAATCAAAATTAACATCATCATCAAAATCATTCTTCTTGATTTCGGAAATCTCATTGAAAACAACATGAATGGATTCTTCTATAATTAAAGTTCTTTTATTGAATATACGAAAAGCTTTAGAAACCGAAGAATAACCAAGGAAAATTCCTTCATCGGATTTAACATCAAATTTTCCTAAGGCATCTTTTTCATTCAAGATAAAACACTTGCACCCAAAAACTTTAAAATATGAAACATTGGGTTTTTTGTTGTTCCACAACTCATAGGGAGTTTTGGTGAGTAAGGGTCTTACTAGAACTCTATTCAAAATATAGCATGTAGTGTTTACGGCTTCGGCCCAAAAATATTTGGGTAGGCTATGTTCATTCAACATGGTTCTTGCAATTTCTTGTAAATTTCTATTTTTTCTTTCTACTACTCCATTTTGTTGAGGATTTCTTGGAGTAGAGAAGTTATGATTGTATCCATTAAATTCACAAAATTCTTGAAAATCACGGTTTTGAAATTCACCACCATGATCACTTCTAATTGACGCAATCATAGAACCCTTTTCATTTTGGACAAGTTTGCAAAACTTGGTAAAATATCTAAAGCATTCATTTTTGTGTTTTAAGAAATAAGTCCATGTGTATCTACTATAGTCATCTACAATGACGAAGGCGTATTTGCTATCTCCTAGACTTGATGTAGAGATAGGTCCAAACAAGTCCATATGGATCAATTGTAAGGGCCTAGAGGTGCTTATTTGATTCTTAGATTTGAAACTACCCTTAATTTGTTTTCCTAATTGACAAGCATCACACACATTATCTTTGATGAACTTGATATGAGAAATTCCTCTTACAAGTTCTTTGGATGATATTTGAGTGATTAGTTTCATGCTAGGATGACCTAATCTCCTATGCCAAAGCCAAGCATCCTCATTCAAAACCGAGAAACACTTTTCATTGCAAAGATCATTGATGTCAATGGTGTATATGTTATTTTGTTTTAATGCAATCATAGATGTGTTTTTGTGTGGTTTTTCAATGATGCAAGCATTAGATTCGAATTTGACAATATATCCTTTATCACACAATTGACTAATGCTCAAGAGGTTATGTTTTAAACTATCAACTAACGAAACATCTTCAATAAAGAAGTTGGATTTGTTACCTATGGTTCCTTTGCCAATGATTTTACCCTTGTTGTTGTCTCCGAAGGTGACATAGCCTTCATCTATGCTAGTGAGTTTAGAGAATTGAGATGGATCTCCGGTCATATGCCTTGAGTATCCACTATCAAGGTACCATCTCTTGCTCCTAGCTTGTGATGATGTATGTTTCTCATCTCCGATGGCCATTAGGGCGTAATGAGCAACTTGCTCGGTGTTGGACTCCTCTTCTTCGGACGCGCTTGAGTCATCCCACGTTGCTTTGAGCGCCTTCTTCTTTAGTGTTCTCTTCTTGGCTTGGGAACAATTACTTTTGTAGTGTCCCGGCTTCTTGCATTCATAGCAAATAACTTGGTCCTTTTTGGGTTCAAATTTATTTTTTGAGTCATTTTTAAACTTGTTTCTTTTAATGAATTTTTTGAATTTCCTTGTTAGAAGTGTCAAGTCATCGTCACAGTCTTCATCACTTGAGTTTTCTCTCAAGTGGTCTTCGAAAGTTCTAAGTGTCATATCCTTTCTGTTCTTTGGAAGGATCTCTTCTTGCTCTTCATGAGCTTTGCAAGTCATTTCATAAGTCATTAATGACCCGATTAATTCTTCAAGAGGGAAGTTGTTTAGATCTTTAGCCTCTTGAATAGCAGTGACTTTAGGGTCCCAACTCTTAGGAAGGGATCTTAGAATCTTATTTACGAGCTCAAAATCCGAAAAACTTTTGCCGAGTCCTTTTAGACCATTGACGACATCCGTGAAACGGGTGTACATATCGCCAATAGTCTCGCTCGGTTTTATTCGGAAAAGTTCAAAAGAATGTATCAAAAGATTGATTTTTGACTCTTTCACTCTACTTGTGCCTTCGTGAGTCACTTCGAGTGTATGCCAAATATCAAATGCGGTTTCACAAACCGAAACACGATTAAACTCATTTTTATCAAGCGCACAAAATAAGGTATTCATAGCCTTAAGAGCGAAAGTCTTCTTCTCCAATTCATTCCAATCGATCATTGGAAGAGAAGATTTCAAAAATCCATTTTCGACAAGATTCCAAAGTTCAAAATCCATTGAAATAAGAAAGATCCTCATTCAGGTCTTCCAATAGGTGTAGTCCGTCCCATTGAACATGGGTGGACGTGTAATAGAGTGGCCCTCTTGATTTCCGACGTATGCCATCTCTCTTGGGTTTTAATCCGATTGAGAGTTAACCCCGCTCTGATACCAATTGTTAGGATCAAAAGCACTAAGAGGGGGGGGTGAATTAGTGCAGCGGAAAACTTTCAACGATTTAAAACGACGTTCGTATGATAAGAACGATTTCAATATGAAAGTCGAATCGGAAATTGCTTTAACTTAAGATCAAGTAAAGTGCAGTTAAAGTGAAGCTAAGGAAGTAGTTGTAGTTAAAATAGAGAACAGAATGTAAATGCAAATCGAGATTTAGAGTGGTTCGGTCAATCTTGACCTACATCCACTTTTGGCTTCCTCGTCCGATAAGGTCACCGACGTCCACTAGAGGCCTTCCTTCAATAGGTGAAGGCCAACCACCTTTTTACAGTTTCACTCCTTTTGACGGGCTTAGGAGACAACCCTTACAAATTTTTCACTCCTCTCTTGAATGATCAAAACTTCAAAGAAAAGAGGGAGAAGAACTTCTAGCCTTTTACAACACTTTTAAGCTATCAAAATCTCAGAATAAATGCTAAGTTTCGGTGCCCTTTCATGCATGAAAGGGTGGGGTTTATATAGGCCCCAAACTGATTTGAATTTGGAGCTCAAAAATGTCAATTCCCATATTTTCGGGGTCCTGGCGGTACTATCGCCATAAATGGGCGGTACTACCGCCTGACAGAGCTCGGAGACCGAGCTCGGGCGGTACCACCGCTTGACAGGGGCGGTACTACCGCCCAGTCTCACTCGGAGACTGAGCCCAGGCGGTACCACCGCTTGACAGGGGCGGTGCTACCGCCCACCCAGTCTCACTCGGAGACTGAGCCCAAGCGGTGCCACCGCCCAGCCTCACTCCGAGACTCGGCTGCTGGGCGGTGCCACCGCTGACCCAGGCGGTGCCACCGCCGGCCAGGGAATTTGGGTCCGAATGTGCTGATCCATTCGGCCCAATTTGGGTCTATCAAGGGCCCAATTGCCCCAAGATTAGGTTAATGGGATCACCTCCCATTTCTAACTTAATCATCATGCTAACTACAATATTTTTCAAGACATTTACTGCAACTTGCTCCGGTGCGTCAATCGCTTCTTCCGTCGAACTTCCGGCGAACTTCCGGCGATCATCCGACGAACCCTCGGCGATGCTCCGGCGGACTTCCGGCAAACTCCTGGACTTGCGACGATCCACTTGGCAAGTTCCGATGAGCTTCTTTGGCAAGCTCCTAGACTTCTCGGATTTGTTCTCGCAGAACCTCCGATGACCGTTCGGACTTCCGTCGAACTCTTGAACCCCCAACGTGATCATAGTCTTGACTTCGGCGCAACTCCTACTGCATGTCTTACTTTCATCGTAGTTAATCCTACACACTTATCTTAACATATGGATTAGATAACAAATGACAATTGACTTCATCATCAAAATCCAAGATTCAACATGTAATAGCTTAAAAATGTCTTTAAATTCGGGTTAGGATTAGGTGTTAATCTTATAACTCAAGTAGGGGCCAATTGGGCCCGAGTTCGGACTGGTTTGGGCCAAGTTTGGAGCCCAACCAGTGAGTTGAAATAGTGTAGGCAGTGGCACCGCCCAGAACCCGAAAGGTTGGGCAGTGGAACCGCCAGACTGGGCGGTGGCACCGTCGATCTGGGCGGTGCCACCGCCCAGTACACTGTCAATGTCAAAACTGATAGGCGGTGGCACCGCTAGCTTCGGGAACCGAAGAGAATTCAAATTTTGGAGCCCAAATTTGAATCCTCTTGAGGCCTATAAATACCCCTCAATTCTCAGCAGAGACAACAACTTTTGAGAAGCAATAGAGTAAAAAAAAGGGTCTTAGCAAAGCCTTAGCAAGTCTTACTTTCAAATTGCTTGAGTGTTCACCTCCCTTTCTTTCTTGCTGAAATTTTGTAAGAGTGTGAACCACTTATAAAGGTTGTAAGAGGGGTATTTGTCCTTTCTCTTCAAAGTGATTTGCTAGTGGAAGTTGGGAGCCTCATCGAAGAAGGCTTCGCAAGTGGATGTAGGTCATTTTGACCAAACCACTTAAAAATTGGCGTGTTCACTAGTTTACATTTATTTATTGCACTTTACCTTACTGCAAATCTTTATAAGTGCTTTACTTCCTCGTTACTTTTGCTGCACATATTTACAAACACGCTTTCAAGTTAAGCACTTCCGAATTCGGTTTTTATCGTACGAAAAAGTTTCTAAAACTGACATTTTAATCCGTTGCACTAATTCACCCCCCCCTCTTAGTGCCGCTCCGATCATAACAATTGGTATCAGAGCCCGGTATTTCTCATTTCGGATTTACACCCGAGAGAAATGGCTCTTTATGGCTTCCAAGAGGGCTTTTCGGTTGTTCGTCCACCATTGTTTAACAGATTGGACTACACTTATTGGAAAACTCGAATGAGAGTTTTCTTGATTTCTATGAATTTGGATTTATGGAATATTATTGAAAACGGTTTTCAACTTCCCTTTAAACTGATGAACGAATGGTCGGATTTGGAGAAGAAGTATTTTTCTCTAAACGCAAAGGCTATGAATGCCTTATTTTGCGCTTTGGACAAAAATGAGTTCAATTGAATTTCTATATGCGAAACGGCTTTTGATATTTTGCGAACACTTGAAATCACGCACGAGGGAACTAGTAGAGTCAAAGACTCGAAAGTTGTAATTTTATTGCATGATTTTGAGCTTTTTCGAATGCAACCAAGCGAGACTATAGGCGACATGTACACCCGTTTCACGGATGTCGTCAATAATCTAAGAGTTCTTGGTAAATCTTTTTCAAATTTTGATCTCATAAGTAAGATCTTAAGATCCCTTCCAAAAAGGTGGGATCCTAAAATAACCGCAATACAAGAGATAAAAAATTTAAATGATTTTCCATTAGAAGAATTAATCGGGTCATTAATGACCTATGAAATGACACTTTTGGAACATTTTGAACCCGATGAGCACTTGAACCACCTTCCAAAGAATAGGAAGGATTTGGAACTCCGGACAAATGAATACCACTTGAGCGATGACTCAAGTGATGAGGACAATGATGAACTTGAACTTCGAACACTAAATCTTAATAAGTTCATTAAACAAAAATCTAAAATAAACAATGAACTTGAACGGAGGAAGAGGCCAAAGAATAGGAAGGCAACCAAGGATGAATCAAGAACTTCCAAAGGTAAAACGGCGAATTGGGCTTTGATGGGCTTCGACTACAAGGTAAGTAACTCAACTCTCTTGAATTATTTTGAAATTACTTGAAGTTTTTCATGAGTGCTTAATTTAGATAGTAGGAATAGGAAATAAAAATTTGTTTTTCAAAAATTATATCATGTTTTTCTTGTTAGCATCTTTGAAAAATTAAAAAATTTGATCATGAAAAGCATATTGCTAAGGTTTCATGCATGTTATGTTTTGAAATGTTGAATGATGTATGCAACATTAGGGATGATAATTATATGATATGTGATAATACTTAGGATTAATTCATGCATGTGTATCTTGATGATTTTATATCATGCATGAGTTTTTGAAGTAAATGTTGATTTGAAACTCTCATTTTAGATTAACATATTTTTGGTCTAATCGTTTTTATGACGAATTAAGATGACATTCTCATAACATATTAAGATGATATAGTGTATGTACATCTATGTATGAATTTCTTGATAGTCTTTTGATGATAGATGTGATATCATGATGTGTTTGGTCTTGACGGCTTCATGACGAAACTTATGTTTCAATTTTAAATGATGATACATATTTTCACAAAAAGACTTGAATACCTTTACATGAAATCAATTGTATGAAATGGAAATTAATTTTCTATCCTATTGAGATTAATGAATTTATTTTATCAATCTTGTGAATCTCATGAAAATAAACATGATGAATATTTTGAAAATAAATGAGTGTATCATGCATTTGGTCTTAATGATTTCTCTTGAACATACTTTTTGAAATCATACTTGATGATGAATATCAAGATATTAAAAGGATGTTATCATTGAATCATGCTTGATGAGTTGTTTTATAAGATTTTGCCTTTACGTCTTGAACTTTCATGCTTATCTTGATTTGGCATATAATGACTAAGGCATGCTTTGATGAAAATAATCACTTAAAAAATGTTTTTCCCATCTGATCGAGATTAATGATTTCATGATATTTTTTGCGAATCTCGAAATTAATTTTGATGACTTGATTATGAATTTCAAGTTAATGATTTGATTTGAATGAGTTTTATCCAAATCATAATCTTGATCTTGCAAAATTGGAATCACAAATAATATCTTTTGGTATTCATGACTTGAATTTGATTGAAACATTGCATGCTTAAATTAATCATTCTCCTATGTTTCAAAAATTCTTTAAATGCCTTATGTGATGATTGAAAATTAATTTGCTTTATGATAAATCTATGTATACCATTTTGAATCTCTTGAAAGTAATGTTGAGATTTTGATGAATTTGACGATTTGAATTTGAATGAGTTTGTATTCGAATTATGATCTTAACTTCTTGGATTTACTACTTGATTTTTTTTTAATCACAATCTCTTCTTTGTATACCTACAATTTTTGTTATTTATAAAAAGAGATTTAATAAAATGAATCATTGTTGACTTAATGTTCGGTATCATGAATACTTTATTATCATACATGAAAATAGTGATAAATATTTTGAAAATAAATGTTTGTATCATGTTAGATGATTTTACATTTTGTGCATGATGAGTTATAGAGATGATTAAAACAATGATTGAAATGATATGAATGATGATTTGGAATCATGCATATAATGATGAGTTTATATGTTTTAAAAATATATATGATGATTTGGTATTATGCATGTAATAATAATGCACACAATGATGAAATATTCATGATAAAATTATTATTTTAATATTCATGACTTGAATCTTCCTTTCTTTTTGTCAATGACAAAGGGAAAGAAATAGTTGCTAATGTGCTATCTTGAATTGATGTAAAGGGTTCTTTCAAAGAGAAATTAGCTAGCTTGCACAAGTCAAGAAAATGCAAAAACTTGCTTACTTTCTTGCACATCTAAAGAAAAGATACAGATGTAATACTTGCTAAATTGTTTGCTTGCCTCATGTAAAACATGGTCCCTTGCTAGTTTGGCATTTTGCTAAGGAAGCAAAAATGACACTTCTCAAAAGAGAAGAAAGAGCTTGCTTTCTTGAACATCTTTAATTTGCTAGCTAGAATGATGTACAATTTGCTATCTTGAACATTACAAAGAAATGCTATCATGCACATCGCAAAGAAAAGCAAATATGCCAACTTGCATATCTTTAAATTTGCTAGCTTGTATGTAGTAAAACTTGCATATCGTAAAAGTTGCTAGCTTGTAGAGAAGCAAAGAATTGCTATCTCGAAAAAAGCAAAAGATGTAAAACTTAGAAAACTTGTAATATAATTGCTCTTGCCATGCTTTGTATCAAAAATAGGTTGATATCCTTAAAAGCATCACATTAAATTTTTTAGTATCGCAATGTATCACATGTATCGCAAATTGAAAATTTTGAGACTATTATCATATCATGTTTAACAATTGATGTCTTTCATGACATGATTTCTTTGCATTTTTGTCTTGTATGTATCATGTGATGATTGAAATATTGATTGATGCAAATTCATAATTTATGTAAAAGTCTAAATCATTGGTTCCTCTCCTTCTTTTTGGCAATGACATAGGGGGAGAAAGATTGCTAACTCAATGCAAATGCTGGCTAGCTTGTACTCTTCCCTTCTTTTCGACAAAAACAGAGGGGAGAAAGCTTGTGCTAGTTAGAACATGCAAAAAAAAGCAAAGTGCAATCTTGCACAAGAAGCAAGTGTTGAATTGCCATGATTGAACTTAAGAATCTTGCTATGCTTTTGTGCTTATATGTTATGATGAAAATCTAGCTTCATGTTATAAAAACTTGCATATCTTTTAAAATAGCTAGAGCTACTTCTCCTTTTTGTTGATGACATAGGGGGAGAAGTATATTGATGACTTCATACATTGAATTGAATATTTTATATATATTTTCATGATGGTTTAAATGTTTTTCATAATATGTGATGAATGTTGCTTGGATTTGGGATAATCCAAGTGTTCTATCAATGGCATATTGATAGGGGGAGTTTGGTTAAACTCCGGGGAGTTAAGGTTAACTCCGATAGTCATCAATTAGTTGTCATCATCAAAAAGGGGGAGATTGTTGAATCTCAGATTTTGATGATGAAACTAATTGATTGTGTTTAGATGTTTAACTGCATTTTGAGTGATGCAAGTCTACTCAATCAGGATTAGACAGTTGACGTAGGAGGAATTGACATTGTGCCGGAGGAGATCACATTAGGATATTGGACGGTAGAACGCTTCGGACATCGAGCATCGGGCCAAGGAGAGTGGAATTGCACCAAAAATATCAGGGTTGCGGAGGTCAACTGCCGATTGGGCAACAAGCCGCAAGAGTGGACGATGCGCTGAAGAATCGGATGAAGCGCCAACCAATGACGTGCCGGGCAATAGAATGTCAATTCGCATTGTAATAATTGTCTAGATCGGACTAGAGTTTTGGCTTGTGTGTGCAGGATTAACTACGATAACGATGAAGACATAAAGCGAAACAAAGTGCCGAAGTCAAACGCGAAGGATTCGTTGGAAGTTTGAGAGTCCGACGGAAGTCTGAAGGTTCATCGGGAATGCTGCCGGAACTAGCCGAGAATGAGTAGGGCGCTTGCCGAAGGGTTTTTGGAAGCTCGCCGGAAGGTACATCGGAAGTTCACGGAGCTCACTGAGAAAGATCGTAGCTTGTCGAAGAAGCTCATCGGAACTCGCCAAGATCAAATCGTGAAGTCTAGGAGCTTGCCGGGAGTCCACAGAATGGTTTCCGAGAGTTTACCGGAAGATCGCCGGAAGTTCGCCGGAAGAAGTCTTGACTTGCGGACTTTGTAATAGCTTAGGAAATGTCTTTAAATTCATAGCTAGCATGTTAATTAGGGTTAGGATTAGGTGTTAATCTTATAACCGAAGTAGGGGCTAATTGGGCCCGAGTTCGGACTGGTTTGGGCCAAGTTCGAAGCCCAACCAGTGAGCTGAAATAGTGTAGGCGGTGGCACTGCCTAGAACCCAAAAGGTTGGGCGGTGGCACCGCCCAGCACCCAAGCCAGGCGATGGCACCGTCGGTCTGGGTGGTGGCACCATCGATCTGGGCGGTGGCACCGCCGGTCTAGGCGGTGGCACCGCCCAGTACACTGTCAGTGTCAGAACTGACAAGCGGTGGCACCGCTAGCTTCGGGAACCGAAGAGAATTCAAATTTTGGAGCCCAAATTTGAATCCTCTTGAGGCCTATAAATACCCCTCAATTCTCAGCAGAGACAACAACTTTTGAGAAGCAATAGAGTAAAAAAAAAAGGGTCTTAGCAAAGCCTTAGCAAGTCTTACTTTCAAATTGCTTGAGTGTTCACCTCCCTTTCTTTCTTGTTGAAATTTTGTAAGAGTGTGAACCACTTGTAAAGGCTGTAAGAGGGGTATTTGTCCTTCCCCTTCAAAGTGATTTGCTAGTGGAAGTTGGGAGCCTCATCGAAGAAGGCTTCGCAAGTGGATGTAGGTCATTTTGACTGAACCACTTTAAAATTGGCGTGTTCACTAGTTTGCATTTATTTATTGCGCTTTACCTTACTACAAATCTTTATAAGTGCTTTACTTCCTCATTACTTTTGCTACACATATTTACGAACACGCTTTCAAGTTAAGCACTTCCGAGTTCGGTTTTTATCGTATGAAAAAGTTTCCAAAACCGACGTTTTAATCCGCTGCACTAATTCACCCCCCCCCTCTTAGTGCCGCTCCGATCCTAACAAAACCAAGTTAAAATCACAAAGGGATATAGAAAGTTCACCACCCAAAGGATTATAAACGAGGACACAAAACTGAAATCAAAAGACTCACCACTCAATGATGCATCCAAGAGATACAGAGTTTATGGGAGTACTCCAAGAGAGTTTCTACTATAATATCATCAGTTTCTAAAGTCCTTTCTAAACCCTCAACACCAAAATAAATACTAATGCATGAAACAACCCTTCATAGATAGGGAATTTCAAAATTAAGTACTTTATAACTACTAACTAACTCCTTTAATGCATTCCTTAGTCATGAAGAAAAGCACCTTAAAATAGTTTTAAATTTCTACAGGGAATATGCTAATGAGTTGTCATATTTGAGTGGGCTGAGTTGAAGACTATGAGGCAACAATATTGGATGAAAAAAATATCATAGCATCAGTAAGGTCCATATGAGCAGATTGTAGCAAATTAGACACTCTCGCATCAATCTTCCCTAGTTGAAAAATATGTGTCTTCGAGTCCTTATTTGTTTCATCAACTTGATTGTGAAAAGGACTTAAATCAGTAATATTAAATATTGGAGACACTTCATAATCTTCAGATAGCTCGATCTTATATGTGTTTTTACCAATTCTCTTAAGCACTTTGAATGGACCATCAACCTTTGGTTTTAATTTTCTAAATTTGCCTAGTGAAAACCTCTCCTTTCTTAGATGAATCCAGACTAAATCACCAACATTAAACTCCATATGTTTTTTGTGTTTGTTGGCAGCTTCCATGTACCTCTCATTTTGCTTTTCTATGTTTGCTTTCACACCCTCATGTAGCTTCTTTATCTGCTTTGCTCTCTAATCAGCATCTCCACTAAATTGCTTAGTTGTCAAATGAGGGATGAAATCCAAAGGACCCGTAGGATTAGCATCATAAACAACCTCAGAAAGGTCTCTTACCGATACTATGATGGAAGGAACGATTGTAGGCAAACTCAATTTGTGGAAGAATGAGATCCCACTACTTAATATTCTTGTCAACATAGCTTCTAAGCAAATTTCATAAGCTTTTGTTTAGGTTTGCCCATTGGTTTGTGGATGATGTGAGCTACTGAAATTCAAAGAAGTACCCAACTTCCTCCAAAGAGTTCTCCAAAAATGACTAAGAAATTTTAAATTTGATCAGACACCATAGTTCTTAGAACACCATGCAATTTAACAATCTCCTTAAAATATAGATCAGCAATATGAGATACATCATTCAATTTATTGCAAGGAACAAAGTGAGACATTTTTGAAAATCTATCAACAATAGCGATGATAGAATCCTTGTTCCTTTAAGTTCTTGGCAGTCCCAAAATGAAATCAAGATTCACTTCTTCTCATGAAGCATTTGGCACAAGCAATAGAGTGTACAATCCAGAATTTTGACTCATAAGAAATTTTAAATTTGATCAGACACCATAGTTCTTAGAACACCATGCAATTTAACAATCTCCTTAAAATATAGATCAGCAATATGAGATACATCATTCAATTTATTGCAAGGAACAAAGTGAGACATTTTTGAAAATCTATCAACAATAGCGATGATAGAATCCTGTTCCTTTAAGTTCTTGGCAGTCCCAAAATGAAATCAAGATTCACTTCTTCTCATGAAGCATTTGGCACAAGCAATAGAGTGTACAATCCAGAATTTTGACTCTTTGCAAATGACACACTTGGCATTGCTTTACATGTCTCTCCACATCTCTATACATCTTAGGCCAATAGAAGTTTAATTGAATAAGAGCTAGAGTCTTGTGTCCACTGAAATGTCCACCCAAAGCACCACCATGAGCTTCAGCTAGAATTACTTGTCTCAAAGAACAAGATGGAACACATAAAGCATTAGCTCGAAAAAGAAAACCATTAAAGATAAAAAATTATTGAAAGGAACCTGATTTGCAATTCTACCATATTGAGCTGAAATGTATATCACTCTCATAGAGATCTTTAAATGTTTCAAATCCAACCACTTTAACTTCCATTGCTGATAATAAAGAATGCTTTCTGCTCAATGCATCAACAACTACATTTTGAACACCAGATTTGTGCTTGATTGTAAAGTTATAAGATTATAAAAACTCCACCCAAGCTGCATGCCTCTTGTTTAGCTTGTGTTGGTGATTAATGAACTTTAATGTCTCATGATCAGAATAGGACAAATGGCTTGGCAAAAAAATATTAACTCCAATGAGACAAAGCTCGATAATTCACATAAAACTCCTTGTCATAAGTAGAATATTCTTTCTCAAAACATTCAGCTTTTCACTAAAAAATGCAATGGGCTTTCCGTCTTGACTCAAAACAGCACCAATTCCCACATTAGCCTCACTAGTCCATTTGAATTTATCACATTTCAAATATTTAGTGATTGGAGTGACAATAGAGCTAAAACTCTTGATGAATCTTCTGTAAAAGGAAGTTAAGCCATGGAAACTCCTCACATCATGCAATGAAGTAGGTGTTGACCAATTTAGAATAGCTTCTACCTTATTTTGATCCATCATGATTCCATCTTTCGAAATAACATACCCCAAAAACATAACACTAGAAGTAAATAAATCACACTTCTTTATATTAGCAGAAAGCTTTTGTTGCCTCAAAATAAGAAAGATCTCTTTCAGATGATTTATATGCTCCTCTTCGCTCTTACTGTACACCAATATATCGTTAAAGTAAACTACAATAAATATTCCAATGTATGGCTTAAGTATGTGATTCATAAATCTCATGAAAGTGGTAGAAGCATTAGATAGCTCAAATGGCATAACCAACCATTCATATAAGCCTTCTCTAGTTTTAAATATTGTTTTTCACTCGTCTTCGGGCCTCATTTTTATTTGGTGATAGTCACTCATCAAATCAATTTTAGAGAAAATATAAGCACCACATAATTGATCAAGTAAATCATCTAATCTTGGAATAAGAAAATGATAGTCCATCTTGATTTTGTTGATGGTGCGACTGTCTACATACATTTTATAAGAACCATCCTTCTTAGGTACCAACAAAGCTGGAACCGCACAAGGACTTATACTCTCCCGAATTAATCCCTTTTTCACCAATTCATCGACTTACCTTTGAAGTTCTTCATATTCCTTGGGACTCATTCTATAAGCTACCTTGTTAGGTAGAACAGCCCCCGGAATAAGATCCATATGATGCTGGATGTCTCTCAAAGGTGGAAGGCTATGTGGAATCTCTTCCAGTATAATATCTTGAAACTCCTCCAGGATTGGTTTCATGATTGTTGGTGTCTCCTTGTGTTGTTCATTATCCTCCATTACCACTAGAGCCATAACATGACTATCCTTTTCTAATTCTCCTTTGCATTCACCATAGGACATAAAAGCACTAACTTCCTTCTTTGGTGTACTAAGTTTGGAAGGTTGTATTGGAGCTAAGATAATCTTATTTTCATTCATCTTAAAAGAATAAGTATATTTGTAGCCATCATACAACACCCTTCTATCATAATGCCAAGGTCTACCCAATAATAAATGACACGGGTCCATAGGAGCAATATCACACCATACTTCATCTTTATAATACTTGCCAATAGAAAATGAAACTAAATATCTTTTAGTTACCTTGATATCATTTCCTTTTTGCAGCCAACATAACTAGTATGGATTTGGATAAGGGATTGTGTCCAACTTTAACTTATGCACCATCTCTAAAGATACCACATTCTCAAAGCTGCCACTGTCAATGATCACCAAACACACCTTGCCAAGAGAAGTGCATTTAGTGTAAAACACATTTTTTCTCACCCAAGTTTCATCCTCGGCCACATAGGACACTTGTAAGCCATGTTGCAATACAATAGACAAACCATGATCAGCATAAGTAATCTCTTTCTCATCATCATCGTATTTTGGTTTGTCATCAGCTTCATCTTCTTTTCTATTACTATGATCTTCAACCAAAGTTACAATCATCCTATTTGGACAATCTAAAGCAATATACCCAAAACCATAACATTTGAAGCATTTTCGACCACTTGGGGTAGAAGAATTAGTTATTTTTTTGCTGCCAGCAGGTTCTTCTCCCTTTTCTTGCACCTTCAATATTACCTTGCTTTGGACAGTATGCTTGGAACTTTCTCTTTTTGTACAGCCTTCTTTTGAGTTGTATCGAAAACTTTTTTCAAACTTCTGTTGCTTTTCAACTTTTAATGTCAACTTGCTCACATCATTTAAAGACCAATATGGCTGTAGTTGAACAACTTTAGCAATCTCATACTTCAGACCTCCTTAGAATCTTGCAATGGTTTGCTCTTCTGGTTCCACAACCTCTCCTTTTAATACTAAATTATCAAATTCTACAATGTACTCTTTCACACTTAGATCTTTTTGTTTAAAATCATAGATTTTAAGAAAGATCTCTTGTCGATAATTGTCAAGTAAATATTTTCTCTTCAGCTCCTATTTCATTTTTTCCCATGTCACGATCTTACTCTTCCCCTCACATTCTCTTTGTTTCTTCATATTTTTCCACCAAAAAGATGTATTCCGTCTGAGTTTGAGTGCCACAAGTTTTACCTTCTTTTATTCTGGTGGTTCATAAAAATCGAAATTTCTTTCTATTATATTAAGCCAATCAATAAAGTCACCAACATTGATTTTACCTTCAAACTCTAGAATATCCAATCTTTGATTAAATTTATTCTGTCACTCATCTTGAACTCCATGCCTTGCACGAAATCTTCTCAACTCCTTTGGATGAGGAGATGTATCATCATCAGAAGTAAATTCATGGACTTCATTTTCGTGCTGGTTGTGTCTACTTTGAAGTTCTTTAATTATTTTATTTTTTTCTTATAGACTACGCAGCAATCTTCATAGTTGCAGCCTCAATGACTCAGCATCATCTTTATTACTGCTTCCTTCACCAATAATATCTTTTCCATTCTACCTTGCCATGATCTCTAGTCTTTAGCTTTGATACCAAACTGATACCGAGAAGGGTAAAAAACAGAATGGAGTTTGAAAGAAAAATTGACAGTATAGTTGTGTTTGCTTGAAGAAGTATTTCAGATAGAAAAGTCACAATAGACAAGAAACGAACTCTTGAAGAAAAGTCACAGCATTGTTGTATTTGTTAGAATGAGAGTTTTTAATAGAAAAAGGCATGAACTCATGATAAACCTTAAATAAGATCAAAAAATAGCTCACCACCAAGTTAAAATCACAGAGGGATACAAAAAGTTCACCACTTAAAGGATTATAAACGAGGATATAGAACTGAAAACAAAAGACTCACCACTCAAGAATGCATCCAAGAGATATAGAGTTTATGGGAGTACTCCAAGAGAGTTTCTGCCAAAATATCATTAGTTTCTAAAGTCCTTTCTAAGCCCTCAACACCAAAATAAATACTAGTGCATGAAACAACCTTTCATGCATAGAGAATTTCAAAATTAAGTGTTTTATAGCTGCTAGCCAACTCCTTTAATACATTCCTCAGTCATGATGAAAAGCATCTTGAAACAGTTTTAAATTTCTACAGGAAATATGCTGATGAGCTGTCATATTTGAGTGGGCTGAGTTGAAGACTATGAGGCAATAATATTGGCTGAAAAAAATATCATAGCATCAGCAAGGTCCATATGAGCATATTGTAACAAATTAGATACTCCCGTGTCACTAGTGTAGAGAACTGGCTTCTCTTTCTTGATAGTGCTCTCTGCCTCCCTCAATATATTGAGGAACTCTAGGAGAGTCACCTCAAGCTTGTTCATATTAAAATTCATTATGAACTGTGAAAAGGAATATAGTAGGGACTGAAGCACAAGATCCACACACAAGTTATCCTCTAGGACCATTCCTAGACCTATGAGTTTCTCTATCTACTCAATCATCTTTAAGATATGGTTTTGAACCAGTGTCCATTAATCATCCTAGTATGGAAAAGGCTCTTAGATATCTCATATCGTTGAGTCCTTCCCTATTCCTCAAATAGTTTGCAGACATATAAGAGAACGGATCTGGCATCTATCTTTTCATGCTGTCTCTATAACTCAGGAGTTATGAAGCCCAACATGTAATACTGAGCAAGAATGGAGTCATCAATGTACTTCGCATAACGAGCGATCTCATCCTCGCTTGCCCCTTCCTCGGGCGTATACATCACTGTATCAAGGACGTACGTAATTTTCTCCATCGTAAAAACAATTCTCAAGTTGCAGAGCCAATCTATATAATTTGGACCTGTGAGGTGGTTGATATCAAGTATGCCACATAAGAGATTTAAAAGTGACATTTTCTTAAAATAAAGTTGTAGTAGAAATAAATAATATGTAGATTTTATAAAAAAATAAACAATCAAGATATGGACTTCTATCTTAATATGCTCACACTATTTTACTGGTGAGTCAAGCGACACCCTCAGCACATGAAACGAAAGTCTCTGACAGACCTCTAGTGGGGTTCAGGATCCAATCAACGTCTTAGTGTAACCTCGAGGGACTCGACCAATCACACTAAACCCAAAAGGTAGGCAACTTTTGTCGATCACAATTCCTTATGATTCCCATCCTGTTTAGTCTCCGAATCACCATGGTCTCGAGGGACTCGACCAACCATGATGTTTAGTTAAGCTAACACCATTATTACAAGATGAGTCTAATTCGATGATATACCCTCGATGGATTCGACCAAACATATCATGTCCTCGGGTCACCCATGACATCTCTATATCATAGACAAGATAGCAAATAGCGATATAGGTTAGCCTCGAGGGACTCGACCAACTCAACCTACACCAAGAATCGATCCCTACCTATAACAATGGAAGGCCACGTGGGTCAATCTAATTGCCTCACGTTTACTGACTTAATATTATCGAGAGAGGGGTTTCTTTGATTTGGTCTCCTAATATGATATATTACACATATACATATTTAATATATATCTACATCGCATGTATATATATATATATATATATATATATATATAGTGTGTGTGTGTGTGTGTGTGTATAAACAATCACACATCATATGAGCAATTACACTAGATGATCATAAACCACAACCTAATGTGATCAGGCCCGAGTTAGTGGGCCTAATCACTCACATCAAGATCTATGTGTGCAGCGGTGTATCTCTATGCCCTGTGATCGTCCATCTCATCCTCGTTGGTTCCGTCGACATCTCCATGCATCGCGATCGTCCGTCTCGTGGGTCCTACTATCGCATTCATACTCCTGTTGTGCCTTCTCATGTGATTATAACTTAATCATAGGCATGGAGGCCTGATAATAAACGAGAAATAAAATGGAGGCTCGCAGGCCCTAATAATAAGAATCACAAGTACACACATCATATGGTTTATGATTATCCGTCTACACATCATACATCACATGTGTAAATCATCATCATGTAGGACTACTAGATAATAATAAAAATAATAATCAATTAAACCTTTTAATTAATTAATGTTTTTTTAAATCAGGGACATGTAGGAAATTTTTAGATTTATGAGGGGTATTTTTATAATTTGGACAAAGGACAGAACTTAAAATTTTTAAAAATTCGAGGGGCAAAACCCTAACCCATCTCTTCTCCCTACTTGTTGTGGCTACCGCCACCATGTCGGCAGTAGCCTGTGTGGCGGGTGGGCGTGGGGGCACTGCCCCTGCCCGCGAGCAGCTCGCCCGCTGGTGCTGTGCTTGCAGACGGTGCTGCCTTTGTGGTTGGGCACCCCTGCGTGCACTATCACCCCCGCGGGCGGTTGTACTCACGAGCACAGCGCCCGTAGGCGCTGCTACCCAATGGTGCCTCAGCCCGCGGGCATAGCGCTGCCCGTTGGGGCTCGTTGCCACCGCTATTGGTAGCTTACGCACGGGCCCAGCGTCGGCAAGAGTGGCCTATACCCATAGGTCCAGCACTCGCAAGCGCCACCCTTGCGCACAGGCGCCACCCTTGCGCATAAGCGCCGCCCTTGTGCGCGGGTGGCCATCGTGCTTGTGGGCGCCGTTGCATGCAACCGTGCCTGTGCGCGTAGTGCCCGCGCGCAAGTGCCTACCACTGCAACAGCTCATCGGTCACCGATCGCCGGCCGAGAGGCTGCACGGAAATGGCAGGGTTGCCATCTACGATGGTAGCAATAGTTGCTGCCCTTTCTCGATTTTGCGTCAATGATTTTGACATCAAAAGTTTCTCCAAAACACAATACACGTAGTTCAAAACCAATTTTCGCACGAACAACCTAGATCTGAAACCACTATTGGGAAATCTTGGGGGCAACATCATATGCACAGTTCAAAACCAGAAAACAAAATCCCTAATTCCCAAAGATATGTTCATTGTCATGCGAAGATTGATGCGCAAAAATCCGTGAAATAGAAAACCACATATAAGATAGATTGTGTTACCTAGGGAGATCGTATATCCCTAAATCCCTACAGATCTTTAAGAGAGGGTTAAGAGGTCAAGCGCCCTCCTCTCTTGCGGTGATCTACACAACAGGGTTGCGATGACGCTCCTCAAAACTCTAGGCCTGCTCTAAGGTGAAGAGGGAGAGGAGAATATGAGAGGAAGTAAAAGGCTTTAGCCTATGAACCACTGAATATCTCCTATTTATAGAGGTCACCTATCAACTTAACCCTAATGGATCCTCCCTTATTGGGTATTGAATCTCTATCTAACTATCCAAGTCTCTTAGATTAGTGGATTTCTATCCAATAATCTCTCATAGGCTCTTATTGGATCTCATCCATAGGATCTAATAATTTAGGGGCTTATTAGATATCCAATAAGATATGGGCTCTAGCGAATATCTCATATCCGAACTAGCCATAAGTATGTGACCCTCTAGGCCCAATATCGAGCTGATTGTAAGTCATAATTATCATAACTCCTTCTAGCTCAGTGAATTATTATCTCCATAATAATTCACTCGACTCATCAACTACGGACATACTAGGCTACTACGCCGTAGTCCCCAAACGATACAAGGGAATCCAATCCATTGGACTTGTCTATCCTCAATTACCGTGTACCTATATTCCCTCATCTATCTAATATCCCAAAGATCGTATACCGATAATAGTGCTGTCAGACTCATATAGTTTTTACTCGAGTCTCGCTCTAATCAGATTCTCCCAGAAAACTCTTTCTCTCTTAATCCGAATGACCCTAGCTAGGGATTTGTCTGAGCAAGAACACATGGGACATTCCTCTTATGACACCGAGAGTGGATGATCCTCTATCGACACTCAATAGCCCTCGTAAGGTTGACTACCACTCTCAATGACCGATTGTGCTAGATCTAGGACATCCAAACTTATAAGTCCAGTATCAAAGAGTGGAGCACTCATATAGGACATCCTTGGTATCTCAAGTCTAAGGGCCAGATACACCATTGGGATTACAGAATCGTTGTATGACAATAAGGTATCATCAACTATTCAACATTTCGTAAGCAAATCAATCAGTGAACTCATTTCCCAATGAGCACTTATATTATATCCTTCGTGTCCCCACACAAGCAGCTATGAGACCGGCTGCATCCATCATATGGACAGGTATACAATACACCAGTTTGTCTGGTTATCTCGATGTCCCTTTCGAGTAACCTATAATCGAGATTATTTAGAATCTATGTTTAAAGGTGAATCGGTCTCATTATCGTGATCTCATCACGATTCGATTCCCATTACATAGATTCAAGGACATCATAATATATATATGTATATATATACACATATATATATATACACATATATATATATACACATATATATATATACACATATATATATATACACATATATATATATATATACAAATATATATATATGTATATATGTATATGTATATGTATATATATATATATATGTATATGTATATGTATATATATATATATATATATTGTAATAAATAATATAAAGTGATAAATACCAAAATATAATAAGAAAAAGACTGCGTATTAAGTCACACGTGTCATCATTCACGTGATTGACTTGCAAGGCACATATAACTGGTAGTGGTAAGCTCATTATAATTTAATAAAAAATTTTAAATTCTATATAATGGTTTATATAGAATTATTATGAATCTTAAGTTTACAATAATTATAAATCAAATATTAGAATGAAATATAGATTTATGAATTCTTTGAGATTATATATGCTTGCATCTATGGGTTTTCCATGTTTTCTATTTTAATAAAAATAGATATTTTATCACCTTCATAGATTATCTATTGAGATATGACTATCTAATGTCTTAAGCTATTGACATATTTATGTATATATAAATAAATTTGAAAGATAATTAAATAGGAAAGTTAAAATTATTAAATCTAATAGGGGTGATAAATTTTATGATAGTTATGATTAACTCAATAAAAATTTTGTTTCTTTTATTAGATTCCTAAAATTTGAGGTATTTATACTTGACATATTTTAGTCGATGTCTCACAACAAAACAAGATTGCTGAAATACAAAATCATACTCTTCTGAATATTGTTAAAAGAATAATGAGTTAATTTTGTATACTTGAGGAGCAATTGTACAGACAATAATATATATATTGAATGAAATTTTTAGTAAGTCAATTCCATCAACATCTTGTAGTTATAAGAGTCTTTAATTCACGTGGAAAGAAATTAAATTTAAAACTAATTTTGGATATTTATTAGTCATCTAGAAAAATTTCAAGGATGTAAATTTTATTGCTCTAATCATAGTATAAGGATAGTAGAATTTATAATACAAGTTTCCTAGAAAATAAAAAAATTAGTAAAAGTGAAAAATCTCGAAAGATCAATTTTGATATAGAGAAGATACATTGTTGATACTCATTTATCATTTCTTATCTGAGAGATTGTTATTCCTCAAATCACTAAAATAATTAATGAGGATACATAATAAAATAACATTGATGAACTCTCATATGATATTGATGTCACTACTAATGATCTTATAGAATAATGAAAATCGATAGTTTTGAAAAGATCTCAAAGATAAAAAAAAGGAGACCTATCATTTCTGATAATTATGTAGTATATATATAAAAATTAAATTATGATATAAGAATTAAAAGAGACCCCTTATCATTTTCACAAGTCACAAGAAATAGTAACTCTAAAAAGTGGTAAAATGTGATGATAGAAGAGTTAAAATCAATTGACCAGAATAGTGTCTAGGAGCTCGTTTAATTGCTTAATAATTATAGAAGAGTTGATTGTAAATATGTCTTTAAGACAAAACGTGACTTAAAGGAAAATATTGAACAATATAAAAGTGAGACTTATTGGCAAATATTTTACTCATAAAAAATATATCGATCATAATGAGATAGTTTCTCTATTTTTTAAATAAACTCATTAAAATTGTCATGACATTAATAACTCATTATAATTTTGAGTTATATCAATGGATATAAAAATATTTTTTGAATAAAAATTTGGATAAAAAATTTATATAGATTAATATAAATAATTCATAATAAAAAAACGATAAATTTTGGCATATAAATTTAGAAAATTTATTTGACTTTAAACAAGCTTCTAGATAATGTTATATGAACCTTCATAATACTATTATTTCTTTCATATTTAAAAAATATTATCCATCAATGTTTATATTTGAAGGTCAATAGGAGCTAGTTTATTTTATTGGTCTATATATTAAAAATATTTTGCTTATTAGAACTAACCTTGGTTTATTGTACGGAGCCAAAAAATTTCTCGTCAAAAATTTTATAATGATTGATATAAATGAGACAACTTAAATTATTGATATTAAAATATTTAAGAATAAATATCAAAGATTATTAAAGTTATCTTAGAAAAGATATATTGACCAACCTCAAAGAGATTTAAACTTTAAAAGTTTATTACATGCTCCAGCATATAAGAGAGTATTCCATAGAATACTAGGTATTCTTCATAATAAGTATTTTTAAAATAATTTAGAAAAGTATTTATTAAAATATTGGGTAGATATTAGTGCTACATAGGAATGAAACACTAAAAGGCTGTAAAAATAATAATAAGATATTTGGAAGAGATGAACGATTTTATGCTCACATATATAAAATTTGATCAGTTTGAAATAATGATATTTTCAAATACTAATAAATTATCTCGTTAGTAGAAAAATCCACTTTACATTTTATATTTATTAGTTGAAGGAGTAATTTATAAGAAAAAAATAGAAAGCAATTCACATTGCATTATCAATAATATAAATTGTGGCATGCCTTAAGGCCAAAAAATTTGAATACAAAATTTTATCTTATAATTTGGTATAATGTGACTCAATTATCAAGTTATTGAAAATATTTTGTGATATATCCAATATTTTTTTCTCTAAGAACGGTAAGTACTATAGTAATTATATGCATTATGGTATAAAATACTTGATTATTAGAGAAAGATTCTAAAAATAATTAATGTCAATTAAGAACTTGAGTTTGACTATATTGATTGTTAATCCATTCACCTAAGATTTATAACTTAAAGTGTTTGAAGGAATATATTCTTATAATTGGGTTTGTAAGCGATACATAAAAGATATGATTGTGTATGTTTAAGTGCATATCATAATTGATATTTTAAAGTTATTTATTTTATTATCCTATTCATATTTATGTATATACATATTATAATTGAATATGATAATAGAATTATCTCATAAATAAATTAGAGAGATTATTCTGAACCACATTAAGAAGGCTATGTTATGGTAATAGAATAAAATATGATATTAATAACATATAATTGCTATCACTCATATTAATAATCAAACTTAATGTAGTATTATTATATTTATTAGACTTATTGATCTATTTTATAAAATTCATGTATTTTAAAAGTTTCAAATCTAATTAAGTATATAGCTTTCAAATAAATTTTTGTTTGATTTGTTTTGATTTTAAATTTCTTTTATATCTTATCCATTAATAGGTCTAAGTGAAAAAGTACTAGATTATATCGCCCTATCTAACTAGGTAAATATATTATAGATTTGATTAGATTTTGATTATGGTTATCACCAATAAAAAGTAAACCTAATTATGGTAGAATTCTTTAGAAGATGATGGAAAGAGACTCTCTTAATTATTATCATAAATCTTTTACTCTTATAAAATAAAACAACAGAACTTTCTAGATATGAAATATCAGTTATTATAATTACAAATCATATTCTTATTCTTTCTTAATCCCTATCCATAGCTTATACTGATCTTATAAAGGATATGATAAGAGAAAAAAATAAATCCAATGATGATACACCTCCATATTAGATAAAAATTTTTGAATGGTATGGAAGGCACATATTATAAATTTGATCTATTATTCTTTAATTTAATTTTTAACACTAAAATTTTCACCTAACATAAGTAGAATCGTGATATATATATATATATATATATATATATATATATATATATAGTAACTCTAATCTTGAAATAAGTATTTTCATGTTAAAATCTCAACGTCGAATCTGGTTTCAAGGAGTTTGAACCCCGAGATAATTTACGAAAACTTTCGTTTCATCGTTCAAGTTAATAAATGATTAAGGTAAATTTAAAAGATTAAAATGATTTGAAATGAAAAAATATGTAAAGATGTCATAAATATCATTGGGTTACTTTGTTATTTTTAAATATTAGATTTAAAGTATTGAATCTAGATTCAATTCACTGAATATCTATTCATCATATCAAAAATATATACCCATCTAAATCATGATTCAAAGAACCGAAGGAAAGATTAAAATAAATAAAACAAACTCTGCCTGATGTCTTCTTTTCATCATTCTTGCTAGTGGGCTTCCCTTCAAAGCCTCATCTCATATCACTCCGAACAAAACCCAACCATTATATAACTACTCCTGTCGGCATGGATTTTTGTACGTAAATTCCCTCAACCTCTGGTAGTTTATAAGAGTCTTAATGCACGTGGAAAGAAATTAAATTGAAAAACTCATTTTGGATATTTATTATTCGCTAGAAAAATTTCAACGGATGTTTAAAAACAAAAAATTCTGAAAAAAAAAATATAAATTTATTGCTCTAATCATATATAATGATAGTCAGAATTTTAATACAACGTTTCCTAGAAAGAAAAAACTTAGTAAAATGAAAAGCTCGAAAGATCCTTTGTAGGAGACGATACTATTGTTTTGATACTTCATCTTATCATTCTTATCTGAGAGATTGTTATTACACAAATCATAAATAATTAATGAGGACTACATAATAAATACATTGTGACGCTCATATGATATGTGATGTCACTTCCTAATGATCTTATGAATCTGAAAAGCGCCAGTTTGAAAGATCTCAAAGAAAAAAAAAGGAGACCTATCATTTCTGCTATTTATGTTAGTAGATTATAAATTAATTATGATATAAGCATTAAAAGAGACCTTATCATTTCACAAGTCACAGAAATAGGAACTCTAACAAGTGGTAACATGTGATGATCGAAGATTTAAAATACAAAATAGAATAAAAAAAAAAAATTGACCAGATTAGGGTCTATGATCCTTTATTGCTTATCTCCATTATCGAAGAGTTGATGGTAAATATGTCTTAGACGACACTTGGACTTAAAGAAATATGAACCTAAAAACGTGCGGACTTATTGGCAAATATTTTAACTCATAAAAATATATCGATTCCATCTGAATAGGTTGTCTTTCTCTACATTTTTTAAATAACTCATTCAAATTGTCATTACATTCAATTACCTCGTATAATATGTTGCATTTTACTATCCCACTGGATTAATAAATCTCTTTTGAAAAAAATTTGCATAAAAAATTTACTATAGATTATAGCATACTCATAATAAAAACATAAATTTTGGCATATCAATTTCTAGAAAATTTATTTGACTTTAACAAGCTTCTAGAATAATGTTAGATGAACCTTCATAATACTATATTTCTTTCAATTTTAAAAAATATTTTTCCATCATTTGTTTATTATCGTGAAGTTCAATAGGCCTAGTAGAAGTGAATATAACGAACACGCGGTCTATAACATATCATTACCAAGATTTTGCTTATTTAGAACTACCTGCGTTGTATTTTTTTACGAGCCAAAAAGTTTCTCGTCAAAAATTTTATAATGATGGATAATGGACAACTTAAATTATTGATATTAAAACTATTTCAGATAAATTATCAAGATTATTAAAAGATCTATCCCTTAGAAAGATTATTGACCACCTCATAAGGCGTAGATTGTCAACTTTAAAAGTGACTTACATGCGCCGCGTTCAGAGTATTCATACTGAATACTAGAGGCGCTCCAGAATAAGTATTGTTTAAAAGTAATGTAGAAAATATGAGGAAATATTGGGTAGATGGAGGCTATATAGAATGAACCTCGCGGAAAAGCTGTAAAAACTATAATAGGTATCTAGTTTTGAAAGTACTGTCTTATGCTCACGCTATATAAATGTTTATCATTCTTTTGAAATAGTTGAATTTCAAATACTATAAATTTCTCGTTAGTACTAAAAGAATCCCACTTTACATTTTATTTTAGATTGAAGGAGAATAATGTTATAGAAAAAAATAGAAAGCAACTTCACATTGCAATTATCAATAATATTATTGTGGCATCCTTAAGGCAAAATTTGAATACCAAAATTTATCTTATACCCTTGGTATAATGTACGCTATTATCAAGTGATTGAAAAAGTTTGTGATATTATCACACTTATGTTGGGACTCTAACCAACGTAAGTACGAGAGTACGTATATCATTATAGAGAAAATACGTGATGTATGAGAGAAATTCTAAAAATAATTAATGTCAATAAGAACTGAGGTGGACAGGGGATGGTTACATCCTTCACCAAGATTTATAACTTACAAGTTTTCCAGGAACTATTGCGTTAGGAATTGGGTGGGTAAGCGGACAGATAAGTATTATTATCTGTGATGTTTCGTGCATACATAATGTAATTTTCAAAGTGATTGATTTTAATCCTATTCATATGATACTGTCGCTACTAGTAGAATTTGAATTAATAATAGAATGTATCGTGTCATAAAATAAATTAGAGAGATTATCGACCACAGTACAGTCTTATGTATGTGCGGAAAGAGAAGACAAGCGCTATTAAATAACATATACTTGGTATCACTCATATTTAATAATCACACTTAATGTCGTAGTATCTATATGTAGGAGACTATTGAGCGGATTTTATAAATTCATGTATTTTCAAAGTTTCAAACTCTAATTAATAATTATATCTTTTCCCCAATAATTTTTGTTCTGATTTGTTTTGATTTTAATTTCTTTATATCTTAGCCATAATAGGCTAAGTGAAAAGGTACTAGATTATATCGCCCTATCTAACTAGGTAAATATATGATAGATGTGATTAGATTTTGATTAGGTTATCACCATACAAATAAACCTAATTATGGTAGAATTCTTTAGAAGATTATGGAAAGAGACTCTCTTAATTATTCATCAGCAAAATCTTTGACGTCTTTTATACAATAAAACAACAAACTTTCTAACTATGAAAATACATTAGTAATACACATTTCAAATCAGTCTTCGTCTTGCGTGAAGCCGATCCATAGCGTGAAGGAGCTTTAGCAGAAGGGATATGATACGTCAGTAACCAAGAAATTCCCAATCGAGGAACACCCCCTCCATATTAGACATAAAAATTTTGGGAATGTGGGATGGAAAGGCACATATTTAAGATTGATCGATTAGTCTTAATTTTAATTTTTTAAACACTAACATTGGTTGCAACATATACCATAAGGTCGAATCGGGATAGTACGATATATATCGACATAGATAATAATAAGAGTATAGTATTAGTACTCTAAGCTTTAAAATGAGAGATTGTTCTGTTGAAAATCCTCACCGGCCGAAGCCTGGTGTCAGGGTCAGCGGTCTGAACCCGAGAGGTAATTTACGAAAACCGCTTTTCGTCATTGCGCGTTGCCTAAGTAGATTAAAATGAGGGAGGTAGAATTTAAAAGCATCAAAAGGGATTTTTGAAAGGCTTACGAAAAACTATGTAAGATGTCATAACTGAGCCATGTGGGTACTCTTTTAGTTGTAAATATTAGGATGTAAAGTATTGAATCTATAGTCACTTCACTGAATGCTAGTCATCATATCAACAAGTATAGACCCTCTAATCATGATTCAAAAACCGAACGCGACACAAGATGAAATAGCATAAAACACCAAACTACTGCCCGGATGGGGCGGTTGCATCAGGGTCGTGTGCGGAGTGCGACTTCCTCAAAGCCGCACTCATGCAGCGCCAACAAAACCCACCTGAGAGAACGACTCCTGTACCATTGCACGCCATGGGATGGTTGGAGGAAAGCGGTAAACCGCGACTGGAGCGAAACACAGATCAGGAAAAATGCTAAGACAGGCCTTCAAGAAAACTACTTGAGCCTGAAGGATGGTGTAAACGAGTCCCATCCGCGGATGATAACTCCCCAAAGAAAGGCCCAGTGACAAGATCTGAAGGGTGAAACCGCACCAAGTGTCTTTCGATCATTAGCGATCAAGTAGCGTATACGTACGCTAGGGGGCGTACGCCCAGTGCCGGAAGATCATTCAGTCCCGGACTTGGTAACACACCGTCCCTCTGTACTATGAAGGCTAGTCTGCGACGAACCATGAATGAGGTTGAGTCTGGTCCAGGTTGAAACGTCACGAAAGACCTAAATACCCAGGAGCCAACTGACCCATATGGTGAGCCGCCCACGCCGTGAGATAACTTGGTTGCTCGTAGTAAAGCTACTAAATGGGGGCGTACAGGTGTTTTAGATTCCTGGTTCCACGAATCTGGTTACCTGTAGAAGCCTGAAGTCGCCGGCCTGAGAGAAGTGCGTAGAAACGTGATGTTGCGGGAGGGTACAGGTAGATCCACATAGAGATCAGCAAATAGTCATTCAGCCTACAATGGACACGTGGTAGGTGCCCATCAAAACATCAGCTGCGACCG